>OX382326.1:2161764-2769264 GCA_947507615.1 Hemithea aestivaria | reverse complement strand
TGCTGCCGCAGCACGCTCGCTTCGCTCGCTCGGCTTGCACGTTGTAATCACTGTTCAAACCTAACCTAACCAACTGATGTCGGTCTGCCCTGAATTCGTAATAAAAAACAAATTTATTTTAACAAACATTTTGTTCACACCTAACTTTAACCGACTGCGGTCGGCTACACTTAGGTTTAACCGGCTAAACCTAGGTGTAGCCGCACTTCGGACATTAGCCGTAACATATATACTCATATTAATGACGAGGTTTATGCAAGTAATGTACGCAAAATTGTCTATGGATTCTAGTAGTAGCGATAGCCAATAGGCCCTCTGGACAATACGTGTTTCGGAAGGCGTGTAAAACTGTGAGTTCTGGCTGTTTACTAAACTGATAAATACCCGCAAAAATATTAACATCATTACGCTAATACATCTACAAAGTAAGTCTCAGGTACTTACTCGAATTCCAAAATATCGCAATCGGTACAGCATGTGATAGGTTCTTTGCCTTTGTATGAACAAATCTGTAATAAAAAATAATAGCGCTAAATACAGGGTTATTTTAAAATTAAAATTAATTAATTAAAACACATGCAACCTCACAGGACCAGGTCGTAGCCAACATCATAAACACACACACTTACACATGTGATAATATGCGTCTCTTGATAATTTGTTACATTTTCCTTTATACAAAAATAATTTATTCAGAGCACTCAGATGGTTTTTTTTGTGCTGTCCAACGGCTGGGCATAGACATCCCCCAAGTCTCACCACAATAAATAACCTTGTATAATTACCCAAATTTCAAAATTCATAGTCGGTATATCCGATCATGAGCGTTAGACAAGCGCAACCGCTAGTGGCCAACCCTATTATATAAGTGGAATAAAAAAAAGTTTTTAAGAACAACCTTTCCATCTAGTTCCAAAGTTTTCGAGATTTGATTACAGACAGACAACAGACAGATGAAAGTAAATAAAAAATGTACCTACTAAGATGACAGTCGTTACTTTTGTTTTGCCACAAATACTGTCATCCCAGTACATTTTTTTGCCTTAGGCCACAAGCGCTTATCCTGCGATTGTCGCTTGTCTAATAACCGATAAGACCGCCTATTGTAACACTGAGTATCTATTTTATATTGTTTTAGTTTTTAAGTTCTTTTTATGGCTCATTCTCATAGAATCGATTCTCATCGTCACCTTCATGGCAATTCTTATTTATTGCTTATTTGTAATGTTTATGTATAATATTGTATAGAGCTGGATAACACGAGTAAACTTTTATATAAATGATTTAAATCGTACGTTTCATTTCGAAGAAAAACAGTTTTGAAATTTTCAGCACCACGAAAGTGATTCAGTCATTATTTTTTTACAGCTTTTTCAAGTAAAACCCTTTTAAAAGACTAAATCTACCAAAAACGTACAATAAAACGACATTTTACGTAAAAACAAACCTCACTACAAATGAAAATATGCGTAATTTGAGATATTACTTTACCATTCACTTTACTTTTTTATTCGTCAGAAATTTGGTTTGTATGTATTAAAACCCTAACATAACAGATACTGTACTTTTAAGTAGGTAAAAAGGCCCTTTCAAAAGAAAACAATACATAAAAATCACTTTCATGGCTCAAAAATCACCTTCATGGTAAAAAACGCTATGAAGGTGATGCCACGCTGGTGACGAAAATATCCCTTTTAGGTGAAATTCTGGAAAGTTTAGGTATAATGTATAAAATTAAATACTACATCTTTATTTCGCACATTTTGGCGTTTCGAAAAGCTAGCTTTAATTTAAATAACTAAAATACAATGCGTAAAAATGTTGTCCATGCAAGTGATCGGTACACCCATGAATAAATTTAAACTTAGGAATTATATTTTTTCCCACGGCTCGACAAGTCCTAGATCCTACTTCTACGATTGCAGAACATGGCCATCATTGAAATGAATCGAACTCTGTATTGGATTGTTGATGTTGTGTTTCACAGCAGCCGTTAAACTACGCAAATCTAAAGCACCTAAAATCGTGTGACCGCCGCATTATATTATTTTAAATTCAAAATAATACTGAATTTTTTTTTTTAGCCTGTAGACCTTAAAGTATATTTGTTTGCGATAATTTTGGTATATTTTAAATACAGATACATCAAAATTTGTTAAAGTAGTGCCCAAATGTTTAACTGCAACGCAAAGTGTGACACCATGAGAATACGAAAAATGGCCCCGATTTTGACCTTTCATGTTAAGTTTTAGTATTATTTTTTGCGTCTATTATGACAATCTTCATTTATTTTGTAGCTTAATATATGTTTTATCGACCTATCCACAATTCATATCTCTGTCTTTAACCATTTAGGAAATATAACCGTGTGACCATCAAATTTGAGCTAAAATGAGAATGAGCCTTATATCAGAATCAGAATATCTTTATCTGTAACAAACATGGTTTATACAAACCAACATGTACATTCTTTTGTGTTTCAAACAAGTGTTATCTATCTATAAATTAAAATGTAGATGTCTTAATAAAATTAATAAGAATTACGAGCTTATTTTTTTAAAATATAATATACAACGAAGTAAGAGGTCGAGCAAGACGCTCTCCTGATGGTAAGAGATAACGCTGTCCATAATTAGATAACAAAGCCCAGTGCTACCCGGGATTTTACAAAGGTTTTTTTTTACTTTTAGTAAACTAAACTAAGTATTCGTAAGTATATAGAAGTACTTACAGGTGGTTCCTTCTTTCGTTTCACGTCAAACTTGAAGGAGCCGCACAATCGAGCGTCCACGCAGATGCCCGTTGCATTAAGCCATTGGCAGGAACTTCCTGGAAAAAGTACAATACAACCATAGACAACTTTTGTATAGGAAATCTTCTTCCAATTCAGACGATTCTACTCTGTTAAGTGTACGAGGTTTCATAAGATTTCATATAAAGAATTCAAAATTCGATTCGTTTGGCGGGGCTCGGATAGATGCATCCACAATTACCCGCATAATAAAAAAAAAAGTACTTAACTAGGTAAGAACAATAACATATTAGTCATAGAAATCTCGTAATATCCTACAAAATATACTAATTCAATGTTTTATTGCGAATTTAATAAGTATTTTGGTGCAGATATTTTTTTCAAATGATTAAATCATGTCTACTGCAAGTAGTGTTCTAAAACAAATATCTACCATTTTTTTGCTGGTTCTCGAATTTTGCTATAAGTAGCAAAATTTGAGAACCCAAACCAAGGTAAGCCCAAGGTAAGCCTTGGGTTAATTTTTAGCAATAGGTATATATTGAAATTATAAGAAAAGCATCAGAAGGAGAAATAATCATAGAAAAGTGTTCCTAAAGAAATTTATTTATTTTCCTTTGTCAGCATTAAAACTACCTAATCAAATTTTGTAATATATATGTCAGCGCGGAGGATATTGATAAGTTTTATTGCAACCTTATTTTGAATTAATACTGGCAACGTAGTAGACAATGGCTCTCCTTGGATCAGGAGGTGGATGGAAGACAGATATAGGTTTTTGGCGGCAAGCCTTGATCATATCATTAGCTCCACGTCTTTTGCTTAATAATCGTGTAGAATTTGATTGTTAGCGTGTAATAATGGTGGAATATTGCGTGTTAAGTGTTTTTGAATGTGCACAGATGTAGGCAAGTGATATGGTGCTGAAATATGAATTTTGGTGCCCCCTCCAAAACTCCTCCGAACTTTCAGTAAAATTCCACCCATTTTACTGGAAGACTCACGTGACTAGACGAGCTATTAAGCTCACTCTGACTCTGACCTGACTAACTAACTTATTACTTAAAAAATAACATTTAACTTGACACTGGCAAAACACGAAAGTGGAGACCATAATTTAATATCCCGTGAACATTCACGAATTTTACTCGACACTGGCAAAATGCACATGTTGCCATATTATTAAAAAAAAAAAAAAAAAAAAGACAGATATAATTTGTCAGAACGGTCGAGCAGTCGATTTATTATATTTTAGTAATGATTTTTTATTATGGTGAAGAGATTTGGAGGAGTCCATCCACCTTTAAAGTGTTGGCTGATCCAAAACATAAGTAATATCTTTATATATCTCGATGGTAATATCCACCATCTCATCGCATTCCCTGTCATCAGAAGTTGGCAACGAGACGATTGAATGTCGATCAGGTCATTGATGGCTGATTCTTGAGACAAATTTTTCGATGTCAAATGGAAATTTTTAAATATGGCCTTAATATGAATCAGTCGAAACATGAAATTTCGAAGAATCATCCTGATCTACCCCGTTACCCTCATGATCGCTTTGCGCTTCCTGAGCACTTACCTACTTGGTCTGGTTTTTTTTTTTGTCTTGTTAACCAACAAACCGAAGTTTAGAAGACGCCACTACAAGTTTCGACCAGTATATAGAATGGTAAAGCCACTTGCAATTTTGTATATGAGAGTGTATGTGGGACAGTTTCCCTGGTAGAAAAATCTGTTTCGATCGTGATAATGCATCGAGATATATAAATGATAATTACTATAAGTTCATGATGGGAGAATCTTGAGTGGAGCTTGATGTAGCTCGTATTGTGGGACGAGTTTTGACGATAACTTAATTTCATATTAGAGAAATGAAAGTGTAAGTATGTATATTTGCTATCATTTAAATATTGTTTCGTTTCACTTAAAATCGGCTGAATATTGTATCAGAAGGAAAGGTTTATTATAAAGACATTCATTCACGAGAAATAGTTTTCTTTATTTGGCATCTTTCACATGACAATATAAAATCACGTCAAAAAAAATAAACATAGAAAAAACTAATCTAATAACAAATAGGTTGTACAACGCAAGCTATGTAACCTACTTTAACATCTTCTCTCGTTGCAAGCCTATTTGACCACAAAGTTTAGATAATCTAGGACGAGGCAATGGTTTTGTGAACATGTCCGCCAATTGTTCCTCACTTGTTACTTTTGAAACCTTGAGATTTCCTTCAGTAACAAGTTCTCTAATGAAAAAATGCCTGGTGCGTATATGTTTGGTTCGGCGATGATATTCTGGATTCTCTGCGAGTTTAATAGCAGGTTCATTATCAACATTAACTGTCGGTGTCCCTTTTAATGCAACCAATTTCTTAAATAATCTATTTAGCCAAATACATTCTCTGGCAGCTTCGCTGGCAGCGACAATTTCGGCTTCTGTCGTCGAAATTGCAACACGATTGGCGTTGGCTTAACCAAGATATTGGTCCTCCTGCATACAAACATATGACACCAGATGTTGATCTGCCAGTCAGATTGTCTCCACCATGATCAGCATCACTGTAACTTTCGATAATGCCTTTCTTATGGCCTTTCTTGTACATTATCCCAACATCTACAGTATATTGTACATATCTTAAGACTCTCTTAAGTTTAAGACAATCACTCGGCGTAGGTTTCTCCAAACTTCTAGACAATACACTTATAGCATAAGCTAAGTCAGGCCTTGTGCCAATCATTAAATATGATAAGGCTCCAACAATTTGTCTATAATTGCTGAGAACATTTGAATCCATCTTATCAATCTTATCCTGTGCGTCTTCTTTAACCATAGGCGTCGTAACAGCTTTACAATCCTGCATTCCAAATCTTTTCAGGGTCTTATTCGCATAAGATGTCTGATGCACCAAACAACCATCTTCTCTGTTTGAAATTTCCATACCAAGGAAAAAACTGGCTGGCTTTGTTGTTATTTTGAATCGTCTTTCCAGTTGTCCCAAAAATTCATCAATCAAATTTTGCGTGGACCCAACAACCAGCCCGTCATCTACATACAGAGCCACTATAAGTTTGCCTTTGGCTGTTTCCTTCACGAACAAACAAGGATCTGCATCACTAACATTGAAGTTAGTTTCTTTCATAAAATCCAAGATAGTCTTATTCCAGCATCTTGGCGACTGTTTCAGTCCATATAAACTCCTCTTCAGTAAACATACTCTTCCAGAACCATCATCAAATCCTTCTGGCTGTTTCATATATATTGTCTCTGAAGACAATGAACCATATAAGAAGGCAGTTGAAACATCAAATTGACTCATTTTCAAACCTTCGCTTGCCGCAATGCTTAAGACAGATCTTACTGTTGCTAATCTGGCAACCGGACTAAAAGTCTGATCATAATCTAGCCCCTTTTTCTGCGTAAAGCCTTTTGCAACTAGTCGTGCCTTGTACTTATCAACAGAACCATCTGCATTCAATTTCACTTTAAATACCCATTTGCACGATACTGCTTTTCTGTTCTCTGCTGAATTAATTTCCTTCCTCATAGCATCTTCCCATAACTTCCTCTCTGGCCAATTAATTGCTTCTCGATAGGTAGATGGTTCAAAGTAATCTTCTGATGCAGCCATAACAAAAACATTGAATCTCTCAGGTCGTCGAAGTGTTGAACGATCTCTTAGAACTCTGCCAGTTGCCAATCTTTCGATTTCATCACTTAGTCTCAGATCTTCTTCCGTTTCTTCAACATCACATTCGACATTTACATTTTCCTCGTCAGATTCAACTACGATTTCTTCACATTCTGCATCCTCAAAATTACAATCATCATCAATCTGCTCAATTTGAGAAGTTCCACTAGATTTCTTGTTGAAATGATCTTTCAAAACCTCTAGTTCCATCAATCCATTATCAGACGATTCAACTTCCAATTTAGACGTAATTGGCCGTTCGTCAAAGATAACATCTCTGGATCTAACAAGGTTATTTGTTTCCTTGTTCCAGAGTCTATAACCATCATCGTTATCATATCCAACCAGTAAGCATCTTCTTGCTTTCTTTTGCAATTTCTTCCTTTTCTGTTTAGGGATATGTGCATAACACGTTGAACCTATGATTCTCAGATGTTTAATTCCGGGTTTCTTCTTGAACCACAGTTCATGAGGTGTTTTGAAGTCTATCCTGCCCATAAACTCTGAGGAATCTCTTCGTTAGCATGCATCATTGCTCTCGCTGACTCAAAGATTGTACGGTTATCTCTTTCGCAACACCCATTTTGTTCCGGGGTATACGGACATGTCAATCTGTGTCTAATTCCTTCCTTTTCCAAAGTTGCCTTTACCTTCTCATTGACAAATTCACCTCCATTATCAGTGAGCAATTCTTTAACAACATATCTTAACCTGAGCCAGCATATGCTTCAACTTTTCAGGAACTTCAGACTTCTCTCTTAAGAAGTAGACGTAACGGAACCCTGAATAATCATCTTTGAAAAGCAAGAAGTATCTTAGCTTCGTTACCGAAGGCGGAAAGGGACCGCATACATCCGCATGTATCAGTTCACCTGGCATATTGGCTCTCTCTCTTACACCAAATTTTCTTTTGTGTGTCTTTCCGAAAATGCACCCTTCACATACTTCTCCACCATCCTTGGTTTTGATATTCAGTTCACGTTCAATTAGACTTCTCACATGTCGTTTATTTTGGTGGCCCATGCGTTCATGGTAAAGTTGCAAAGTGTCAACCACATTCACAGATGCTCCAATCTTAGGTGGCACCGGGTTACACTCCAGCTTATACAGACCTCCAAACCTCCTCCTTTTTGCAGTCACAGTAACCTTGTCATTAATTTTAATTTCACATGTTGTTACTCGGGACTCAAATAAGCTTTGAGGATTTTTATCTTGTGCTGCTAGCACCGAAAACAGATTTATCAATATACTTGGCACCAACCAAACATCCCTCAAGAAGAATTCATTCCCAGCTTTGGCTCTCATTGCAATCGATCCTTTTCCAACCGCTTCGATCATATTGCCATTAGCTGTAGTAACTGTATGCCTATCATCAAATTGTTCAAAATCGTGAAACAATTCTTTACACATTGTTACATGATGTGTGGCGCCATTATCTACGAACCAATCTTCACGGTCAACCAACGTACAGTCATCATTCATAAAGAGCACCATGTTCGTGCTTGTAGTGTCTCGTCCTGAGTTACTACTAGCTTCTTTATCCTTCTTAGGACAGTCCCTCCTGAAGTGTCCAACTTGCTTGCAAAAGTGACATTTGCCTTTGAACGTGTTAGGTTTTATTTGTGCCTTTTTAGCATGAACTTTAGACTTTGTTACAAGCGCTTCACTAGATTGACTGGAATCACAATCTTTGTTACTCATCAGCGCTTTTTCATGAGAACACAATTGAGTAGTAATATTCTCGACAGTACGATCTTTGTTTGACATCAACATCCAACTCGAATTAAAGGAAAAATATTGTTCAGGCAAAGTATCTAGAATTTTACATATCAGTAAGAACTCTGATAAAGTGGTCTTCTCAGATTTCATAAACTCTGCATTCAACTTGTGCCAAATATTTTTAATTTTTGATATGTGAGTTGCGACATCATCAACGTCCATTTTCTTAAAGCGGAAAAACTCCATGCATGTTTCGTATAGCTTGTCACCGCTATCTCCATCGAAAATTCTATGCAGCTCTTCCCAGACGTCTTTGGGGTTGTCAAATCTCATTACCTTCTCTAGTGTCTCATCCGAAACATTGTTCGTTATCAGCAGCAACGCGATACTCGCGAGTTTGTTATACTCTGGTTGCGTCTTGCTTGTCTTTCCTTCAACAATTTCCATCAAGCCGTCCATACCGCGGAGCAATGCCGACATGCGGTATTTCCATGGAACCCAATTTTAGATATTTCCATCAAGTTTGGTAATTTGTATTTTCGTGAGGTCCATTATGGTCTTTTAGGCAATCTCTGGGCCCATAACCACTTAAAATCGGCTGAATATTGTATCAGAAGGAAAGGTTTATTACAAAGACATTCATTCACGAGAAATAGTTTTCTTTATTTGGCATCTTTCACATGAAAATATAAAATCACGTCAAAAAGAATAAACATAGAAAAAACTAAACTAATAACAAATAGGTTGTACAACGCAAGCTATGTTACCTACTTTAACAGTTTCTACAATTTGAATTATTTTATTTGACATTCTATGAAAATCTACGAATAAATAATAAGTCGGGAAAAGTAACTGCGATCCATATAAGACATATAAGAAATGTTGCCGGAGAAGGTGGTAGCTTAAAATGTTAAAATTTCGGGCTTCAGTCTGTTATTTACCTTTCAAGTGAAAACGTTAAATCTATGTGAAAATATTTTCGTTTTATGTCTTATTGATCATACCAGGATGTGTTATGATATGGTGCAGGAGCCACACATAACTGAAGTGTGTTAAGGGATCACTTTTTGCTGTTAAATAAGCGCAAAAATATGAAAATATAATATTGTTACATAAATGTTCAAAAACGTCATTAACCCTTAAAACTTGTCAAAATGGATAATTGTCAAAATCAAAATGGAGTGTTGACAAATTCAGAGCATGCGTACTACAGTTCCCAATGAAAATGCCGCACAATTTATTTTTTAACCAATCCAAGACCATATTTTGATAAGATTCGTTTTTTAAATTTTAGTCACGTGATTTCTCGATGAGCCACTTTTTCGGCGGAATTTGTTGGCAATTACGTACACCTGATGAAAATCAGCAATAATAGTATCCATGGTAACAGTTACGTTTTTACCTATTGTCAAGATAATAAAAAAAATGACATGACGTATTTATGTCAAGCTTAAAGATATAATAAAATATTATGGTGGTAATGGATAACTATACAGTTAAGGGTGTTTATATGGCATAGTGTTATGCCCAACTCCCTGTAACTCCTTTACTTTTTCCGCAAAAACGTGGTCCCAAACTCACACCACTAAATTATAATACTCACGCGACACACGGACATACATAAGGCATAACCATGCTAAATGTATTTTTTGTACATGAACTCACCCATTCATGCATTTGGGGTGTCATTTTACTTAGTCGGATAGTGTTGAGTGAAACAGAAATATTCAATCAACATGTGCAAACGGGATGGACAAAACGAAGGAGTACAAATTTATTAAGAAAAAACTAAAATAAAAATGGCAACATTCTACCTATTTCTTTCAAACTACTTCCGTCAAATTTGAGTAACAAAAAGTAAACAATAATATGTTGTACGCAGTTTTAATGATTAATAAGTTATTTCGAAGATTTTTCACAATAATATTGATAAAAATGAGTAAAATAATCCGTGGCGGTGCTTGCCAAATGAATTACAAAATGTATATATACGGCGTATGCAGCAGTTGCAAATAGAAAAGTGGTTGCTGCTATGACTAAGTGTTTCTAAGAGAACAGCGTATATCTCAGGTATGTTTAAGTTAGATTAACAGTACATCATCAAGCTCATTGAATCTCATCATTGAAAACGTAACATAATCGTTATTTTGTCCATAAATAACTATTTTGTGTTATCTATTTGTTTACAACTAAAGTCATAAAATACATTATAGTATGACTGAAAATTTTTGATACTTTTCATATTGTCCAAGTTTAATGATGAGTAGGAATGTTATTATGTGTATGAAAATTGTGTTTTAGGGTTCCGTACCCATAGGGGAAAACGAGACCATATAACTAAGACTTCGCTGTCCGTTCGTCTGTCTGTCTGTCATCTCACGAACCGTGATAGTTAGAAGGTTGAAATTTTCACGGAAGTATTTTTGTTACAATACTAAAAATAGAATAAAATAAAAAAGGGGCTCCCAAACAACAAAGTGCTTTTTCCGTTTGTTTTTGTAATATATGTATGAGATGTTTCAAGAAAGAGTTCAATTCAAAAGAGTCCGAGTTGCACTTGGCATTTTTATTTTGTTTTAATGTATTAGATGTCCCTACGTACAAGTACAAATACAATTGCTTTATTTAGGAATTTCTTTTATTATTATATTCATGGCACCTTTTTTTACTGTTACCATACTGGTACGCCTTTTTTACTTTTAAAAGATGATATTAATCTTATTTTGTATTTTCTAGGCGAATTGAAATCATCAGTCAGAAAATTTGTTTTGGAAAGTATTAAAAATAAAGGAAAATGCCCGCCTACGAGACATCGAAAAGACCACCCCACCGCAAAAAATAAAGAATTGGATTACGTTAAATTAACAATTTATCATTTTATTTTATGTATTTTTAATATTATATTTGTGTCATATAACATCGTCTTTTATTATCATTTTATAAAAGTATCATTATTAGACGCATGTCTGTTTTATGTGAAGCATGTGTGTAACTTTTTCGCGCCAGAGCTACTTATCTGATTAAACAGAGGTCAGTTACCAAGTACAATAGCGATTTGTTTTAAATTAATTAAAGTATCAAAATTGTTTATAGTTAAATTCGGTATTGCCATACGGGTAACTCAAATATATTCTTTTATGTCAGACTAGGGTAATCTTGGTATGCTTGAAACAAAACGAATATCTCATCAACCATGCGCGATGTCCTGAGGAGTACAACAATAGAATGAAGCATTCGACAAGGTAATGGCAAATTTGCCAAATTTGGTACATAGGTAGTTAGAATCCCCAAAAAGAATATGGATATGGTTTTATCGGTTTGTACGACAAATGTCCAAAATCCAAAATGTCCAACTAGTATTAATGTCCAATACTAATTTGGTCAAACACTAATTTGGTCCAACATGGCTACACGTCCAACTAGGAAAAATGTCCAACACGAATAATTTCCAACATAAATTTGGTCCAAATGAAATATGTCCAATTAAGAATAATTTCCAACACGAATTGGTTTTTTTTCTGACGCTGTCATAGAAGAAATGAAAGGTCTTGGGGAGATCTACCTTTCAGATGACAGCTGTCAAACTTGAAATTTCAAAATCTGAAAGATCTTCTAAGTTTTTTAATTTCTTCTTTGACAGCGTCTGCTTAGGACGAGTATTTTTCGAGATATTGACGTTTCAAGTTTGACAGCTGTCATTTGAAATGAAGATCTCTCCAAGACCTTTAATTTCTTCTATGACAGCATCAGCCTAAGACGAATATTTTCCGAGATATTGACGTTTCAAGTTTGACAGCTGTCATCTGAAATGACAATCTCTCCAAGACCTTTAATTTCTTCTATGACAGCATCAGCCTAAGACGAATATTTTCCGAGATATTGACGTTTCAAGTTTGACAGCTGTCATTTGAAATGAAGATCTCTCCAAGACCTTTAATTTCTTCTATGAAAGCATCAGCCTAAGACGAGTATTTTCCGAGATATTGACGTTTCAAGTTTGACAGCTGTCATCTGAAATGACAATCTCTCCAAGAACTTTAATTTCTTCTGTGACAGCATCAGCCTAAGACGAGTATTTTCCGAGATATTGATGTTTCAAGTTTGACAGCTGTCATCTGAAATGAAGATCTCTTCTTCTTCTTTTTAATAATATGGCAACATGTGCATTTTGCCAGTGTCGAGTAAAATTCGTGAATGTTCACGGGATATTAAATTATGGTCTCCACTTTCGTGTTTTGCCAGTGTCAAGTTAAATGTTATTTTTTAAGTAATAAGTTAGTTAGTCAGGTCAGAGTCAGAGTGAGCTTAATAGTCTAGTCACGTGAGTCTTCCAGTAAAATGGGTGGAATTTTACTGAAAGTTCGGAGGAGTTTTGGAGGGGGCACCAAAATTCATATTTCAGCACCATATCACTTGCCTACATCTGTGCACATTCAAAAACACTTAACACGCAATATTCCACCATTATTACACGCTAACAATCAAATTCTACACGATTATACAAATAGCCTGTATCTTGCCAAAGCCTAATCTCATAAACGCACACTAACGCGGACGAGCAGCGCACACTAGCACGAACCTCACCACTACATTCATTCCGCAACTCCTACCTTGCCGTCCACTGGTATCTACTGGTTGCCTGGTACACAGTTCTATACTGCATTAACAGTACCTTGACTCAAGCTGTGGAATACATTGACCATATCATTTGGCTGTTATGTCCCTAAAACGCACGCCTCCGTCATCCCCAGCGCTTTCTGCTTTTTCTTCGCCAATACAATATTCACAATCAGACTCAAACGTTTCTGCCGTTGGTGACAAAGCTTGTGTAAATGCCACTACAAAATCTTCCCTAGCAAACCTTAGCCGAACAGCGAAACGCAAGCATGATGAAATCACTAAGGATGATTTGACGTACATGTTGTCTGTGCTACAGAAGCAGCAGGATGAAAAACTCAACCTTATTATTAACTCCATCAGTGATGTAAAGATCTCAGTGGATTCCATGAACGAAAAATATGATGCTGTAGTGCAGCGCCTTAACTTGGTTGAAGACGAAAACAAGCAGCTTTCAGCTAATATACAGCAGCTTGAAAATAAAATAGAACTTCTCGAACGCAATGCAAGGAGCACCAGCATTGAGATAAAAAATATTCCTATTTCTAATTCACCCAGAGAAACTAAAACAGACCTGACAAATCTTGTGAAGAAGACAGCTGAAGCTATAAACGTCACGGTAAGAAGTGAAGATCTAAAAAATGTGTACCGCGTTAACACCAAAGCGGATTTTAAACCAATAGTGGCTGATTTCACAACTGTTGCGCTCAGGGACAACTTCTTGACAGCATATAAGAAGTTCAATAAGGAGCAACCAAGCAAACTCAGTACAACTGCTATAAAAATCGATGGTCCTAGGAATGCAGTTTATGTCTCTGAAAATCTGACACCGAGGGAGCGCACACTTTTCTACCAAGCTCGGGAATGTGCGAAGAGAAATAAATATTCATTCTGTTGGACAAGCGCTGGAAAAATTCTTATGCGTAAAGCAGAAGGACAGCCCCAAATACGTATAACTAAGGAGGAGGACCTAAATAAGCTCGAAGAGAATACTAACAATTAATATTAAGGCTGTCGATCTTTGTCATTCCTATACTAGCGTAATTAATTTTGAACACCATCCAGCTTATTATTGGTATACACATTACCCTTACGAAATATTATACTCGACTGTCGACTGAAGACTTATAGTTTTATTTATCTAGACCTTATAATAATACTTACAGTCGTTAATAATATTCTTGTGTAAATTCAATTAACTAAGCTAAAAATGGGAGACTGCTGTGACATCATAAATGAACTGGATGAGACTAATATAATTCCAAGTTGTCATGTATTTGATCCTGAAATATGTTTAAGACAGATTGGTGAT
This sequence comes from Hemithea aestivaria, assembly GCA_947507615.1. NCBI lineage: Eukaryota > Metazoa > Arthropoda > Insecta > Lepidoptera > Geometridae > Hemithea > Hemithea aestivaria. The sequence goes on along the minus strand of OX382326.1, from coordinate 2,755,167 downwards.
CCATCCAAACAAATCACAATTCTCACACAAAACATACGAAGTATACGGAAAAATATCGACAAACTAACACTGTTTCTTGCGTCACTGAATTACCTACCTGACCTTATAATACTAACCGAGTGCTGGCTCGATGAACACTCTCCTGATATCTTTCTGAACCATTATGCATACCATAAAACACTCAATTACTTGAATAAATGTGACGGCATTGTTATCTATGCTAAAATAGGTATACAAATAGAAGTTACCGAGCCTACATTCAAAGACTCTAATTGTCTCCTGGCTACCGTGAATAAATCCTACACAGTCATTTGTCTATACCGGTCTCCTTCTAAAGCCGATATAACAGATTTCCTTAATTCCTTAGAACTAACTTTGGAAAACATCAAAACGGAAAATATCATCATCACAGGGGACATTAATATAGACATAGGTTACAACTCAACTGATAATAGATCTGAAACTTATCTCGATCTAGCAGCTCACTATGGTCTGATACCAGGTCACTTAATTCCCACGCACAGCCAAACTTGCTTAGACCATGCTCTAATTAAAAGCAGCCATTCCTCACGAGTCGTAGTGTGCGCAGCATCCATCTCAGACCATGATGCAGTCATATTTGGGGTAGACAAGGAAATCAATAACCAACAACCAGCCACACATAAAACCATTACGAAACTGAACTACGAGGGAATAATCAACGATTTATCATGTTATAATTGGGAAAATTTGTACGAAACTGTTGAAATAGATGATGCTTTCGAGACCTTTTCTAAAAACATTTCAACGGTTGTAGAAGAAAATAGATCAGTTATTACTGTCCCAAACTCTAAATTGATAAGGAAAGCATGGATTACAAAAGGGCTTCTTAGATGCGCTGCGAAAAGAGACCAATTGCACATTCTTGCCAGAAAGCAACCTAATAATGCAAAACTACAGACTGAATACAAAACTTACAGAAATGTATGTAATAATACTCTACAGAACCTAAAATCAGAGCACGACAGATCCTTAATCATAAATGGCAAAGGAGATAGTAAAGCTACATGGACAGCAGTCAAAGAAATTTGCCATATTAATGGCAATAAAACATCAAATGTAGACATACTCAATTATTCGTCAACGCCACCTGAGTCATTACATAATCTAAACAACTTTTTCACTTCAGTCGGACGTAACCTAGCAAACCCAATTTTACAAAATTTAGAAGCAACAGAAGAAGATCTAGCACAAAACTTCACTCCGTCTAGCATACCACCTGTTAAGTCACTATTCCTAACCCCTACGGATCCCTCTGAAATCGCCAACATAATTGACTCTCTAAAACTCAAATCTGCTCCGGGATACGACGGTATCAGTAACCGTATACTGAAGGACTGCAAAGAATATATCTCGACTCCTCTTGCTCATTTGTGTAATTTAAGCCTGTCGTCTGGAATTGTTCCTACATGTCTGAAAATCGCAAATGTTGTGCCGATTCATAAAGCCGGAGACCCACGATCGTTTAACAATTACCGTCCCATATCCTTATTAACTGCCATATCTAAAATTGTTGAAAAAATTGTTAATAAGAGATTGTTTTCTTTTCTTGAATCCAACAAGCTATTGGCCAACAACCAGTTTGGCTTTCGCTGTGGCAGGTCGACGGAGGACGCCGTTTCACATATGATCGATCACATTTCAGAAAAACTTGACTCTGGACATAGGTGCATTGGTGTTTTCCTCGACCTTGCCAAAGCTTTTGATACAGTTTCTAGACCCCTACTGTTTAAAAAGATGGAAGCTCTGGGCATTCGTGGTGTAGCATTAAAGTGGTTCACATCTTATTTTGAGAATCGTAAACAAAGAGTGATAGTGGGTGACTACTCCAGTGATCTTGCTGAAATCAGATTTGGTGTGCCTCAAGGTAGTGTCCTTGGACCTACCTTATTTTTGATCTACATCAACGACTTATGCGAGCTGAACCTGAACTAATACTGAAACCATTGCTTTCGCTGATGACACTGCACTTATCTTCCATGGTAAATCCTGGGAAACCGTTGGTAATATTGCGCAATCATCGATGTCACAAATATCAGAATGGTTACAAAAAAATCTACTTACCCTTAATATATCGAAGACGAAATTCCTGACATTCAGCATTTCCAACCGCACTGCACCCAAAGAACCGATTGATATAAGGATACATAAATGCAGAAGCGCAGACATCTGTGACTGCAATCCGCTTGAACGTGTAACTACAGTAAAATACTTGGGTGTATTAGTTGATGACAATCTAACATGGAAAAACCAAATTGAAATGCTCAATGGAAGGATTCGGAAACTTAAATACATTTTTAAAAAACTTGGATCGGTCGGTGATGTGTCTACAACTCGACTTGTCTATGCAGCTTTATGCTTATCAGTTCTCTCGTATTGCATTGTAGTTTGGGGTGCTGCCTATGGAACTTACTTGATAAAGTTGGAGAGGGCGCAGCGCTCTATCCTAAAAATCGCATACAAAAAACCATGGCGATATAGCACGGACTCCCTATACGCTGATTGCAAAGTCCTTCGTGTGCGACAGATTTTCATCAAGACCATATTGCTGCGTTTTCACAAAACATCACTATCGGCACATAAAACATCAACGAGACCCCAACGTTCAATAACATGGATAGCGCCACGAAAGAAAACCAAATTCGCGCAGAGAGCCCCTGCCTTTTTACAACCTTATATATATAATATAGCAAACAAAAAACTTAACATCATGAACTGCCTCAAACGTCAGTGCAAAACAAAAATCACAAACTGGCTCCTGACTCTGGACTATAAGACTACGGAAGATATACTCAAAATTATAAATTAAAAAAAAAAAAAAAAAAAAAAAAACTTATTCTCAATATAAAACTTAAAATAAAAAACCTAACACTAAAACTAATTATTTAAAAAATTGAATTAATCAAAATAAAAATTTACAAAAATAACAAGTGAACATAAGTCACTGTTCACGGACCAGTATACTGTTTGTTTTGTCAAATAACGCACACATGTTAGTGTAGTGATAATTCAATGCAGACAAATGCAGTGCGCGTGCGGCTGACGATCGGCTCTGACCGGTTTCTGGTTGTGTGCGCACTTCGGTGAAGTGTAACCTGTTGCGTGGCTCATGTGAGTGTGAGTGTTGCATTGTCACGTGATAGAATACGAACACACTACTTAACTCGATGTATCTTAATAAAATAATTTTATCGTTGTACGAATGCAGCTATTTTTGTTGTTCGCAGCAATGTTTCTAAGTTGAGCTTCAACACATACAAATTGATATTTGATTGATTTGATAATATTAGTATGTCGTGTGAAGTATACCTTTACACACGATAATGTTACTTTTTTTATATTATTATTAGTATTTAGGAAAAAAAAAAAAAAAAAAAAAAACCTTATACCTACTTAGATAAATAAATAAGCTAATTTAAAATAAATATAACGAAAAAACAAAATAAAAAAACTATACCTAACTGTAAAAGAAAATAACTACACTATAAATACACTAAACCTAAATGCTAAATCAATAAAAATAACAAAAATCAAGCGAAATTTATTGTCCCTCGGTACAGTAAACTGTTTGTCGTCTAATTATTAACGCACACATGTAATAAGTTAAAACAAGACAGTGAGCGTGCAGCCGGGCGGCACTCGGCTGACCGGTTTCTTGGATGTGTGCTTGTGTGCTCATTTCGCACTTCGGTAAAATGCATCTAACCTACTACGCGTTATTTGTTCTATGATGGATCACACAACCATAACTTGACGTAGCATAATATTATCTTTGTTCGCATACAGCTATAAATATTGTTGTGTGCAATAACTACCAATATTTTGAATTTGAGATTCAAACATATTATAATAAATTTCAACAGATAATAATATTGTTATAATCCCATAACTCACGTATCTAAACCTTGCAGGAGTATACCTATTAATGTACTTAATTGACTATCTTATGTTTATTATTAAGTAGGTTACCTGCGTTTTATGTTAATTTCTACCAGATTTCTTGCATAGTGTTGACATTCTCTGTTCAAAATACAATGTTAAACATTAGTTTATTTTGTGCATACTACCTACTTATAAGAAATAAGTTATATTGTACGAGATTAATAAATATAGATATTATTGATCTGTTAGTAGATAACTACGTAAATTTCATAAGTAAGCTTTTTCTATTCTTAATTATTTACTTACCTACAGCATAACTGAATAATTAATATCTTGCCTACATCTACCATTATCTAGTATTATATTACTTTATAAACTACCCTCATAATATTATAAATCGCAAATTTTGGATATTCATGTAGTGTTAATTATTATTGTAAGAATAATGTTAAGAAACTTCATTTTCATGAATGAATGTACCTACCTATAAGTATATATATTAAGGGGAAGAGACTAGCCCTCACAACACAGGGGATCCTAGTGTGGGGACTAGTGGACTCCAATCATGTACTGGATTTTATGAAATAAATAAAGATTTATTATTATTATTATTATTATTTCTCTATATTCATTTACATTCTTAAATTACATTTTTTACAATATTTCTATAAATAAAAGATATATACAAAACATAAAAACATTGTAAAAAACCCTAACCTAGAAAACCCGCCGTCAGCGGGGCCAGAGCCCAAGCTGCCGGTGGTCAGGGCCGCAGGGTGAGGAATCTCCGGACAATGCGTGCCGTGTCGAGGATTACCGCCTTCTGTATCAGGCCCTTGATCCAACCGTCTAACGCGAGCCTCTCGAGATGTTGGTCGAGGCTCTTCGCTATTATTATTATTATTGGTATCGGTTTTAACATTCTCTCGTCTAGCGAGGATTCACCTATTTTTACGGGCTTTCGCCAAGCAAATATAGGGAGGACAATATTTTTTATTATACTATTATTGGTTTAGATTTAAAAATTTTCGGACAAGACGGCATGTATTTAAGATGACGGCTTTTTGAAGTTGAGTAAATATGAACCTGTTTATGTCGAGGGCTTCCAGAGATTTATGTAGAGTGTATGGAATGACGCCTGTTGATGAGAGTATGATCGGTACTGTTTTAACTTGGTCTACTCTCCACTGGGATTTTAATTCTATTGCGAGGTCTGTATATTTGGTTATTTTCTCGGTATGTGTTGTTGTGAGGTTGTGGGTGTTTGGGATGGCAATATCTATGAGGAAAACCAGTTTATTTCTTTTATCAAGTAACGTGATGTCTGGCCTATTGAAGTGCACAGTTTTGTCAGTTAGTATTGTTCTATCCCAGTAGAGTTTGAAATCAGCAGATTCCAGTATAATTTCAGGGGTGTATTTGTAATAGGCTGTTTTCTCTTTAATCAATTTTAGTTTGAATGCAAGGTACTGGTGGATTATGGCGGCTACCTGGTCGTGACGGTGTTTGTAATCAGATTGGGCTATTGACCGACAAGCGCCTGTAATATGCTGTATGGTTTCCGAGCTACTATGACAATGGCGGCACAAATCAGTTTGCAGGGTGTGGTCTTTAATTATATGTTTGCGGTAATTACGGGTATCTATGATCTGGTCCTGGATGGCGATCATGAACCCTTCTGTTTCTGGAAACAGTTCGCCGAGCTTGAGCCAAGCGTTCGATGCAACTTTATCGACATTTGGGGCTATCAAGTCTCGGCGATGCCTTCCGTGCAAAGATTTCTGCAGCCATGTGTTTAGTTTATCGGTTGTTGGTGTGACTACTTCATTTTTCTGTTGCGTGTTATCATTTAGATTGAGCGGAGATTGTTTTAAGTCTGCATTTACTATTGCTGCATGGAGTTGAGATCGATTTGCTTGTTGGTGGAAGAATTTACGTAAAGATAATATTTGTGAATTGTGAAGGTTTCTAATATCTATGATGGCTCTTCCTCCTTCCGTTTTTGGCAAGGTAAGTCTCTCAGTGCAAGCTCTTGGATGATGTTTTCGGTGTTTGGTCATCTGGGTACTAATTATTCGTTGTAGATTTTTTAAGTTACTTTGTGACCAATGTATTATCCCAAAAGAATAAGTAAGAATCGGTATTGCATATGTGTTGATGGCTTTTACTGTATTCTTGGCGTTAAGATGTGTATTAAGAATTTTGCATACACGAGCTTTGAATTTATTTTGGAGGGCTATTTTAGTTTGCTTTTGATGAATTTGTTGAGTTTGTTGGTACCCTAGATATTTATACCCAGTTTCCAAGTCTACAGGTTCTATTGTTTCTCCAGTACTTAGCACATATTCGTTTCTTTCTATTTTTCCTTTCTTTACTGATAAGATTTTACATTTGTCTATGCCAAACTCCATATGAATATCGGAGGAAAACGTCTGCGTAATATCTGCGAGATTATTTATCTGTGTTAAGCTGCTACCGTATAACTTTATATCGTCCATGTACATCAAATGTGACAGAGTATACTGTGAAGATTCGTATTTAACATCAAATCCAAATGTACTTTTATTGAGGAGTCTTGAGAGTGGGTTCAATGCGAGGCAAAACCAGAGCGGGCTCAAAGAGTCTCCCTGGTAAATGCCTCTTCGAATGTGTATTGGATCCGTTTCAATATCTACTAGATTAGTTTTTAGTTTGAGGATTGTTTTCCAGTTGTTCATTGTGCTTTTCAAGAAATGTACTATTGCAGGATTAATTTTATAATGTTGAAGTATATATAACAGCCAGCTGTGTGGAACTGAATCAAACGCTTTTTTGTAATCAACGTACATTGTATAAATATCTCTTTTCTTGGTGAGTGCTTGTCTACACGCTATTGCATCTATGATAAGCTGTTCTTTACAGCCTTGACTATGTCGTCTGCAACCTTTCTGTTGTTCTGCCAAAATATTGTTCGTGTTTGTGTGTTGATATATGAGCTCACTGATACAAGATGTAATTATTTTATAAATGGTCTGAAGACATGTTATAGGTCTGTATTTGGATGGATTTTTCAAATCAGTTTTATCCTTTGGTATCATATAAGTTGTTCCTAAAGTTATGTAGTGGGGTAAAGTTTCTGGGGATGTTATGAATGAGTTTATATGTTTAAGTAATGTCGGATGTAAATATGTGAGTTTTTTGTACCAAAAGTTATGAATATTGTCAGAACCAGTCGCTTTCCAGTTGTGGGTTTTATTTATTACAAGTTTCAGCACGTCTTGGCTAATGTTATCAAATTCCATTTCAGGTATGTTTTCGAGATTTTCCTTGTCTTCTTCTATCCATTCTGCTTCTTTATGCATTTTTGGTATTGACCATATGTTAGACCAGAATTCATGTAAATCCTTGGGGTCCGGGGTTTCAGAAGGGCAGTTTTCATTTTCTATTGATCTGTCTGTGTTTAGGGTTCTATAAAATTGCTTTTCGTTCTTATTAAATATAGCGTTTTGTTTTTTTCTATCTGTTGTTACTTTGTATCTACGGATTCGGTTTGCTAGAACGCTTAGTCTTTGCTTCAATGTATCTAGAAAGTGAGAAAGTTGAGTATTTTCAGTTTCATGTTGAGTATGGATTCTATGTTGAGCTTTAATTTTTATTATTAAGCAAAAGACGTGGAGCTAATGATATGATCAAGGCTTGCCGCCAAAAACTCCCAAATGAAGATCTCTCCAAGACCTTTAATTTCTTCTATGACAGCATCAGCCTAAGACGAGTATTTTCCGAGATATTGACATTTCAAGTTTGACAGCTGTCATTGCATTGGAATAGAATAGAATAGAAAACTCTTTATTGTTCACACATATACAATAATATAGCTTAGAACTAAGATTACACAGAAATAAGTGTTACAATTGGCGGTCTTATCGCTAAAAGCGATCTCTTCCAGACAACCAAGCAGGGAAAGGAAATACATAAAATAGAGCGACGGTGGTTATAAAGATATATAAGGATACATAAGTACATATTTTTAATCATAGCTATTTAATTATACCAATACATACTATTAAAACCAATATAATAAATTATAACACATACATAATGATATTACATATAATAATAAAATACATATGATTATACTATAATATTATATACTATACGATAAATAGATAATATATATATATATATAGATATTGGAAATAAATATTGCTCACTAGGTACGTGACACTTTTAATAGGACTACGGGATTAGATATTGATAGAACCACGGATAAAATAAAACTTTATTGGACATTTTTACGAATGGACGTTTTAGAATGGACAATTTCAAATTGGACCTTTTTACGATTTGACATTTTTATGAGTGAACTATTTTCCGAATAGGCATTTTTATGATTGAACGTCTATAATATTTGTCATTTTTCATAATTGGACATTAGTCGTATAAACCTGGGCTTTCGATCGGTGTCGGCTCGTGCGGTGATAAAAGCGCGATGCCAGAATCAGGTCGAATCAGGCCGAGCCGGAGGGGCCGGGTCAGGTGAATTCTTCACTTTAGAGGTTTTTTCTTTCTTTCTTCAGACTTTTATTAAAAGTCATTATTGATTTAATTCAAAAACAAATGCTTTTATTTATTGTACAAAAATAACATCTTTGTAGCGGGGGTGAAACCGTGGGTTTAGCTAGTATACAAAATTAATATAACGTTACCTAATGGAATGCGAATGCAATAAACGACCAAAATAACATTGTTTCAGCCATGCCTAGTTTACCCTATATTTTTATGTATTTAATGTCAACTAAAATCGAAATTATATAATTTGGTTTAAAATAATATTAGTTAGCTGTGATAAGTTTTTCCTGCTCTTACTGCCTTCTTTCCATTTTTACACCAATTTACCACACAAAAGGTCATTTTTGTCCGTTAACTATATTATTTTGGATATTTTAAAAAATCAAACGATGCGTGCATCTGTCGCTAAGCGCGTTGTGTGACTGAGCGGTGGGTGAGTTGTACTTTTTACGCCCCGCCTATATAGTTGTACTTTGCATTGAATCACTTTTTGAGCTGAGTTCGATTTCTATTATTTCCCTAATTCGTTGGTTTTGCCATATAAAACACCCGTCTGGCAGTGGTTACCAGCTTGGTTGTGAGTATCGATTATAAGAAATGGAAGACCAAGGCAAGCAGAGGTTCATTCGAAAGTGGTCGCTTGCCTTCAGGAGGACATCTGTTGGTGTGTTTGTTTAATTTACATCAAAAGAGGTTTTTAGCAATGAACTGCATACGTTCTATAAGCTTTATTGAACAGGAACACAGTGAGTATAATATTCAATAACCCCTTTTCTTGTGTATACATGAGGTTCTATGAATTCTAATAATATCAATTAGTATTAATTGAAAAGAATTCAAGCGGTTACGAATATAAGCGATGGAACATTAGAGATATAATATATACAAATTATATTATGATGAAAATTTCAATAAAGTTGGTTTAAAAGTTTAGTGGGATTTTGATAACAACTAACAGTGTGGGACAATTTTTTTTAAGAATTGTAGGAAACAACTTGAGAGATGCGACGTTGTCTGTTCTCATCGTAATGTGAAGCAAACTGCCAATTCTTGTTGGTGTTATTGGATTATAATGGGTGACATAGGCGTACCCAGCTTCTGGCCTAGGGGGCTTCTGGCAGGCAAGGGCGGATTCAGATTTTTTTACTGAACTTGAACTTTTATGCCTGTGTTATGTGCCTATGTGTTATTATGTTGTATTGTTATATGGTTTAACGTTGAGCAGGAAGGACCTATTTAAAGGTACGCCATACTTTGATTTCAGGTCGCACAGAGCGATAAGAATATTAATAAATATTCTTCTTTTAGCGCGAGCACCTTGCTGTAAGCCCCGAGAAATTTTTACATATATACGAGTATATAGCGAAAATACTACAGTTAATTTGCTGCGAACGGTAGAAAAATTTTAAATTCTTCCTTAAAATAGCGCGATCAGCTTGCTGTGAGCGCTGATAATATTATATTTTTGGCTACGAAAAAAGGTGCGGTTAACTTGCTGCGAGCGGTAGAAAAATTTTAAATTCTTCCTTAAAATAGCGCGAGCAGCTTGCTGTGAGCGCCGAGAAAATTTTATATTTTTGGCAACGAAAAAGTGCGGTTTACTTGCCCCGAGCGGTAGAAAATTTATAATATTTTTTCTTAAAATAGCGCTAGCAGTTTGCAGTTAGCGCCGAAAAAAAATTATATTTTTAGAAGTGCGGTTAACTTGCTCTGAGCTGTAGGAAAATAACAATAATCTTCCTTAAAAAAGCGCGAGCCGTTTTCTGTGAAGGCCGAGGAAATTTTATATTTTTGGCAACGAAAAAAGTGCCGTTAATTTACTCCGAGCAGTGGAAAAATTATAATATTCTTCCTTGAAATAGCGCGAGCAGCTTGCTGTGAGCGCCGAGAAAATTTAATATATTTGGCAACGAAAAGAGTGCGGTTAACTTGCTCCGAGCGGTTGGAAAATTAAATTATTCTTATCTAAAACAGTGCGAGCAGCTTACTTCGCGCGCCGAGAAAACATTTTATTTAGGACTACGAAAAGAGTGAAGTTATCTTTAGCTGAGGGGTTTTCAATTTAAAATATTTTCACTTATATCAGCGCCTGTACGGTACGAGCTCCGAGTATTATTTATATTTCTGACTACGAAAGGTGAGCTTAGTTCGTTCCGAGCTGCAAGAAACTTCTTACTAATAAAAGCGCAAGTAGTTTGCTGCGAGCCGAGAAAATTTCAAATGTTGATTATGAAGAATGTGCGAACGGCGTATTTCGAATTCCGAGACCCAAGAAAATATCCTATTTCTGACCACGAAAGTTACATGTAAGAGATATACTACCTCTATAGCTACCTACGATAGTGCAAGTGCCAAGATATTTTAAAAATATGATGACAAAAAGTGTGCATTTAGTACGCTCCGAGTGGAGAAAAATATTAAATATTGTTACTAAAAAGCTAAAAAAGATATAATTCTGACTACGAAACTTGTGTGATCGCCTTATTACGAGCGCCAAGAAAATTTTATTTCACATTGTACAGATATAATATAAGACATTCGATTTCCAGGGGGGCAGCAGCCCCCCCCCCCCCCCGCCCCCCCCCTGGGTACGCCTATGATGGGTGATGAACGAAATTGTGTGAATAAAGTTGTAATAAATATTATAAAGATTAATGATATCTCAAACTTAACATTCCTTTATTCGAGTGGGCTACAGGCTACAATGGACTGATTTTGCAAGTCAGTTTTATATTTTTTTAAATTTGGATACTCGCCGCTCGTTCGCAAGGCGCCTCTGTGTGGGGAGCGAACTGGAAACTCATTGGGATTGGATTAAATACACAGGTATTATGAGTTTGCAATGTTTATCTTGGTTACATTATAATTTATTGTATGTATGTTTGAGGGACACAAACTGGTTTTACATGCGGAGGTTCCAGGCTATCTTTATTTTTGTAATATGACGACTTGCTTTATAATTTTACTTTATGCGAGCCCTTTTTATATAAAAAGGAACACAATTACCTAAGAATGATATCTGTTTTTTTTATTGACAGTCTGAATCTGGGTACAGTTATCTTATTCTTATTTCTCATTAAGAGGCACTCTCTTAGGACTGTAATTGTCACTATTTAGTTTGAATTTATCAGGATTATTTGAATGGCATTTTCGTTAATGTACAAGGATGGTAAGGTCAGTATATTGATATATTTAAAGATCTCCTTTAGAATTTCGTAGGCGCGTCTCATGAGTGGCACGAGTTGCACACTTTTGCAGCGTGAAAATGGTTCCAATATCTGCAGCTGACCCCACAGCAAGGTTCAATAATATTACATTAAACTATGGAAATATGAAAAGTGAATTAATCTTGCAGTAGTTACATCTTTTAATGGCCTGATTTTGTATACCGTATATGCTGCAGAGTTCAATTATCGGTAAAATTTCAAGTATTTCAATATCAAATTGTTGGCTATATACCATTTAGATATTGCTACTAAAACGTTATTAATATGTACGAATATCGACGAGGTATCATCGGTAAATGGAACTGAGCCTGCTTTGACCATTAAGGGAGTTCGTACATTTACATATATTTACCAGGACCTGGGATTGACTTCTGCGGTGCTCTCATCTTGGCAGTGCAACTGGATAATAATTAATATATTTATCATATGCTTGAAATGTATGCTATTAAAACAGTATGTGTGTATGTTCTTTCCTGATGTTCTTAGCCGATGATCTCAACTAACTTGGTGCTATACTTGGTAACATACTTGGTGTTTCTATTTGATATTCATAAGTGTTACGTAAATACGTAACTTACGTATTGCTAATCGACATCTAGAATAAGATGATATTGAAGCAGTAACAAGATGTTTTGTAGATGAATAATAATTATTATGTTGTTTTGTAAATCCCTATATAGAATCGCTTAAATAACGTGAATCCTCTGTAGAGTTTTAACTGTTGTGCGACAGAAAGAGGATGAATGCAACCCTGAACTGATACCAGCAGCTTCAACCGCTTGAAATAATTCTTGTTAAGCAAATTATGTTTGCGTTATTATAACAATTTGTATGTGAAATTACAATACCGTTCAGTTGCTTGAATTATACGTTGATAGAGCAGTCAGGCAATTAATCAGTTATGTTGTCATTTATGTAAGAATAAGTCTTGTTGTATCTTAATCACACCTATACTTAAATATTTTGAGTTTATTTTAGATAATATGGTCATAATGAAATCAAGAAGCCATAGACATACGGAGATATCAGCGACAAATCTACATGGATATGCTAGTCGGTGCGCGTCAGCAGTATAAATTGATGAACTAGCTGGAAGGAGATCCTATTGGACATATTGCGAAACTAAATTTAAGTTGAGTTAATTTGATAGCTTGTCGTAGTAAGTAGTTCGTTGTAGTGGTTTTTTATGTATTTGAGACTTTATTGCTTTTAGTGAAAAATTGTGTTTGTAATAATGTGGTGCAGTTTACGTTTTTCTTTGGGTTCTGGTGTGGTTTATTTGATGTTTTGACTTATTTTGTGTTATTTAAATTGTTTAGAGAGATATTTCTCTGGTTCGGTTTGGTGTCTCTGGTTCTAAGGGTATCTTGGAGGAGAATGACCTCGATACGCGTTAGGTGAAGGATATCTTGGAGGATAATGACCTCGATATACCTTCGGTGTTATTTGGAGACGGTAGAGACCGGGTAGTGATTTTTGAGAAAAGATTGTTTTAAATAAGCTTGGTTGTGTAATGTAGTTTGATTACAATTGTTGAAATTGAATAGTTTTGGTCTGTAATTAATGTCGGTATTGAACTGAGTTAATTTAGTTTTATGTGTTGAAATGTTGATGATTTCTGGTTTTCTAGTTTTGGTCTGTAATTAATGTCGGTATTGAACTGAGTAAATTTAGTTCGTGTATTGAACTGTTCATGATTTCTGGTTTTCTTTGTAGAGCATGTCGGAGCGCGACCTGCTGCAGAATGGCCGTGTCGGCGCGGAGGATATTGATAAGTTTTATTGCAACCTTATTTTGAATTAATACTGGCAACGTAGTAGACAATGGCTCTCCTTGGATCAGGAGGTGGATGGAAGACAGATATAATTTGTCAGAACGGTCGAGCAGTCGATTTATTATTTTAGTAATGATTTTTAATTATGGTGAAGAGATTTGGAGGAGTCCATCCACCTTTAAAGTGTTGGCTGATCCAAAACATAAGTAATATCCACCATCTCATCGCATTCCCTGTCATATAGGTACCTATTGTATCCAAAAAATCAAATCAAACCTCTTCCTCATAGTAAGTATTAGTTAATATATCCTAATTTCCAACATAATTAGCATTTAAGTGAATCATAATAATATGTAGGTACCTACATATATCAATTTATTTTTCTTAAGGAAAACAAAACTTATTTCCCTATATTATCGTCTTAGGTTCATCTGAGTTCAAGTTAGTTTTTTTTTTTTTTTTATATTAAATAGGACTGCGTTTGACCAGTCTCACCTGTTGGTAAGTGAAGACGTGGTCGAAGTTAGTTACTCACCTTCCGGCCGATTCAAATACTCGTCTCCATTCACAAAACAAAACACAGACGAAAGTAATACAACTTTAATTAAAACCATTTCCATTGAAGAACATAATAATATGATAATTAATAATATCTTTTAACACATGCGCTGATTCAAGAAGACCTAAGTTGACTGGCCAAATGATCATAGCGCCTTTATAAAACCTGTTTGTTGCTCTTTTTCCTCGTGTCTGGGCTTTGCCCATAGGTGTTGTATTACTTCTATATGTAGCTCTGGACTTGTTATTAATCAAAGACGTTTTGTTTATAATTTGAATTAATAATATGGAATTATTCCTACAATGACCCATGTCTATAATATACATAATATGTATCTATATTAGAGGCATGGGTGCACTTTCACGCCTAAACGGGTGGACCGATTAAGCCGAAATTGGTATAGAGATAGCTTAGACCCTTTTTTTTTTTTTTTTTTTTTTTGACCCAGGAAAAATGCGTTACGCATAATCACCCCACGCCGGGGGGCGCGGGGCGGTATGTGGGACTCCCCCGCCAAAGATGGGAGCGGCGGGGATACCCACTACAAAACCTGGGGGTGTCCTGCGGGACGCCATAATGCCGGGGCAACGGGTACGCCGAAGCATTCATCCGCGGCCCCGACGGCGTTTGGTCCTCACTGACAGGAGGACCCCTCCGCGGTGGGGTGAAGAGGAGTTTCACCCCATCCTCTCAAGGGGCGCGCGGAAACACCGCGCGCGCCACCTCGTGGGTCTGTTCTTGCGCCGACGAATACCCCCGTACTCGCCGCCTAGACCCAGGTTATGGGGGCTGGAGAAGGGAGTGGAAGATACGCCTCCGACGCCCCCTTCTCCGGGCACGCATCGGGAGGTCGGTGGTGACCTCCCGTTCGCGTTCCGCGATCTCCTTCTGCGAGATGACACTCTCGCAGAACGAAACCGCGGCCTGCCACGACTCCTCGCTCGCAACCATGGCTCTTACCATGGTGGCCAGCGAGAGTTCGCTTCCCATAACAGCGACGAGGGCACGGCGCTCACTGACCCAAGCTGGGCACTCCTCCAGTGTGTGCTGCGCCGTATCCACGTCGCTACCACAGTGGTGGCAAGCAGGGGTCGGTTCCCTGCCGGCTACGTGGTGCAAGTACTTTCCGAAGCATCCGTGCCCGGAAAGCACCTGCACGAGCCGGAAGGTCAAGGACCCGTGCTCTCTGTCCGTCCACTGCTGGAGTAGTGGACGGACTGCCACCACTGTCCAGCTGCCTGCTCGAGGGTGGGCCAGACGCGTACTCCACCTCTCGAGCAGTGCCTCGTTGGCTTCCTCCTTCCACCTCTCTACCTCCCTGGGAGACGCGGTGAGCCCGCGGAGGCGGAGCGCGGCGCGCCACTCGTAGCGCGCCGCATACAGCTCCGCCTCCAGGTCCCAGGGGGGAGATCCTGCCAAGAGGCACGCCGTAACCCCGTATTACCCCGACGGCCATCACCCTCTGAGGACGTCTCAGATGGGCGATGGTTTGCTCCGTCAGGGCATCCACCCATACGGGGGCTCCATACAGAGCCATGGACCGCAAGACTCCCGCGTACAGGCGACGGCAGCTGGTCCGAGGTCCGCCAAGGTTCGGCAGCAGCCGCTTGAGAGCGGCCGCCGCACCCATCAGGCGGGGAGCCAACCGGGCAAAGTGCTCCCGGAAGTTCCACCGCCCGTCGAGGACGAGTCCAAGATATTTCATCGAGGGCTCGACCCCGATGCAGACCTCCCCGATAGGACTTATACCCTAGAATAACACATAGGTTATAGAACAGCGGGTAAAGCTTTTGAAAACATCCTTCTTTTTGAATTTGGCAATAAGTAGGTAAACATTGGCGCTAAAAATAATCTAAATACATTTTATATGCAAGTTTATGCATATATTATAACCATGTGCTACCTACCTAAGAAACTGAACAAACCTTCCAAAGAGGAAAAACAAAGAGAACATCTAATTAGAAACAATAGTTAAATATAAATATCATACTACAAACTACAAGCACGGTAAAGAGATATACAGTAGTTCGACTCCATAGAAAAAGTCGGAATGTGGGAGTAGGTAGATGTCGGTAGATGTGGGTAGAAGTGGGTATATAATCCATATTATATAATCCAGTGTAAGTGTCCGAGTAAGAGTGCGAGTAATAGTCCGAGTAAGAGTGCGATTAAGATTCCGAGTAAGAGTCCGAGTAAGAGTGCGAGTAAGAGACCGAGTAAGAGTGCGAGTAAGAATCTGAGTAAGAATTCGAGTAAGACTGCGAGTAAGAGTCCGAGTAAGAATGCGAATAAGAATCTGAGTAAGAATTCGAGTAAGACTGCGAGTAAGAGTCCGAGTAAGAGTGCGAGTAAGAGCCCGAGTAAGAGTTTGAGTAAGAGTGCGAGTAAGAGACCGAGTAAAAGTCCGAGTAAGAGTGCAAGTGAGAGACCGAGTAAGTGTGTGAGTAAGAGTCCAAGTCTTGTCTCTTGTCTTGTCTCTTGTCTTGTCTCTTGTCTTGTCTCTTGTCTTGTCTCTTGTCTTGTCTCTTGTCTTGTCTCTTGTCTTGTCTCTTGTCTTGTCTCTTGTCCTGTCTCTTGTCCTGTCTCTTGTCCTGTCTCTTGTCCTGTCTCTTGTCCTGTCTCTTGTCCTGTCTCTTGTCCTGTCTCTTGTCCTGTCTCTTGTCCTGTCTCTTGTCCTGTCTCTTGTCCTGTCTCTTGTCCTGTCTCTTGTCCTGTCTCTTGTCCTGTCTCTTGTCCTGTCTCTTGTCCTGTCTCTTGTCCTGTCTCTTGTCCTGTCTCTTGTCCTGTCTCTTGTCTTGTCTCTTGTCTTGTCTCTTGTCTTGTCTCTTGTCTTGTCTCTTGTCTTGTCTCTTGTCTTGTCTCTTGTCTTGTCTCTTGTCTTGTCTCTTGTCTTGTCTCTTGTCTTGTCTCTTGTCTTGTCTCTTGTCTTGTCTCTTGTCTTGTCTCTTGTCTTGTCTCTTGTCTTGTCTCTTGTCTTGTCTCTTGTCTTGTCTCTTGTCTTGTCTCTTGTCTTGTCTCTTGTCTTGTCTCTTGTCTTGTCTCTTGTCTTGTCTCTTGTCTTGTCTCTTGTCTTGTCTCTTGTCTTGTCTCTTGTCTTGTCTCTTGTCTTGTCTCTTGTCTTGTCTCTTGTCTTGTCTCTTGTCTTGTCTCTTGTCTTGTCTTGTCTCTTGTCTTGTCTCTTGTCTTGTCTCTTGTCTTGTCTCTTGTCTTGTCTCTTGTCTTGTCTCTTGTCTTGTCTCTTGTCTTGTCTCTTGTCTTGTCTCTTGTCTTGTCTCTTGTCTTGTCTCTTGTCTTGTCTCTTGTCTTGTCTTGTCTTGTCTCTTGTCTTGTCTCTTGTCTTGTCTCTTGTCTTGTCTCTTGTCTTGTCTCTTGTCTTGTCTCTTGTCTTGTCTCTTGTCTTGTCTCTTGTCTTGTCTCTTGTCTTGTCTCTTGTCTTGTCTCTTGTCTTGTCTCTTGTCTTGTCTCTTGTCTTGTCTCTTGTCTTGTCTCTTGTCTTGTCTCTTGTCTTGTCTCTTGTCTTGTCTCTTGTCTTGTCTCTTGTCTTGTCTCTTGTCTTGTCTCTTGTCTTGTCTCTTGTCTTGTCTCTTGTCTTGTCTCTTGTCTTGTCTCTTGTCTTGTCTCTTGTCTTGTCTCTTGTCTTGTCTCTTGTCTTGTCTCTTGTCTTGTCTCTTGTCTTGTCTCTTGTCTTGTCTCTTGTCTTGTCTCTTGTCTTGTCTCTTGTCTTGTCTCTTGTCTTGTCTCTTGTCTTGTCTCTTGTCTTGTCTCTTGTCTTGTCTCTTGTCTTGTCTCTTGTCTTGTCTCTTGTCTTGTCTTGTCTCTTGTCTTGTCTCTTGTCTTGTCTCTTGTCTTGTCTCTTGTCTTGTCTCTTGTCTTGTCTCTTGTCTTGTCTCTTGTCTTGTCTCTTGTCTTGTCTCTTGTCTTGTCTCTTGTCTTGTCTCTTGTCTTGTCTCTTGTCTTGTCTTGTCTTGTCTCTTGTCTTGTCTCTTGTCTTGTCTCTTGTCTTGTCTCTTGTCTTGTCTCTTGTCTTGTCTCTTGTCTTGTCTCTTGTCTTGTCCTTTGTCTTGTCTCTTGTCTTGTCTCTTGTCTTGTCTCTTGTCTTGTCTCTTGTCTTGTCTCTTGTCTTGTCTCTTGTCTTGTCTCTTGTCTTGTCTCTTGTCTTGTCTCTTGTCTTGTCTCTTGTCTTGTCTCTTGTCTTGTCTCTTGTCTTGTCTCTTGTCTTGTCTCTTGTCTTGTCTCTTGTCTTGTCTCTTGTCTTGTCTCTTGTCTTGTCTCTTGTCTTGTCTCTTGTCTTGTCTCTTGTCTTGTCTCTTGTCTTGTCTCTTGTCTTGTCTCTTGTCTTGTCTCTTGTCTTGTCTCTTGTCTCTTGTCTTGTCTCTTGTCTTGTCTCTTGTCTTGTCTCTTGTCTTGTCTCTTGTCTTGTCTCTTGTCTTGTCTCTTGTCTTGTCTCTTGTCTTGTCTCTTGTCTTGTCTCTTGTCTTGTCTTGTCTCTTGTCTTGTCTCTTGTCTTGTCTCTTGTCTTGTCTCTTGTCTTGTCTCTTGTCTTGTCTCTTGTCTTGTCTCTTGTCTTGTCTCTTGTCTTGTCTCTTGTCTTGTCTCTTGTCTTGTCTTGTCTTGTCTCTTGTCTTGTCTCTTGTCTTGTCTCTTGTCTTGTCTCTTGTCTTGTCTCTTGTCTTGTCTCTTGTCTTGTCTCTTGTCTTGTCCTTTGTCTTGTCTCTTGTCTTGTCTCTTGTCTTGTCTCTTGTCTTGTCTCTTGTCTTGTCTCTTGTCTTGTCTCTTGTCTTGTCTCTTGTCTTGTCTCTTGTCTTGTCTCTTGTCTTGTCTCTTGTCTTGTCTCTTGTCTTGTCTCTTGTCTTGTCTCTTGTCTTGTCTCTTGTCTTGTCTCTTGTCTTGTCTCTTGTCTTGTCTCTTGTCTTGTCTCTTGTCTTGTCTCTTGTCTTGTCTCTTGTCTTGTCTCTTGTCTTGTCTCTTGTCTTGTCTCTTGTCTTGTCTCTTGTCTCTTGTCTTGTCTCTTGTCTTGTCTCTTGTCTTGTCTCTTGTCTTGTCTCTTGTCTTGTCTCTTGTCTTGTCTTGTCTCTTGTCTTGTCTCTTGTCTTGTCTCTTGTCTTGTCTCTTGTCTTGTCTCTTGTCTTGTCTCTTGTCTTGTCTCTTGTCTTGTCTCTTGTCTTGTCTCTTGTCTTGTCTCTTGTCTTGTCTCTTGTCTTGTCTTTTGTCTTGTTTTGTCTCATGTCTTGGGTTTCAATATACGCCGCCACGACATGATAGGTAAGTAGATAGGTATCCCTACTATGCTGGAATAAAACCTATTGTAGTTCCCAGATTAGGCTTCTTAATTATGAACCATCTTTAGTTTTAATCTACCTGTTATTATGTACCTACTTTTTATTGAATTGAAGAGTGATCAATCGTATTTATTTTTAACTCCCGACGCAAAGACGAAAGGGTGTGATAAGTTTGACGTGTCTGTCTCATAGATTCGATTTAGATGTTGTTTGAAAAGTAAGTTAGGCGGAAGTGTTCTTAAGTATTTTTAGTCATAGCCGCAAAAAACGCGGGATAAAGGGTGTGCTAAGTTTGATACAATACATTTTCAAATCTCATTCGACTGTTGCATTTTTGTAACGGACATTCAGTGGTTCCTAAGCGGACGTAGAAAGGTACATATAGGTAGGTAATATGAAAATGAAATAAAAACTTGTAATAAAAATATCAATAAATGTACAAAAATAATATAATTAATTTATAATAACTCATCTAGATATTAGCTCAAGTAAGTAGATGATATGAAATAGGTAGGTACCTACTGTATGCGGGCAGCGGCTGCCCGGCAGCCCTATGACTTGCGCATGTACCGCGAGACTGTAGGTATTTATGTTCAAAAATCACGCTCAGTCAAACTACTGTATATCTCTTTACCGTGCTACAAGTAACAATGAAAACTACACTTTACGGTTCAAATTCACTGTGTAAGCGAGGAAATCCATCTTTGTCTCCGTTTTAAAATGCGAAATGAATCATAATATTTGCTAAAGTGAATCCCATAAATTGCGGACAAGAGTCACAAAGTCTGAGATGAAATATGGCATTAATATTTCAAGCTATGCATAGTGGCAACAGGTGGGCTGAGCTCGGGGTGGCATCATTAAACATTGGCTGAATATGTAAGTGGTTTGGAATTTTACTGTCAGTTTTGTTGAAGGTTATTATTATTATTGGGGAGAGAAAAAGTTATAAAGAGATACGACTTTCGCGCCAATTTTTTTAAAGTTTGTCTCAAGGAGAGTAAATTATGATGTGCCATAGGCTGCATCTGTAAACCTCTGCATCTGTAAAGGTACTAATTATTTAAAGGTAGTACTAATTGGGTACTAATTGCGTACATTTACAACATGTACTTATAAATTGCAAAATAGAAAGTGGGGTTGCTGGGGAGGTGCTCTTCAGCAACCCCAAATTCAATTGGCTGTACCTCTGAATCTGTTAAGGTACTAATTATTTAAAGGTAGTACTAATTAGGTACTAATTGCGTACAATTACAACGTACACTATAAATTGCAAAATAGAAGGTGGGGTTGCTGGGGAGATGCTCTTCAGCAACCCCAAATTCAATTGGCTGTACCTCTGAATCTGTTAAGGTACTAATTATTTAAAGTAAGTACTAATTAGGTACTAATTGCGTACATTTACAACATGTACTTATAAATTGCAAAATAGAAGGTGGGGTTGCTGGGGAGCATGACGTAATTAATCAGGATAGTCTTAAAGCCTAGCAATCCACTATATAGGGCTTCGCCATAATCCCCGTACGCCTTTACTTCAATGCCTGAGTAATTAATTGAAAATTAATTACCGCGCCTGATGGCCGCATATGCTCTATTCTGTATTAAATTCCCCTTTAATCGCGTTTCAGCGTCAATATTCAAAGCTCCACACTGTTATAACAAAATGACACCACGGAACAAAAACTAAATTAACGCCGTGTTTAATGTACATATGTATGCTGAAGCTGTTTGCTGCCAATCGCTCTGTGTAATCCTTTATTAACTGTCAATTTCTGTAAATTGTTTTTAAAATGTTTTTTTTTTTATTTTTTCTATTTCTCAAAAAATTTTAACTTCTTTGGGAATAAATGTTTTTTCTTTCTTACTATATTATTAGCAAAATCCGTTACAATTTAGATGTACATATACATACATAGGCGTACCCAGGGGGGGGCAGGGGGGGGCAGCTGCCCCCCCCTGGAAATCGAATGCCTTATTATATAATATATAATATTATATTATATCTGTACAATAAGAAAAAAAATTCTTGGCACTCGCAATAAGGCGATCACACACGTTTCGTAGTCAGAATTATATATTTTTTAGCTTATTAGTATCTAACAATATTTCATTTTTTCATCACTCTGAACGTACTAAATGCACACTTTTTGTCATCAAATTTATAAAATTTCTTGGCACTTGCACCAAGTTCGTAGGTGGTAGGTAGCTAAAGAGGTAGTAGTAGTATATCTCTTACATGTAACTTTCGTGGTCAGAAATAGGATATTTTCTTGGGCTCGAAATAAGCCATTCGCACAATCTTCATAATCAAGATTCGAAATCTTAGCTCGCAGCAAACTTCTTGCGCTTTTATTAGTAAGAACATTCAAATTTTTTGCAGTTTGGAACAAACTAAGCTCACCTTTCGTAGTCAGAAATATAAAAAAACACTCGGTGCTCGTAAGCTGTACGCGCTCTTATATTTAAATTTCTAACAGCTCAGAAAAAGACAACTGCACGTTTTTCGTTGTCAAATATATAGAATTTTCTTGGCACTAGCACCAAGCTGCTTGCGCTATTTTACGGTAGAATACTCGTATTTTAATTTTCCTACTGCTCGAAGCAAATTAACTGCACTTTTTTTTTGTCCAAAATATTAATTTTCCAACCGCTCGGAGTAAGTTAACCGCACTCTTTTCGTTGCCAAAAATATAAAATTTTCTCGTCGCTCACAGCAAGCTGCTTGCGCTATTTTAAGGAACGATATTATAATTTTTCTACCGCTTGGAGCAAGTTAACCGCACTTTTTTCCTTGCCAAAAATATAAAATTTTCTTGGCACTCGCAGCAAGCTGCTCGCGCAATTTTAAGCAAGATTATTGTAATTTTCCTACAGATCAGAGCAAGTTACCGCACTCCTAAAAATATAAAATTTTCTCGGCGCTCACAGCAAGCTGCTCGCGCTATTTTAAGGAAGAATATTATAATTTTTCTACCGCTCGGAGAAGTTAACCGCACTTTTTTCCTTGCCAAAAATATAAAATTTTCTTGGCGCTCGCAGCAAGCTGCTCGCGCTTTTTTTTATGGTAGTATATTTTAATTTTTCTACCGCTGCGCTCGCAGCAAATTAACTACAGTATTTTCGCTACCAAAAATATAATATTTTTTCGGGGCTTGCAGCAAGCTGGTCGCGCTATTTAATGGAAGAATATTTTAATTTTCTTACCGCTCTGTGCGAGCCGAAATCAAAGTATGGCGAACCTTTAAATAGATCCTACCTGCTCAACGTTAAAACATATAGGCACATAACACAAGCATAAATTTCAGTTCAGTAAAAAAATCTGAATCCGCCCTTGCCTGCCCCCCCCTAGGCTAGAAGCTGGGTACGCCTATGTATACATATATGTCGCAGTCAAATGGTTTGTGTATGATTTTGCATTAAATGGTGACGCACATTAGAAGAACGAGTCAACTCGTTCAAAGTTAAGCATTATTAGTCTCTTTCCTAGCAAGAAAGTTCTGAACACAGGTAAAATAATAACGAGATAGCCTTAAATTTCGAATTTCACTTTGCTTTAAAATAAAAAATACTAAGCACAATGCACATGTTATTAGCACTTTTTGGATGCCCCCCATTCCCCATTTTCGATTTTCGATACCCTACATGACGAAAGAGAAGCAAAGTCATTTTCTCTTTCCAAAAAAAGACGGTGGCCTAACTTATAAAAAAAAATCTAACTTCGGTTTGATATGTTTATTGATATAGGTACCACTATGCTAATATAACACAGTCATAAATAGTTGTAATAAATAAATCATCGACCACGTCTCGGTAAACGTAGTGAAGGGTGTCCATGGACGAGATGGGGCGATGATTGGTTGGAGGAGAAAGAAGGAGGCCCGAGTTGAGTGGCGTGCCATGGAGGAGGCCTATGTCCAGCTTTGGACGAACATAGGCTGATGATGGTGATGTACTAAATCATTTTCAGCGTCAAGGCCATACAATGCTCTCAATCCAGGGCAAGTAGTGGTAAACCCTGGTGTAGATGCCGGCGCCGCCTGGCTTGCCGCACGGAAGCCCCGTGGAGGTGACGCCTATGATGGCGTACACGCAGTAGCCTCCGTCCGGGTCGCGCTTTTGGAGAGGCCCGCCGCTGTCGCCCTGAACCCAAAAAAGAGCTATTTTACCACTGTTGGCTAATTAAAACGATTAGCCGACTTATTTATTAGATTAAAATGAAAAGAGAAGAAACGGCACAGGCGCCTCGCAAATGGACCGCTTTAAAAAGGTTCATGCACACAATTTTACGGCGCGGCAACCGGCAGACCCCAGTTTGGCTACAGCAAAGATAGCGCGTACCTTCTCTTTTATTTTAATCTAAGTTTGTATTATAATGTAATACCCCATTTACAATTAGCCGAACAGGGCAGTGAGCAGGGCGTTTTTTATTACCGCAGCATACTAGTTAAAACGCGTTTCTCAAGGCCATGCAGCAAGGCGTTGTTAAAGAATTTCACCAGTAGACGTCTGAAGATGATTTTCTCGGTAGTCATTATGTACTAGATATATGCTTCTGTAGTAGCTCACCTGACAAGTGTCTCTCGTTTGATTGTGGTCTCCGTAACATATCTGTGTGGTGTTGTTGACCCCTTCAAGCGAGTGTCGATGTGAAGGGTACTGGGATGAACACTCTTCTTGACTGAACTTCTGCAGGATCACCTGGATGACAATTATATTTCAATTTTAAAATGTTTTTATTTAGAATAGAGCTGTGACCAGAGTCTCACCTGTTGATAACTCGGATCGGCAAAATAATTTTCAAATCGAGTCGTCAACTCATCAATAACTCATATCGTCAATTCATCAACTCGGGTCGTCAATCAACTCGTTTCGTCAACTCATCAACACGGACATGTGTCAACAGCTGACAGCGTCAGCGAGTCAGTCGTCAGTGTGTTGAAGACAGTGAACTTATCAACACGTGTCGTCAACTCATCAACTGATCAACTCATCAGCTCATATCACCAACTCATCAACTCATGTCATCAACTCATCAACACGTGTCGTCAACTCATTTAAACTTTATTATATGTTTATGTATAAAACACAACATTACAAGACTTTGTAGCATGTGTCAACATCCCTATCGGGACAGATTTTATGGGTACACCAGGAATACACGATTACTTTAACCGTTAGCCTACCTTCTGCAGAACATCAGCATTTTCTTTCCCCGGTCCCAGCGATCCCCAACCGGTTGCAAACGCGACGTCATCGTCTCTGAACTCTGGTTTGTGTGTTAGGCACCCTGGATACACTCCTTCCGTCAAGTTGACCCTATAATATAACAGTACGACAATTGATATAGCTAATTTATCACTCACAACAATAAAATCTCAATACACTAATTATGACACACTGAAACGTGGTCCTTCACTATAGGCCTCATCACGAAGCTTAAAGTCGCTCAGCGAACTATGAGGGGTATGCTCGGGTTTCTCTACGCGATTAGGAATGAGGAGATCCGTAGATGAACTAAAGCCACCGACATAGCTCGGCGAATTAGCAAGCTGAAGTGGCAATGGGCAGGCCACATAACACGTAGATGGCCGATGGGGTCGAAAAGTGCTCGAGTGGAGACCACGGACTAGCAAACGCAGCGTGGAACGGCCACCCACAAGGTGGACAGACGACCTTATTAAGGTCGCCGGAAGACGCTGGATGCAGGTCGCTTCCAACCGGTATGTATGAAGGTCCAAAGGGGAGGCCTATGTTCAGCAGTGGACGTCTTATGACTTAGATGATGATGAATGTAATCAGCGTACTTACGGTGACTCCGTTTCAATGAGTGCAATATCGTTGTACTTGACAGGCGGATGGTAGTCCGGGTGTGGTATGAACCTCTTCACCTTGTATTTCTTCCAGTATTGAGGTGGGTCCGTGCGCTTCAGCATGCCGAGAGCTACGTATTTCACGTCACCTCTGCCGAAAAATTACATTTTAATTAACAGGTAGATTGTTAGAAAACACGAGAAAGTAACGTGACGGTAACGTGATGTCTCAAGTCATCATTTCATCATCTCAGTAACTCAAAATAATCTCATCACATCAAGTCATCTAATCTCATCTCATCTTATCAAATCATCTAATTTCATCTCATCTCATCATCCCATCTCATCATCTCATCACATCAAATCCGCATCTCGATTCATTATCTCATCTCATCACATCCGCATCTTGATTCATCATCTCGGCTAACTACAATTAATGACGGTGACGGCACATTGATGTGTCAAACACAAATACAATAAAACTATAAAAAATCAAAGTAGTACTGACAGTTGCGAGCTGGAAGCGCAGTGTCCTGCGGTGAGGATGAACCGCTCGCTGATCAGGCTGCCCCCACATAGCCACTCAGCTGTGTCTACTTCTGGACCGTAGCCAAGTAACGCCTGGAAATATTATTAGAAAATTAACTTGACAAAGCGATCGTGAATCGTGATCCAGCGTGGTCATAGCTGACGCCTGACAGAAACGGGATCACGCAGAAAAGTGGTCGCGATCTTCTAATATAATAAAGACAAGTAAATTATTTTAAAAATTAAAAAAAAAACCCCAAAGCATTATGTAATTTGCCATTTTGTGGTAGCGGCCATCTTGGACCGATTTTCACCAAACATGGCTAAGAACACTCTCGACTAACTCTTCTTTTAAACAAAAAAAACTAGATCAAAATCTGTTTATCCGTTCAGGAGCTACGATGCCACAGACAGACACACACACACACACAGAGACATACAGACACGTCAAACTTATAACACCCCGTCGTTTTTGGGTCGGGGGTTAAAAAATACTTAACGAGAAAGCAGCCAGACCTGACGACTCAATCCCTTTCCCACCGACGCTTTTGCAGCTCCGAGATCTTCTCTATCGCTTACCACTAATATCTTAAATCTTACCATATGAGGAAAGTCCCCTCTCACCGCATCCTCACTGCCAACAGGAGCGTTGGCTAAGAGAGCAACGTGATAACACTTCCGAGTCTCATTCCACTGGCGCTCGTAGTCATATGTCGCATGAGTCTTGCACTTGTATGGCAGCAGATATTGGTACTCGAAGCATTCTACAACAAATTAGTAGGGAAATTTAGTAGGGGGATTAGTAGGGTTTAGTAGAGGGTTTAGGGGGGAACCTTTTAACCCCTGACGCAAAAACGACGGGTATAAGTTAAACGTCTCAATTTAATTTTGTAAACACCAAGATGGCCGCCACCACAAAATGTTAATAACTATATTGAGGTTTTTTTAAAATTAAATTTATTTGTTTTATGCTTCAGGTGGGCAAGCAGGGATCGTCTGTTGCAAATAAGCGATTACTGTCGTCTTTATGGAGTATTAAATAAACCTGCAATAAGCGACTACTGAATACTGAAAGGCTGCAAGACTACATGAAGACTATTATTCAATTTTCCTAAACCAAAATACCCAAATACCCAAAATAGTCCAGTAAAAGAAGAAATGTGGATCGAAAAGTCGAAAGCAGAAAAACTAACTTAGTAACTTTGTTTGGACTACTGAAACTCTTCAATGCCTATTAGTAAAACCGGCGAGTTTAGGCTCATTACATTCGGATTGATGAGACGTAGGCACTACCTGGTCCATTATCAGACCCTCGACAGCAAATGTTATGAAAAAGTCTCATCGATTCGAATGTAATGTGCCCAAACTCGACGGGTTTACCAATAGCCATTGAAGAGTTCCAGTAGACACCTCCCGACTCCATCATCAGATCAGTTCAGTGGTACCAGATTATTGAACTGTCATCATATTTCTAGACATTTGCAAAATTTCATTATGGTACGACAACCAGAAGTTGGTCAAATTTTACTTTTTAAATTTTTTTACAAACTTTGTATGGAAAACTAAAATAAGCGTCTTAAAAATAGACCATGTTTCGAAGCTCATAGCTGGACAACGATTGGAGATTGATAAAAAGTGTCAAGGCCAAAGTTGTAGAAAATTTTATGAGGTTTCATAATGTAGTACAGCAAAATATCGTACAATGCACAGTTTTTGACATATAAGCAAAAAACCTAAAAACGGGACCTTCTTCGGCCTCCCCCCCTCGGGCTCACCTCGGAGGGGTGGGGACTTTTAGTATGTTTATCTCCTAACTAGTCTAAACAAAGTTCCTAAGTTGGTTTTTCTGCTTTCGACTTTTCGATCCACATACCCTTTTTGGGCACTCATTGACTGGGCTAAAACCCCAAATTGGAAACTACCTCTCTAAACGAATGCCTTTCTGACAACATACCTACTTATTCTTTCTACTTATACATCTATAGGTACCTACTACCATAGGCGTACCCAGCTTCTAGCCTAGGGGGGGGCAGGCAAGGGCGGATTCAGATTTTTTTACTGAACTGAAATTTATGCTTGTGTTATGTGCCTATATGTTTTAACGTTGAGCAGGTAGGATCTATTTAAAGGTTCGCCATACTTTGATTTCGGCTCGCACAGAGCGGTAAGAAAATTAAAATATTCTTCCATTAAATAGCGCGACCAGCTTGCTGCAAGCCCCGAAAAAATATTATATTTTTGGTAGCGAAAATACTGTAGTTAATTTGCTGCGAGCGCAGCGGTAGAAAAATTAAAATATACTACCATAAAAAAAAGCGCGAGCAGCTTGCTGCGAGCGCCAAGAAAATTTTATATTTTTGGCAAGGAAAAAAGTGCGGTTAACTTCTCCGAGCGGTAGAAAAATTATAATATTCTTCCTTAAAATAGCGCGAGCAGCTTGCTGTGAGCGCCGAGAAAATTTTATATTTTTAGGAGTGCGGTAACTTGCTCTGATCTGTAGGAAAATTACAATAATCTTGCTTAAAATTGCGCGAGCAGCTTGCTGCGAGCGCCAAGAAAATTTTATATTTTTGGCAAGGAAAAAAGTGCGGTTAACTTGCTCCAAGCGGTAGAAAAATTATAATATCCTTCCTTAAAATAGCGCAAGCAGCTTGCTGTGAGCGACGAGAAAATTTTATATTTTTGGCAACGAAAAGAGTGCGGTTAACTTACTCCGAGCGGTTGGAAAATTAATATTTTGGACAAAAAAAAAGTGCAGTTAATTTGCTTCGAGCAGTAGGAAAATTAAAATACGAGTATTCTACCGTAAAATAGCGCAAGCAGCTTGGTGCTAGTGCCAAGAAAATTCTATATATTTGACAACGAAAAACGTGCAGTTGTCTTTTTCTGAGCTGTTAGAAATTTAAATATAAGAGCGCGTACAGCTTACGAGCACCGAGTGTTTTTTTATATTTCTGACTACGAAAGGTGAGCTTAGTTTGTTCCAAACTGCAAAAAATTTGAATGTTCTTACTAATAAAAGCGCAAGAAGTTTGCTGCGAGCTAAGATTTCGAATCTTGATTATGAAGATTGTGCGAATGGCTTATTTCGAGCCCAAGAAAATATCCTATTTCTGACCACGAAAGTTACATGTAAGAGATATACTACTACTACCTCTTTAGCTACCTACCACCTACGAACTTGGTGCAAGTGCCAAGAAATTTTATAAATTTGATGACAAAAAGTGTGCATTTAGTACGTTCAGAGTGATGAAAAAATGAAATATTGTTAGATACTAATAAGCTAAAAAATATATAATTCTGACTACGAAACGTGTGTGATCGCCTTATTGCGAGTGCCAAGAATTTTTTTTCTTATTGTACAGATATAATATAATATTATATATTATATAATAAGGCATTCGATTTCCAGGGGGGGGCAGCTGCCCCCCCCTGCCCCCCCCTGGGTACGCCTATGCCTACTACACAATTAAATAACAGTTACTAAAGCAGTACATTTCGTTAATATGTAGAATGGTACATGCAGTACACACCATTTTGCCCAAACCATTTTAAATATAATCTATCAATTTTGATCAATTTGTTAGATATAAATGGGATCCATTTCTCGTGTGTTAATAATTTATTAACATCAATCAATCAATGGGTCTCAAACTTGTTGCGGTTGGATACATCGTTTCATTACAAAGTTCCGGTCAATTTCCGGCTTTATTAGCAAACTCTCTAGGCTCTATGCAATATGTCAAACTTGGACATTAGAAGTGGGACAACATTGAAAACTTGTAAGATTAGTGACAGACAGATAGACCGGACAAGCTTATCTAGCTTATCTAAGCAAATTCACTTACATTTAAGGTGCAAACGCACTACGCGGCAACTGCACTGCAGTGGCGCGGTTCGGCACCGCGCAGCATTTTCATACACAAATTACTTGGCCGCGCCGTGCCGCGCCGTGCAGTTGCCGCGAAGTGCGGTTTCACCCTTACTTTTATTTTTAAAAGTACCTAATACTAACTTTTTTTATACTTTTTGTCCGTTTTGTATCGTGGTCTGTCCAGCTCATCCTTAATTCTGTACCTGTAACAAGATAATGCATAATATTACAACATAATATAGTATAAAACAACATATTTTCCTGCCGCTTTTTGTGTGCAACGAATTTAGATGAATTTTTGTAGTGGTGCTCGTATAAATTTTGGGGCCCTGGGTTTAATAATCAAATATGTACTAGTGTGCGCCCAGCGGTTTTACCTGCTGTACTGTATATATGTGTTATTCCTGGGTCTAAGCTATCTCTATACCAAATTTCAACTCAATCGGTCCACCCGTTTAGGCGTGAAAGAGTAACAAACATACATCCTGACATCCATACAACTTTCACGTTTATAATAATGGTAAGATTACAAAATTTTCACCTGGACGCTACGTGTTTCGGAAGGCGTGTAAAATTGTGGGTTCTGGCTGTTTACTAAACTGCTAAAAAATCCGCAAAAATATTAACATCATTACGCTAATACACCTACAAAGTAGGTCTCAGGTACTTACTCGAATTCCAAAATATCGCAATCGGTACAGCATGTGATAGGTTCTTTGCCTTTGTATGAACAAATCTGTAATTAAAAATAATAGTGTGAAATACAGGGTTATTTTAAAATTAATTAATACACATGCAACCTCGCAGGAGCAGTTAGCCAACATCATAAACAACAACATATGGTAATTGATATTTTTTACATTTTACTTTCATACAAAAATAATTTATTCAGAGCATTCAGATGGTTTTTTTTTGCTTTTTTATATAGTCTATATGCTGTCCAACAACCCCCAACATCCCCAGACATCCCCCAAGTCTCACCACAAATAACCCTGTATAATTAACCGATTCGTTGCGACGTCTAACTTTTATATGTGGCGTCGAACAAAAATAACGTGACACTGTTCAGTGCCCAGCGCCATACGATTAGATAATACGCATGTGTCTTCTGGCATGCGGAAAAGAAAACAGTATTTTCAAAATTTGTAGTAATTTCAAGTAATTTCAAAAAAGTGATGGCACTGAAACGTGCCATACGCAACGAATCAGTTAATAATTACCCTAATTTTACCTTACAGCTTTCCACACTATACCGCTACTTACATAATTTTTTTTTTTACATAATAATAATGTAGAGGTATATCCCATCAGGGGCGTAAGGGGTTATCCATAAATTACGTCACACGTTAAGGGGGAGGGGGAGGGGGTCGACGAAGTGTGACATTGTGTGACAACGGGGTAGGTAAATATTGTTTTATTTCTTAAGTTCCTTTTGTACATTTTCTTAAAATTAATAAGAATTACGAGCTTTTTACAAGCTTTTATTTACTTTCACCTGTCTTTTGTCTGTCTGTAATCAAATCTTGCAAGTTTAATTTGACCCACTTCTCGGTGTCCGATTAAGCTGAAATTTTGCATGCCTGTATACTCGTATATCGGATGACAATGCAAGATTTTTATGACAAGCTGATCTGATCCATCATCAGGTATTTGTTTTTGGTCTGGGTGGTTTTTCAATATCTATTATAAGTATGTATTTACAAAAGAAAAGTATATAAGTATTATATCCGTTGTCCTGACCACCATATTACAAGCATTAAGTTGCTTAGTTTGGGGTTAGGTGGCGCTGTGTGAAATGTCCTGAAATTTTTATTTATTATTATTTATTACTATCAGATCAGCTGAAAGGTGGTCATAGGAACTCCGTAATTAAACGACGCAGCTCCATCGAGTTTGGGCTCATTTGATTCGTCTTGACGAGTACTTTATGGTGCTAGATGGTAATAATAATAAAAGCTTGTATTTAAAAAGTTTTTTTAAATTTCAATTGTTTTATATACAACGAAGTAAAAAGACGAGCAAGACACTCTCCTGATAGTAAGAGATAACGCTTAGACGCTGGCCATAATCAGTACCTACAGTGCTACCAAGGATTTACAAAGGTTTATTATCGGTTGATTTTTTTTACTTTTAGTAAACTATATTCGTATTTTCGAATATAGAAATACTTACAGGTGGTTCCTTCTTCAGTTTCACGTCAAACTCGAAGGAGCCGCACAATCGTGCGTCCACGCAGATGCCCGTTGCATTTAGCCATTGGCAGGAACTTCCTGGAAAAAGTACAATACAACCATAGACAACTTTTGTATAGGAAATCTTCTTAAGATTCAGGTTTCATAAGATTTCATATAAAGAATTCAAAATTCGATTCCTTTTTAAAACCCTTCTGAATTCCATATTTCAACCCAATCCGTTCAGCGGTTTGGGCAGTACGTTGGTTGTTGATATATCTATCAGTCATTTAGTCAGTCACTATTTTCTTATATATTTTTTAAATTTCAATTCCATATTGAGCGGTGGGTAATGTCACTAACAAAAAAAACTAATCGCTCAAGTAATTACATGATGGAAACCTAGCCTACCTTTTTTACAAACAGCAAAAAAATTAAGTACTTAACTAGGTAAGCAGTAGCGGCGCTAGGCGTCAGCGACGTCGGCGACCGCCGATGGCCTCGCGCTTGACGGGGCCTCGCAAAATTTTTAATTATTTTTTTTTTTTTTAACATATTCGCGAGTTAAGTGATTGTGAAGTACTTAAGGGCATTGTTGATTTTATTAATTTAATTAATGCAAAAATTAACTTTGAGTAGTTGTATTGACTAGTACTTGCATAGTCTTTCGAAGTCTTTGCAAGTACTTTGATATTCTGATTTTGCACATTATTTTTCAAAGGTATAAAAGTACCGCGCCAACTCTTCTCTGTCTCTTTTAAATTCAGTTATTCGTGCTGATAGGAACGGACATATTACTTTCCTTGTGCATATAGAAAAGGATAATATAAGTGCAGTGCGTTAATCCTTGAGATCAGTGTTTTATTATTAGTGTATGCCCTTACCTAAACCTACAGGTTATGGGCCCAGGTATACGTGTTTTTAAAATACCTGCGTGAGTGAGTGTTCGATAAAAATGGATAATCTCAAAACCAAACGTAATATCAAAGCGTTTGACGGTGAAAAATATAGTGTGTGGAAATTTCGGATTCGGGCATTGCTGAGCGAAATGGACGTTATTAAAGTGATCGACGATGACCCGATTATTCGAAGCAGCGAGTGGGAAAAACAAAACCGGATTGCTAAGAGTGTTATTGTCGAGTACCTTGCGGATTCCTATCTCGGTTTTGCGAAGGAAAATATAACGGCGCGAAATATTTTGAAGAATTTGGATACCCTCTATGAAAGAAAAAGTATTGCAACGCAGTTGGCGCTACGCAAGAAGTTGTTGGTGTTGAAACTTCAAGGTGATGTACCACTGATAAAACATTTTGCTACGTTTGATGATCTCATCACGGAATTACTGGCTGCTGGCGCGAAGTTAGAAGAAACAGATAAAGTCGCTCATTTGTTGCTTACCCTACCCGCAACTTATGATGGCGTTATTACCGCGATAGAAACTTTGTCGGAAGATAATTTAAAGCTGGCATTCGTCAAAACAAGATTATTGGACCACGAGGTAAAGCTGACAAATGAAAGTACAGATACAAGTGCTAAGGTGTTACACGTGGAACAAAAGAACAATGAAACCGGAAGGAAGAGAAAGTTCGATAATAGCAAGCAGAATAATTATCAGAGGGACAACAATAACGACAAGAAGAAAAGACAGAATTTTGTGAAGTGTTACCATTGTGGAAGAAAGGGACACAAAAAGATGGATTGCTACTACTACAAGAAATCGAATCAAAATCAGAGACATCAACAGAACAAGACAGATAGAACGAGAACAGTACAGAATGTGGAGATTACTCAACCGGAAACATCCAATGATTTTTCGGGCTTTGCTTTTATGACCGGGGAGTATCAAGAAGAAGCCACGGGGAACAAGATAAGATTTTTGTTGGACTCTGGAGCATCGGACCACATCATAAACAGAGAAGACATCTTTATTAGTCACACTGTATTGACTAATCCGTTGAAGATTTCAATTGCTAAAAATGGTGAATTTATTACAGCCACCAAAAAGGGGACTATCCAGGTGACCAGCAACATGGGCATCAATGGTCTGCTGGAGGACGTGCTGTACTGCAGCGAGGTGCCGTACAACCTACTGTCAGTCTCTAAGATGCAGAGGGCCGGCTACACTGTCGTTTTCGGCGAGCAGGGACCGGAAATACGTAAGGGTACTAAGGTTGTGATGCGAGGTATGTCCATTAATAATTTATTTGCTGTCGATTTAGTTGCATCTGTAAACGCGAGTCATTCTGTTACCCAAATATGCAATAGTGATTATAAAATATGGCATGAGCGTTTAGGCCATATCAGTAAAAATAAATTTTTAGAAATGAAGTTGAAAAATATGATTGAAGATGTTAGTCATATAGAAAAAGTAGTACCAAATGATGATTTGTGTGAAGCGTGCATAAATGGAAAGCAGAGTAGACTCCCGTTTCATAATGCTAAAGATAAAAGTCACATTAAACGACCTTTATTTATGGTTCATTCGGATGTCTGTGGGCCTATCACTCCTACAACAGTTGATGGCAAAAATTACTTTGTGATTTTTGTTGATCAGTTCACTCATTACTGTGTCACGTATCTGTTAACCTACAAGTCAGATGTGTTTTCCGCTTTTAAAGATTTCGTAGCTAAAAGTGAGGCAAAATTTAATTTGAAATTAGTTAACCTCTATATCGACAATGGTCGCGAGTACCTCTCGACGGAAATGAAAAATTATTGCGTCGAAAAGGGGATAACTTATCATTTGACAGTACCTAGAACTCCACAACAGAATGGTGTTGCTGAACGTATGAATAGAACTATAACTGAGAAAGCGCGATCAATGATTAACAGTTCTAAATTAGATAAAGCGTTTTGGGGTCAGGCTGTATTAACGGCTGTTTATTTGATTAACTTGACTCCAACTAAAGCTTTAAATATTTCAAGAACACCATTCGAAATGTGGAATGATAGAAAGCCTCAGATTAAGTATTTAAAAGTTTTTGGTTCGACAGTTTATGTTCATAACAAAACTAGCAGTTCTAAATTTGATGATAAATCGTGGAAAGGCATTCTCGTGGGCTATGAACCAAACGGTTATAAAGTTTGGAATCCTGAAAATGAACGGTTTGTTGTAGTCAGAGATGTTATCGTTGATGAGACTAACTTCGTTCGTAGCAGGCCTGAGTCGAAGCCTGAAGAGAATGTTCTAAATTCTCGTGACAAAACTGATATTCAGTCAAAATCAGTGTCAATTAAGTCTCGAAACTCTGACAGGTCAAAATCAGATAACCTAAAATCTGATGATCACGAGTGCCCTAGTAAGATTCGTAAACTTAATGACCATGATACTAGTTCTGACAAAGTAGAGAATTTGAAAGATATGGAAGACACAGTTGACAATTTAAGAAGGAGTGCTAGACTCAAAAGTCGTCCTACTATTTCGTATAGAGATGATATTGATGAGAATTTATTGTGTGCTCAGTCGGTTACATATAAATTACCTACTTCAGTCAATGATATTAAAACCAGGGATGACAGGGTTTACTGGGAAAATGCGATTAGGGATGAGCTAACTTCTCTATCGATTAATAAGACATGGGATTTAGTACCTACGCCTGAGGGTAAGAATATCGTAGACTGTAAATGGGTTTTTACTATAAAACATGACGAACATGGTAACCCTTTGCGTTATAAGGCTAGATTAGTTGCCAGAGGGTTCAGTCAACAGTATTTAACCGATTATGATGAAACGTTTGCACCAGTCGCGAGAATAGCGAGTTTTAGATTTTTGATTAGTTTTGCGAATCAATTAAATTTATTAGTTCATCATATGGACGTTAAGACCGCGTTCTTAAACGGTGAGTTAAAGGAAGAAATTTACATGAAAATTCCTGATGGTGTAGAAGGTAGAGATAATTACGTCTGTAAATTAAATAAAGCTTTATACGGGCTAAAGCAGGCTGCTAGGTGTTGGTTTGAAGTTTTTGAAAAGGCATTATTAGAAAGGGGTTTTGAAAATTCCGCTGTAGATCGTTGTATCTATGTACTAAACAACGGTGATGTGCGTAAAAATATTTATGTGGTTCTGTACGTAGATGATTTGGTGATAGTTTGCGCCGAAATTGAATTGATGAATAAATTCAAAAGATATTTGATGAGTAAATTTGAGATGACCGATTTAAAAGAAATTAAATTATTTCTTGGTATTAAAATCACGCGAACCGATGATAAGATTACGCTAGATCAGAGTTCTTACATTAAAACTGTGCTCAATAAATTTAATATGCAGGATTGTAAGCCAGTTAATACTCCACTAGAGAACAAGTTGAACTACGAGGCGTTAAATTCCGTAGAGCAATATAATGCACCTTGTCGTAGTGTTATAGGTTGTTTAATGTATATCATGCTATGCACCCGACCTGATTTAAGTATATGTGTAAATATACTGAGTAGGTATACTAATAACAACAACAAAGTGCTGTGGCAGTGTCTTAAGAGGGTACTTCGGTACTTGAAGGGCACGATTGATTTGAAATTGAGTTATAAAAGGTGTGAATATAATAATGTGCTTAGTGGATACGTAGATTCTGATTGGGGTGGTAATGATGTTCATGACAGGAAAAGTACAACCGGGTATTTGTTCAAATTATTCGATAGATGTTCAATAACCTGGAGTACTAGGAAACAGTTGTCGGTAGCTGCTTCATCCACAGAGGCAGAATATATGGCATTGTTTGAAGCTGTCAGGGAAGCGTTATGGCTGAAGTCGCTAGCAACAAGCATTTACTTGAATATTGATAAGCCTATTATAATTTATGAGGATAATAATGGTTGCATAAGTATAGCGAACAATCCAACTAATCATAAAAGGTCAAAACATATTGACATAAAATATCATTTCTCCAGGGAACAAGTTGAGAAAAATGTAATCAAATTAAATTACATTCCCACAGGTGAACAGTTGGCAGATGCTTTGACCAAGGCATTACCTGCAGTGGCGTTCCAGGAGATGAGAAGACAAATGGGCTTAGAATAATATTTTTTTTGTATTTTGATTGATTATTATTTTTGAACTCTATAAAGTTAAATCTAATGGTCTGATTAGGTTTTCTGGGTTTTCCTAATCCTAGCAACAAATGTTGGACCATATATATATTGTGCGGTTCCCAGCAAACACAAGGAAGGTTTATATGTGCCGTGTATTATAGGTAGAATGATTTTGTTTTGTATAAATACCTAGTTAATTTTTGAGGGGGCGTGTTGATTTTATTAATTTAATTAATGCAAAAATTAACTTTGAGTAGTTGTATTGACTAGTACTTGCATAGTCTTTCGAAGTCTTTGCAAGTACTTTGATATTCTGATTTTGCACATTATTTTTCAAAGGTATAAAAGTACCGCGCCAACTCTTCTCTGTCTCTTTTAAATTCAGTTATTCGTGCTGATAGGAACGGACATATTACTTTCCTTGTGCATATAGAAAAGGATAATATAAGTGCAGTGCGTTAATCCTTGAGATCAGTGTTTTATTATTAGTGTATGCCCTTACCTAAACCTACAGGCATTCATCAAAATGCATCAAAAGAAGACCTTCACAAGTATTATAATGATTTAGGTATTTCAGGAAAGCGAAAACAGCGACATACAGCCTTTCGAACTATATAAAGGTACTACTAACTCCATGTTAATATCAGGCGCTGCTCCAGGACCCCGCGGGCATGGGGGCCATGAAAATTAAGTAATTTAATGTGGCTTATTTTTTTTTCTTGTCAAAATCAGCGGCTTTTTTAAATATTCTCGGCGCTCGCAGCTAACTGCTTGTTCTCTAATTATTAAAATTATTGTAATCTCGTGACTCTTAGAACGAGTTAAACGTACAACTTTTGCATTAAAAAATACAAACCTTTCTCTGTTTGCGCTCTTACTAGATAGAATATTTAATTTAAATTCAATTTCCTTGCCACTCGAAGCAAGCAAATGCACATAATTCGTGCAGAAAAATGCAAAATATTCTTAGCGCTCGCGACAAGCTGCTCGCGCTAACACAACATAAGAGACAACATACATAAGAATATATTAAGATTCCTAGCCACTCGGACCAAGCTAAGCGTACATTATTCGTACTGAAAAATTCAAAATTTTCTCGGCGCTCGCAGCGAGCTGCTCGCGCTTTATAATAAGAATATAATATTTAGATTCCTAGCCAATCGGAGCAAGCTAAGAGTACATTATTCGTACTGAAAAATTCAAAATTTCCTATCAACCTTCCTTCCGTCTTTCCTTTTTGGCTATCAACGAGCTGCTCGCACTTTTATAGGTAAGAATATGTAGTTTCCTAGCCACTTGGAGCAAGCTAAACGCACATTATTCGTGCTGAAAAATTCAAAATTTTCTCGGGGCTAGCAACGAGCTTCTCGCACTTATATAGATAAGAATATTTAGTTTACTAGCCACTCGGAGCAAGCTAAACGCACATTATTCGTGCTGAAAAATTCTAAATTTTCTCGGCGCTCGCAGCAAGCTGCCCGCGCTTTTATACATAAGAATATAATATTTAGTTTCCTTGCCACGCAGAGCTAGCTAAACGCGCAGCATTCGTATTGAAAAATGCTAGAATTTCTCGGCGCTCGCAGCGAGCTGCTCGCGCTCCTACAGATAATAATGCTTTTGTTACCACTCGGAGTGAGATAAACACCTCTCATACTCACTTGGACAGAATTAAAAAAAAATATTATCGCTCGGAGTGAGGCGTAAGGCACGAAGATGAAGTAAATACAAGTGAGTTTATGCCGTTAATTTACATTTGATGAATCTAACGCGTCGCTTAGTGTAAAAAAGGTGTAAAGTATTCAAAACTGTATGACTACGCTTAAATGTGTCCCTTCTCAGTTTGAAAAAAAATGCTAGCCGAAAAAGGGGGGCCTCGCGAACCTAATTTCGCCGACGCCCACGCTTGGTCTAGCGCCGCCACTGTAGGTAAGAACAATAACATATTAGTCATAGAAATCTCGTAATATCCTACAAAATATAATAATTCAATGTTTTATTGCGAATTTAATAAGTGTTTTGGTGCAGATATATGTATTTTTTTTTCAAATGATTAAATCATGTCTACTGTAAGTAGTGTTCTAAAACAATTATCTACCATTTTTTGCTGGTTCTCGTATATTTTGCTACTTACCTTGGGTGAATTTTTAGCAATAGGTATACTTATACATTACAATATGTATATTGAAATTATAAGAAAAGCATCAGACGGAGTTATAATCATAGAAAAATGTTCCCGAAGAAATTTATATTTCCTTAGTTGGCATTAAAACTGTCTAATCAAATTTTGTAATACATATATATGTAATATGTACCTACCTATTGATCCAAAAAATCAAATCAAACTTCTTCCTCATAGTAAGTATTAGCAGAGTAAAGAGATATAGGTACTTTACCGTGGTATTAGTTAATATATCCTAATTTCCAACATAATTACCATTTAAGTGAATCATAATAATATGTAGGTACCAGGTACCTACCTATATTAATTTATTTTTCTTAAGGAAAACAAAACTTATTTCTCTACATTATCATATTAAGTTCATCTGAGTTCAAGTTACTCACCTTCCGGCCGATTCAAATACTCGTATCCATTCACATAACAAAACACTCCCGAAAGTAATACAACTTTAATTAAAACCATTTCCATTGAAGAACATAATAAAATAACAATTTAAAATATCTTTTAACACATGCGTTGATTCAAGAAGACCTAAGTTGACTGGCCATATGCTTATAGCGCCTTTGTAAAACCTGTTTTAGCTCTTTTTCCTCGTGTCTGGGCTTTGCCCATAGGTGTTATATTGTTATATTACCTCTATATTTAGCTCTTGACTTGTTATTAATCAAAGATGTTTGTTTTGTTTATAATTTAAATTAATTATATGGAATTATTCCTACAATGACGTATGTAGAGCTAGTCTATATTCTATATAAGTACTATTAGAGCAACAGGAGAATTAAAAAAAAAATAGATTACAAGCTCCGAGAGATGCTCGATAAATACATATAAGTTTAGCTTTTGAAAACATCATCCTTTTTTGAATTCGGCAATATGTCAATACGTTAACTTCGGCGTTAAAAATAATCTAAACACAAAATATTATGCAAGTTTATGCATATATGATACGATGTACTACCTACCTAAGAAACTGAACAAACCTTTCAATAAGGAAAAACAAAGAACATCTAATTAGAAAAAATAGTTAAATTTATCATACTACCAACTACAAGTAACAATGAAAACTACACTTTACGGTTCAAATACACTGTGTAAGTGAGAAAATTCATCTTTGTCTCCGTTTTAAAATGCGAAATGAATCATAATATTTGCTATAGTGAATCCCATAAATTGCGGACAAGAGTCACAAAGTCTGAGATGAAATATGGCATTAATATTTCAAGCTATGCATAGTGGCAACAGGTGGGCCGAGCTCGGGGTGGCATCATTAAACATTAACTGAATATGTAAGTGATTTGGAATTTTACTGGCAGTTTTCTTAAAGGTTATTATTATTATCGGGGGAGAAAAGGATATGTGGTTAAGATATGTAGGAGGCAGTCTTTAGGTCATGTTGCAGGCCCTGTAGTAATCTCGGCGACCTGAAACTGAAACAATATAGGTTCGCCACAAAACCTTTAAATTGTGATTAGACTCTGACAGTGTAAGTAGGGTAACCTGTTCTGTTGGAGTATAAACCTCCAATTATTATTATTGGGGGAACCTCAAAAGGACTTTAAGCCGCTTCGACCATT
This sequence comes from Hemithea aestivaria, assembly GCA_947507615.1. NCBI lineage: Eukaryota > Metazoa > Arthropoda > Insecta > Lepidoptera > Geometridae > Hemithea > Hemithea aestivaria. The sequence goes on along the minus strand of OX382326.1, from coordinate 2,714,692 downwards.
TCTGATCTTTTGTGGCAGTCCAGTTGAGTTACAATTCACTGCTTAAATCCGTGGCCTCTAGGAAGTTCCAGATGTTTCGGGGAGTGTGTCTTCCGGGGGCATAATGTGTCGCTCCAAGTGGATACTTCTGTTGAACATGAGGAGGCATAAGGGGGGGTTATTGAAGGTTCATAATATTTTTAGATAAATAAGGTAAGCTCCTTCTTCCGCGAATGAGTCCTTCGGCCTTCGGCGTACCCGCTGCCTCAACAATATGGCGTCCCGCAGAAACACGGTTTTAAGTGGGTATGAGGCCATAAAGATGGGTGCGGCGGGGGTTCCTTACACCGATTGAACCGCTTCCATCCTTCTCTATATCGATTCTGCAGCGTTAATCTCATTAATTTGATTTTATTTTCTGACAATGATTAAGGACATCTAATGATGAATGTCATAACAAAGACATTAGGTACTAGGAACACATTAACTTACTAATCTTGATACACAAAATAGTCTCTATTTAGTAAATGAAGTTTAATTAATTTTAAATCTAAACGTAAGTTTAAATTTCCAAATCTCTAGTAAATAATAAATAATAAATACATATTGTATATATACCTTGGGTTAAATGACAACAAATGTGTTTTGCTACAAAATATTTATTATTTAAGAAAAATAGAGTCTTAACTTAAACAGAACGGGACTGCAAAAAGCCAGAACTACGAGTATCATTATTTTAGTTAAAATTCGTGAGGCCAAGTTGTATTGCGAATGGCGACATTTCCGTTCGCAGTTTTTTTTAACATATTTTTTCTACTTCAAACCAGCACCACCACGTATGACGTAATCTATACTGAATACTAGCTGATAAAAACCACTCTTTTATAAAGTATTTTTTCATTATAGGTTAGTCTATATATTATTATCTCTTTTTCTTTTCTTTTTTTATTAATGAGATTGTATTTGATTTGATTAGAGTTTTTATGTATCTGGAATAGTATAGACTTTTGTTTTGAACGTTGTAATGTGTTGGTTTAAGTTGCTTGCTTGTAGTTTTAAGTTAAAGGTTTATTCTCGTTTTTCAGATTTTCGAACCTTTTTTTTCGCTACTTACATGTTTATAATGTCGGTTTTATTGAAGTGATGTTGGCATAAATGTTTTATAACGGTTTGCCATAAAAAAAAAAAAAAAAAAAAAAAAAAAATAGGTTAGTCTTTAACCATGATCTCGCCTCATCTTAAGCGATGACATTGGTAGCAGACTAAATCTAGAAGGCTTGGATTAGCTTCACTAAATATCATGCCGGATTACAAACGTAATGACGGCTTGGCGACACAGCTTTGTCCAGTGGATGGCAACTGGCAACTAGCCACGGCCGAAGCCTACCACCAATAGGAACTGAATAGTAATCTAATAATTCCAACACGCAGAATAATAAAAAGGTTTCATCTCCAATGCCATCGTCGGGTACTCTACCTCAGGGAAGTAGATAAAAGATCTCATTTCTTCACAACCACAGCCCCTATTCACTGCTTTTAAACATTCGCATACTGGCGAAGGTTTCTGTCTAACCATGCACACGTCACAAGTGTCTCGGTAGCTGGAACAGGGTGGCAAGCAGTCACATGGCTCATATGTGGCATAGGATAGAAGAGGGCAACTGGTATCAAAGGTGGCATAAGGATATGAGACGATCCCGCATGGAGTGTAGACGTCAGGGCAGGTTGTAGTCAGGAGTGACGTGTCACGGAAACAGCAATAAGCGTTTGAGCTCTGAAAATAAAATAATATGAAGAATTAATAATGTTTATTGAAAACTATAAGTATCGTCCGTGGCCCAGTGGCCATACGTCCGGCTTTTAATCCGGAAGCCCTGGGTTCATATATCAGTGTGTGGCAAAAAGTTCGCCTGGACGCTACCGTGTTTCGGAAGGCACATAAAACTGTGGGTCCCGGCTGTTTCCTATAAGATATGTAGGAGGCAGTCGTTAGGTCATGTTGCAGGCCCTGTAGTAAACGACGACGACGAGTGAAACTGCAACATATAGGTGGGCCACACAACCTATAAATTGTGATTTGACTCTGACAGTGTAAGTAACCTGTTCTGTTGGAGTATAAACCCCTATTATATTATTATTCTTATTAATAAGAACAAATGCCCCTATTGAGAAAAGGAACAACCTAGGACCTACTGGCTTTTTTTTTCATACCCGTACGCTACTCATATTCCTAATACCTTTATGGTGATATCTCAAAGTTTTGTTCAAAGAGTCTTCGTAATTAATCACGATAGCCTTAAAGCCTAGCAATCCACAATATGGGGCATCGCCATAATCCCCGCACGCTTTTACTTCAATGCCTGAGGAATTAATTGAAAATTAATTACCGCGCCTGATGGCCGCATAAGCTCTATTCTGTATTAAATTCCCCTTTAATCGCGTTTCAGCGTCAATATTCAAAGCTCCACACTGTTGTAACAAAATGACACCACGCAACAAAAACTAAATTTACGCCGTGTTTAATGTACATATGTATGCTGAAGCTGTTTGCTGCCAATCGCTCTGTGTAATCCTTTATTAACTGTCGATTTCTGTAAATTGTTTTTAAAATGTTTTTTTTTAATTATTTCTATTTCTCAAAAAAAATTGTAACTTCTTTGGGAATAAATGTTTTTTCTTTCTTACTGTATCCGTTACAATTTAGATGTATATATGTCGCAGTCAAATGGTTTGTGTATGATTTTGCATTAAATAGTGACGCACATTAAAAAAACGAGTCAACTCGTTCAAAGTTAAGCATTAATTAGTCTTTCCTAGCAAAAAAGGTCTGAACACAGGTAATAATAACGGGATAGCATTATACCTTAAATTTCGAATTTCACTTTGCTTAAGAGCAACTTCGGTAGTAACAAATAGGTTATACAGGTAGATAATAATTTAACGGCATCAGTTCCATTTTATAGAGCGCGGTATCTGCCTTTATTTAAATCGTTTATAATCCAAAGTTATTTCGCTTTAAGTTAAGCTTTGATACTTCAAATACGATTTGTTGGACGTTTTGAAGGTGCGTTAACTTAATTTTATACAATGATCAATAGAGTCTGTAAACTGGGAAGAATCTGGAGAAATCTGGTTTTTATAAATTTGTAAATTTGTTCTTATTTTTCAAATAAGAACAAATTTACAAAAAAAGTCTTAAAAAATATATTATAAATTCGATATGTACCCACATATGCAATATTATTGGAACTGCGAGGTATTTATTTACCTCTAGGACATACGCAGTGTAGGATAGTAGGAAAAAGTAGGTACTTTTTTAGTCTATACCTATCTAGCCGATTATTATACAATATCAACTATCAAATGCGTACCTCTCCTACATATTTTATAGAAAACAACCGGGACCCACACAGTTTATGTGCCTTCCAAAATATGGAAATATCTAGGCGAAAATGTTACACACACTAGGCTTTGAATCCAGGACCTCCCAAATTTATGCCGGACATACACAATCGGACGCTACAGCACAAAAATTATAACAATACTTTACCGTGACTTGGTAATACAAATATACTGCCACAATAATCTGTTGCACTTTTCCAAACATTTTAAATAAAAAGTATTTCAAAAATAGTTGTTAAAATTCGCTTCAAATATATTCTAAAACAATAAGATGAATATTGTTCGTAACTACTATTTATGTATTCTACAATATTTTTATTTCACAATACGGTTGTGAAAGTTTTCACATTTCAAAACTGTCCTTCGGTCAAAGTGATAAAAGAATCAATTCAATTTTTAATTTTAACACGTACAAATTTATCTGAAGGTCCTTTCTTTGCCTGTCTTTCATAACAAAAAATATAATTAAGCATTAAATTTATTTCAAGTTATTAGGTAGGTATCCTATTTTTTTTAGTTTTGTCCTTATTTTTAGCCCCCGACGCAAAAACGACGGGGTGTTATAGGTTTGACGTGTCTGTCTGTGTGTGTGGTGTGTGTGTGTCTGTGGCATCGTAGCTCCGAAACGGATGAACGGATTTTGATTTAGTTTGAAAGTAGAGTTAGTCGAGAGTGTTCTTAGCCATGTTTGGTGGAAATCGGTCCAAGATGGCCGCCGTTACAAAATGGCGGATTACTTTTTTCTTCCACGACCCCCTCAATCAAAGGGCTTGACGAGTAGAATACAGCCCACTACATAAAATTTAAAATCCAAGATGGCCGCCACCACAAAATGGTGAATTACGTAATTTATTGCGTTGGGGTTTTTTTTAATTTAATTCACTAGTTAGATAGTGCCATCCAGTGTTTTGAAATATCTTGTCACCCTTAGGTATTAGTTGTTTAATCTCGTCATGTCCAGTAATTTCGGTGTGTTACCTTCCGTCAGGAGCACAGTAACATGCCTGCACTCTGCACATTACTGCTTGGTGGAAGAATAACGTGCAAAGGTGTGGAACTTCCCCAGGGCCTCTGCAATGAAGGCATACCACTAAAAAAATAATGTCGCTAAGGCGTATATGGAAACCCTACCTCTATTCAGCGCCAGTATGAACCTGGGATGCGGGAGCTTTTAAACGACAAAAAATGCAGTTTGAGAGTTTAAATGCTACCCTACTTTCAGTTCTGAAATACGGGATGGTTTACGTACGCAATATTACCGTTAAAGATTGGAAATCCTTCCAATATTCAGCACTCAATTATTTTTGAGCTGCGGAAACTTTTGATATTAAATGCTTAGTGTTTGTTTGTTACCAAGGGCGGATCCAGGATTTGGTTCGGGGGGGGCAAGGTGCAGACAGGCAAAAATATTATAACTTTTACTACGACAAGTGTAGCTCGCTCTGAAAAGTTAGAAAATTCAAATATCCCTAATAATAAGTGCGCGAGCAACTTGCTGCGAGCGCCGAGAAAAAAATTATAATATTGACCATGAAACTTGTGCAAAATTCGTAACTCTACAATGGTTCTGGGGGGGGCCTTGGCCCCCTGGCCCCCCCTAAATCCGCCTATGTTTGTTACTATACTTTTATTTCTGAATACTGAATGAGACGGCATTGTTAGGAAAATGTAATAAAAAAATACGTCTGTTAGCCCTGTCTATCTGTCGAAGATTCGTTTATACATGTACATAATAAAGTAGAGAAATACTGAAAATTCTGTTAGGCGGTATAACCCAAAGTGCGCACGGGTCCATTAGTGATTAAAACAATATATAAAGTGTCTCAGCATTTTTATTAATCAATTTTTAACCAGTGTTTCTTAACTTTAGAAGGAAAAACAAAAATGTACATTTCAATACTAAAATATAAGGACCGTCCCACAACAGATTTTCAATATTAATAAATCATTTATTAAATTAAAAATAGTATTGTGACATGGTTTAATTTACAGAGTTAAAATTATGGTATTTTTAATATTTCTAATTAAAAATTTCAAGCAATTATTACAGCTGTGATATGCAAATACGAAAAAGTTGTTAAGATCTCAAAAATATAGTTTCAGATCCATTTTTTTATTTTTGTCATATAAGGCCAAGATATTTTGGTTTTGTACTTTTTATTTATAAAACGTTATCAGAGAGGGATGCAGGCGTCATTTAATCAAAATAAAAAAAAATCCTGAAGAGCTTCAATACGATGAAAGTTGAAAACCTCTCTCACTCGATTTGACGAATATTGACTCACAAATTTACTTAAATAATCATGCTACAAGAAAAAATGTTCAGAAGTAATCCAGGCATTGATTAAACATTATTTTTGGCACTATTATTTTATTATAATAAATCTTTCGCTTAAATTCTTGACCTTTTAAAATAAGCGTGATATCTACTTTGACAGAATAGAAAAATTTATATTATTTTAAGTTTAAAAAAATATAGTAATACTGAAGGAGGCATTAAAAAAGAAAAAAATAACATTTTTTTATATAATTATGTACTTAACATGTTTTTAATTATTAAGAATTGCGTTCCTAAAGCATTACTAGATTTTTAGGACATCTTGTATAACCTACCTATATATATAATTGAAATTAGTTATAATTGCAATATCTAATAGGTACTAACAGATATACAAAATATTTTACACTTAAACAGTGATTTTGTCAAATTGTTTTTTATTTACATTAAATAATTGGCACCTTTTTACAATAAATATTTAATATTAAGTGTTAAGTACCTTGAGACTCTCACTCGCACAGTTTTGAATTTTTTTAATATAGGCACAGTCAACTACAAAGAGATGTATCCATGTTAGTCTTACAAAATGAAGGAACTTTTAGTATGCAAAAATTATTTACCCTTCGTGACATTTTCAGTATCCACCAAATCTTATATAATACTATATTTGATTCATTTTAAATGCTATTATTATGTATCACCTAAGGAAAAGTAGTGGGATACATCATTGTTGCATATTAAACGAGTCGATGATAATATAAAGTTTGATTGCTACTAGAAATGTCACGAACCAAGGGTAGTTCATTGTGGCAAATGAAAATTTATTTCATTTTGTAAGCCTAACATGGATACATCTCTTTGTAGTTGACTGTACATATATTCAAAGAATTAACTTTTTGAAAATGTCTCTCAGTAAAGCTGTAGAAAATATTTTTAAAAGTACCAATTTGACACTTTGAATAATGGCAAAAGGTTTCCAAAATACAACTGTATTTTCTGTTTAAAAATAAAATAGTTACTCGTATTTATGGATAGCAGATTATTTATTTATTAGAAAATAAAATAACGAGGAATATAAAGTACATTAGGGGATCGCACAAAAAAAATTGTCCATAATTTAGGTTATTAAAAAAATATTTTACCCTTATTTTTTTATTTGGGATTTTAATAAAAACCGTGTGTTTTACAACGCACTAAAGTTACGTGGAAAGGGTAGTGACAACACTTGTGGATGCTCGAGTTGGTGCAAAATGCACCAACATGCAATGGTTGTTGGTGCATGCAATTTACAAGTGACTTCACGCGTCCTCACCGAAAAAATTCGCAGTATATCTCAGCCAGTTTTTATTTTATTCCTAAACAAAAAAATATGCATCGAATGTTTTTTTATACTTAAAATTACGGACTAATAATTTTATTTTTGACCTTGTCCGATCCCCTTTTCCATATACAAAAAAGTAACATTCTATTGAATGTATGTAGTGTGTATATTGTTACCTATGATTGTTACTTCTACAGAAACAATTAAGCTGAAATTTGGGATGTAAGTTAAAGACTGAATAACACATAGGCTACTTTTACACGATTAAAACCACTGAACACAAACAATAAGAATTATACCGTGTTTCCAAGCGGTCATTACTGCCGTGTTCCGGCACGTGGTTCAGTGATGCCAGTGAGGGATTTTTCACATTCAGGCGGGCCGTCTACTTTTCTAACATAAAAAATAAATAACATTTTTGACACTATATTTAGTTTAACATTTCAAATATTAAGAGAAAAGCTTTCTTATCATGCTGTAATTGTTATTGCAATATTAATTTATGAAAATTCAATATATTTACAATAGTTCAGTATCAAGAATAGATATTATTTATTTTGCCTCAAAAGTAAAGCCGTAGTTACAACCTTATTATTATTATTACAAGTATAATTCAACATTTATGATAACTCAAATTTAGCGGGCTTAAGACGAGCAAATTGCCAAAATACCTACTAAAAGTCTTCTGTTAAGTAATATTGTTGTTGAATTAAACGCTAACATGAAAATGGTAACGACTTTTTTCTAAAAACAAAATACTTTAAATAAAAAAATCATTTCCAATAAGCAATTGCCATTTCAAATAAACTTAGGATTTAAATTAAAAGTCCTTATGTCATATTATAAAGACCTGCTATCACAATTGCCTTTTTATAATAAACATTCAACATGATATAAATTGAATATATTTTTATTTGCAAAAAAATATTTTTTGTTCTCAATTATTTGTTTACAATCAAGATTATTATTTGCGTCTGAATTTTAGTTATAAAAAGAAGTGTACGTATGCAAATATGAATAAAACCTAAATTAGTCGCAGATTTTGGACAGCAGGTTTCATGGGCGTAGCCCCGGTGGGGCAGAGTGGGCCACTTGGCCCACCCTGGCTCTGACATGTAAGGTATTTCGATTTTTCTTTGCGCTTGAAATAAGCCGAACGCACATACTTCATAGTGAGGATTGTAAAATTTTCAAGGCTGCACCTAGGAACCCTCCGACCCAGATGTTTTCTGGATCCGCCTATGATTTTGCACACTAGTCTGGGTTTTTGACCGGGATAACACCGCGGGTATAGTTTGCTAGTTACATACCTATTATTATTTTAAACTTCTGTCCCACCCTGAGCCTATTGCTGGCTACGCCCATGGCAGGTTTGCATATTGGCACAATGCTCGTGTTAGGCCCGTCTCGCTTTAAATTGACTATGCCGAAGCTCACAACGCATGATATTTGCTAAATTTCATACACTACTAGCTACAGCTACTACATAATGTTGGGTTCAGTCCACATGACAGGCGTTAAACGCTTTGATAACTCGTCTTTATAATTTCGTATGTGACTTTAAGAAATTTACATAATTCTAATTACATAACACAAGAAATAAGTTATTGAATCTTTAACGTAGAAAAATAATTTTCTATGTTTATTGTAAGATTTTTTGTAAATAATGCGCGTTAACGATAGCCATGTGAACTGGGCCATGGCTCTGGAAATTATTGAACAATTTTAATGGATATGTTTCATTTAAGAATTAATTAAAATTGTATTAGATTAAACGCCCGGTAGTAATAATGTTACACTGTCATGACAGCGTAAGATTTTGTTCAAAACTATTCTCATAAAAGCATGAAAGATCAATACATAAAACTTTCTTCAGGAAACGCAAATCCCCTGTGAGCAATTTAGCTGCTCCCGTATCGACTTCACAAGTTATAGTCTCTTTGTCCTAAAACAACTTTCTCCTAAAACACCTTTTACATAAAAATTACCATCGATTGTTACTAAACATTCTCGGGCATGACATAAACTTATAGACCTACAGTTTTGCGTTAATTACTACTAAACTGACTTATGCACTCGTAAATGAAGTAAACTCTTCACAAAGGAACTTTATTCAGGCGTGCGCTCAGGGGCTCAGGGGTTCAGGGGCTGCGCGTGTTCCAAGGGAATGTTCGCTATTTTCCCTTTGTCCACCCAGTTCTTTAACCTCCCTCTCAGTTCTTCTAAACTTTTGGATTTTGCCTTGTTTATCCTCTTGTACTTGACATCCTTAGGTTTGGTGACGTTTCTGTGGTTCGACATGACTCGATTATAGGTGACCACGTGGTTAGGCCTCGGCTCTGGATCCTCATCGCTTTCAGGGTTAGAGGTGGCTTCCTCGTCGGATTCCTGAAGATTTTTTGGCACGTAGCTGTAGGACCACACCTTCCCTGGTTTAGCCTTGGCATCTTTATCGCTGTCTATACTCTTTACTTCAGCGGTGAGGACGCAGCTCCGCATTCGGAAATTGTCTCGTCTCTGCGCGAGTAAAGTCGTGTGCTTCTCCTCGTCGGTTTTGTTCGCATCTTTCAGTTCCTTCTCGGTGCTGTTCTGTGCACTGAGACCTTTGGTTGAGTCGCCGTCAGCTTCCTCCTCCACACTGTACACAGTCTCGAGGATCTCCGGCCTTCTGAGGAAGCCGTTGGATCGCCTCTGGACGACATTGTATTTCACATTAGGATCTATCGCATCTGAGATCGACCTGACTATGGTAACGCTGTCGGAGTTCGTCGACCTGAACCGTGGTATGTGAGGGGTGTTGCTATCGAAGTCTATATCCTCCATGATAACAGCCGAGTCTGAATCGTTGAGGGAATCAAAATCTCCTGTGATATGCGTATCTTGAAGCAGATCTCTAAAGTCTGGAATGTTTTGAGAAGTGTCGACGCCGTGGTCGAGGAGTTTGGCCTGTAAGGATTCTATGACCTTCTGCTGCTTCATGATGATGGTCTCCCTTATGGCGAGCATGTTGGAGATTTCTTTCTGCTTGCGGACGAGGCGAGACTCGAAGAGCAGAAGCTGACTAGAGAGCGACTTGAGTTGCTCGGCCTTCTCTCGCTGCAGCCGTGACACCATCTCCTCCTGGCTGCGATGTGCACGTCGCCAGGTTAGGAGCTGGTGAGCTTGAGCACGGTACTTCATCCTTAGATCTCTGAAAACAAAATAGTCCTCATTAGTATCCTGATTAGTAAAACCATGTAATTTCGTCAAAAAAAAAACCGTGATAATTACATTATATTGTAAACCATTATACCTGATTGTTCTCCTGGCTTCATCCAATGTGTGAGCCTCTAGAGGGTCAGTGAGTGAGGCGGCCAGGGAGACATCAGGCTCCGTCGGGCTGTTGAGCGCCGACTCACTCCGACTGCAACAAATAAAAGGGAAACTGTTAACACTATATCTACCACACTCTTATTCTCTCATTAGGTTTACCCATGTGACAAATCAATTACGTTTAAGCAGGAATCCATTGAAAAGATGTTCTTAGTTCGTGTTTCTTATAATTTTACATTAATTTCACAATGGTTCGATAAATCGAGTTTCAAAAGAGCAACAATATCTTCAAGATCCAAAAAACGGCGAAAGTAACAATAACCAGATAATGATTCCGCGTCGTCAGGTCCGAATATTGTCATTAGAGTATCTTTGAAGTCTGGAACGGTGTCCTATTGAGAATTGCCGTGAATAGCGTGGAATGAGATTATCTTTTAATTGAATCTAAAATGTTTGTAGATGCCGTTAGCTGTTGGACGTTTCTGGTAACGAGATCCTTATGTTTGTCAAATTACTGTAATTTGTTACTATTGAAAATAGAGCAACACTTAGTTTTGATGTGATTAGAGAAATAGGATTATTCCTGTTTCTTAATAATCATTAATTAACATTTGGTTTCGTACCTACTTTACAAACTTTTGATTGTGTGGGAAGTTTTCTCAATGCGAAATGCTGTCTGGATTAGTTACCACGACTTAACTCAATATTCTACCTAGACTTGCTCTGCTTTGAAGGGTAAGGTGGCCCGGGAAATTACTGGTCAAACCTCCTGAAACATCTTTTGTCTCTGGATGATCATCTTTTTTTTATACATAGAAGTAAGAACACGTGCAAGACCTGATGGTAAGAGATAACGCTGCCCATAATTAGTAGTGCTCCCTAAGATTTTACAATGATGTAAAATTCTAGGGGCATTGCGCCAACGCTTCTTACTTAAGAGTTATTAGATGTTAAGACTCTTTAGCCCAGTAATTTCACTAGACACAGTGTCTTTAGATGACTGTCACTTAGATGATGGTCTCAGCGAAGTGTTGCAAAGGACTTCGTACCTAGATAATACTGCGACTGTAAGAAGCAGGCGTTATCGCTTATCATCAGGCCAGTCTCATTCGTCTGCTTACAATAAAAACCTGTTTTAAAGGTAATTTTTGTGGAATCGCCTTAAAAGCTTATAAGAAGTACATTATTGTTTATCACAGCACATTGTTACCAACTCTTAATAAATTAGAAGAAACATACGAGTAACTAAGGTTTTAATTTATTAAAGCGCTTTTGTTTCTTTTATCTAATTTACATCGAGTAGGAAAAGGGAAACAAAGTACGCGATTAAATTAGCTGATTAAAACAATTTGTAAAATGGGGATGTTGATGCCGTTTTTTGGAGAAAAACATTCCTTTTAGAATTACAAGGATTACAAGGTGCCTTGGTCTGGAGCCTTTTTGTTAGAAAATGTGTCACTAGCTAACCTAGTGGTTGCCTATATGTTTTACTAGCTGCGCCCAACGGTTTTACCCGCTGTACTATAAGCTATCTCTATACCAAATTTCAGCTCAATCAGTCCACACGTTTAATCGTGAAAAAGTAACGAACATACATCCATAGTATGGATTTCATACATTCTTACAAACTTTCTAGAATCTAGAAGAATCTGTTTCTAATAGCCATAACATTATTTTACATAGTTTTTAGTCAGACTTTACATTTAGGTACAAAGTACAAGTGTTAGTGTTTATAAATATCGGGCAAAATTTGAAAAAAAAAAAAAAAAGGAAATCGTAGATCTCTAAGAGCGAAGGATAATTATTATTCTTTCTCATGAATAGAAACATGTCCTAGATAGAAATATTTTCTCGTTTTCAATATCTTTGAGTACCGAATGGTTTGGCTCGAAGCCAAAAATCTTGAGACCAGATACGTACCATTCGTAAATCCTAATATTGCGAGAAAACAAGCGAACAAACCATGTAGATTCGGTTTTATTTCCTAACTTTGTAGCTCGTGTGCCAAGGCGGTTAGGAAAGACAGATCTTACATAGTTTCTAGAATGTTTGTTAGTTTTTGTGAAATTGGCGAGGACGTGCGTGGGTGGACATTATTATATTACGAAAGGACTAAAATATGCGCGCGAATTTGTTGGGACTAAAACTATAATATACACTATACAGGCACATAATAAATAGGGATGTGGGTCTATTGGTGGTTGTTGGTTTTAAATACTTTTAGTACCTACCCAAAAGTCCAGGTGAAACTTTTCAGGTTTTAGTAACAAAAGACTTTTGGATTTGATAAGATTAAACAGAAACAAGTGAAATTTAAAAAAACTTTTTAGAAACAAGCTTTTGTTATTAGTACCATTTAGCACCATAAAGTACTCGTCTAGACGAATCAAATGAGCCCAAACTCGATGGGGTTGCGTCGTTTAATAACGGAGTTCCTTTGCCCTTCCAGCTCCATCATCAGATCAGCCTTATGTCATAAAAATATTGCATTGTCATCCGATTTATACCGGCATGCAAAATTTCAGCTCAATCGGACACTGGGAAGTGGGTCAAATTAAACTTGCAAGATTTGACAGATTTGACAGGTGAAACTAAATAAAAGTTTGTAAAATACAGTGCTTGTTAGGAAGATAGGTTTTTACAAGCTTTATATTACTTTCACCTGTCTGTTGTCTGTCTGTCTGTCTGTCTGTCTGTCTGTCTGTCGGTCTGTCTGTAATCAAATCTTGCAAGTTTAATTTGACCCACTTCCCGATTTCCAATTGAGCTGAAAATTTGCATGCGTGTGTAAATCGGATGACAATGCAATATTTTTATGACATCGAGCTGATCTGATGATGGAGCTGGAAGGTGGCCAAAGGAACTCTGTCATAAAATAACGCAACCCCATCGAGTTTGGGCTCATTTGATTCGTCTTGACGAGTACTTTATGATGCAAGATGATAACAATAATTAAAGCTTGTTTTTAAAAAGTATTTTTTAAATTTCACTTGTTATAACTACTGACTTTACGAAATATAAAGGTTATTGTGGGTATCAGTTATTTCCTATATGATGTAGGAGCCAGTCTTTCAGTCATACCTATATACCTAGTGGGCATCGTAGTTATCTTGACCTGAAACTGCTACATGTAGGTTGACACACATCCTATTTTGACCCTGATAGTGTTAGTAGGATAACCTACGAGTATGTTCTGTTGGAGTATAAACCTTAATTACTCAGTTAAAAGCAGGGCACAGTAAAAATAATCCTAAAATTTATTTCTCACTCAAACACTTAATAAGATACAGATCAAAGCTCTCTTAAATATTATGAACCTACTTAAACATTCATTAAATTTTTATTGGTGATAAAAGAAATCTAATTAATACAAAACTACCTATTTCCAATGCTCTAAATAGCAAATTAGATCCAATAGCGATGCAATAGACCGAACGAGTCTGTAACACGATTACTGGCATTAGAAGCACCCGCGGTGTGATTGCATTTCAAACTAAGGCAATTACAACGCCCGACGCACTAATTTTAGGCTTTAGGTCTTGATTATGTTCAAATACACCTAATATTTGAACATAATCAAGACGTTGATGAACCTGAGCCAGGTTAATTATACATACATCTATACTATTATATAAAGAGGTAAACTGACTGACTCATCATCACAGAAACATAACCGTTGGACTGATTGAGCTGAAATTTGGACAGCGTGTTCTTTAGGTAACGTAGACGACCCATAAAAAGGGATTTTTTACTAATTTACTAATATTATCGGTCTACCCGCGTGAAAGTTTGTAAGAATGGATGTCTGTATGTTTGTTACTTTTTCACGCCTAAACGGGTGGACCGATTAAGCTGAAATTTGTTATAGAGATAGCTCAGACCCTGGTATAACACATAGGCTACAAGTACAGCGGGTAAAACCGCTGAGCGCAGCTAGTATTTTATACCTATAGGAAACAGTCGGGACCCACAATCTTACCAGCCTATTGGGCTACTGGCGTTTCACAACAAAGATGTGATATTAAAGGTAGTTTTCAACCACTTAACGGCTGTTCTGGGCATATTTACCATAACTCAGTAACCCCTTTCTCTTCCCATTTACATAATATTACAATTAACTGATATTCATCTTTAGCTTAATTTGTTTACTAAGGTAATTGTGTGCGAAAAGAGGCTTTTAATACTGGCTAAGGAGTCCCTATTTTTTTACTCATTATCTCCGCTTATTACTTATCAGTAATAATAACCAAGAAGGTTACATCCCTACCTGGCTTGACTGGACAGTTTTGTTTTTGATACAAGTGGATCGGTCCTTGGCCTAAATTCTGCACAAAAAAGAAACGGCGGCGCAGCAAAACGTAAGCAAAAAAAATAACTCTATAAACACATTTTTATTTTCAAAAACGCCACTTTGAGGCGACCAAGAGATGCTAAATAAAAAAAATTGAATTCATCATTTGAGTTTGTACTGGCATCGTAAAAAATTTCAAGATTTTTTTCAAAATTTCCTTAAAATTTGACTTTGTTTTGATTTTGTTTTGAGAAGCGATTTTGGACCGGAATAACCCCGCTTAGCTAGTAGTCTTTACAGTTCAGTACAATATAGACATAGGTATAATATACCTATAGTACTTATGTGTTTATAGTTTTTATGTGGAGGATGTAACAGGTGGTATGGATAGCAAACCATAATATCCGGTACCAGCTGTTGCGGTAACGAGCTTCAGTGAACATCCAAAATGTTTTTTTTTTATTTGTGGCCAGTATTTATTTGGTTTCAAGGAAGCGTTGTAAGGTTTAGCTTCGGTCGTGAAAACCTACCTTACTACCCTGTGGACAAAACCACGTCGCAAAGATCAGTAAAGTCAGGAACGGATTTATCCCGCCTTCTAAGCTAGCAGACTAACTGTTATCATCGGACACATCATCGCTTAAGATCAAACTATAAAACTCAAACAAAAGCTAAACTTTTTTTTGTTTTATGTAATAGGTGACAAACAAGCAGACGGCCCACCTGATGGTGAGTGGCTACCATCGCCTATGGATACCTGCAATACCAGGGGTACCGCTGGTACGTTGCCTACCTTTCAAGACACTAAAATGAATAAAAAAAAGGTTTTTATAAACTTATAGGAATAACAAGTTTTTCTCATTCGACCTGGAAAGAATATAAAGGAAAAAACTTTAAAACTAGCTAAAGGCCGATCTACTCGTATATCACAATATCTCTACTGCAAACTAGTTCATCAGCCTTCGAAGTTACTAAAACAAAGAAAAAGAGATGCTATAAAGGAAAGTTTGAACATAATTTCACCTTTGAATGATTTCACAGCCTCACAAAGTTTAATTAAGTTCTACCAACTTAATTATAATTGTGTTAGAATTGATTCGATCTGGAATAATTAGTAATTAAGGCACGATTATAATGAGTTCATAACGGAGTTTTTAACTTCATTATGAAAGGTACTAACGTAACCACGCGGTACTAAGTAAAAATGGCCACTTGATTTCATAACTTTTTAGGACTATTACAACTATAACATTATTAGTTTAACTACCGGGGGCAAAGTAAGACATTTTTCTTACTCAATATTTAAAAGACAGGCTCTTCATCGTCATCATTGTCAGCCCATATCGTCCCACTGCTGGGCAAAGGTCTCCTCCCCTTTGTCCCATGAAACTCTGTCCTGAGCTCGCATCCAGGTCTTTCCTGCGATTGCTGCAATGATATCGACCCATCGGGCGCTACGCCTACCTTCTCATTAATTTAAAATTAGTAAATTTTAAATTAGCTACAGTGCCTCCTACCGATGCATAGTAATCATACATAATGGGCATCAGGCGTGGTGGGCTAATACCCGCCTGCAACGCAGAAGGTTGCGGGTTTGATTCCCGTATGGGACAAATGTTTGTGTGATCCACAGGTATTTGTTTCTAGTCTGGGTGGTTTTCAATATCTATTATAAGTATGTATTTACAAAAGAAAAGTATATAAGTATTATATCCGTTATCCTAACCACCATAATACAAGCATCAAGTTGCTTAGTTTGGGGTTAGGTGGCGCTGTGTGAAACGTCCTGAAATATTTATTTATTTATTATTTATTTATTTATTACTGCCCAGTGCTTAGGTAGACTCCCTTTAGATCTACCTACATGTGCTATTTATAGTAATATCGACTTTATTGAAAAGGAAAACAGGAAAACCCCGAACGGCTTATTGACTTTCGCTGGGAAATGCCAACTACTCGTTACCTACTTTACTTCCCTTGAAAACTGGTCCCAGTTCTTTAAATATGGTTAAAATTAATGAATTACCTTGTCTATCAGGCGCAATTGGTCGAATTCGCAGCTTTGGTGCATTGTATCATGTACACTATCACACAACATTTTTTGTCAAATTTACATTGAAAAAATTGATGTTTGTGTGTTTAAATAATTCACTTGATAGACAAAAAGTCATATAAATTAAAAAAAAATAGTAGATAATTTTATTATCATCATCTCAGCCATAGGACGTCCACTGCAGAACAGAGGCCTCCCCTATGTACTTCCACATAGCACGTAGAGCGAATGGCCGATGGGGTCGCAAAGTGCTCGAGTGGAGACCACGAACTAGCAAACGCAGCGTAAAACGTCCAGCCACAAGGTGGACCGACGACCTTATAAAGTCGCCGGAAGACGCTGGATGCAGGTCGCATCATATGGATAATTTTATACTTAGATAGTTATAAATCTGACATTGTAAGTAGGTTACCTAACCTGTGATGTTGGCGTATAAACACCAATTATTGTTACTATAAGAAACTGTTAAACAATCCGCAGTCTTATTGCACAAAGCAATCTCTTACAGACAACCAAATAAATCATAAATTCACCAGTGTAACTGTCAGGTTACTAGTAGGTACAATAGTTGGCAAGCAGATATGAACTGTCTAGATCCTAGAAACTACAGTTTACACCGGAAACTTGAAACTGGAAACGCCGGCGGCACCTCGAGGTGGCTATCTAGATTTTCCTGCTAAAATAGTTATTAATCTTGCTATTTGCAAATTTCGGAATACCAAATAGACCATTATTCAAATTTTTGATATACAAATTTCAGAGCAATTAAAGGTACAAGAGTTATCCAATGTTTTTAAAACCTGTTTGGTCATGGTTCTTATAATTTTCTAGAGTAGGTTTACTTCTATTTCTAACTTTATTTAAGACCACAACTTACTCGTATTTTAAGAACTTTATTACCAACTCTGTTATTATATCTATTTGACACAAAGTGGCCTTAGGCATGACGAATTTTATGGCTAAAATGCCTCAAACGTTCAAGGTGCCCTCAATCACAATTTTTTAAAAGATTTTAACACATTTTCAAGTCTTTCAACAAAAATCGTGCAAGATTTACTAAGACTCGTAATTACACGACTTGATGTACAAAGTTTCGTACAACTGAATGTCTACAAACTTTTATTTGAATTAGGTCTCCCTAATTTGCTCCACGAAAGCTTCATGATAATCTGCAGAATGGTAACAGCTTAATATTAATAATCTTGAATCTCTCGGCCACTTCGGATGAAGCTGGCGATTTTTCATTTTAATCTCGTGGACTGCGGTTTTAAGTAAGAATAAAAATGAAAATTTTCTTCAATTACTTATTCTGTGAATGGGAAAAAACCCTTTGTAATAAAAATAAACGCTAAAGTCAAAAGCGGTCGCGCTTTATTTATTTTGAAAGAAGAAAAATTATCATTATTATGTAGACCTTTGTCTTTAAGGGCCGTAGACCTAGTAATTATCAGACTTGGCTTCCAAAATACGCATATTTTACCAAGCTAAAATGCGTTACGCATCATCACCCCACGCTGGGGCGAGGCGCGGTATGTGGGACCCCCGCGCCGATGCGTATATTGAAACCCTACCTCTATTCAGCACCGCGACCGAACTGAGATGCGGGAGCCTTTCCATACGTGAATTCTCAAAATGCGACTTTAATCCCTTCCGCTATTCAGCACCGCGACCGATCTGAGCTGCGGGAGCCTTTACGTGCATTCATTATCTAATTGCGACTTTAATCCCTTCCGCTATTCAGATCGATCGATCTGAACTCGGGGATTGTTTTCAGAGTAATATTTAAATCTGTTTAATGAAAACGCATTTCTGTATAGTACTGTAGACAGTAATTCAAGAGGAAAGTTTATGTATAACTAGTGGACCCGCGCGCTCTTCGTACCGCATAAAACAGTCTACAAATACTACCTACTACCTACCTTTAGTCATTCATTTATTTCTAAAATAAAAACGATTTACTTTACTCTTATTCTTACTACTGTTACTCTTACTCTTGACTCTTACTCTCGACTCTTACTCTCGACTCTTACTCTCGACTCTTACTCTCGACAAGAGTCGAACAAGAACTCTCAACTCTTACTCTCGACTCTTACTCTTGACTCTTAGTCTTGATTCTTACTCTTGACTCTTACTCTTGACTCTTACTCTTGACTCTTGCTCTTGACTCTTGCTCTTGACTCTTGCTCTTGACTCTTGCTCTTGATTCTTGCTCTTGACTCTTGCTCTTGACTCTTACTCTTGACTCTTACTCTTGACTCTTACTCTTACTCTTGACTCTTACTCTTGACTCTTACTCTTGACTCTTTCTCTGACTCTTGACTCTTACTCTTGACTCTTACTCTTGACTCTTACTCTTGACTCTTACTCTTGACTCTTACTCTTGACTCTTACTCTTGACTCTTACTCTTGACTCTTACTCTTGACTCTTACTCTTGACTCTTACTCTTGACTCTTACTCTTGACTCTTACTCTTGACTCTTACTCTTGACTCTTACTCTTGACTCTTACTCTTGACTCTTACTCTTGACTCTTACTCTTGACTCTTACTCTTGACTCTTACTCTTGACTCTTACTCTTGACTCTTACTCTTGACTCTTACTCTTGACTCTTACTCTTGACTCTTACTCTTGACTCTTACTCTTGACTCTTACTCTTGACTCTTACTCTTGACTCTTACTCTTGACTCTTACTCTTGACTCTTACTCTTGACTCTTACTCTTGACTCTTACTCTTGACTCTTACTCTTGACTCTTACTCTTGACTCTTACTCTTGACTCTTACTCTTGACTCTTACTCTTGACTCTTACTCTTGACTCTTACTCTTGACTCTTACTCTTGACTCTTACTCTTGACTTTTACACTTGACTCTTACTCTTGACTCTTTCTCTGACTCTTGACTCTTACTCTTGGCTCTTACTCTTGGCTCTTACTCTTGGCTCTTACTCTTGACTCTAACTCTTGACTCTTACTCTTGACTCTTACTCTTGACTCTTACTCTTGACTCTTACTCTTGCCTCTTACTCTTGACTCTTACTCTTGACTCTTACTCTTGACTCTTACTCTTGACTCTTACTCTTGACTCTTACTCTTGACTCTTACTCTTGACTCTTACTCTTGACTCTTACTCTTGACTCTTACTCTTGACTCTTACTCTTGACTCTTACTCTTGACTCTTACTCTTGACTCTTACTCTTGACTCTTACTCTTGACTCTTACTCTTGACTCTTACTCTTGACTCTTACTCTTGACTCTTACTCTTGACTCTTACTCTTGACTCTTACTCTTGACTCTTACTCTTGACTCTCACTCTTGACTCTCACTCTTGACTCTTACTCTTGACTCTTACTCTTGACTCTTACTCTTGACTCTTACTCTTGACTCTTACTCTTGACTCTTACTCTTGACTCTTACTCTTGACTCTTACTCTTGACTCTTGCTCTTGACTCTTGCTCTTGACTCTTGCTCTTGACTCTTGCTCTTGATTCTTGCTCTTGACTCTTGCTCTTGACTCTTACTCTTGACTCTTACTCTTGACTCTTACTCTTACTCTTGACTCTTACTCTTGACTCTTGACTCTTACTCTTGACTCTTACTCTTGACTCTTACTCTTACTCTTGACTGTGGATTTTTACTCTGACTCTTACTCTTGACTCTGGATTCTTACTCATCAGAGTAAGAATTGATGAGTAAGAATCCAGAGTCAAGAGTAAGAGTCAGAGTAAAAATATACAGATATCAATCTGTATATATATATCGGTAAAACAGTCAACAAATACTACCTACCTTTAGTCATTCATTTATTTCCTTAGTTATACCTAGCTGCTGCTTTTTTATTTTATTCCATTCATTTCAGTTCAATTTAATTTTAGATATAAATGAATTACTAAATGTAGGTAGTATTTGTAGACTGTTTTACGCGCTACGAAGTGCGCGCGGGTCCAAGTCCACTACCCACCTAATACCCACTCACCACCAACTACCGTCATCATCTGATCAACTCTATTCTCTATAGTACCATAATAACCTATACCCCAAATATGAGTGTGAAACTCAAACTGAGTCAAAACTAGCATTGCAAGATCTGTACTAGATATACCGATTATACCATATTCCATATTTAGTATCAATAATAAAAACAAATAAAAGTTTATTGAATAATTATATTATTGTCGTATTTTTTTATTACATTTCCTTAACAATGCCGTCTCATTCAGTATTCAGAACTACAAGAATAGTAGCAAACAAACACTAAACATTTAATATCAAAAGTTTCCGCAGATCAAAAATACTTGAGTGCTGAATACTGGAAGGATTTCCAATCTATAATGGTAATATTGCGTACGTAAACCCTCCCGCATGTCAGAACTTAAAGTAGGGTAGCATTTAAACTCTCTAACTGCATGTTTTGTCGTTTAAAAGCTCCCGCATCCCAGATCCATACTGGCGCTGAATAGAGGAAGGGTTTCCATATACGCCGCGCCGATGATGGGCGCGGCGGGGGGATACCCACTAAAAACCCAGGGGTGTTCGTTCCTGCGGGACGCCATAATGCCGGGGCAGCGGATACGCCGAAGCACTAAAGCACATCCACCAAGGTATTGTTTATCTAATAATAAATAATTTTAATAGTTACCTGCCTGGGAACGTACTTACTATAAAATTCTTACAAAAATCATCAGTCTAGAAAAATATCTAGTATATTTTAGTGCAGCCGTAAAACACAGGAAACATCTAAAACGAATGCTATAACAAGCAGATACATTCATATAACCTAACAATCATTACCGGTCCTGCCAGGAATGGATGATGGATAGGTAGGTATCGTCCGTAACTCCTTCATTAAAACTTTGAGCACAGAGCTAGTAATTCAGGTAGATATCGCGCTCCACATTGATGTTGCGGGAAAGATGTGAGGTCGTATTGATTAATATACATTTTACATTAGTAGCAATCAGATATAAGGAATTATTATACTAGTTAGGTAAATATATTTTTCTCATAGCTCAATCGTATTATGTATACGAAATACGAATCGTGTATCGTCGTGTGTCGTGTATGTATCGTATATATAGTGTACGAATTATACAAGTACCTATATGTGCGAATTACGAATACATCAACGTTAAATCATTGCTATTTAACTTTGCGGTTCTAAGTCTCTAGGAATTGTATTTTGCCCACTAAAACCCTGGGCAAAATAACTTTAGTGGGTATCTCCGAACCGAACCAAAACTGGAGCATTCTTCCGTGGCCACGCCACGCTCTGTCCTCACTGACAGGATCTATATAATATGGTACACGGTGTCTGCCTTAACAATAGTTTGTAAGTTATTTTATAGCGAATTACTTCCTCCGTAATTATACAGTCATATTTTAACCGGTTCGAAGCCGTTAAATATACGTGAACCTGTCGTTTTTGCCGATATTACTTTAATAACAATTCATAAAACGTTATTGCTATTGTTATTGACTTTTAAATAGATAGGTGGAGTTTCGTGCAACGCGCATAACACATGCACGCACATCAGACATGTATTGGCTGAAAAACGCAAATTAATTTTACTTAACTCTGACATTGTTTAAAAAATATAAAGGGAAGGAGTAATTGAAACTGACTGACTGATTGAGAGAAGGTACAAGCGTTGAAGCCTAGCTTAACGAATTGGGATAAAATTTGGCAATTAAAATAGCAGTTAAAAAAAAGGTTTTATAACCAAGGCTCCGTTAAAAAGGATTTCTCTACGCGGGCAAAGCCGCGAGCATATGCTAGTGCTAGTAAATTTATAAATAATATATATAAAACCTAGGTTCTCTGCCTTTTTATTCATCTAACATTTAAGGGACACGACCTACCGTTACACTACCAGAAAGTGAAAGAACGGTACAAAGGGTTTTACGATACACAATAAGTACGTCCCTAAGATTGCGTAACTCATCGTTCCACCCCGATGTTTTCTTTCCACTGATCCCTTTGACAACATTGGGTCGAGTTGTCAAAGGGCCAATATGCCCACCGTCCGCAATCATAAAAATACCAATTTGCCGCGTCACGGCGCCTGAGGTGAACTCCAAGTAAAAGCTGACACCGAAAAATCCCATAATGGAGGGTAGTTTGGTAAAGAGCCTACCTGTTACATTTGTACAGTGAAACAAGTTTAAAGTGGCACAATTGGCGCCACTGAGCTTGCACTGAAATCTACGTATTATTTATTTAAATGAAATTATCCGTTACACTTACAGTTTTAGAACAAAACGTGTAGAGGATCAGTAATCAGTTTGCATTATGCACATCTTAACTCTTTATGAAAGAAGGCACTCCACTTTACGAAATGGGTCATATTCTTATTCATAAAGTGCAGGATTGTTGACACCTTATAATATTTTTCCCAGGATAATTATTGGTTTTTGAGTGCAGATTTTTTAAGAACCAAGAAGTTTAAAAGAGTTACTTAAATGTACCCAGAGCCAAGTTTTATCGTTTTTATCTACGTTACATTTTTAAACCTATTTCCTACGAAGAAGGGCTTATTATTATTTTATTTTTCGTAGCTTTCAGCCTTATCAAATTACACTTTGCTTTTTGATAACGCTGATGACATAATATTATATTATATCTTAGCCGCAAAATTCACCATTACAAAATTAGTTCCCAAAACCGCCACCGGCCAACTTAACCTTGGGGTCACTGTTCGCATTATAGGCAGTTGTAAAAAGTTACACGGTCCTAAACACACAGCGGCAGCTGCTGTTTCGCTGAATTATGTATACGCATAGATATTTAGACAAGGCACTGCTGACTCAGGATCTTGGAGCTTCGGCTAATCCGGTAATCTTTGACCCTTACTCCCCAAGCCTGGCATAAAATTTGAAGATTTTGAAGAATAAAATGATACAAATTTCGAGGGGTTGTGTGGCTATGCTATATTATTGTATGCGCTCGAGATACCTATTTATACAAGAATACAAGTCACTGTTGGAGGATCTTGGAGCTTCGACTAATCCCGTAATATTTGACGGTTACTCGCTGCCATATAATTGGAAGGTTTTGAAGAATAAAATGTATGAATTTCGTAGGAATTCTCTCTACGGTTTTAGCAGTGGATTGTAAATTTAAATGTTAAATATTCATACAGTCCAAATCTTATCTGTATTTTCTTATTTATAATTTATAATTAGTGACATTAAAACTTAATTCGCATATACCTCTTGAATCTCAATGTAAAGAAATTAATGTCCACAGAGCACCTGTCACCCGACCCAAAACTTTGCTCAAGAAAGATGGAATATGAGCCTCGAACCATTGAAGTGTAAAAGTACAAAATCCGTTTTTCCACTCACCTGCGTGGAAAATGGAAAACTCCACTTAGCCCTAATCTTATTTGAGAAAACAAATACAATTTACACCCCAGACGGCAAAAAACAATGACATAACTTCTAAAATTCAATAAAACAGCTAACTCATTTACTGGATTATATTGCGAATTTGTATATTTATTTATTATTATAAGTAAAAGATAATTTCGTCCCAGACGGTGAACAAAAAGTTGAAAGGCACAAAAAGGTGAAATGTCACTTTAGGGGGTTTATCTTCACGTCAAACTGAACATTTAATAAATATGATATCTATTGATGAAAAATAATAAATATAGATTTCTTATTCTGAATGAGCTAGCACTATATATTATAGTCTTACTTAAAACTCTAGATCAGGAGGAATCTAGACTAAATCCAGCAGCAGAAGAAAAACAGAGGCAGAGGTGCTGTGCCGCACAGAATTTTGAATTTTAAAGACTTTTTAGTGATAACCCGAGTCTAGCCCGTGGAAGGTCTCCCACTAGATGGAGCGATCAAGTCAAAGACCCATCCTCAAAGAAGTTTTGTTCGGTCGTCAGAGAGGACCGGGGGTAGACTTCCTTTGCAGGAGGTCGACTAGATGGGTTCCCCAAAAGTACCAGTTATTCTACCGCCTGAGTAGTGATGTGCAAACATTGCTGTGCTTCAGTAGGAGGGCACTGCTGTAGCTAGTGAAATTACTGGGCTGAAGAGTCTTATAACATCATATTATGACTCTCAACTCTCAAGTAAGAAGCGTTGGCGCCCAGAATTGTACCTTTGTAAAATGCTGGGTATCACTGTACTAATTATGGACAGCATTACATCTTACCATCAGGAGAGCGTCTTGCTAGTCTTCTTATTTTGTTGTATAAAAAAGCAATGGAGAGGCACCGATGGTGGCAGACCATAAGTCGTATCATTGCACGAGCGTCCTCGGCTAGAGATGACCACGATTCTCAGTCATGAAGTAGCGTCTTCAGGGAGAGTGATAACCCTGCACGGAGAATCCAAGATAATCATCCTCTAGCACCCCAATGGGAGGGTACGCGTAACGCGTTTTTTTCTCAGCAATAACAAAAAGCCTTTGTCCTTGCAAACAAAACCAATCACACTACAACATTGAGCAATATCTTTAACAATTAATCGTGCTACGTGTTTCAAAGCCCACTACAGAGGAACGACCTTGCAGTACAAAAAAGGTAAGTATGTTACGAACCAATCACGCACAACAGTAAACAGAGATGACACAATTGGCGCGTTACTGACGCTTTCTGCGCCGGCGCCGATGCGGACGCGGCATACTTCGGTTGCTGTTACGTCATTGTACGGTGACCATCGTTTGCTGGTATAAAAATAGAATGCTCTTTCCTCTATTAAGAGCGCTTATACAATTTAACGCTCTCTCGCTCGCTCAATTTGATACATTTTGCAATATAAATTCTTAGAATTAACTTTCTGAAAGGGACATATATTTTTTTTCAAAAATCTCATCATGCTTTTTAAATAGAGGTATATCAAACTGAAAACATTTTTAAAATGTGTGCAATATGCACATAATATGCAGGGTTCCTCTTGAGAAATTTTCAATTAGTTTACCAGCGCCAATGTAGCAGCCATTCTCGAACCGAATGGTCTGATGCGTGACGATGGTAAAAGACCTGACGGTATGACTTTGATTTCCTGGAAGTTAGGTCGGCCGTTAGTGTGGGACGCGACTTGCGTTGATACACTGGCGCCCTCACATCTTCCAGAGACTCAAATTGCGGCTGGTGCGACGGCAGTTTCTGCAGAGCGGCTCATGCGGCGTAAATATGCTAACCTCGATAGCGGTTACATTTTTGAGCCGTGTGTAATTTCAGATTCCAGAGTCTAAGTTATCTCAATTCCAAATTTCAGCTCACAAGGTCCACCTGATTAGGGGTGAAGAAGTAAACAAACATACACTCTGACAAACTTTTGCCTTTATAATATTATAGTGTGATGTGATTTTGTGATCTAGTAATTTATTAAGACACTATAATCAAAAGCGATAAAACGCGACTACGATAATGCTTACGTCGAATCTTTTGTCTGTTCGATATCTTGCTAAGCGTTATTTTTTATGTTAGAGTAATAAACACATTTTACGAGAAAGCACGTTAAACCGAAATAAACATTGATTCAGGTGTCATTAGCGTCGGAAAATCATTTTTGGTAAATAAACCTTGCACAGCCTAGCAATTCTCGTGAAAAATGGCGTCTTTATCTGGAATATTCGACGTGAGACAAACTCATCTATCTGAGGCGTCAGTCGAAGCTTGAAATATAGCTCCGTTTTGCTACTGATGCATGTTTCCAATAAATATTGTCTAAACCAACATTTTATACACATTTGAGATTGTTTTCTGATTTGTAATAGTCTAAAACATTATTTCTTTTACAAATAGAAAAAAATATAATTATTATTTATCAAAATTGGAGATACAAGATACATTTTCTTTGATTTACTCCTTCATTAAGCATATACTACATGTCCAATGCATTAGCAGATTTTTCCAGTTAATTAATATTATTTACAATTTAGAGGTAAAATCAAAGTTTTCAATATTTTTTTACCCGAGGTGTTATGAACAATACGAGGACACAGTTCACGGTGTACCAACGTAAGTCATTCGTCATTCCAGAGGAAAATCATAATTATTATCATGTAGCCAACCTTTATAGGTAATACACTTTGTTCAGTTTCATGTTATTGCCAAGATTACAAAAGGCTTGCCTTGCGAAACACGGCAGCTTAGGCTTGCCAGACGAAAATTTTACCACGAGAGATAACCGGCGATTTTACGATAGACAAGCTTACACTCGCGTCTTTACCTGCGTGCATAAATCCTCTCTTAGCGGTGGTCTACGTTTTAAAACCTATGTTCCTAATTTCAACCCAATCCGTCCAGCTATTTAGCGTTGATAGATCAGTCAGTCAATCAGTCACTCTTTTCTTTTATTACAAGCTTTTAATTACTTTCACCTGTCTGTTGTCTGTCTGTCTGTCTGTCTGTCTGTAATCAAATCTTGCATGTTTAATTTGACCCACTTCCCAGTTTCCAATTGAGCTGAAAATTTGCATGCGTGTGTAAATCGGATGACAATGCAATATTTTTATGACATCGAGCTGATCTGATGATGGAGCTGGAAGGTGGCTATAGGAACTCCGTCATAAAACAACACAACCCCATCGAGTTTGGGCTCATTTGATTCGTCTTGACGAGTACTTTATGGTAATAATAATAAAAGCTTGTTTTTAAAAAGTTTTTTTAAAATTTCACTTGTTTTGTACTGCAGTGCCACAATGCGATGGTCACCCTATCACCGCGTCGCCCGGTAGCCGGTAGCCAGTGCAACGCACACAGCACGTGTCGCGGCGAAAGTTATTATCATTCCATTACTCACTTACATAACACTAATCAATTTACTATGCTTCGCTGTATTCATTCACTATTTTATAAATGCAATTTGGTTTAGTTTTGGTTGTTTTTCGATAATTTTGTTACATATTGCGGTGTATTTTGAAGATTTTGTTTCTTTACAGTCATTATTGTTAAGCCTTTTTAAATTATTAGGATGTTGTGTTCTATAGTTCAAGGCATATAACTTATTATGTACTTAGTGCCTACTTCTTTACTCGTAAAACTTTGTTAAAATTAAACTAACATGAGTAATTACCACGGTAAAAAGGGCACTAAAGCCCCATTTTTAAAACGCTAAAATACTAACAATAACGAGGTAAAGTTCGAACATCAACGCGGTAAAGAACATCGTACAAAACCTTATACAATTTTAAAAAAACAGCTAAATAAATCCTATTAAAGATAATATGAAACACTAACACGGTAAAAACGCGTTAGAGTTCCAACTTGAACATTAAAGTTCCAACTTCAAGACGTTAAATATTTAAGTTACAAACTTCGTTATAAGGATGCTGCAACAGCAATAGCAGCAGGATATTTTAGTGCCGTAATAAAAAAAAATAAAGGATACTTCAAGGCGTTAAAGTCCCAACTTCAAAAACTAAACGTTACCTATAAACTACAAGAGTAGTACGTACCTACTAAGTTTTTATTCTTTACATTCAGTAACAGAAAGACTATCTCGAATCTCGATGACCCTCCGACTACAACATCGTACAAAAACCTTATAACATTTCATCATCTTCCTGCCCTTATCCACCACAAGGCAGGGTCATCTCCTCCGTCTATCTCCATCCACTCCCCTACACGCATATCCTCCTCCTATATAAACTTTAAGATAACTAAATAAATCCTATTAAAAAACTAATAATGTGAGACAAACACACAGTTCCAACTTAAAGACTAAGTTCCAACTTCAAGGCGCTAAAGTCCCAACTTTAAAGACCAAACGTTACCAACAAGACAACAAGAGCCCTTGAGAGACAGAAAGACTAACTCAATGGCCCTCCAACTACAATAGAACATCGCACAAACCAGGAAAATACACGTATTACCTTGTACAAACTTGCCAAGCGAATATAAACTCTGATGCAATGTATTATGAATTATGTGTTGAATAAAATATGGGGCACTTTCATTGTAACTTACAAGCACAGTAAAGTTCGCGCAGTTCGAGATATACAGTAATGTGACTCCCTAGAAGCGGTTGAACTCAACGTCGCGCGAGTTTGCAACGAGGTGGGTAGGGTTCGGTAGGCAGCGAAGTGCTGAATAGGCGTTATTATTGTGAATTACTCAAAATATCAAATAGAATTAAATACTTTATGATATTTTTACTAATTCACAACCATTATTCGGAAGCTTACTGCATAAAAACGTCTATTCGGCACCTCGCTTCTTGCCGATCCCTGTCGATAGCGTTGCAAACTCGCGCGACCTTAAGTTCAACCGCTTCTACGGAGTCAAACTACTGTATATCTCTTTACCGTGTTACAAGTTACAAGCTTGCTTCACTAAGTAGGGAAACTTTAGTAATATTATTAAGTTCGCTAAGTTAATATCATATTTCAGCTGCGCTTCGCTGTTTCGCGCTAAAAATAAACTTTAAAGCTACCTTGACTTACATACATAACACAATATACTGGTACCTATGTACTTTACAAAGAGGTTTTAAGTTTAACAATCCAAAAATTTACCTACTTTAAATAATTAAACCAGATTTCAAAACCTACCTTACTGTACCTTACTTGATACTTGTATAACATAAAAGGCGAAAAGGTTAAAATATCCATACAAACAAGTTCCTATAAAAAGCGATTTAGAAAGAAAGTAGTATGTTAGGTATTAAGACACGTTTACGCTACTGAATTTATTTAGAGGAAACTTTGTGTGAAGATAGTTTGTGGTGCTAATGCTACTCTACAGGGGGGTTAGACAAGCGCCAATCGTTTGTCGCTATCGCTAAAAAAAAGTACTGAGATGACAGTCGCTATATAAAAGCAAACGACTGTCATCTCAGTATTTTTTTTAAGCGATAGCGACAAACGATATGTACTTGTCTAGGGCCCCATGAGTCTCTCCTTACTACCCAAAAACCATCCCTCAGGTAGTATCAAAGTAGATATGTATGACAAATAAATATGATTATGGGCAGCGTTAGCTCTTACCATCAGGAGAGCGTCTTGTACGTCTTCTTACTTCTTTGCATAAAAAAATCCCAAGAGACCTAAAATTCGTAATATTTTTTTTTATTAGAATGTTATTTCTCATACAAAGTCACAATCAAAAGTCAAAAAGCTTGAATTAAATAAAAGAGACAATCCAACTAGGAACAGAAACCTTCGCCAGATTTCCTTTAGGTTGGTTAACAATATTAGAGAATTGAGAGCGATCCAATCTCTAAAATATATTGTTAAAATTCGAAGCTATTTAAGCCAAAGGTCATGGCCACGTGGACCGGTTGGAAATGTACCAAATTTTATGTTGTTTTGAGACAATCGTTTCAAGGCTGGTCTTTGTTAAGTTTAACATTCTGCGATTTTTAAAACGATCGTGAGTCTCTATAACTAAAACAACAAAACGACACAACTCACGTTTTTGTCGAGAATATCTCAACCACGGTTTCGGACAATACACCGGGGGTAGACTTCCTTTGCGAGGTCGACTAGGTGGGTATCCCA
The DNA here is from genome assembly GCA_947507615.1 of Hemithea aestivaria. NCBI lineage: Eukaryota > Metazoa > Arthropoda > Insecta > Lepidoptera > Geometridae > Hemithea > Hemithea aestivaria. Next base: position 2,684,597 of record OX382326.1, on the reverse strand, counting down.
ACAGTGCCAGTTATTCTACCGCCTGAGCAGTAGTGTGCAAACATTGCTGTGCTTCAGTAGGAGGGCACTGTAGCTAGTGAAATTACTGGGCTGAAGAGTCTTAACATCTTATGACTCTCAAGTAAGAAGCGTTGGCGCAGTGCACTGGGTAGCACTGTACTAATTATGGACAGCGTTATCTCTTACCATCAGGAGAGCGTCTTGCTCGTCGTATAAAAAAAATACGATGTCCTTCATCGGGAGTTCACGCCTGCAGTACCCGACGCTCACGCAGAGAATTTAAGACTATAAGCATCTAGATTTTAATATGTTAATGAGGCAAGATTGGACCTTATTCTTGTGTCCTTTTTGGTGTTCGATCATCGTTAAGCCTACACAATGTCTAGATTTAGTGTGTTCTATCACACTGGTGACCTCGATCTTCAGAAGACCTTAATCGACTAGCACATTTACTTGGAAAATCTTATTGAGACAAGATGCATAAAGTCATATAGGATTACCTCAAATATAAAATGCTCTTAGAGTCGGAGAATGCTAAAGGCTTTTTGAACTTTTTTTCTTAATTCTCTAGCACATTAGGTAGGATTCCTAGACGACAAATTTAAGAAACGCCTTTTATCTTTAGCTCACGAGACGTTAAGCCGTAGATGGTAGCAGGCTAAACCTAGAAGACGGGATAAATTCCTCCCTGGGTTCATGACTCCGCTTAACGACGAAGGTTTTGTCTAGTGGATGGTAACTAGTAACTAGCCACGGCCGAAGCCTACCACTCTAGCACCAGTAAATTCAGACTTTAGTTTTATAAAATGTTAACCTGTTCTTGAGTCTTAGCAGTTAATTAATATACCTACTCATATCCTTCATCAGATTCGGTAATCACTCTGAGGCTCAAGATACAAGCCTTAATTGAGCTTAGTTTGTAATATCACTAACTTAGTATTAAGGACACCTCACTGGATGTTACCTATGTGTTAAGCATAATTGTTTTTTTTTGTATTGTTCTTTTCTGACAATAAAAATTATTCTTATTTTATTCTTATTCTTACTTACTTAAGGCAAAGCGGACACTCTCAACTCACAAAACAGGCTTTTACGCCTAAAGAGGGGGTCTGGATGGTTTGTAAGAAATTGTTACTGATATAAATAATTTCATTTCATACAATGTAGAGGTAAAGCTACATGTTGTTATGGTATTAAATAACATGGCAGCAAGTCTACAATTAGTGAATGTTAGTATTCCGACGGAGCGTGACAAAATTGGCATCCGCATTAATTTACTTCCAAATGGAATTCAAAGCATAATACCTGCCTTTAGGGTTGTTCTATGCTTTCTCTACAATATATCGACTTATCGATAGTCAGGTAGTGAAGTAGTTTGGTCTAGAATGGAGAGTGGTGCAACGCTGAGCGGGACGCATTTGGTCTTATTCGCGCTAAATCACAATTGTAGCGTCCGTAACGGTTCGGCTTGTAATCCGGATTTGCCACACTGAGATTGGAACCCAGGACGTTCAAATCTCAGTGTGGCAAAGATTTTCGCCTGGACGCCACACAACCAAATATTGTGATTTGATTCTGACAGTGTAAGTAGCTGTTCATCACACTAATATATTATAAATGCGAAAGTTTGTGCGTGTGTATGTTTATTTTTAACCCCCGACGCAAAAACGACGGGGTGTTATAAGTTTGACGTGTCTGTCTGTCTGTCTCTGTGTGTGTGTGTGATGTGGCGGTGGCGGATTACTTTTTTCTTCCACGACCCCCTCAATATGGGTATCAAATGAAAGGGCTTAACGAGTAGAATACAGCCCACTATATAAAATTTTAAATCCAAGATGGCCGCCATCAAACAAATGGTGAATTACGTATTGCGTTGGGGGTTTTTTAAATTTTTATTTTAATTCACTTGTTTACTAGCTTATGCTCGCGACTTTGTCGTGCAGAAATCCTTTCTTAGCGAAGGTCTACGTTATTAAACCACCTATGTTCCAAATTTCAACTCAATCCGTCCAGCGGTTTGGGCTGTGCGTTGATAGATCAGTCAGTCAGTCAGTCACTCTTTCCTTTTATATATTTAGATTTCTTCACGCCCAAAGGGGTGGAATAACACATATAGTACAGCGGGTAAAACCGCTGGGCGCAATTAGTTTGAGTATGGTTAGAGTATGGTGTAGGGTGAGGCCGCTATGAGACGTTTTTTTTTTTTATGTGATGAAGTAGAAGACGAGCAAGACGTTCTCCTGATGTTAAGAGATAACGCTGCCCATAATCAGTACAGTGTTACCTAGGATTTCACAATAATGTGAAATTCTAGGAGCACTGCACCAACGCTTCTTACTCAAGAGTCATAAGATGTTAAGACTCTTTAGCCCAGTAATTTCACTAGCTACAGTGCCCTCCTACCGGAGCACAGTAATGTTTGCACATCACTGCTCAGGCGGTAGAATAACTGACACTGTTGGGGTACTCACCTAGACGACCTCCTGCAAAGAAAGTCTACCCCCGGTCCTACGTTAACATAACGAAGAAAAAGTATTTATAATATCAAGAAGCTGTAAAATTTTCAAAATGAACTGGCAACCCTACCATACTACGGATCATGTAATCCCGAAATTACTTAATTGTAACTTATACACCAATGAATCAAGTTATCCATTCACACCCGCACGCGATAACACTTATTTTACTTATTCATGTATTTTAATTATGACTTAGAGTTAAGTAACAATCTAGAATTAAGTCACAACTTAATGAAACTTTTGTTATGCAACGATTGTTTTACGGTTGACTAATAATGAATTTTGAAACTAGTTATTTCATAGTTTTAATTTATTTAAAATAATAAAATATCGATAAAAATATTGGTTTATATTCCAACAGAACAGGTATTTTTTCATGCAATGAAGTAAGACGGGCAAGACGTTCTCCTGATGGTAAGAGATAACGCTGTCTGTACTGATAATTATGTATCAGTACAGTGCCACCCAGGATATAAAATAATGTTAAAATTCTAGGTACACTGCACCAAATTTTCTTACTCAAGGGTCATAAGATGTTAAAAACTATTCAGCCTAGTAATTTCACTAGCAACTGTGAACCAAAGCACATCACAGCCACAGCTCAGGCGGTAGAATAATTCACAATGCATGAATGAGTGCATAACATAAATTCATATCAAATCAACTCGACAACGTTGCTTACCGTAAAAAAATTAACAGAAAGTTTAAAAAAACCTTGAAAAGCCTACTTTTTGCAATCAAATAAAACTTCAATTTTCTGATATTTCCCTACTTTTAGTGGCACCAAAATTGGTTCTTCAAAATGAAACCAATGTTTTAAAGTTCAGTTTTAAAAGCCCAATCACGAAGGTTAAAGTCAATTTTACCCAATATCCAATATCCAATACCTAGGTATGCTATCCCCACGATCCAATTAATCAGGTAACCGGCAAAGTCCTAGGTTTCAAAGGCTTTGATGGCGCGTGTTGACATTGCCTGTAACACAGGAATATCACCTTAATTGCTTTTATTTTAGGGACCCTTCCTCTCAATTGCCAATCTGTTTCAGGCTATGAGGAGTGTGGAGTCGTGTTGCGAGGCTTTGATGTTTGACTCTTCCTAATTCAATGAAGTAGATCTACCAGAATGTTGACAAGAGGTGTGATTTTCATGTAAATAGATCATAGTAGGAGAGATATCTAAGAATAATGCTTAACGTTAGAGCCATAGGGTCAAATGTCTGATTTTTTTCGGTTATCGACTTCGGACCTTATAGGTCAAACATAAGGTCCGATTTCGATTATAGATGGAATTGGACATCCAACCCCATGGCTCTAACGTCTAGATGGATGGTAGTGTCCTAAAGATAAACTTTTTCGTTACACTTGCTGTCGAGGGTCTGATAATGGACCAGGAGGTGCCTACGTCTCATCAATCTGAATGTAATGAGCCTAAACTCGCCGGTTTTACTAATAGCCATTGATGAGTTTCAGTAGACACCTCCTGGGTCCATCATCACATCAGCTCAGTAGTACCAGATTATTAAATTGTCATCAGATTTCTAGACATTTGCAAAGTTTCATTATGATACGACAACCAGATGGTCAAATTTTATTTGTAAGATTTTTTTACTGACTTTGTATGGAAAACTAATTTAAGCGTTTTCAAAATAGACCATGTTTGGAAGCTCATAGCTGGACAATGATTGGAGATAGATAAAAAGTGTCAAGGCCGAAGTTGTAGAACATTTTATGAGGTTTAATAATGTTGCACAACAAAATATCGTACAACGCACAGTTTTTGACATATAAGCAAAAAACCTAAAAATGGGACCTTCTTCGGCCTCCCCCCCTCGGGCTCACCTCGGAGGGGTGGGGACTTTTAGTATGTTTATCTCCTAACTAGTCCAAACAAAGTTACTAAGTTAGTTTTTCTGCTTTCGACTTTTCGATCCACATTTCTTCTTTTACTGGACTATTACAGACGATTTGAGTAGTGGCGTGTCTGTTGGATTTACTCGGCACTTCCTTTGGTGACTAATTAAACCAAATCTGGAGAGGCAGGGTCGAGCACAAGTTTAACAAATGTGGATTGTTAATTTTTGTGTTTATTCTGTCTAGTGGATACTTACTTTTCACCGTGAGAATGTCGAACCAAGTTTGGTTGTCAAGTTTACTCCTTGATAATATCATCTTCCAATGACTTCTATCTTCCATGTGATTCTCCCAAAAAAAATAATAATATTGCCATGCTCGATGATAATATGTGCATTACTTATATGTTTTAGTTTATAATATTAGAATCAAACTTACTGGAGAAGTTTCCCAACTAACTGCAGCGGAGAAATTCGAGGAATAGAAATAAAATGATTGAGCATTCGACTGGCTCCAAACTTGAAAGCTACTTATAAACTAGGGAATAAAACTTTTAAGTTGTGCTGGTTGCTTTGAGATTGAGTTATGTCGACAAATTTATAATCAGGGTTCTTGGTAATTCAGTATCACTTTTTGTTCACTTTTATACTACACTACTATTATACTACTTTATACTACACTTTTTATTGTATCACTTTATACTTTCATGATTTTAGGTCAGAAGCTACCTGACATCATGATTTGAGCGAAATATTATCTCGCGAATATTTATAAATTATTTTCAAATTATTAGTAAAACGAGATGTAAATTTAATAAAAATAAAGCCACACTATTGTTTTTAGGGTTCCGTACCTCGAAAGGAAAAAACGGAACCCTTATAGGATCACTTTGTTTTTTTAATATGCTATTAATTAAGACATCAAGAAGATTAAGACTATGCTCACAATCCTCACTTTTAGCAATTATATTGCCATTCAGACTGGATATGTGAGAAAGGCCTGAAATAACAATTCACATGGCAACATTATCAATTACTCCACTCCTTCCAAATTCAAAAAACAGGAAAACCGTTGCGTCGCTCATTCAAGCGAAACACCCTACAAAAAGCACACACCATACGGCTCGCTACAGATAATACATTTAAATAGGTGCCGTGAGTACACCCACTTTGTTTTTTAAATTATTTTTGTGTAGGTGACAGACACATAAGCAGACGGCTCGCCTGATAGTGAGCGGTTACATGTAGTCTTTAGTAGAAGTCTACAAAAGCGGTTTTGACGCGATGTTGCGTTGGTCTAGTAGGCGAGGTCTTTGATGTAAGCAAGGAAAGAGCAATGGTCTTTAGAATTATTCTCTATAAGAGTCTTGGTTTTTTGAGTAAAAAGCAAATAAAGTAACACTAAGTTTTCACACAAAATCGCAAGAATCTGAAAAATGACGGCATCCATCCTGTATAGAGGTAATATGTCTGTGGACTCACCTCTCCGAATCCATGGCCGTTATTTCACCCGCAATCCAGTTTTGACCGGTCCAAACCGCCGAGCTCAGCTGGAACAAAAACAATACTGGCTTGATATCGGCGATATTTCCGATAATTAAAAACAAACAGCCAAACTCTTGCTGGCCACTAACTGATTGATTTACTTTTATTTGTTTGCCAGGTCAAGGGTCGAAATACAAGTTATGGATCCATACTTTTAAGCTTTCTAATTATTCTAATGTGTATTTGATTGCAAACTGTTTTGTGTTCTATTTATAAATAAATAATGCACTCAAAACAATAGTTACTCATTTTAACAAGGAAACTCAATCATCGTACTTATTTAGAATTCAAGGGAGTTGCAACGAGAATAGCTGAATTGCTCCATCAAGTTTTAAACCGATTTTAAATGCATTCACACGGAGTACGTGCGACCACCAAGTTCTAGAGTCCTTATTGTGCACAAAATGGCTTAAAATAGAAAAGATAGCGTTTTAATTTCTGCTGCTGTGGTTTTACGTGGCTTTAGCATGCCACACGGGATCCCGCTGAAATGTCAAGAGTAGAACTGTCATCCCATACATTGTACTTTTGTGAATGTATGGGATGACAGTTCTACTCTTGAAGTTTTGTCGGGATTCCATGTGGCATGCTAAAGCCGATGGTCAGACAAAACCGTGTCGACAAGCTGTCAATATGACCGTGTACGGCATGATGTTCAGTCAAGCCAGGGTGGAATTTATACCCCTTCTGAGGGGCTATTGGTTAATTCTCACCCACTACGATTGATGGCAACTTCAATGTACATTGCTGCTTTTGTTACTTTACTCATATTAATAAGGAGGTTTAAGCAAGTAATGTACACAAAATTGTCTATGGATTCTAGTGTTTTACATGTCGTTTCGCGATAGCCAATGGGCCCTCTGGTGTTATGGTTAAGACTGCCACCGTCTTGGGCCGACAGATTTTAAACACTTTAAACTCACGCAATTTTAACTCATGGTTATTTTATTAGTCGGGACTAATCTCGAAATTAACGCGATTATTTTATAACTAGCTTTTGCTCGCAGCTTTGCCCGCGTGGCCAAATCCTTTCTTAGCGAAGGTACGTCATAAAACCTATCTGTATTCCAAATTTCAACCTCGGTTCAGCGGTTTAGGCTGTGCGTTGATAGATCAGTCAGTCAGTCACTCTCTCCTTTTATATATGTTATATATTTAGACTAAGCGATAAGTCCTGATTAATAAAATTAACATGAGATTTTAAACAATTCACTAGAATAGTCCTTTTTGATTCAAAATCATTCGTAGTAGGTACTTTTTTTTTATAACCACTCGCTACCTCTTATCCTTCAAACCACATACAAATGGTTTCCCATCGCAACGAGGCAGGCTCTCAGCTCTCGGAAACTCGAGTGGCTTGTTTAGAAAATTGCATTACTTTGACTGTGCATTTGTAAGGCGTAACTATTACCACAGATTACATTAACAAAGAGAACGGCTGTGATAAGCTCAAAAACTGTAGAAATGAATAAGTTCATTTTAGTCCACAGAATCCCTGAATCGTCGATGTCGACCCCTTGGGATGGAAATCGGTTTCAAAAAATCTACATATATATGTAACTAGCTTATGCTCGCGGCTTTGCCCGCGTGGCCAAATCCTTTCTTAGCGGAGGTCTACGTCACAAAACCTATCTGTGTTCCAAATTTTAACTCAATCCGTCCAGCGGTTTGGGCTGTGCGTTGATAGATCAGTCAGTCACTCCTTTTTTATATTTAGAAGATAATAAAAAAAATTAAAGATTAAAGAAATGGGGTAGATTCATACAAGGGGCACACCACGTTCACAAGATATATTTATAGGCGCACTTCATAAGCGCTGTCTCACGGGGGTTTATATTGTCTGTCTACACTAGCGACCTTGGTTTTTTTTAAATAGGCCACATTTGACCACATCCCACCAAATGGAAAGTGCAGATGCGGTCGATGAATCACGTAAGATGACGAGAAGGTTTCTACTCGTATTCAGTCTGGCCTTTAAGATTGCAAAGTGGTAACGCTCGGGAAAAGTGGATGATACAATAGGGATGTTGACTAAACATATTTTTTGTATATTTTTTCTTTGTGAATTTGATAATAAACAGGCCAAGTGCGAGTTGGACTCGCCCATGAAGGGTTCCGTAACAGCAAGTAACATAATTTAAAAGTTTTTGTAGTTCGTTGTAACTTAAATTGCGGTTTACGATTTATGACGTATTAAAAAAAACTAATTATTAGATCTCGTTCAAACCAATTTGATGGAAGTTTTCATGGTAATGTACATCATAATATATTATTTTTACATTTTACATTCCCTTATTTTAGAAGTTACAGCATTACAGGGAGCGTCTCTCGCGCTAACTATTCAGTTTAGAAAAAATAAACCTCAATATCATTTTTGAAGACCAATCTTTAGGTTTGATGAAAAAAAAAACGGACGGACAAACAGACATGACGAATCCATGAGGGTTCCGTTTTTTGCCATTTGGCTACGGAACCCTAAAAAAGAACAACTGGAACATTTTGAACCGGACAGTGACGTATCGCGTCCTCATTCCAAAACAAAAACTTTACGCGGTATATCTCAACCATTTTTAGGGTTCCGTACCTCAAAAGGAAAAAACGGAACCCTTATAGGATCACTTTGTTGTCCGTCCGTCCGTCCGTCCGTCCGTCCGTCCGTCCGTCCGTCCGACCGTCCGTCCGTCTGTCTGTCAAGACCCTTTTTCTCAGGAACGCGTGGAGATAACAAGCTGAAATTTATAGGAAATACTAAGGTCCATTGCTTCTTAGATCTGTGAAAAATTCAAACTTCTAGGCCAACGCAATCAAAAGATATAGTCGAATATGTCGCAAATTTCAGCAAATTTTCGACATTACCAAATAAATCAAAACCTACGGGGCACTTCCCGTAAACTCAGAATCTTGAAATTTGGCACGAAGCAACTCTTAAGAGCACAGATAAAGGAAAAATTGAGAAAACCATAAATTTTTAATATCATCATATGAAAAAAATATTTTGAATAATTTCATACTTACTACCCCTTTTCTCATGAACTCGTGCAGGTATTAAACTGAAATTCATATCAAATACTAAAGCCTATAATACCTTTAAACTGTAATAAAATCAAACCTCTATCTCAACGCATTCAAAAGAAACAGCAATTTTAGCCGAAATTTTAAACACGCAACTACTCTCAAAAAACCAAAACCTACAGGGTACTTGCCGTGAACGTAGAATCTTGAAATTTGGTAAAAAGCAATTCCTTAGAGCACTGATAAAGGGAAAATTCCGAAATATGTACATTTTTAGTTACATCATATAAAAAAATATTTTTAATAATTTCATACTTACTACCTTATTTCTCATGAACGCGTGCAGGTATTAAACTGAAATTCATATCAAATACTAAGGTCTATAATACCTTTAAACTGTAATAAAATCAAACCTCTATCTCAACGCATTCAAAAGAAACAGCAATTTTAGCCGAAATTTTAAACACGCAACTACTCTCAAAAACCAAAACCTACAGGGTACTTGCCGTGAACGTAGAATCTTGAAATTTGGTAAAAAGCAATTCCATAGAGCACAGATAAAGGGAAAATTCCGAAAATTGTACATTTTTAGTTACATCATATAAAAAATTATTTTTAATAATTTCATACTTACTACCTTATTTCTCATGAACGCGTGCAGATATTAAACTGAAATTCATATCAAATACTAAGGTCTATAATACCTTTAAACTGTAATAAAATCAAACCTCTATCTCAACGCATTCAAAAGAAACAGCAATTTTAGCCGTATTTTTTAACTCGCGACTACTCTCAAGGGAATCAAAACCTACAGGGTACTTGCCGTTAACTCAGAATCTTGAAATTTGGATCTCAGCAACGTCTTAAATCACAGGCACAGGAAAAATTGCGAAAACTGTAAATTTTTAGTTACATCATATAAAAAATATTTTTAATAATTTTGTATTTATTATCCCTTTCCTCAAGAACGCGTACAGGTATTAAATTAAAATTCATACCAAATACTCAGCTTTATAATAACTTTAAGCTGTAAAAAAATCAAACATCTATGTCAACGAAATCAAAAGAAACAGCAATTTTAGCCGCATATTTTCAAACTCGCAAGTACTCGCAAGGGAATCAAAACCTACAGTATATAATATTATACCCACTTTACCTTAGGGTTCCGTAGAATGCCGTAGGTTTATACGGAACCCTCGGTGCTCGAGTCCTACTCGTACTTGACCGTTTTATTTATTTTATTTACAAACCAAAAACAATGGTCCCCTAATGACCAATCTAATCCTAATAAGTGATGAGTGAGTAGTAACTGCAACGGTCAGGATATAATTGAAACCGCGGGTAGTTTTAATAAGTTTTAGCTTCGAGTACATGGCGGAACATTTCATTATTGTTGTTTTGTTTCTGGATAGATATTGTGCATTTTAATTGATATCAAACGGAATTACTCAGAATAATGGAAGAGGAGCTAGAGCCAAAGGATTGATTTTATTCTCAGTGATCTTTAAACGTCTGATTTTCTTTTCCTTTGTCCTTTTCTAGTGCTGCATTTTTAAAGGAATGGAAAAAAATAAAATATTGAATTGTTTTTTTAATAAAGACAATAAATTGAATTGAAGGGAGGAGATAGAAAAATGAGTATATCATTACCTTCCTATTTATACGCACCATTGATTTAAGATATTTTTGTCTATGATACGCACCTATTCTCTATGTACACCTACCATCCTATTCATCTATGTACATTGTACATGTATGTATTTTGGGGGGGTGGCGGCAAATTAACTTAACTGGGGGCGGCAAATTACTAATCTAATCGCGCACCTCTTCCCCCCCCCCCCCCCCCCCGCCGCGGGAGGCGGTGGAGGGGGCGGCATTTTTCTCACTGCCCAGGGCGACATTTTGGCTAAATCCGGGCCTGCGTGTGCTACTCTGCCCATGTATAATATTATGCAAGTCAAATATTTTCATAAACTCTACACATTATTCAAATACATACATACATATTTTTTTAATTATATTATTAAAATTATTACAATAGTAATTCCAAATTCATTCTTGCACACCGCCGCTATACGAGTATTTTTCCTCAAATTCCCTTCCAACCAGGTTGTCTGTTCGATATTGCTTTATGTGATAAGACCGCCGATTGTTAACCTCTAGTTTTATGTTTGTCGTATTATGTTTATAACTATTTCTTATATTTTGGTATGCAATAAAGTATCATTCTAATCTATTCTCTCCCACCAAGAACTTTATCAATCAAACTAGCATTTCAATCAATCGACAATTAAAGCGGCGCAACTTGTGGGAACTAGATCAACCAATTAATTTTATTATAACACTTCTAATGATATGAGAAACAATTGTGATCGTTTTTATATGCAGTTCAACCATTTTTAAATTGCACCTGAGTGTCAAACTAAATGTTAGTGATGTCTATGGGAAATAATCGCAATTCAATAGTGATTGAACTCTCGTAGGAATATTGTGGAGAAATCTAGCTTTATTTATCGTTTCACGCAATGGTTTATATTGATTAATACAAGTACAGTTTGTACCTGTACAGTATTAAACTGCACGCAATTTTACTAAATACGAAGAACCTAATTTTATATAGAAAAGGCATTTTAGGCGGGATGGACTATAAATAAGGTTTTATTTGAAAGTCGTAGAAAACTTCCAAAACCTGATGATATATGTATTCATATATTGTCAACCGATCTACTGATATTTAATTTTTTTCGTAAAATTACATTTTATCGAAATTTAGTCATCAATCGAATTCATAAAAGAAGAAATTGTTAACTTGCCCCCTTATTTGATTTGTTTTTAATTGAAAGTAAAAAGTTCAGCTGAATTAAGAACCTCCACATCTTGGATTTCAAAATAAACAAATATTTTAACTTTGAAAATGCAAGGTGCAAAATATACGAGACTTAGCAAGTTAATAGCGTTTTATTACACATGCTTTGTGAGTAGAAACTTTCCTTTGTTGAGCACTAGCCAGATAAATTCCAAGTCTAGAATCTAGTAAATCCCTACATAGCTTTGCAGTGCATTCAGACCGTATTATTTACTCCTTTACAGCTTTCTTTACATTTATGTTAAGCTAGCTCTTGCTCGTGGCTTTACCCGCATAAAAAATCCGTCCGATAGGTGCTGTGCGTTGGTAGAACAGTCGATTCATATTGCCTAACCGAATTCCAACAATAAATCTTCAAGGCACATGTGAATAGGGCATCTTACGCGATTCATCATCAATCTCATTTCCACTTTCCATCAGGTGGGATGTCATCAAATTTAGGCGCTTATTGAGTATAACAAAATAGAAATACAGTTATTATTTATTATACCTAATTCTGTCACATTATGTTTAATATAAAATTATTGGAACAAGTTTATTTATTATGTAACCATTTATATACCAAAATGAACTTAACAAAACATAGATTCTTATGACAATAAAGTTTATTCAAAATGACCTCCGTGATTTTGAATACAGGCCTTCAATCTGCGCGGCCAGTCGTCTATCGCAGCACGAACGAGGTCCATGTCAATATCGGCTGCTGCCTTAATCAAGGATGTCTTGAGTGACTCCAAATTGGGATGAGGCTTTGAGCACGCCTTTTCCTCCAAGTGTTGCCATATCTTGTAATCTAACGGACTCAAATCTGGACTGGAGGAGGGCCAGTCTTCGTGCCGGATGAAGTCGATTTCACGCGCCGCCAGCCAGTCTTGTGTGCTCTTCGCTCTATGAGCTGGCGCCGAATCTTGTTGGAATACCCAGTGCCTGTTATTGAACATGGTATGAGAAACAGGTTCCACAAGGTTCGTCAGGACTGTATTTTGATACACAACTGCATTCGTTTTTACACCTTTCTCACAAAAATGTACCTCTGTTAAGCCCCAATAAGAAACTCCCAACCATACCATGAGCGAGGATGGAAAATGACCTCGTTGGACACGCGGAATACGGTTGCTCGCTTCTTCACTACTGTGTGCGTACACCTTATCATTTTGTTTGTTGTAGCTCTCTTCTACGGTAACAATTTTTTCATCCGAAAAAAGAATTTCTCGATATTTTTTTCTCGCGTACCGCTTCAACAAAGCGCGGCATCTCTTCAGTCTCAGGTCCATTAGACGAGCATTTAAACGATGTCCTGTTTTTCTTCGATATGCCCGAAGCCCTAAGTCTTCATTTAACACCCTTTTCACCGTAGTTCTGCTTAACCCCATCTGAAGGGCCAACAGTTTCTGCTTACGTTTGGGATTTCTTTGAATTCGCGCCTTCACAGCTTTTATCACTGCTGGAGTCCTAACAGACCGAGGGCGACCACTTCTTGACCTGTCATCTACACTAGAGTCTTCATTGTATCGTTTGATGGTACGATAATCGAATCTTTTGGTTATATTCAAATTTTTCAGTATGTCAAAAATTTGAATTGGCGCGTAACCGCAACGATGCAACGCAATAACTGCAACACGATCTTCTTTAAGCGTCCACTCCATATTTAAAAATGAGTAAAATTCTAAAAAGTATACATTTTTATTTTCATGAACAATTCGAAATTCGAATTCAATAAACTTTTTTGTGGCCAGCATTCTAAAAGAAAAGTTTTTACTGTGTGACAATACTTATGACCTGACTAGGTATATAATATTTCTTTCCCATCTGTATTTTTATTAAAATGAAGCTGTTACTTTCAATAAAAATAAATGAACCATAAATCAACATGCAAAGGCCATTACCAATATATGGAAGCACAGGTTATTGTAATAATAGCAGATACCGTGCACCAAACACGAAACTGAAGGTAAGTTATTTATACTCGTGCCTATGCAATTGGCAAGTAGGTACCTACTTTTTGAAGCTTTCGATAAGTGAGGTCGTGAGACGTTATAGGTAATTCCTAACTCACTGGGTAATTCATAAAATGAAAACGACCGAAATGCTTAGATAATATAACGGTCAGCGGTAATAAGTTTTTGGATGGGGACGAGTGACGTCATGTGTCGGCTGGTGACGTCATGAGTCACCAAGAAAATTTATTAGTGCGCTGTAACTCATAAATACATTTTTTATCAAATTTACAAACACCCAATATTTCTTCTAAGTAGGTATTTAAGTATTCTATTTGATGGACAAAAAAAATGTCAATGCAATGTCCATGCAAAGCTGGAAGCCTGGAAGAGATCGCTCTAAGCGATAAGGCCCGCCTATTGTAGACCTTTATATAGTTTAGTTTTAAGTCATTTTTGTTATCTTTTAACTGCAATAAAGAGTATTGTATTGTCAATATACATAAAAAAATGTCACTCCGTGACGTGTTATTTCTTTATTACAATAGTGTGTAGTATTTATCCAGTCCAATTTAAACAGGGCGCGTTGGCTCGATGCACATTGCATGTGTTTAATTAAATGAAGTTCACACAGCTAACGAGGCAGCCAATTTGCATTTAACCTTAAAGTTTTGCTTTGACAGCGTAATTTTGGGTTATTTGTGATTTTACCCGTTCGCTTGCCCTCGGAAATAAGTGATTGTAGAAATGGACGGCCATAGTAACCGTGTTCCGGCATGTTGTTCAGTGAGTTATCTCGCCTTCTAGGTTTAGTCTCCTACCATTTACGGTCGCATCGTCACTTAACATCAGATCGTGGTCAAATACTAAAGTGTAATGAAAAAAAATGTAGGGTAATATAATAGTTGTCGCCCTTATTTTGCCTTTTAAAGCAAAAAGATCCCTAAATGCGCGCGAGCCCCCGCTTATCAATATGCGGTAAATTAGCCCTTTCTGAGCAAGTCCTTTGCCCTGGAAATTTTGTCATGTGTTTAGATATTTTCCTAATAATAATATGTAGGTCGTGGGTAACCTACAATTTCTCCATTGCGATACCATACATATTCAAACAGCTCATATAGGCATACCTCTGTGAGACAGCAACATTTTCTAAAATATTTAACTTCTTGGCAATTGCACTCAATTATTATGAACAAAAAAGTAGCCCACTCCGATTTGTCCAGTTTAAAATTGCTCCTCCCTCCCAACCAAAATGCACCAAACGTTAGCTAAAGGGCGGGTACTGTTATACTGGACGATCTACTCACACACATGGTAAAATGAACAAGTGCGGAATCGTCACGGTTCACACACTCCCCTTCTAAGCCCCATAACGTACGTTAGGAATGTCGCATTTAGATGCTACTTGCTCTCACCAGGCCCAAGATTTAGGAGGTTTAACCGTAAGAATACAAAAGAATAGAATAGTTACTTGTTTATACGAGAGTGCAAAGTTGCTTATTAACCGCGTGCTCAATTTTGATGACCGAGCAAGTAGAGAATTCTAAAATTGTTGAATCCTTAGCGTTAGGAAGGAAATCAAAAGAGCACGAAGTGAAAAATCTTTGCACTCGAGAGCAACACGTAAGTTTTTATCCCCCCAGATCTATTGAAATAGGCTGTATCGGAGCACTTTAACCGCCAATCGAATTAGTAGAAATTCGAAACACATAGGTTTTACGACGTACACCTCTTTTTGAAAGGGTTTGTCTAATTGATGATCATAAATTTCTGACTTTGCTGCTACAAAATCAGAAATTTATGATTTGAATGCAAGCAAAAGGGCAATATAATTTCAATATGGCTTCGCCTTCAAAGCCTTTGATATCAAATCAATATCAAAGAATGGGTACGATACGATCGGCAAACTGTAATCCCAGCATTGTACAGATATTGAGAACAGCTGCATCGGCAGTATCTTTAGAGGTGCCATTCAACGTGAACAGAACCTTTGTTGCACCGTTAGATTGTTGAGGCACAATGCTTAGTTGGTTGATTTGAGAGACTTTAAGTTGAAAATAAACCATTACATACTAAGTATTATTGACTAGAATTTCCACCTATCTACCACATAGTCACAGATTAATTGGTAGCTTGCGTTCACAAAACCCACTAAATCTTCTAAATTACACCCTACTCATCAATTTCAAACACTCCAATCAAAGCTGGTGGCCTGGAAGAGATCGCTTTAAGGGATAAAGCCGCCCATAGAAGTCTTTAATACAGTTTAATTTTATTTAGTTATAAATCTATTTTGTTAGCTTTTGGTCTCAATAAAGAGTATTGTGAACATTGCTGTGCTTCGGTAGGAGGGCACTGTAGCTAGTGAAATTACTGGGCTGAAGAGTCTTAACATCTTATGACTTTCAAGTAAGAAGCGTTGGCGCAGTGCACTAGGTAACACTGTACTAATTATGGGCAGCGTTATCTCTTACCATCAGGAGAGCGTCTAGCTCGTCTTCTTACTTCGTTGTATAAAAAAAATTGTATTGTAAATTAAAGAATATGATACGATCAGCAACAGTAACCGCAGCATTGTTCTGCATCGAGAGTCGAGAATATCTTGAGAGGTGTTTTTTTTTTTTTTTTTGTTCTCGCCGGGAAAAAAATGCATTACGCATACCCTCCATACGGGGGTATGGGAGGGTTATGTGGGACTCCCCGTGCAGAGCGACTGCACGGGTATACCCACTAAAACAACCCGGCGGCACTCCCGCATCGTCTTTGTGACGGAGGACTGGGAATCGGCAGAGCCTTAGCATCCAGTCCCCCATCGACGACCGCCCGCCTTTATAAAGGCGGGCCCTTCACGCCCCTCTTAACAGGGAGGGGCCCGGGAACGGTCCCGAGTGCTCGGCCGTTCCCGCCGACGGTGGTGGTAAATGTGCAATGCGGATGTAGGCGCCCCCGCGCCTATCATCCGCTATTCACCACCGGGGGGCAGGCGTTGACTCATGTAGAGTCGCCTTGCCCTACCCCTTCTGGAATTGCGGATCGCCTGAGACAGCGTGGCGAGAGGGCCGTGCTGTCTCAAGCGCTCCGCATCCTCCTTTTGCGACATAACGTCTTCGCAAAAGGAGGCGACCGCCGTCCAGGCCTCCTCGCTCCCCAGCATGGATGATATTACGCTGGGAAGCGAGAGGTCCCGCCCGACCACCGAGGTCAAGCTCAGGCGCTGTTCTGCCCACTTCGGGCACACCTCGAGGGTGTGCTGGGCCGAGTCCTCCGTCACCCCACAATCGAGGCACGACGGAGACTCCCTCACTCCGATCCGGTGCAGGAGCGTCCCGAAACTGCCGTGTCCGGACAGGACCTGCACCAGGCGGAACGAGAGAAACCCGTGGGACCGCTCGAGCCATCCCTCCAAAACTGGCACGAGCGCGTCCAGCGTCCGGCGGCCAAATTCGGCGGAAGTGAGGTCCTCCGTCCAATAACGGATGATGGCCTCATTCGCCTCACGCCGGACGGCCTCCCGCTCTTCTTGCGAAGGGCACTCCCCGAGCGCCCTACGCTCCGTCGTCCACTCGTACACCCTGGCGTGCACCGTCGCCTCGAGTTCCCAGGGCGGGGTACCGGCCAGGGCGCACGCCGCCGAAAAGCCTACCGACCGGTAGGCTCTCGCCATCCGCTGTGCAATGGCCCTTTGGGGCCTGCGAATGGCGGTGGCGTTTGCACGGCGCTGTAGGGTGTCCGCCCAGATGGGGGCTCCATACAGGGCCATACTCCTTATGATGCCGGCGTACAAGCGCCGGCACCGCGCTCTAGGCCCTCTCAAATTCGGGAGGAGCCGCGAGAGAGCGCCCGCTGCATTGAGCAGGCGCTTCGACAGCTCATTAAAGTGTGGCTCAAACCGCCACCCACTGTCAATTATGAGACCCAGATATTTTATCTGGGCCTTTACGTCTATCCTGACGTCCTCTACCACAATGTGGGCGTCAGGAGGGATGCGCCGTCGAGGTCCACGGAAGTACACGGCCTCGGTTTTGTGCAGCGCCACACTAAGTCCAAGGCGGCGGATCCTTCCTGCAACCAAGGATCCGCCCGCAGAGGCCAGCCTCGCCGCCTCACCGAAGTTCCTCCCCCGGGCAGTGAGAAGAGTGTCATCCGCGTAGCAGATGACACTCGTGCCCTGGAGGAGGGCTCCCCGCAGGAGCCAGTTAAAGCCAATGTTCCACAGGAGTGGACCAAGAACCGACCCCTGCGGGACACCGGTCTCCGAGCTGTAGCGCCGTACGCGCCCCGTCCTGTCCGCGAGGAGGACCATACGACCTTCCAAGTAGCTGGCCAGCAGCCGCCGCATGTATGGAGGCACTCCGTGGAATTGGAGGGCCTCCAGAATTGTCGAGTGGGGGACGGAGTTGAAGGCATTGGCTATGTCAAATGACACAGCCAGCACTCCGTCCCCTGCTTCCACGGCCTCTTTGACCTGCCCTTTGAGTCGGGCCAGGGCATCGATCGTGGAGCGGCCTCTCCGAAAACCGAATTGGGCGTCGGAGAGGTCCGGTCCCACCTCGCGAAGGTGGCAGTTCAAGCGGGCGGCGATGACCGCCTCGAAAAGCTTACCGACCTCATCTAGCAAAACGATAGGCCGGTATGCCGAGGGGGAATCCGCCGGGCGCCCTTCCTTTCGGAGGAGGCAAAGCTGCCCCTCCTTCCATAGTTTCGGGAACCTACCAGCCGTAAGACACGCACTGAATAGGTCCCGAAACTTTTCCTCCATCTGTGAGATGGCGATTGACAGAACTCGAGCCGGGACGCCGTCCGGCCCGGGAGCCGTCTTTTTGGCGCGGAGACGGAGCTTCGCCACGCCAAACTCCACCGACGAGACTGGAGGAATCTCTTCCACCGGTGGGACCACCTCTCGCAGAGGGGGCATCTGCGGAGAGATGAAGTCGGTCCCTGGTGGGAATAGGGATCGAACCACCTCATCCAATAAGGACGGCTCAAGGGTCTCCGCGGGTGGGGGGCCAAAGCGGCGGAGTTTATTCCGCGCCGCTTTGTATGGTCTCCCATAAGGGTCCTTGTCGAGACCCTCCAGCATCTCGGTTCTTGCCAAGACGATCGCGGCCGAGATGGCCGTTTTGAGGTCCTCTTTGGCTCGCACATAGATGGCGTAGAGGCGGTCCTCATTTTCCGGATCCCGCGGTGTGAGCCGACGACTCCGTGTGTAGTCCCTCCTGTTTGCCACGCAGGCCGACCGTAGCTCCGCCAGTTCCCCCGACCACCAGTAAATGGCGCGACGAGGGGGCGGACGGCGGGACCGAGGCATGCTGGAGTTGCACACCTCGGTGAGGGACCTCCGGAGCTGCACCGCCGCAGCGTCCACATCCAAGACCTCACCTGGAGGTGTCAGCCAGTCCTGGAGGAAGGCCGCCTCCTCAGCCACCTCTTTGTCCAGACGAGAGAGGGCCCACCGCGGAAAGGGGGATCTGCCTGAGGGCACTGTTCCCCGAGGGCCCTGGGTGGAGATGTCGAACCGTATGTAACGGTGGTCCGACATGGTCTCCACCATCTCCACCCGCCAGTTCACAACGCGGGTGGCCAGCACAGGGGTGGCGAACGAGACGTCCACCACCGAACCTCCCTGTTGCCGTACACACGTCTGGACCGTCCCTCTGTTGAGTAAGGACACCCCGGACGACGTCACCCACATCTCAAGGGCGCGTCCCCGGACGTTGCAAGAGGTAGCTGGGTTCCCCCAGGCCTCCGACTTGGCGTTAAGGTCCCCGCATATTAGGACCTGGCGGGGCGCTGCCCTACCAATCACCGCGGTGAGGATCTCGAGCAGTTCCTCGAACTCTGAGAGAGGACGGCTTGGGGCGAAATACACGCCTAATAAGGCTATATCTCCCCACGCGGCGGCCACATAACCTATTCCTCTCTCTAAAAGTGAAAGAGGAGGGGAGGACGACCTCGGCAACAGCGCGACTACGTCGTTCTGGTCCCCCAGCCAACGTCCGTACACCGCGTACGGCTCGGCAACCACCGCCACATCCACCAACCACTCAGCCATGGACTGCATCAGCAGGTCCTGGGCTGCTCTGCAGTGGTTGGTGTTCGCCTGGAGAATACGATGTGCGACTCTACCCATTATTCGGACATCGTATTCTCCTCTGCGGCCGCTGAAGTTCCCGGAACAGGAACGGCGGCGGAAGCGACGGGCCGGGTCGGCACCTGTGCTTTGCCCTTCTTGGGGGGAGGATTACAATTCCTCCCCATCATAACATGGCCCGCCGGCCGGCCACTAGCGGCGCACACGACGCAGCGCGGCGTGGACGCCTTGCAGGAGGCGGACTTGTGCCCCTCCTGGCCGCAGCGGTAGCAGCAGTCCGTCCTGTCGATACTGGACGGACAGAGCGCCCGAGTGTGTCCAATGGCGAAGCACTTGTAGCAGCGTAGAGGCTGCTCACCAAGTGCCCGGACCACACTCGAGCTGAAACCAATGAGGAGCCGTCCCTTGGCAAGGACGGCCTCGGCTGCTGTGATTGGGCATTCTACGCGCATAGTGCCCATACCACCACGGCCGGGCCTAATGTCCCGGCCTTTCACTGCTGCGACATCACAGCCTCCCATAGCTGCGACCTTGGCAACCACCTCCTCCCTGGTGACAGAGTCATCCAGGTCTACCACCTCCAAGGCTGCAGTCTTAACTGGCCTGACGACTTTCGCCGAATCCGCGATGACCTCCTGCAGCTTAGCTGCAAAGAGGTCCGCATTGGTGCCGCCTTGGGCCCCAGAGAACTCGAAAATTCGAGCTCCAGTTTGGGTACGGCGGCACGCAATCTTCTCGATCCCGAGTTGGGAAGGGTCGGCGTTCGCGCGAGCCCGCTGAAGCACGGAGAGGTACGTCTCCCCACGCTCCGTAGCCTCCGTGGTGAGAGTCACCACAACGGCCGCAGTTTTCGGAGGAGACAGGCGTTTCCTCGCTCCGGCGGGGGCGCCCTTGGCTGCGGGTGCAGCGGTGGCAGAGGGCTTAGGGGCAGACTTTTTGCCCACTCCTTTTCCTTTACCGGTGGTCTGTGACGACCGGAGAGGAGCAGCAGAAGCCGGGGTGGCCACTGCCTTCTTATTCTTTCCCTTCTTTACCACCTTCGTCCACGAATTGGACGGCGCAGTGGCAGGAAGAAAGGCGTCCTCCCTCTGGGGGGATGGAACCCTCCGAGAGGACGGTCCTGGCACTGGCTCTCCTGAGAAGGAGGGCCCCGGCGTTGACTCTTCTTGGGAGGAGAGCCCCGGCGTTGGTCCTCCCTGGGAGGAGGGCCCCGGCGCGCGTCTTTTATCGGCCGCCAATGGTGGTCGTACACGTTTTTCCGGCAAGAGCCTATCTTCAATGCCTGCAAGGCAGGCTCTCGTGAAGGCTCTCTCCTCCAAAACTACCTTTCGGATTATCTCCTCAAGGTTGGAGGAGGCCTCGACCGCTTTTTCCTGCCCGACTTGGGCTGGTCGTGTGGTGGTTTCAGCCAGCTTGCTCTTAAGCTGGTTGATCTCGGCTTGCAGGCGATCAACTCTCGCCTGCAGCTCCCGCGTTTCGTCAGTCGCCGAGCGTTGCGTGAGCTCCCGGACGATTCCACGCATACTGCCGGCCCTACATTTGAGGGACTTTTGGTAAATCCCCTTTATGTTCGAGGATTTCGAAGCGATCTGGAGGATCTGCTCCTCGTCCTCCTGAGCCATTCGTTCTAACTCCTCCATTGAGAAGTTAGAGTACTTCATTTTGAGGTACCCAGCCCGCCGCTTCTCCTTTATTTGGACCTCCTCCTCCAGATCACGCTGGAGCTGGACGCGGTTCAGCAGTGACAGATGTGACTCTGCATCTGCCAAACCAACATCATGGGTACCCACTGGAGCGATTTTAGGGGTTTTGGACCCTTTTGCCTTCGCCTTCTTCGTCTTTTTCTTTCTGTTGGCTGAATCCGAAGAAGCTTCGGACCTGACCTTCAGAAAGGCCCTCTTGCGGGTTGGCCGGCTGTCGACGGACATCGCCGAGTCCGAGGCGAACCCCGTGGACTCGAAGTCGACGTCGGCATCCGACCCGCCCACACTCCTAAACAGGCTGGCCGCAGATGGAGCGCGGCTAGCCTCCGATGCCGAGGCATCATCGGTTTGGCCCTGAGAAGGGCCCTTGTTTTGGCCCTGAGAAGGGCCCTTGTTTTGGCCCTTAGAAGGGCCGTCGGTACCATCTTTCAATGGACCTTTGAGGAAGCGCCCGCGAGCGCCCCTCATCCGCACAGGTATCTCAGTATTTTCCGACATGTCGTATAATCACCGCAGGGAATATACGAATTCTAAGCGCACTTTAGCCGAACCCCGGTCTGCCACTCCGTTACGGTGACAGAACCGGGTCGTTTCCGGGGGACACGACGAGGACGTAAGCACTTAGGGGGGACCCCCATCTTGAGAGGTGTCATTCAACGTGAACAGAACCGACGCAACCTTTGTTGCGCCGTTAGTTTGTTGTTCAGACACAATGCTTGGAGCTGGTATGGTTTAAAGGGTATAGAGAAGAAGTTAACTTTATTTTCTTTTGCTCGTTCTTCTTTTAGAGGAGCTTCAGAACGCGCAGTAGAGGAGAAATGAAACTAGATAAATTGTAAAACTCAATCGCCAAAGGTCTCCAATATGGCCTATTTAAAAATGGATTATGATTTTATTTGATCTTGGAACATTTATATTATAGACTAATCAAACGCCTGCCCATTTTTGTAATTATTCAAAAACAGATGTAATTATTCCTACGAAGAATACATTATTTATTCATAGTATTATTCAATCAAAATGTTACAATTCGAACTGTAATCATTCAAAAAGCTACACGAAGCCCTATGCACTGCGCTCATCATCCAGTGAATTTCTCTGACCGGAGCGAATCTTCTTTCTTTGTAGTACTAGGAGCGCAGAACCACAGAGGAAGTAGTTCTCTAGGTTTTGAATCCGATCATCGCTCAGTCTCCTTTACATGAAGACACCTATATGATTACTAGGACAAACCCGCCAGTTCCTTCAACTTGCACCCCAGAGTAAAGTCGTCATCGTGACCGCCCGTATCAGGTATCGGTCGGCTCTCGGCTCACGGCTGGCTCCGACGGAAGTGTTCACCTGACGACGAAGGTACTTTATTGGGAATATTGGCTGAATTTGCTTCATGCTTCCGAGGATAGCTTAATGATTGTTTTAGGTGAAGCGTGAGCGCTGCTTCCGATGAGACTATCCTGTTAGGTTCTTTTGGATTTTTTTTATTATTTTTATAGAATCAAGGTATCAAACTCAACCTCAAAATTCATTTATTCAAATAGGCTACTTTGGAGCACTTTTGCAAGACAATTTTAAACTCATAGAGGTGCTTTGAGAACGAGCAATAGAGTATGCTCGTTCTCAAAGCACCTCTATGAGTAAGGCGAACCATTATTATAATATAATATTTGTCCCACTTCGCGCTAATGTTCGCGCTAGGTATGAAATTGTGTTTCAAAACTTCATAAGCACTTTTTGAATGAGAATGGCCGTCATCCGTCTTTCCCAAGGCAATTTGGAAATCTTCATATTAGTAGTCTTCATTTTTATATTTTCAATATTTACGTGATTTATCGTCGACCGCATCTTTACTTTCCATCAGGTGGGATGTGGTCAAAGGTAGGCTATTAGGTATTAAAAAAAATAATAAGACACAGTCTAAGATAAAACCAAAAAAACACATAACAATCGTCACTCTGCGGCGAGATGAAGACGGAAAAATTACGGAACTCATAAAAAAGAAACTTAGTAAAACAAAAAAGAAACTAATCACAGTTTTGTAGTTTCGTGGGTCTTCCACATTACAGGGACTTCAGGTGATAAATGAGAACACACGCGGGTAAAAAACAAAACGTAATTACACAACAACTCCTTTTATACCCTAGCCCGACACAAAGAGGGTAAACACACAGAATATTTAGTTATATTAGATCGGTCATCATAATATTATTATGATTTTAGTGTCTGAAGTTGAATAGATATAATGTATAATAGATATAGGTCACGACTTCATTATTTCTTCGTATATAACGACGAGTATAGTCGCACATTAATCATAGTGCGCGACATATATAACTTGAACTCAAAATTAAGGCTGTCATCTGCACAGGGTTTTCCAAAGACACGGTGAATATTCCACGTCGCAACTCGTGGGAAACTTGAAAATTTGTTACTACGCATCTACCTACATTTAAAACTCAGACTCAAACTTAAAATTAATTTATTCGAATAGGCGAAAATGGAGCAGTTTTGCTAGTAAATTGTTGCAAAGTTATTATAAGACTTAATCGCTTATTCGGAAAGTAATGAGAAAATAAATCAACATACGTGTCGCGGGTCGTGCATTATAAGCAACAAAGCGGATAAGAAGTGTGATTGTTAATACCAAATACCATAATTTATATCAACTTTAAACTGAAACTTAACACGACCGTTCTTCTTCCTAAACCTCTGGGTAAACCATACCAAGTGGTATTGTGAAAGTTGCCGATAGGATTACAGTAAGCCCTAAGCTGTATTAATTGTTCTAATTTCCTAATTCCAAGCGCAAGTGTGATTTTTGTGCTTACTCAGTAGCTTAGCTTTTGTTGGCTATTGTGTAATCGGACTTACTGCTACTCATTTACAATCTTATAATATGCAAATTGCAAATAATACCCCCTATTCCGAGAGTCATAAGACTCTTCAATGACTTACTAACTTATAATAACATCCAGATCTGGATATTATTTTTATTGACAAGGTGGGTGCATTCAAAGTCCTTACCCATAACCTAGCTAAGTTTTGGTATATCTGTTAGTTACATGTGTGAATAAATGAAATAAAATGAAATCATGGCCGTTCTTCTTCTTATTTAACCTCTGGGTAAACCATACCAAGTTGTGTTGTGAAAGTTGCCGCACGATAGGATTACAGTGAGCCCTAAGCTGTATTAATTGTTCTAATTTCCTAATTCCAATTTCAGTCTCAGTTGCCGTGCGTGGGTCTGCTTAAGCCGGCTTTACGCAATACTATTGGAATGGTGACAATTAGTAGATACAAGTACTTTGTATTGGTAATTAATATTATATTCCCTAAATGTTTTGATCATTAAAATATGACCCGTATCTGTATCCTAATAACATTTGTGACCTTTATATACCTATAAGAAAAAGTTTTCGAAATTTCTCAGTGTAATATACATATTGAACCCTTCTTTACCTTTTTGATGACTTTTCAAAAATCCTTGCTTTGTGGACGTCTACATTATAAAACCAAAATACTACAAATGACAAGACGACAAGGCCTCCGGTCGAGGCTTTCTCATCAGGCACGCGCTCAAAAGACGCCCTTTGGTAAGCCTAACATTTACGATGCCCTTTGACTACGCTTGTCACCGCACCCATTACCTATTACCTAAGCGTCAAGATCAAGTCTGGGATTTGCCAAACACATAAAAATCAATATTAATATTATAAGGTGCTAATGGACCGACAACGCGTCTCCACTTTCATTGGTGTTGCAGACGTCCATAGGCGACGGTAACCGCTCACCATCAGGCGGGCCGTTTGCTTGTTTGTCTGTCTCTAACATAAAATAAATAGTACTTTTTAGTACTATTTGCTACCTCAGTACCTTCACGTTGTGTATAGCTGGCTCAATAATAGTTAATACAATAAATACAATAAGCCCACGCCGATCCGCTGACCCATAAAGGCAGAACTTATAGTATTTAGTTTATTAATCCAGAAATAGGATATTGCGGTCACTAGATATCTATCATTAGACAATCTGTGAATACTAATTCAATATTGCCATTCTATACCTACATAATACCACAATACCTACATATTACCATATCTCTTTACCGTGCTAATATTATTAAACGTGAAAGTTTGTAAGGATGTCTGGATGTCAGGATGTTTGTTACTCTTCCACGCCTGAAAAGGTGGACCGATTGAGCTGAAATTTTGTATAGCTTAGACCCTGGAATAACACATAGGTACTTCGGGTAAAACCGCTGGGCGCAGCTAGTATATATAATAAATTCTGGTGGTAAGCTAGTTACCACCATCGCCCACTGCTGGACAAAACCGTGTCGCCAAGCTGTCATTATGATAATGTTCCGGCATGATGTTCAGTGAGGCTAGGGAGAGATTTATTCCGCTTTCTAGGTTTAGTCCGCGACCATCTTCGGTCGAGGTAAATGCAATTCAAAATAATCTCAAATATACGTTAAGGAATATTAGTTTTTAAGGTTCCTAGTAAGTAAATAGATTCAGGAAGTCATTTCAGTTTCCCATTTTCTCGTTACCTCACTTGGTAGTTGGAAGCTACACAAAATAGTACACGAAAGACAAAATACATGCAATTCGTGCACGCACAGAAAATCTAGCTAATGTAACCACCAGAGTCTGAATTAAATTCGGAAACAGCAAAACAACATAAACCCGGCCCCCGGCCACTTATTTTTAATATAATGTGCAAGCATTTTACTATTTTGTCCAAGTTTCGTCTTAAGAAAAGATTAATCCCAAATAATATTGTTGTCAGCTTCCTATCGGTCGGTTATAGTGCGTAAGTACAATACACAAATGTTCTACAGCTACGCTGCACCGTCATTTTACGGATTCGAATCGGATCGGACAGTGCGAAAGTGCTCAAACAGTACAAATGTAATTGCTTTAAAATCCAGTTATAATATTTCTACGAGAGTCTGAGCAAAGTATAAAAGGGCAGAGTGAAAAATGTTCCAGAATGTAGACAATCGCAAGAAAATGTCGGTAATTTTTACATAATAAAATCTGCGCATAATTTAGTTCTCCACGTTGTAGAGAAACGTCGTTAGAATTGCAAACAATGATAATTTTGCCGTCGGAATATTCATTGCCGCATTTTCCTTTCTTTACATATTTTTTGACAAATAACTTAACCCCACGTTTTTATAGAACTTTTTTTATTTCATTGTGTAGGATTCCCAATGAGTTTTGAGGATTCAACAATCGCTCTTATTTATTTAAAAGCTAGGTACCTACTAAGATTATTTGTTTTGGAAAAAAATAACGAAAGACAAAAATTCACACGAACGCTCCAAGTAACAAAAGTTGCTAGAAGGAAAATTCACAGAACGACAGTCGTAAAAGTGACTTAAATTTCTGTACAGAAAGGTTTTTGTTCAGGTGTAAGACAGTACAACCACACTTATTTGTAAGCTCAAGCTTGCTATGGTTTGCCGCGGACGAGTGCTTCGGCGTACCCGCTGCCTCGGCATTATAGCGTCCCGCAGGAACACCCCCAGGTTTTTTAGTGGATATCCCCGCCGCGCCCCTCTTCGGCGGGGGTGACGTGGCGTAACGCATTTTTCATGGGTAAAAAAAGACTTCCTATGGTTGCTTCATTACTTGTTTCTTCAATCGTCACCCGTTGCATACTAATTTGTAGGCATAAAGTGCTATCTCGTAAAAATACACATGTTTTAATAAATATTTGTACTTTCAGTTAAATACAGATGTAAAGTGCTCTACCAGCACAATATTGATCGTAAACGCCGACAAAAGCCCTTTTGATAACTAAAACACACAAAACGTTGAATTTGGTGATACTCCCGTTGTTTGGGCACCACTCGTGAAGCCCTTCGAACGGAAAGGTATTCTAATGGGGGAGGTAAATGACCTTGGAATAACTAGGTACTATATTGGAGTTTAAATATTTCATTGAGGCAATATAAACATTGAAAATATTTATAACTAGCTGCGCCCACCGGTTTTACCTGATGTACTGTGCCTATGTGTTATTCCAGGGTCTAAGCTTCTATACCAAATTTCAGCTGAATCAGTCCACCCGTTTAGGCATGAAAAAGCAACAAACATACATCCATACATTCTTACAAACTTTCACGTTTATAATATTAGTAGATAAGATGTAATGCAGAAATCCATACTGTTTGAAATTTGTGATTGTCTGTCTGTCTGTAACCTTTTCACGTCTAAAAAAGTGCACCTAAAAAGTGCAGCTAAAAAAATGTAAGCACAACTTCCAAAAATGCTATTTGAAATTTGAATTACTATGCGGTTTTTCACATGTTTGTCAGCCCCCTATATTTCTAGTACATTTTCTCCAGACAACTAAAAGAAGGTAAAAAATGCTATTGTAGCATTAAAATATCTGATCGATCACTAATAGCCTTCTCAGTGTATATGCCTACAGATTGTTCGGAGAATCTCATGGATTTCACAGACTGTTTGAGTGAGATATGTGCAATAATAGAAAGTGAAAGTGTGGATTCTGTAATAATGTTGGGTGATTTTAATGCTCACCCTGGTGCACTGTTTGGGAAAGAGCTGACCACGTTTTGTTTAGAACAATTGTGGTCTTGTGTTGATATGGATCTATTGCCTATAGAAAGCACTTATACATATGTTAGTGATGTGTATGGCTGTCAGCGATGGTTAGACCACTGTATTGTTACAGAAGCAATGAGACATTCCATAGTCAGTGCTAAGGTCAAATACGGGACATACTGGTCAGATCATATGCCGTTAGAGATTGTATGTAATTTAAATGTAATTAAATGTAAAAGTAGAATAAGTACTTTGTACAATAAAATCATGTGGGGTGAAAGAAATGTAGAACAAATAAAAATGTATACAGATATTTGTAATAATAAGCTTAGAGACATACATTTTCCTCAGGAATTTAGTCATTGTACCATAAATAACCTTTGCTCTGATAATAAACATATACATTTATTAGATAAAATGTATAATGATATAATAAGTATACTCACTGATGCAGCTGAAGAGACTTATTGTTGTAGAAACTTAAAAAACAAACGGTGTTATGTAACCGGATGGAATAAGCATGTACAACCAGCTCACAGGGAGGCAAGATTAGCTTTTCATATGTGGGTTTTATATGGAAAACCTAAGTCAGGGTATTTTTTTGAGTCTATGAAGTGCACACGGAATATTTTTAAATCTAAATTGAAATGGGTTCAAAACAATGCAGAGAAAATAAAAATGAATAAAATTGTTACATTACATAAGGAAAAGAAATTTGGTAAATTTTGGAAAAGTACTAAAAAGTTAAATCCTAGGTCTAACCTACCAGTGAGTATCAACGGTGAACATGAAACAAAGAATATAGCAAACCTTTTTAAGGATCACTTTAAAGTTGACTCTGCTTTTAACTATAGTAGAAGAGTAGTGACTAATATTAAGTACTCACTTCCAGGAAATTTGTCAAAGGTGTTTAGCGCTAAAGAAGTAAATTTGATTCTAAAAAGAATGGTACATGGTAAATCGCCTGGGCATGATGGCCTAAGTATAGAGCATTTAAAATATGCGGGTGTGCACTTGGGCAGGGTACTTGCTATGTTCTTTAACTTATGTATGGCCCACTCTTACCTACCAGCAAATCTCATGAAAACAGTTGTAATACCTATAATTAAAAATAAGTCCGGGGATGCCTCTGATATTAATAATTATAGGCCTATCTCTTTAGCCACTGTTACTGCAAAAATACTGGACAGTCTGTTAAACCAACAATTATGTAAATACATAAAATTGCATGATGGACAATTCGGGTTTAGACCTGGTTTGTCTACAGAGAGTGCCATACTATGCCTCAAGCAGACTGTGCATTATTATAGGGATCGTGGGACACCAGTATTCGCATGCTTTTTAGACTTGTCAAAGGCCTTTGATCTGGTGGATTATGATAAGCTGTGGAATAAACTTAGAAATGTATCTGACATGCCGAATGAGATTGTAAACATATTTAGTTATTGGTATGGTAATCAATCAAACTGTGTGCGGTGGGGCAACAGTTTTTCTGATATTTATAAAGCTGAATGTGGTGTGAGACAAGGAGGGCTAAGCTCTCCAATTCTTTTTAACCTCTACATGAATGGGCTCATTGAGGAGCTCAGCAATACCAATGTCGGTTGCTCTATAGATGGAGTTATGATCAATAATATCAGCTATGCAGATGACATGGTATTGCTGAGCCCTTCAATTGGCGCCCTTAAGAAGTTAATAAGTACCTGTGAATCTTATGCAGAGGCTCATGGCTTAAGGTACAATGTTAAAAAGAGTGAAGTAATGATATTTCAATCACCCAAGAAACAGTATTTTCACATACCGACTGTTACCTTAAATAATACACCATTAAGTATTGTCCCACGATTTAAGTACCTTGGGCACTGGGTCACTGAAGATCTTAAAGATAATGATGATATAGAGAGGGAACGTAGAGCGCTAGCAGTTAGATGTAACATGTTGGCCCGGAGGTTTGCACATTGTAGTGATGAAGTCAAGATAACTTTATTTAGAGCTTATTGTCAGTCGTTCTATACATGCAGCCTCTGGATTAAATATTCAAAGGTAGCATATAGCACTCTACGTGTCCAATATAATAACACGTTCAGGGTGATGTTGGGGTTGCCACGATTCTGCAGCGCGTCAGGCATGTTCGCTGAAATGCAAGTTGATGGATTCCATGCCATTATGCGTAACCGGAGTGCATCAATGCTTAAGAGACTTCGTGGTGGAACCAATAGCATCCTGAATGTGCTGGCAGATAGGTGGGACTCCCACTTTTTTGCCCACTGGATGCAGTTGCATACTGCTTTAACATAGTAGGCTGAAAAGTGCTAAATGCCTTACTTCCTTATTTATTTTTAATGGTGATACTACTAACCTTAGGCTAAGATTTAATTGAAAGTACTACTAACACATCTATGGACCATAAAATAGTCTGAAATAAATGATTTTTATTTTATTATTTATTTATTATTAAGTTAGACCAAGTTTTGTGGTGAATAATAATTACATTTGAGGTTTGAAAGCTTTTTTTTTAATTTCCTCGAGGCATTTTAAAACTTTTGTTACAATTTGCACATACTTTTGCGAAACAGAGTTATTTCCAGCTGTTTAAATAATAGATGAGCCCTTGACCAGGTTTCGTGTGACTGCGGTAATAGGGTTGTCACTCCCAATCAGATGTGTTATTTCTCTTGTGGAATAGAATAATGGAAACAAAAGCAATTTAGAAAAACACAAGGCTGAGATCAGGAACATACAAGTACAGTCAGCCATACTCTATATACAGGATTAGGTTCCTATGAAATATTAGTTGATAATAATAATACAAATATAATTTAATTGACAAGAGACAAGAGACCTGGCAAGAGACGGACACCCTAAAGTGTTTCGTGCTTATGAATCTACTATTTTATATTAAATGTTTATATAGCGGTAGTAGTCGATATTATAATAAATGATCTTTAAAGTCTCTTATGCAGCTGGGCGGGATGAAAACAGGAAGACCAAGGCTGCCACAGTATGGTATCCAAGACAGGGGCATAGATATCAAGGCAGACCACCAGCCTGATTGATGGTCAGACGATATTGTGAAATGTGTCGGAGGGAACTGGATGAGACTGTGTGGCGTAAACATGGGGAGGCCTATACCCAGCAGTGGGTGGATACGGGCTGAGTAGATAGATAGATATAGATGCATCTAAAAACATGTTTGCAAATTGTAAATGTCCAATAAAATTAAACATTTTAAAAATAATATTAGACTATTCATAATATAATCCGACGTGCATTTCAAGCCCCTAGAATATTCATACAGGTGTCACCCCTAAAATAAGCCGGGGCATTGAATAAGATATACCACAAGCAAGGCCAAGTGGCTAGAATGGGGGCGTAAGAATATGTAATGAGCCACACGGAAGCATACCCCAAGAAGAGGTCATATATTAGAATATAGGCCGCGAGTTCGATATCCCGAAGGTAGCTGAGATAGCTTGGTGCGGCTATTTTCTAGGCTTACCCTCCAATCAGGGCAAATTGCAGCAGAATATTGGAGAAAGACAGAGCTCCGAGTTATATCGTCTCATTGCAGAGGCCTTTGTGACCAAAAATAAAAGTTAAAAAAAGAACAGTAGAAGAATACGTTTCATATCTCAATTCATGTCTTATTATTTCATGTCTTAAAACAGCTTGTAGTGATTACCATCAATGTTAATAAGCCATTACAATTATAATAATATACTCTTAGCAGAGTAATCATCATCATCATCATTAGCCTATGTTCGTCCACTGCTGGATATAGGCCTCCCCCATGGCACGCCACTTAACTCTATCCTCCGTCGTTCTCTTCCAACCGCTCCCAGCGACCCGCCGAGAGCAATCATACCAGCAGGAAAATCAAAGAAAAAGTAAAATGCTCGGTTTTTTTTTCTCTGACACGCTAAACACAGCATGTTAGATATAATAAGATTTCATATTTTTATAATGTAACATTTATTTTGCTATCACAAATCATATTATAATTGTTTATAGGCTAGTAAAACATTTTACTTTGCTATTCTGGCGAGGAAGTCCTGCTATCCATAGCACGGGTCTAGAGCCTAGTTTGGGTAGCAGGTTTCTTCAATATAATCTGTATTACTTAAAAAAAAAACTGGCGGTATCAATTTTAATATATTTTCATTGTAACAGGCCCTCAGGGATGCGAGTAGATTTAGAGGTGGATTGCCAGATGGTGAACGTTGAAACCTTGAAGTCCCCGAGGTGAATGGGGTTGAAAGATCATTTGTGAAGATAAAAAGGTTACTTGCTGCAAGACAGCTGCGTTTTTATATTTAAGATCTTGTACATTTTTAAGAACGGTGTAAAAAATTATGAGGCAGTGCTCAAAGTAAAGATAGTCAGGCCGCAGACTCCTACTTCAGTTTCTTGAAATTTTGGAAACCTCTGCTCTCAATAACTTTCTATTTTATGTTATGACTAGCTTATATGCTCGCAGCATTGCCCGCATGGAGAAATGCTTTTTTTGGCGGAAGTACATATTATATGGCATAAAATTCAACGATATAGAGATCTTTGATAAAAAAAAATTCATATTGCTAATTTCAACATAATCTATTCATCGGTTTGAGTTATGCGCGTTGATAGATCATCAGTCAATCAGCTACTTTTTCTTTTATATATTTAAATTTTTTAGTATGTATAAGAGTTGATTTTAAGGCACATTCAGTATTAAAATGTATGGGCCTTAAAACTATGAACATAAAACATTTATCGATTCAAAAGGTGTGTAACCTTATCTAAAATTGATGTGTCGTTTTTATACAACAAGACAGAAGATTGTAATGGCAGATACCGCGGTAAATTATAAAATTGTAGTTAGTACCTAATACTTATGTTAGATTTTTTTCTTATAATTTGGTATGCAATAAAGAGTCATTCTATCCTATTCTAATTGCATGGTGTCAACCAAAAATGCAGTTATTTATACGCCAAGCCGTTAAGGAAGGACCAGACACTAGTCTTTTCCAGACATAAGGGTATTGTTACCAGTGTTTAAATTACAATTACTGCGCATGACGATATTTAACAACTAATACTCGTTCTCAGGGTGGCAAACAGAGCAGCGCCACGCAGAACTTGAAAAAAAAACTATCTCAATTTTTTTTATTCATTATAGCTAAGTCTTTGACCACTATCTCGCGTGATGTTATGCGACGATGCGGCCGTAGATGACAGCAGACTATACCTAGAAGTTTTTTTTTATTTATGTTATGAAGTAGAAGACAAGCAAGACGCTCTCCTGATGTTAAGAGATAACGGCTGCCCATAATCAGTACAGTGTTACCTAGGACTTCACAATTATGTGAAACTCTAGGAGCACTGCACCAACGCTTCTTACTCAAGAGTCATAAGATGTTAAGACTCTTTAGACGGGATAAATCCCTCCAAAATCCTTAATCCTTAATCTCCAAAATACTGGTAACGTATTCCTTATTCATAAAATAATGAGTTCTGCTGATGAAAATACTCATTGAACTTGACATCAGTTTGGTTTTCGTCGGTATCTGCATTCATTTAACCAAAGTCTGCGCTTGCAACTTTACGTTTTACGATGTCGTCTGTTTACGAGAGGTTTGCCTTTATTAGCGGCGTGACAATATTAAACCTTCAAATGTATTGGCTTTTACCTTTTACTGCTTTATTTATATCACCGGCTCCCCTTGACTTGGCGGTTTCAAAAGATTGGTACAGATTTGGAAACTGTGCGTTAAACTAAGAACTCGTCCGCAAGGGGTAAATTAAATCATATTTTTTTACAAATGATTATCATCAACTTCCTGCCCTTATTCCACATTATTTGCCGACCCGGCACAACACGTCTTTCTCCTCCATTCTACTCTATCATCCGTCATATCTTTATTCGCTCCCCTATCACGCATATCCTCTTTCACACAGTTTATCCAATAGTTTTTCAGACGCCTCTTACGCGAATTTCCACTTATCACCACATTTATATGGACTTTTTGGTCACATGATTTTTTTCTCTCCTCATAATATGCCCATACTAGACCAATCTTCCTTTCTTTAATTTCTCTGTCACTGGTGCAACTTTCAAGCTTCTCCTCACATACTCATCTAAACTATTACTAAAATGTTCTTGGAGTCATAGAGCGGTTAAGTCCGCATATCCGCAAATGTTATCAGCAACATGTGACGTGTAGAGCTATCAGACCTTGTCTAGAAGGGGTAAAACACGAATTCAAAGGTTAAGAAACAAAGTGCTCATAATATATTACGTCCACAAGTATCGCGCAAACTCGATTCGCACGCGATCTATTAAAATTCGACTGATATATATAATTCAGTCAGTTTGAAGAATGCACCACTACTACACCCTTATAAACACTATAGTATACGTACATCACGTCTTAAAGGTCAATCACATTATCCATAAATCAATTTCGATGCAATCAATACAGAATTTTGTCTATAACTGTACCAAAACAAGACAGGTGCGTGTGCGCAGATCGGCTCTCGCAAGTTGAATGAACTATGGAAAACATTAACCCTTATTACCAAGCGTTAGAGACTGGTATCCTTTGATCACGGCGGCGGTAGTAAATAAAATGGAATATATAATTTGATTTTATGGGACATTTCCGGAGGATGCAAAAAGTATTGAGCCTTGAGACTTGTGTGGGTGTGGTTTTTGCCATAGAGCTGGTCAAGTTGTTTAAACTTGGAGGTTAAGGACTTTATATATAGATAGAAAACTATTAATTGAACACCATAAATACAATAGAGGTAGAATAAGCTTACATATTTTTACTTTACATACTATTTAAAGAGCGGCAAGAAGGCATACACCCCACTTATGGATCAGCATTCTGCATTCATGAAATCTTCAGTACTTGGCCGGAACATTTTGTACTGCAGGGTCATGTAGCGTTCCTCAGCCTAACGTTATAAGCCAATAATAATTATAAATATACCAAATACTACACAGGTTTTAAGTACCTATATTATTTGTTTGTACTATAGATCTCTATTAGTGTCAAGAACCGGAAAGAAAGGTGAGATGTGTGTCTACGACCAAAACACAATTTGAGACTCTGTTTCATAATAATCCACAGTAGGTATAATCTTCCCTACACCGACTCTAAGCCCATGGATCCAATGTGGGAAGCTCACAACGGCCTCTCACGAATGCGAAACTGCAATGGAAATTTGCGAAATACTAGTTTCAGGGATAAATTATGTAACTACACGTATATGTACGACCTAAATAGGAGGCTGGAGGCTTAAACAAAGCTTCTCTGATAACTGATTCAGCAATCTAGAATAGCTTAAAATAGAATAGAAAACTCTTTATTGCACACACAAAAACAATAACAAAAGCTTAGAACTAGAACTAAGAAAGAAGTGTTACAATTGGCGTCTTATTGCTAATAGCGATCTCTTCCAGACAACCAAGCAGGGAAAAGAAAGACATAAAATAGAGCGACGGTGGTTAACAAAATAGAGATAGAAAGACAAAAGGTAGACTAAACTTAGAGTTATAACATAATCTAAGCTATTCTAGACTAATACAGTCAGGTTTAATAATTCAGGTAACCTATAAACACTAAACACGTTTAAGATGCATTAAAATATTTTTATTACTATGTACTTACGTATAAAATATTAATAGACTCGACGCCCAGTAATAATTTTACAGTTAAGCTGGATAACCGTTAATAATTAACCTAATGATAAAATTTAATTGACAACTACCTACATATTACCGCAGGAAGTAAGCAAAGTACCTCTACGTGTCGTTAAAACTAAGAAATTACTGGACAGGAAGCGAACGATTAGACTAAGATAAAAATCACGATGATTTATAGTTTACCAGCTGCGACCAGCAGTTTTACCCGCTTTACTGTAGCCTATGTGTCATTCCAGGGTCTAAGCTATCTCTATACCAAATTTCAGCTCAATCGGTCCACCCGTTTAGGCGTGAAAGAGTAACAAACATACATCCAGACATCCAGAATATTAATACATTCTTATTTCACGTTTATAATATTAGTAAGTAGTAAGAACATAGCTGGGCACCGTTTATCAAATAGTTAACTTCGTTAATCGTTAATCCGCTACAAAAAAAGTTAGCACGTTAA
This sequence comes from Hemithea aestivaria, assembly GCA_947507615.1. Taxonomy (NCBI): domain Eukaryota; kingdom Metazoa; phylum Arthropoda; class Insecta; order Lepidoptera; family Geometridae; genus Hemithea; species Hemithea aestivaria. Next base: position 2,648,356 of record OX382326.1, on the reverse strand, counting down.
AGCGTTAAATTTCGGAAGAATTAACGCAAGTTAACGTTAATCGTTAATACGTTAATATGTGCAAAATTGCATTTTTATATCGTTGCGTTAGTGAACTTATAAAACCTGTTGGTTTAGGTTATGGAAGTTAACAGGTTAGGAACAAAACAAAAACTTGTATAATTCAAACATATTGTTCAGTGAATTCAAAATGTGTAATTTAATCGTCGGGCATAAGGTGCATAATATTCCCCTTCATGATCATTAACATGCTGAAGATTTCGTCTGAAAGCAAGGTTCGTTTTGGTGTTAAATTGTCTTTACCCGTACAATACAGACGTAAAACTGCAGCGCTTGAGGGTATAGCAGTATTGTATTGATTAATCAATAGATTTATGAATATCTCTGTTCCCCGAGGAATGCAGAATAGGACGAGTCTTTTGATTTCATGTCTAGCCACATTTTAACGAGACTTTGCGCTTTACTCTGAAAGCGTTTGTTTGGTTTTTCTATAGACTGAGTGACAGAATTGAAAAAGTCTTCCTCGTCATCATCGTTGTTACACGCATTGCTCCCTCCGCCATTTAAACTATCTCTATCCTTCGAATTTTCCGCTGCTTCTTGTCGTAAGGCGGTAAATAGCAGGCATTGGATTAACGATTAACGGACTTTTGCATATTAACGGAAGTTAACGTGTCCGTTAACATTTTTTAAAGTTAACTTAAAAGTTAATCCGTTAATCAAAATGTTAACTTCGTTAATTAACAATTAACGGATTAACGAGTTAATGCCCAGCTATGAGTAAGAATATCTGTACCCAGTGGTTTTACTTACTAAAATCTAGAAGTTTACTTCTAAAATACCAGGGTTAGACTTCCATTGCAGCAGGTCGACTTTGCCCAGCATTGCCAGTTATTTTACCGCCTGAGCAGTGATGTCCAAACAGGTATTTCTAAGCTTTATTCTTCACACGTCACAATAAACGAGTTAAATACATATTGATCAAATGCGTTTTTACTTTTTACTTTTATCACCTCACCTTTTATCACGTCTATTCGAATACATAAAAACGGTTTATGTCTTCTATAAAATACTACACATTGTACTCGTAGAAATACATATATTGTACGAGCATATTTAACAATAGCAAGTCTAAAGCGAACATTCTTCTGTAAGCTACTAAAATAGACGAGATATTAGGGAATGAGAAGGCAGATGAGCTTGTAAGCAGAGGCTCAGCAAGGTTGCGGTGATAGGATAAAACGTAACGCATTTTTCCTGGGAGATAAAAAAGTGTGCCGTGTTGGATGCCAAGGAGGATCAAAAGCTAACCTACATATAATGAATAATACGTGAAATTTTATATAAACTTTTTAAAACAAGCCTTTATTATTATACCATCTAGCATCAAAGTACTCGTCAAGACGAATCAAATGAGCCCAAACTCGATGTGGTTGCGTCGTTTAATTAAGGATTTACCACCTTCCAGCTCCATCATCAGATCAACTCCGTATCATAATAATATTTCATTGTCATCCGATTTATACATGCATACAAAGTTTCAGTTCAATCGTAAACCGGGAAGTGGATCAAATTTAACTTACAAGACACACAGACAGACAGAAAACGGAACAGGTGAAAGTAAATAAAAGCTTGTAAAAAAAAACCCTTCAGCAGCTTCTGTTCTTTCAGAATGCTCGTTTTACACCAGGACGTATCCCAAGAGCGTACAACGATGTATTATCACTAAATATTCATAAAGTACGCAGGGCTGCCACCGATGACCTGTCGAGAAACTCTAACACTAACCGTCCTTCTGTCAGATTACAGTTTGACAGCTCAAGTTTACATTATTGGCGATCAGTTGATCGAGAGCTGGTGAATAATTAATAGGATGTGTAGAGAGGGTTGACATGTTTGGGCATAAAGTGTATCTAGTGGAGTTTCGGAGTACAAAGTGTCAATTTAATGGGTTCTCTGCTAATTCTGTATTCTTGTTTGGGTTTGTGATTACAGCAAGAAGTGCGTTTTGAAATATACAGAAGGAAAGCGACTAAATGATCTATCAACAGGGCAGGGCATGGAATACCTACATAATATAGGTTTTAAGTTTTAAACGTAGACCTCCCTAAATCTAGCTAAACACATTGTATATTCAGCTAGATAACATAGTTGCGTCGCAAACGATAAAAATGCATCGCAACCAATCGTCCCTTCCAGCTTAAACTTCTTTTAAAAAACAACGCCGCCCGTATTTCCCACGGGATTATTCCCGCTAACTTTCGCACTTTTCATTTTTTCTTCGGCTTGACTTTTCCTGGCAACTGGCAACCCTAAAACACTCGATCGTACACGGACAATAAAACTTCATATATTGTAACAAAAACGCGGCTGTTTTCTTTAATATTATATTGAAAGTACTCCCGGGAGACGCAAGCTACGAGCAGCTTCGATATTATTTCGTAAATTGAATGAATAACACGCAAAATACGTGTAAACTCAAATAAAAACTTTGGGACTAGAAAACCAATAAAGAATTTATCTCATTTGTGCCAAACGATTTGAAACAACAGGGGGCCTAGACAAGCGTCGATCGTTTGTCGCTATCGCTAAAAAAATGTACTGAGATGACAGTCGTTGTCGTTTGTTTTTCGATAAATGTCATCTCAGTACATTTTTTTAGCGATAGCGACAAACGATCGGCGCTTGTCTAGGCCCCCTGAAAAAAATATCATTTCATTAGTTAACTAGACCCGCGCCCACTTCGTAGCGTCTCACAGAAAATTATAAGTATTAGGTTTTTATCTACTATATAAGATAAGACATAAGATTCTAAGCATACATAGGGACAGGACACGGGAAGTGATTTTTTTATACCATGTAGTGATTACGATTTTCACACCATGCATGCGGTCTAATGCAAAACGAGGACTGTGGCACACCGCGGTCCGAACCATTTGTGGTAGGAAAGGCCTAAAGACCCAATAAAACTAACTCAATATGAAAAGTTTACCCATATTGGGAGGAATGGTCCAGTAAACTTATAGAGGGTCAGTATACGCCGTTTTCAGGCCACAAATGCGTAACTGTCTTCTAAACATCTTTTAGAATACATTAAAGACAGTTTAACAACCGCAGTTTTAACTTTTAACATCCCTGTTACTTTTCCGTCAATTGTACTAAGCTTTTTGTTTGTATTTTCTTTTGAGTTTAAATAAAGTGTTATCATCTATGTATCTACTAGTTCCAACATTTGTGAACGACACGAAAGTTTCAAAGCAATATTTCGTGCCGAGTCCTGTGGAATTGAGTTTGATTGGATTCGATATTTGCAATTTGCAGAAACCGAATATCAGCTGGCGACATCGACTTTATACCAATAGACGTCTTGCATCCCGCCTATTTTTTATACACACATCATTTTTAACCATTAGGTGACTGAATCTATCCACCGCCTGTGTGTGTATGTGTGTGTATTTAAATCCCTACCTCAGCTTTGTGTGGTGTACAAAGCAAGGGCGGAACCAGGATTTGGTCAAGATTTGGCAAGGTGCAGACAGGCAAAAATATTATAATTTTTACTACAAAAAGTGTGTGTTTAGCTCGCTCTGAACAGTTATTATGGTAACAAATATCCTTTATAATAAGCAGCCCTGGATTTAACACTAGGGGCATTCGGGGCGAGTGCCCAGCAGTGGGATATAGAAGCCTGTGGATGATGATGATGATGCCCAGGGCGGCAAATTTTGGGGGGGGGGCGGCAAATTTTTAGGGGGCGGCAAATTAACTTAACTGGGGGCGGCAAATTTCTAATCTAATGTAATCGCGCACCTCCATAACACCAACCCCCCGCCGCGGTGGAGGGGGCGACATTTTCTCACTGCCCAGGGCGGCATTTTGGCTAAATCCGGGCCTGATAATAAGTGCGCGAGGAGCTTGCTGCGAGCGACTAGATAAAAATTATAATCTTGACCATGAAATATGTGCAAAACTCTACAATGCTTCTGGGGGGGGCCTTGGCCCCCTGGCTTCCCCCTATATCCGCCTATGCAATAAAGTATTCACCATAAAATATTATCTATCACTCTAATAATATATATGCGAAAGTTTGTGAGTGAGTGTGTATGTTTGTTACTTCTTCACGCCTAAACCGGTGAAATGAAACTTGGTTTAGAGATAGCTTAGACCCTGGTTTAGATATAGCTTAGACCCTAGAATAACACATAGGCTACAGTACAGCGAGTAAAACTGCTGGGCGAAACTAGTCTAAATACCTACAGGTACATGTACAGAGTATAATAATAATAATAGTCATTTTAGAAACCACATTTTTCACAATAGTCCTACAATAGTTGGTGGTTATACTTCTCGGGTGCATTTTTATAGTGCACACAGGGGTTAATCATCAGCTATTGTCACATTACAATTTAGAGCAAATTGTCAAAGGGGCCTCTACGTGTTGGCTTCGGCCCCACGCACGCCTACCAAAGGACCGGGACACTATTGCCCCGAGATACCTAAAGGTTGACAAACATAATAATAATAATAATAGATTTTTATTGCAGACTCAAAGATCCATACAATAGTATAGTATATAGTATACGTAATGTATAGCAACATGCAAATTTTTCTGGAAGATAAAACATGGTGTTTGTTCCTAGTTTGTAGGTGTACTGTCCGTATGTCAGTCATAAATCCCGAAGCCCTGAATCTCAGTGAGTTTTTCTGCCTAATTTTGGAAGGCACGTTAAACCTTGGGTTCCAGCTTGTTTCCCACAACAAAATATTGTATAGGAAGCAATCGTTAGATCATGTTGCAGGAATTTTGACCTGAAACTGTAACAGTGGATGTGGCTGTGAACCTTTTGTTCTTTTGGCAGATAAACGCCAATTACCCTTTTATTTTTAAAGTGTTTAATTAACAACGAATGGATTGACATTACTTAGGTTTATAAGATGTATTTATCTAATGAGATATCTAGATATGTGCTTCCATATAAGGCATCTATAGAATGGCAACAGCAACAGCTATTGAACAATTGCATTGGTAATCTCGTGTCAAAGCCCATCGCATCACACCATCAAAGGTAGGCTGCAAAGGATAATGCAGTGGAGGTATTAAGTATTTTTCGTGTGTGCGACAGGGCAGCGTTAGAAATTCAAGTCATATCTTACAAGTCGGATTATTTCAGAACGTCTACGTCTGCAGCTTAGAAAAGCGAAATATTGCAATGTTCTTTTAGCTTATATTTTAAAGGACTTGACTTGGCATTATAAAAATACTGAATATTTTTTTTACAAACCGGTGTATTGATTTTAATATTTTTTACTTAAGGATTCGGTATTATAAAATACTGATTTTAATATGTTTACTAACCGGTGCGGCGCCAGTACCGCTGGAAGGACGAAGTACTGAAATTCTTGAGAGCGCTCCAAGCTGAGTCTTGGAATCAACGACAGGCAGAGGAGCTTTTTCTTGTGTCGGAGGCCAACACTCAGTTTGGGTCGCTGCGCTGTCTTAGTTAGTCATTTAAAACATCTGGAACGTTTATTGACTTCAAAATAAAAAAAATACGCTTAGCGTTTTAAGTAAACGCTAATATGACACGGGTTCGACATTCTAGAGTTGACATTTTTCCGCTTAGCGACCGTGTCCTCAAAGAGTTTCATTTTAGTTAGTTCCTTTCAAACAAAGGTTAACTTTCTTGCCTTTACACCAAATTCTTCGTACTTTCCTTATCAAATTTCACAGAGAACTGTAAAACAATTACATCGGAATAAAGGGTGGGTACCGCGGAATATGTAAGGGACAAGAACTGCTTTGACCAAGACTTTAAACTTTCGCGATTTTAACACAAGTCATTTTTTATAAAATGTCATTATATAATTACGCCTAAGTCCCGATTAATAAAAATAAACACGCCTTTATAACCTTCAGGATGCGAACGAGGTGTAATAAAATAACATAATGATTATAAAATAACAGTATGTAAGTTCTAGGTTACTGCTGTGTCGTAATATTATGTTAATAACTCAGATGGGATCCCATTTTGTTCACGTTGCATCTATCGCTCACTTGTCGTATAAAGCTAAAGAGTAATTGGCCGATATTATTAAAATATTACTTTTCAGATGATAAAATGTAAAAGCAAAATGTCCGTTTCTCCTAATACGAGTATTACTCGCCAAAGTTAAAACGCCTTTTAACTTTACCTTACTGTTATTTTAAGAACTCACGTAGAAACTAAATTTTAGTAAGCAGTAAGCTTCAGTTACTGAAGTTAGCCTCTGATGGCTTACTAAATTGAATAACGCGGGTTCTTAAAAGAGAAGTCATAAGATGGTCGTTCTAATTCTTAAGTAATCTGTGCTAAGGACGACGGAACAATTTGGTCAAATTCTCGTGGGACTTTCAAAAGGTTTAAATTATGCGGACACTCCTTTCACGAAAAATAAAAGGGAAAGATGGAAACCGCTGACCTACGGTCCTGCGGTCCGCGGTGATTATCCTTGGGTTAAATTCCCTTTTGAAGTCTCATTTGGTTTGTAGGTGTCGGAGAATCTTGTTACGCGAATTTTAATGTTTGTTTTTTATCTCAGATTCTGTGGTTTTATAAACAAGCTGACTCTACCTGGCGTTTTTGTTTCTTATATTTAAGTAACAAAATTACTGTACAAATAATAAAATTAGTTGTTTATCTTTAACTCATATTTAAATTATTTTTCATACATACGTATAATATTTATGAGGTTGAGCGGTTTATAAGTGCGCTTCCGCAGTACAGCCGATCAGAGTTCGATCCGACTATGTAAAATGATGGTCCGGCATAGCTTAGAAAATGTCAAATGTATGGAAAATGTTGGATGGCAATAATGTGTTATTAGTTATTACACTTTATATTTACATCCTATTTTTGTCAGTCATCGAATAATTATTAAGGACGGACCGATAACGAGTTAAAGTAGCAACATTAGTATTGTTATAGAAACCATAATGCACACAGTAATGACGGATTTGAACCAGAGGAAGTATCGGACACACAATATCAGAAACCAGCCGATCATGCGTCATCATAGCAGAAACGGATCGGATTCGGTAGTGCGGAAGTATTCTATATCAATATGCGATATGTGAGTCAGGGAAGAGAAGTCATTAATATCGAAAGTACTAAATGTTAGCTCGCCGAGATAGATGCTTCCAGGATATCCCACAGGCAGGTAGTTAACTCTAGCCTTTGTGTCGTAATTAGAAAGTTACGTGCGGCCGTACATTAGCGGCGAACAAACACAGCTCTTGTTTCAGGTTTGTTTAAAGGTCTTCGTACACGAAGCGCAGAGGAATCGTTGCGTAAAGGAGGCGTAAAAATCCCTTTATGACTTAAGGAAGAGGAAGATGCTTTAATCGGTCATATTGTTTTTGTTTGTTACCAATGTAAAAATCGTTAGGTACTTTTATTAGTAATCTATTTCTTTAAATAAAAAAAATTAATTGAGTGGTAACCGCCCGCCCCACTGGTGGGGCAGGTGAGACTGCCGAGAAATTTTTCGTCTCGCATGCCCCACTGGTCGCGTTTTGGTGGGTATACAAAATTATTGCTGTTGCTTGTATCAAAATTTTCTCTTATTTAATTGAATCAATAAAAAATATTATACCGTTGGGTTCTATTACAAATTTTAAAAAGACGTACCTTACTTATTACAATGCGGTTACGCTACCCCACGTGTGTGAAGTCCTTAAGTTAGTTGCGTTACAGACTCATTACTAAGTCTCGGGCACTTTTCGAAGTTAAAATTGATTGAAAAGGTTAATAGGCAGCGCGGGTCTAAGTGGCCCGCCATGAATCGTGAATAAGGTTAGCTCAACATTTACATTTGCGATTGTGATGTTAATCGGACAATCTACATTTTCAAAGTACAGAAACACAGAAATAAAATAAAATTAATCGCCGTAATTTAAATAAAAAAAAGATTATATAAATGAGAGTATTCTTTGGCTGTTGAATAAAACAAATATTATGTCTGTGATTAAATTATATAGGCTAAAGTTTTTGAGTAAGGAGTTGGGACGCGTTTGGTCACTTGATATTCAGTACAAAATAACTTTAGTGCGTCAAATGATATTCCGAAGAGTTTCTCCGAGTCTAACAGATACCATGGTCACGACATCAGCCTTTCAATTTGACGACAAGTTGATTCACCTTTTTTTAACCCCCGACGCAAAAACGACGGGGTGTTATAAGTTTGACGTGTCTGTCTGTCTGTGTGTGTGTCTGTCTGAGGCACCGTAGCTCCCAAACGGATGAATGGATTTTGATTTAGTTTTTTTTGTTTGAAAGAAGGGTTAGTCGAGAGTGTTCTTAGCCATGTTTGGTGGAAATCGGTTCAAGATGGCCGCCGCTACAAAATGGCGGATTACTTTTTCTTCCGTGATCCCCTCAATATGGGTATCAAACGAAAGGGCTTAACTAGTAGAATACAACCCACTATATAAAATTTAAAATCCAAGATAGCCGCCACCTCAAAATGAGGAATTACGTATTGCGTTGGGGGTTTTTTTTTAATTTTTAATTTAATTCACTTGTTTAGTCGTATTTCATACATGTAACAAGTGTTTACGGGGGTAGGACGTACGTAGGTACATATTATGTGAGAAGGAAAGTCATACAACTTCTCTAACACATTATATAAAAGTGAATATTATTTATGAAATAAATGTTAATATTTTCAGTTAATTCCACTCCAACTTGTGAGTCCAACTAACCTTGAGGTGGCGAGGAATTCAAACTTATATAAAATTTGTATATTAATTAAACACCGTATCATGCAAGGCTTGCAATAAGAGTTTGGTACAACTAATTATGCGGACTAGCAAACGAAGCGTAGGACGTCCACCCACAAGGTGGACAGACGACCTTATAAAGGTCGCCGGAAGACGCTGGATGCAGGTCGCTTCCAACCGGTACATATGGAAGTCCAAAGGGGAGGCCTATGTTCAGCAGTGGACGTCCAATGGCTGAGATGATGATGATGATGATGATGACAACTAATTATTGTTAGTGTCAGTTAAGTGTTTACGGGAAACTTAGCTAGACTCCAAATGAAACGAACAAAGGCAACGAAAATCGCTGCCGATGTCCCTACTCTACGCAAAAGAAAAATACTACACTCCTGACACGTGTTTCCCTTTTACACACATTATGTGATCATTTTAAATACATTTCCATATTCCTCCCGTTCCCGCATAAATATAAATCAATTTAGTTCTCATTTCCCATCGTCCGTTCCCGTCGAGATTGCGTCGGTACAGTAATAATGAAATGCATGTAGCTTGCACGCTCGCTGCGCTTTCATTCCTACTTGGAAGGTAAAAGGTTATTTATTTGTGTACGTGAGGCTTAGAGGTTTTAATGAGAAGAGGGATTTATGTATTAAATAACGCTCTTGGTATATATTATAAACTATCTATTAAAGTATCTAAAGAATTACATATATCATCTATGACATGTAGCGGTTCAGCCTCTAAAGTTACACCTAGGTTTAGCCGGTTTTACTTAGGTTTAGCCGCACTTCGGGCTTTAGCGGTGACATAATAATATATAGTTTAACTGGTTTTAGAAAAAAACAAACATATGAAGTATTTTTACACTAAACGATTCGTGAGTATTTAAATTCATCTGCGCGCAGTGCTAAGCGGGGCGCGGACGTCGCGTCGTCGCGTAACCGCAGCTACTCCCCTGAAGAAGATCCTCGTACAGGACCGAAACGGTCGTCACGAAGCCGATGTAAATACAAGTGAGTTTATGCCATTTATTTACAAAGACATAGAGACTATCTAGATGTTTGGGTAACATAAGATTTATTTTTAAATTCATTTCTTATAAACAACTTACAAAAAATGTCCTTCGGTTCCTCCCAGGTTTTCACTCACTGTCACGGTGTCTATCTGAAACAATAAAAAATAAATAAAATTTATTATTTTGCAATAATCAAAAAAAAAACAATCACAATAATTAAAATAATATTGTAAATTTATGCTTTTATATTGGAAAAGACCTTTGGAAAAAAAGGTTAAAGGGCCAATCATTTCCCAATCTAGGTCGTCGGATGCAAAATAAATTGAACCCTGGATCTGCACACGCATACAATACAAATAGCTACAGAAGGTCAGCTTTACCAGTAGCAAAATAAGAATATTTAACAATTCACCGGAATCTTTTTTACGTATCATGTTCATTGATTCCAAGACACCTATATGCCTACCGATTTGGAAATATATTTATTTTATTCCAAATGGTACATTTTCTCGGTCTCACTAATAGAAATATTTGTTGAACACGGTTCAATAGACAGATAACCCTTTATTGAAACACAAAAGAAAATGTACAAAAACAACTTAAAACTATAATATAAAACTAAGTGTTACGATAGGACCGCTCTTATCGCTAATAGCGATCTCTTCCAGACAATCGTACAGGGAGAGGAGGACAATTGATATTTACATGGGTTAGGTGGTGTGTTTAAATTTACAATATCTACATAGAATAAACTGAAATCGCTTCCTATGTCTCACTGCTCACTGTTCGCCTGGATATTTTAAGCTACTCAACAGATTTAAATGCAGTTTTCAGCAATAGAGCTATTCAAGAGGAAGTATTACACATACAAAACCGGGACGGGTCGCTAGGATGTTTTTTACAAAAGTCACGATAACAGAGAGAAAGAAAAAGAAGAAAATAAAATTTATTTGCACACAAACCAAAGAGAAAAAGAAACATTATACAATAATTGACAATAAGTAATATAAAAGATAAAAACTTGAAGACTGACACGACTGACTTGACTTTTAGTTTACGTGTGCGTAGCAAAGACCATAAAAGTGCAGTGTCTGCCTTCTGCATCTATGTATTTACCATCCTCTACCTACTACCTACGTGTATTTCGTATTTAGCTCAGCGCAAAATAGGCTGTTATCACAGTACTAGCCGCATACAGGACAAAGGGGTCATTTAGCACATGTCAGGTCCAGTGGTTTGAGTGTCACTGAGAGGATGCGGGGGTAAATTACACGGTGTCAAATAATACTAGTTAAAACGCAGTAAAAATTGTAGATTTTCCTTTAAGTGGGAAATATTTATAATATTACTAATTTTCGCTTTTCTCTCACTTGCGAAGTCGTAATTATTTTCTTAGAATACGAAACTAGTTGGCAATGAGATGTTATTTCAAATGTGACAACTGACATAATTAGTATTCTTGCGTACAAGAAAGTTTGTGAAACGTTTCAATTATAATAATTATTTTTTAAACTATAGTCCAGTAAAAGAAGAAATGTGGATCGAAAAGTCGAAAGCAGAAAAACTAACTTAGGGACTTTGTTTGGACTAGTTAGGAGATAAACATACTAAAAGTCCCCACCCCTGCGAGGTGAGCCCGAGGGGGGGAGGCCGAAGAAGGTCCCATTTTTAGGTTTTTTGCTTATATGTCAAAAACTGTGCATTGTACGATATTTTGTTGTACTACATTATCAAACCTAATAAAATTTTCTACAACTTTGGCCTTAACACTTTTTATCTATCTCCAATCGTTGTCCAGCTATGAGCTTCCAAACATGATCTATTTTGAAGACGCTTAAATTAGTTTTCCATACAAGGTCGGTAAAAAAATCTTACAAATTAAATTTGACCAACTTCTGGTTGTCGGATCATAATGAAACTTTGCAAATGGCTAGAAATCTGATGACAGTTTAATAATCTGGTACCACTGAGCTGATCTGGTGATGGAGCCAGGAGGTGTCTACTGAAACTCTTCAATGGCTATTAGTAAAACCGGCGAGTTTAGGCTTATTAAATTCGGATTGATGAGACGTAGGCACCTCCTGGTCCATTATCAGACCCTTGACAGCTAGTGTTATGAAAAAGTCTCATCGATTTGAATATAATGTGCCCAAACTCGACGGGTTTACTAATAGCCATTGAAGAGTTTCATTAGACACCTCCAGGCTCCATCATCAGATCAGCTCAGTGGTACCAGATTATTAAACTGTCATCAGTTTTCTAGACATTTGCAAAGTTTCATTATGATACGACAACCAGAAGTTTGTCAAATTTACTTTGTAAGATTTTTTTACCGACTTTGTATGGAAAACCAATTTAAGCGTCTTCAAAATAGACCATCTTTGGAAGCTCATAGCTGGACAACGATTGGAGATAGATAAAAAGTGCCAAGGCAGAAGTTGTAGAAAATTTTATGGGGTTTAATAATGTAGTACAACAAAATATCGCCTAACGCACAGTTTTTGACATATAAGAAAAAAACCTAAAAATGGGACCTTCTTCGGCCTCCCCCCCCCCCTCGGGCTCACCTCGGAGGGGTGGGGACTTTTAGTATGTTTATCTCCTAACTAGTCCAAACAAAGTTACTAAGTTAGTTTTTCTGCTTTCGACTTTTCGATCCACATACCCATTTTGGGCACTCATTGACTGGGCTACTACGCGACTTCTACATTTAGTCTGCATTTATAGAAAAAAAATTGCGACTTTTTTTTTTTCAAAAAAAAAGGGAGATAACATTTATTCGCAGACCTGCCACATAAAAAAATCATAATCGTTTCTCTGCTGCTATAAATAATAAATATTATAAAACTGCCTCTTCGAGCTTTCATACCACAAGAAAACATGTTCTGCTGCGTTTCATATCCTATTTGCAGATTGCCTAAAAACAATCCTATGCCAAGTATAAACTTATTATAGAGATCAGGTCAAGTCAAGAGTACCTTCAAGAACCGGCGAGCGTGTGTGAAGAATGTGATGAAAGTTGAGGAAGCGAAAGAGGTGTGTCAGGATCGTACTACGTCGAGGGAAATAGTCTCTGCCTACCTTAACGGGAACCAGGCATGCTTATATTTATGTATGTACGTGTGTGTATTTATGTGTGTGTTTTGTAGCGTCCGTGGCCCAGTGGTCATACCTCCGACTTGTAAGCCGGAGGTCCTGGGTTCAAATCTCAGTGTGGCTAAGATTTTCGCCTGGACGCTACCGTGTTTCGGAAGGCACGTAAAACTGTGGGTCCCGGCTGTTTCCTATAAGATATGTAGGAGGCAGTCGTCAGGTCATGTTGCAGGCCCTGTAGTAATCTCAGCGACCTGAAACTGCTACATATCGGTTGGCCACACGACCTATAATTTGTGATTTGACTCTGACAGTGTAAGTAGGGTAACCTGTTCTGTTGGAGTATAAACCCCAATTATTATTATTTTTTTATTATGTACGTATTTTTTATTTTGAAATAACACGGCTTGTATTTAACCAGTATATCAAACACCTAAATGTCATAAGTTTGTAGCTGCCTTCTCAAATGGCACTAATTACCCCAAACGAGGGATATTTAGCAAATCATCGTTCCGTTCCACAATCACTTAGCATTTCATATAAAGGGTAAAAGCTGTGTCATTCATATAAATAATATAAAATATTGTAATATATACGTAATACATCCGCAGTGAATGGGACGCGCTGTGGTTAGGCATTTTATCTCTAGTAGTCTGAAGTAGGGATGGACTCGTATTATTTAAGGTTATCCAAACAATAGATTTTTGTTATATCTACTAAATAGGCCTACATTTGACAACATCCCACCTGATGGAAAGTGAAAATGCGGTCGACGATGGATCACGTAAGATGCCTAGAGAGGTACCTATTCACTCTTGCCTTGAAGATACCCAAGTTGTACCGCTCGGGAAACACAGATGACGGCAAAGTGTTCCAAATGCGACCAGTTCTCATTAAAAACGACGATGCAAAACGCTTGGTGCGGGCAGTTGGTAGCGCCACTAAGTAGGGATGGGGAATGGGGACATGACTGACGTTTTAATTCATATCAACTACTGAACCGATTTTGATGAAACTTGTACTGTGCTAGTTAATGTATTCATAAAAAGTATCAAATTCAATTTTGGAGACATGCCTATGGATAAATGATATAAGCTTACTTGGATATGTTTGGTAGACAAACAACAACATATATAACAGTTTTTATCTCTACTCGCCATACTATATTAAATGTAATATCCAGATAAAAATTGTCAACAAAGAAATGTAATTTCCTAAGTCTCGGAATATGTTTAGTGTCAATATTCCCTTGTTGACATTGAATATTATGTTTGCCGAACTTTATGAAATTGACTATAAAAGACTTGACATCTTGGTTTTATTCTAAATCGATTCGATCCGGTATTTTCGAGGAAAATCGTGCTACTGACTATGCAAAATTGAATACAGGTATAGGTTTTTGACCAAAAAGGCTTTGGATTTACACAAGTCACTAGCCAAAGTTTCCACATATTTTCCACGAAAACTGAGTAAAATAGCGAGGTTATAGAGGTTATCAAATCAAAATAGGTTAAAAGAGGATTTTTTTACATTAACTTGTATATAATAAGAATCAATTATTACCAGAAGAAGAAATTTATAAATATCTAAATATATAAAGAGAAAGAGTGACTGATTGACTGACTGACCTATCAACGCACAGCCTAAACCGCTGGACGGATTGGATTGAAATTTGAAACACAGATAGGTTTTATGACATAGACCTCCGCTAAGAAAGGATTTCGCCATGCGGGTAAAGCCACGAGCATAAGCTAGTATAATATATAAGTAAGATTAGTTTACATTGATAGGATTGGCTACATAATTTATTGTTTTAAGAAGCACGTGTTGCTATTTCACGCAGAAGTTTTCAAGCATCTTTGTCTCCTATCTAAAATGCTAGTCTTAATAATAATTCTTTATTCGCTACGGAACCCTAAAAAGTGTGACGGGTGACGTCAGACGTCACATTCCTAGATCACAGCAAAAATGCAGGTGCGGTAAATGCGAGTGCCGTGCGACATCACATTGTGAAGTTGAAAAGTGACTGCACTATTCATGCTCTGTGGTGATTACTGTAGTGTTGCCAGATGTCCCATTTTCTCCGAACAATGTGGTGGCGTAATTATGAATTCCCATTCAAGCTTGTCCGAGTTTTCTGCGGTACATCATGAAAATGGCTCTTGTTCTTACAAAGTGCGTGTTAATGAAGGTTCTTTTTAAATTCCGAGGCGTGACCTCATAAAAATGTAATTAACTGGCCGCAGCCGTTTTTCAAGAAGTTATTTATTTTTCAATATCTCAGCAACATATTTTTCAGGAGTGAATTGATACGAAGTGATACGAAATTTTATAAATATAATTATAAATAGGTATTAAATTTACGTTTTTATGATAATAATATTTTAAATATTTTTATGTCTTAACCTAATTATTAACATCATCTGTGTAAAATTATAGCTTTATAGGACTTATAGTTTATCTATAAAGCAGACAGACGGACAAATCCAACCTAAAAGGGTTGTTTGTTGTCTTAGGAAACCTAAAAACATATTCCTGTCAATAATTTACCTTTCCTTTTTAACCTTCATAAGGATTTCGGGTCTTTTTGGACCCATTTTTGCCTTAAAATACGGATAACTTTTCATGTATTAATTTTTATGATTTGTCACTTCGTGACTTTTATTATATTTTGGAACTCTACGTAAAAAGCGAAAAAAAAGTTTAAAATGTTTATATTTGAGTGAGTTAAATATCATTTTACGCTAACGGCTTTCGGGTCCAAAAGGACCCGGCCTTATAAAATATCATGATATATATAACAAATTATTAATTATTATATATTTGGAATTATTATATAATTATATTCTTTTACTTTCAATACTAAAATAGTAAGTTTTTAGATATTTGGGTACAAAAAACGAATTAATTCGTATGATTTTCTAATAATATCTAATATTTTCTTATATCAATATGTTCAAAGAATTCAGTATAATATATATTATATTATGAAAAATAAAGATCGTGTTTTGAATATATTAAGTTCTAAATACTTGATTTGATCAAAAATTTGATATTTACTTAGTATTTTCCTTGAAATCATTTTATAAAGCTTTGCATATTTTTGATAATAAAATTATTTATCAAAATGTATAATATGAAAGAAATTTCAATCAAATCATATTTAAAATACAATTAAAAATTATTTAGTAATTAAAAAAAAACTAATTGTAAAAGAAATTCACATCATAATATATATGATTCTTTTTACACTCGTGTACTTTATATATACGCTCTATTTTAGCAAGAAAGGTATATTTTGCCATTATTATGATTATTTTCATTTTAAATATAAATAATATATTAATTATTAATAAAAAATATAATTTTTGGAATATTTTTTCATATATATAACATTGAAAGTTCTTTTTTTTTTCAAATTAAAAAAAATAAAAATAATAATACATATATGAATATTATTTTTATTATTATGTTAGAAAATATTATATTAGTATAAAATCAATTCAAATAAACGAAATATTTAAAATTTATTTGCATTTTATTTGAATTTAAGTAATAAGTAAACTAAACCGTTTTATTTTCTCAAAATAACTCCAGATTCTCTAAAATAAAATAAAATTAGTTTTTTTTTATTTAAAAAACTTATTTCTTTACACGTTTTGAAATATTGACATGAAAAAATTATAAAACAATCATTTTTTTAAATAAAATGAATCAAAATTGTTCACGGGTCCAAATGGACCCAAAGTCCCATAACGTCACTGGGTTTGAAAGTCTTATGAAGGTTAAGTCTATTAAATATGGTGGACTGATTGAGCTGAAATTTGGTATAGAAATAGGAATAACACATAGGCTACAGTACAGCGGGTAAAACCGCTGGGCGCAGCTAGTATAATGATAATTCAGTTAAGTTAACTCTAAATATAACTAGAATAATAACTATCCATGAATAGTTCACCACGTAGTACAAAGGAATATCACTATTATTTATTTCATTATAACCCAAATACCCCTACCTCCCCTAGTCAGATTATTCAATCCAAAGATCCCCTTCGGCGATAAATCCTAACAAGACAAGAATGCAACGAAGTACGCGCAGGTTTCACTATTTACGTTATATAAAGTAACGTAAATTTCAAAAATCAATTTATTTAGTATAAAATCATGGAATATTTATATAGTAATCTTACATTTTCATTATTTTAAATCCATGAACAAACCACCACCGCGATCTAACAACAATCAGCGCCATCTAGTTTCATATGTTAAAACTCAATGTCAACGTTTATCTTACTTAGCTTATTAATATTATAACGATGTATGGATATATGTTTGTTAGTCTTTCATGCCTACGGGTGGACCGATTGAGCTGAATTTTGGTATAGAGATAACCTAGACCCTGGAATAAAAAAATAGGCTACATAAGCAAGGGCGGATCTAGGATTTGGTCCTGGGGGGGGCCAAGGTGCAGACAGGCAAAAATACTATAATTTTTACTATGAAAAGTGTGTGTTTAGCTCGCTATGAACAGTTAGAAAGTTCAAATATTCTCAAAAATAAGTGCGCCAGCAGCTTACTGCGAGCGCCGAGAAAAAAATTGTAATCTTGACCGTGAAATATGGGCAAAATTCGTAATTCTACAATGCTTCTGGGCCCCCCCCAGAAGCATTGCCTTGGCCCCCTGGCCTCCCCCCTAAATCCGCCTTTGTACATAAGTACTGCTAAAATTGGTACTGGTAAAACCCCTGGGCGCAGTTAGTTCAGTCCAAAATGATACATTGATTTATAGATCTGTGAAAAAGGTGCATTTAAAAGATTAAAAAAAAATGACTTTCAAGTTCCTCTCTTTCCACCTTGACGGTCATCATCATCGTCTCAGCCGTAAGACGTCCACTGCTGAACATAGGCCTCCCCTTTGGACCTACATTATGTACCGATTGGAAGCGACCTGCATCCAGCGTCTTCCGGCGACCTTTATATGGTCGTCTGTCCACCTTGTGGGTGGACGTCCTACGCTGCGTTTGCTAGTCCGTAGTACCTTGACGGTATACAGATAATGTTTTAAAAAATCTCTAGTTCAAGATTATAAATTTACATAATTTGCCAAATTATTAGTTATAACAATTAAAAATAATAAAATGTCAAAATCATGAGGTTACAGAGCAACATAACAGAAGTCCCCGCTACCATTGTACCTCATTCAGTACTGTTTCCACGTCAAATGACATAAAACATTCAGCTCGGCGGCAGGTGAAACGCTTTCAAGGCACACCGCCTTTCAGTCGCCGTGTTTCTGTGTTTCAGATCTATATTTATTATACAAGCTTATATTTAGTTCCACCCACAGATAAATGCTGGCATAAAACGTAGATGACTGATATTCAAGTCAACCATTCTTTATTACAAGCTCGATTTTACCACCAAACCGCTCATAGATTGAAGGCTCATTCTCACATTGTCAGCGTGTGGGAGTCTCGGACAACTCGCTTTACGAGATCGTTTCTCCCAAACACTTGCAAGTTGTGGAAGGGTCCATATTGGCTCGCATAAAATTTTTAGTCCTAATTTAATGTGGCATAACGTTTTTCAGCCTAAACATCAAAACGCCTAAAGTTTTTAGGCATAACTTTTTTGGCCTAAATTTTTCTCCCATAATATTTTTAAGCATAATAATATTTACGCATAAAATTGTTACGCATATTGTTTTAACGCATAAAATATCTTACCATAATATTTTTCGGCATAATTATATTCAGCCCTAATATTTTTCAACATAATAATATCCAGCCCTAATAATTTTCATTATAATGATATATCCAACCCTATTTTTTTAGCAAAGTGATATCTTGTCATAGTACCAGGATTGTAATCGGCAAAATATTATTAAACTAAAAGAAACTCTGTAAATTTTAATGTTCTAACCTAAAACCTAACCTAGCCTTCTCGCGGTTTTTTTTTATAGAACGAACTAAGAAGTCGGGCAAGACGCTCTCCTGATGGTAAGAGATAACACTGCCAATAATTAGTACAGTGCTACCTAGTATTTTACAACGTAAAATTCTGGGTGCACTGTGTCATCGCTTCTTACTTGAGTTGAGAGTAAAAGATGTAAAGACTCTTCAGCCCAGTAACTTTACTAGCTACTGTGCGGTTGTTTCATTTTGATCTCCTCTTTATCCTACTCTCTGAATTAGAAAATGGGTGGTCATTTTTGGCACTTTGTTGACCGCTGGCGTGGCACTGTGGACATTGTTCAAACCTAACCTAACCTAAATTATCCGATTCGGTTTTGTGACAGTCAGTCTTACTGGGTGACATAAACTACTTTCCTAAATAATTTTATTAACTTATAATATTAGTTGTATGCCTTAATGTGTTTTATGTAAAATTATGATTATGCCCGAGAAAGTTATGCGAAATATTTTCGGACAAATTAAATTAGGACTAACAAATTTATGCGTACTTCTATTATGACACACAAATTTATGCTTAACAAATATATGCTAAAAAATCGTTAGGGCAACTGACAGTTATGGCAAGACATAAGTATGTCTAAATATAATTATGCTCAATTATGATTAGGCTAAAAAAAGTTATGCGAAACATTTTCGGCGAAACAAAATTAGGTCAAAAAAAATTATGCGTGCGAATACGCTCCCGTTGTGGAATAGCCTCCCAAGCGACGTATTTCCTACGTCAACAACATGGGGCTCTTCAAGAGGTGGATAAAGAAGGTGTTAATGGACCGACAACGCGTCTCCAATACCACTGGTGTTGTAGACGTCCATAGGCGACGATAACCGCTCAGCATCAGGCGGGCCGTTTACTTGTTTGTCCGTCTATAATATAAAAAACAAGCTTTATTTACTTTGTTGTTTTAACCTGTCTGTTGTCTGTCTTTCTGTAATCAAATCTTGGAAGTTTAATTTGATGCACTTCCCGATTTCTGATTGAGCTGAAATTCATGCATGTATAAATCGGATGACAATGCAATATTATTATGACATGAAGCTGATCTGATGATAGAGCTGGAAGATGGCCATAAGAATTTCGTAATTAAACGACGCAACCCCATCGAGTTTGGGCTTATTTGATTCGTCTTGATTAGATTCATATCTGCATTTATCTTATACTAGTTACGCCCAGCGGTTTTACCGGCAGTACTTATGTAGCCTATGTATTATTCCAGGGTCTTAGCTATCTCTATACAAAATTTCAGCTCAATCAGTCACCCGTTTAGGCGTGAAAGTGTAACAAACATCATGGCATCCAGACATCCATTCTTACAAACTGTCACGTTTATAATATTGGTAAGATTACAAATACAAATCGGTTTTACCTGAAGTACTGTAGGCTAATCTAGGATCTAAGCAGCTATCTCTATATCAAATTTCAGCTCAATCGTCCACCCGTTTAGGCGTGAAGAATAAATAACAGTCACACACTCACAACCTTTCAAATTAATATTAGTGTGATTTATCCGTACACAGTTCCTGTTAGAATAAAACAATGTAGATTTTTTTTTACAAAGATATTAATTCCCATTTCCGAGGCCACTCTCAAGGAAATGCTCTCCTCACTTAAACAGACATTTTCGCTAAATAAACGTCTTCCCTTTCTTGAGAAATTACCTTATAATGAGAAATATTAAGGTAGAGGTAAAAACAGCAAAAAGTTGAATTCGTCGTTTATTTAATTTTATCAAAGGACGAAGGAATCTTTACATAATATTATTGGATAACTAGCTGCGTCCAGCGGTTTTACCCGCAGTACTTATGTAGCCTATGTGTTATTCCAGGGTCTAAGCTATCTCTATACAAAATTTCAGCTTAATCATGTCGTTTGGCGATAGCCAATAGGCCCTTTGATATCTATATTTATTTTCCTTTTTTTTTTTAATGGCAAATGCCTTTATTGAGAAAACAAACTAAAAATACTACAGCTACTACAACAGTTGAGAACACTTTTATTAACCACAGATCGGCCACAAGCCAATCTACTATCTATTCTACTTAGGTAGAAAATGTTAAAGGAAAATAATTTCGCGAGTAAAATGCTTCTGATCTGTGGTAAAATTTGTGCAATACTGTACATAATGCACAGTACTGTTCTTGAGGAATTATCTACGTTAAAGTTAGTCTACGTCATATCTCAAAAGCTATTAAATACTGAGCGCGTCAGGCGTGGTAAACGCTTTTAAAAGCATATTATATAATATCGGATCGAGTGACGCCTTATCGCTCGCATTATTTGCCAAATTTTGAAATATAAATTCATAGAATTTTTTTTTGAAAATTCCTTAAGACCTAATAATAAATATTATTGCACACATTTAAAAAGTGTTTTCAGTTTAATATATTTAAAACGACATGATGAGAATTTTTGAAAAAATAAAATAAAATGTTGCTCCCCTTGCCATTTTTTTAATATATTAAACTGAAAACATTTTAAAAATATGTGCAATACTATTACGGAGGGTTGGTCTTAAGAAATTTTCAATAATTCTATGAATTTATATTTCAAAATTTGTCAAATAGTACGAGCGAGAGAGCGACACTCGATATATTACGCTTGAAAAAAAATCAATTCGACGTGGGCGCGAAACCTTGAAAATTTCATGAACTCCACAATGTTTCCACAATACCTTTTGTAATGCCAACATTTCCAAAAATGTTTACGAGGCACCTAATGACGGGCGAAGTTAGCCTTTATCGACTACTAACTTCGGCCTCCGCTCAAAATGTTATAAAAGTTACCTTCTTGCCTTGTTGAGATTTATTGCCGAAGTCCGGGAACTTTGGATTGGATAATCTGACTGGGGAAGCTATGGGAATTTTGGTTATAGAAAAATTAACTATAGTTATATCACGTGGTGAACTATTCGTGAATTTTAGGTTTAGTTTCAATCAATTTTAACTCCATTCTACAATAAGTGTTAATTGCTATAGGGAATACAAATAAAATAAGTTAAATTAGGTAATAATAGATAAATGTTTACATAGTTTTAACATATGAAACTAGATGGCGCTGATTGTTGTTAAATCGCGGTGGTGGTTTGTTCAAGCATTTAATATAACGAAAAGGTAAGATACTATATAAACAATCCATGATTACACAAAAATAAGTTATTTTTGAACTTTACGTTACTTTTTTATAACGTAAATAGTGACTGCGCTTCGTTGCCTTCTTGTCTTGCTGGGAATTATCGCCGAAGTCCGGGAACTGGGAACTTTGGATTGGATAATCTGACTAGGGGAGGTACGGGTATTTGGGTTAAAAAGATATAAATAATAGTTATATTCCGTTGTACTTCTTGGTGAACTATTTGTAGATATTATTCTAGTTATATTTTCAGTCAATTTTAGCTGAATTATCATTATATTAGCGAGGAAATTAATTGCTATAGTAAATAGAAATAAATGCATAAACAAATGAATTGGTCAAAAACAAAAGTCGTAAAGAAAGAAAGAAAAAAAACATTTATTGCCAATCATAACATAGACCACAACAGTTTGAGTGAAGTTACAATTTTTTGTTTTTGAGAAAAAAAAGTAAGTAGTAAAAATCATAATAAAAAAAACAAAACAATTTACAGAAATACACAGAGATAATTTTATTCATTTGTAAATAATGTGTAATATTTTACCTTATTAAAATTTGCTACCAACTTTTTTTTTATTCAACGTAGTAGGTAATAATTCATAATTCACAAGAAAACCCTTACATGACTGCTTCAAGTAACTTAAAAGGGTACACCGAATTTATCGAAACATATAGCGCCGAAAGTCAGACCCCAATCAAGAAATATATGCGATCGCAACGGAAAGGCCCATTTGCCGTAATTTACTGCCCAAGCCCTAGCAAAGGGACTAATGAGGGCTAAAGAAACACGTACTATTAGGCCAATTTATACGTACTTTGGTTACGATCATGTGGCTGGAAATGAAACTAATACTACACACTACACACACACAAATACTACTTTCTCACATAAATATTCTGTAACTAGTTTTAGATATTGCACACCGCCGTCTATTATTGTATTTACAGTCCTGTTCCATTTCCAGATTGTCAGTAAGATATTGCCTAGTGCGATAAGACCGCCGATTTTTTACCTAGCTTTAAGATATCTAGATTATTAAGCTTCTTTGTAATTGTTTGGTATGCAATAAAGTATTATTCTATTCTATACTTTCGATAACCTTTGTCACAAGTTGCTAAATTTAAATTTAACGTCATAATGTTAAATGACATAATAGACCTTAACTTTTAAATGGGAGAAGCCACTGGTTCCTGATACACAGTTTAGTATTTAGCTTATGGATTCAGTATATTGATTGTTTTTTTAATGTAATCATTGTTGTTGCTCGAATAAATATTTTTCTTTCTTTCTTTAATTGTTTGTTTATTTATTGTGACAAATTTTTATGTTACCATGTACCACCATATCTTTTCTTAAATAAATATTTCATTTCATTTATGTCAAATAATTTATTATTTATTTGTAAGTTTAAAAAGTAGAATATTGTCATAAAACTTCACAATGTGACGTCAACTTTCAGTGATTGACAAATGTAACGCAATTACCCCGGTTGACCCTATTTGTATTGTAATCTTACTAATTTAATATAAACGAAAGTTTGTAAGAATGTATAGAAGTCTAGATGTCTGGATGTGTGTTTGTTACTCTTTCACGCCTAAACGGGTGGACCGATTGAGCTGAAATTTGGTATAGAGATAGCTTAGACCCTGGAATTACACATAGGCTACAGTGCAGCGGGTAAAACTGCTGGGCGCAGCTAGTACATTATATTATAACAAAAAGTTAACCGCTATAAAAATTGTGATGAACGATGCGATGAACGTATTCCAAGAGAAATAGGCATAGAAATGGTATTGTGCATTAAAAGCAGAGTCGGAGATATATATTTTTGTATTGTGGCAGATTTTTTTAAACTTTAGCGTATAATTATTTTAAAAGCGAAGTTTTTAATTAAGTTTTTACACATTATACATAGGTTAGCATTAAAAGTGCACTTTAAAAGTTTTGTCACTGTTATTTATTAAAAAATGGCATTAGAAGACATTTTGAAACGATTTTTTTTAATCTCATTTTGCCATATTTTAGCATATCAAACTGAAAACTCTTTTAAAATGTGTGCAATAATATTATGCAGCGACCCTTTTGCGAAATTTTTAAAAAGTTAGTGAAATAAATTCACAATATTTCAAATAAAATATACTTTCATGTTAGCTTTTTATTTAGAATGAATCACAATGGGAGTCTGAAAGGATGGAGATGATGTCGGAGTTGTCACTGATGTGTTTGCATAAGGTGTTTGTGGTGAATTAGTGTTTAGCGCAGGTGACTGGGAAGATGGAGTGTGAGATGAAGACGGTTCATGGGTATGAATTGTTTGAGGAGAGTTAGTGTTTGGTGAGTGAGTAGAAGGGGTGCTTGATGACGGTGACGATGACAAGCGTGGTCTGATTTGATCCGCATGTCTTCTTTTAGAGAGTCCTTGGGCTGTGGTGATCACGTAAGAATATTTGTGCTTTCTTGCAGCTATAGTAGCCGGTTGCCATCTTGTTTCCTCCTTAGTCTTCACGTATACGTTTTGTCCGATTTGGAAGTCGGGTGTTGACGCAGTGGTGATATTTGCTTTGACCTGTTTGCGCTGTAGTTCCTGTATCTTGTTTGGTCTGATGTTGGATAATAGGCAGTTCAGTTGTCTACCAAACATCATTTGTGACGGTGACTTTCCAGTTGATGTGTGAGGGGTGTTTCTATATGTGAATAGAAATTCCGATAATCGTTGTTTCATATGCTTCGGGTCTTTTGTCCTCAATCGTGATTTAAAAGTTCTCACAAAGTCTCTCCGCCAGACCGTTCGTTCGTGGATGATAAGGGGATGATGTGATGTGCGAAATACCTTGAGATTTACAATAATTTTGGAATTCGTACGATGTTAGTTGTGGGCCGTTATCAGAAACTATCATGCGTGGTAATCCAAATGTGCAAAAGATATCGTTCAAAACAGAACATAGTTTATTTGAGGTTATGTTTTCCATCGGTCTTATTTCGATCCACTTTGATAGTGCATCGCACAAAACTAACCAATACGTGTTCTCAAACGGGCCTGCAAAGTCGATATGAATTCGATCCCAAACCTGTTCTGGAATGGACCAAGAGAAAATTGGTAGATCAGGATTAGATGGGCGATTTTCTTGACACCTTGTACATCGTTTTACGAAACAGTCAATATCTTCATCCATGGTTGGCCACCAGACGTAAAATCGGGAAAGGGCTCTCATTGCAGATATTCCGGGATGGCCTCTGTGAAGATATGTAAGAACAAGTTTCCGAAGTGTAACGGGTATGATCATTCTACCCTGCCACATGATGATATTGTTTTCAATGGATAGTTCAGAACGTTTTCTGTAATAATGTTTCATGTCTTGCTCATACTCAAGGTCTCTCCAGCCGGTTTTCAAACAGTTGCGTACGCGTGTTAATAAAGGGTCTTTAGATGTTTCTTCACTAATTTTCTTCTGTGACAATTGTAAGTCAGATAGCGTATTCTCCAAAAGTTTTGTTGTAACATTTTGAACAGTGGATTCCTCTTTCGATGGTCGTGTTTCCGGGTTTGGCAATCTGGACAAACAGTCAGCCAATATATTGTTTTCCCCTTTTTGGTAAAGAATGTTGTAATTGTAACTACCAATTAGAAGTGCCCATCTCACTAGTCTGTTATTTACGAGTTTCGGCAAATTTCGTTGTGCGCCTAATAAGTGTATTAACGGCTTGTGGTCTGTGACTAATGTAAATTTTGCTCCTCTCAGGTAATTATCGAATTTTTTAATACCAAACATGATAGCTAAAGCTTCGCGGTCAATAACAGAATATTTGCTTTCTGCCGTTCGTAATTTTCTGGACGCAAAAGCGATAGGTTGCTCGACGTTTTTTTCTTTGTGAAATAGTACTGCACCTACTCCTTTTTCGGATGCATCGCACGCTAGAAACAAGGGACGATTCTCATCATATGCTATTAAAGGTCTCGTTTTAGCAATACTTGTTTTGGTTTTCTCAAAAATTACTGTTTCGTGATCTGTCCAATGCCATTTTTGTTTTCCGCTAGTCATTCCATGTAGATCTGCACACAGACCGTGAAGATGCGGTATAAAACGTTCGTAAAAGTTCACAAGTCCCAAGAATGATCTCAATTCTTTTACACTGGTAGGCTGCGGGGCCTTAGTTATTGCGTCTATCTTCCCTTTTGTTGGACGTACACCATTTCTATCAATTGTATGACCAAGATATTCAATTTCCTTCTCTAAGAAACTGCACTTCTTTAGATTTACTTTCAAACCGGCTTTTAGTAACCGGTCCAGAACAGTCGATAAAGTGTTCAAATGTTCGTCTAAATTTGTTCCTGTAATTGCAATATCGTCAAAATATATAGCTACGTTGGGCATATCCCCAAGTAATTGATCGAGGTAATGTTGAAATATAGATGGCGCTGTTGAAATTCCAAAGGGCATTCTATTATATTGAAAATAGCCCTTGTGTGTTGATATTACTAAAAATTTTCGTGATTCTGGAGCTATTTCAAATTGTAAGTACGCATCTTTCAAGTCAATTTTCGAAAAATACTCTCCATTTGCTAATTTTTGTCGAAGATGATCGAAAATAGGTACCGGGTGTAAGTGTTTGGTTAATACAGGATTTAAAGTTGTACTGTAGTCTCCGCAGATTCTTATTTCTCCGTTAGGTTATAAAACATTAACAGTAGGTGTTGCCCACTCGACAGGTGTTGTGTTTGGATCCACTTTATGTATTATACCAGTCTCTACTAATCGATCAAGTTCCCTTTCAACATTCTTCCTCATGCTAAATTTGATTGGTCTAGCAGGAAGGTGTACTGGCTTAGCATTTGCTTGAATATGTATGTTGACTAGATAATTTTTAACCTTTCCAAGTTTTCCATCAAATAGTTGACTGTGTTTGTTAAGTACTCGTTTCAATGTTGCTGGTGTAGTGGTCTTGACAGAATATACTGGTTTCGGAAAGGCCATCTCAAAACTTTCACTCCAATGGAGACCGAATAGCATTGGGTTAGCATTTTTCATTACCACTACAGGTAATATTTTCTGTTGTTTATCAATTCCTATGGTGACATCTGTAAGTCCCTTTGTTTTCAGTTTGTTATTGCCGTAGGCTTTTAACCTAGGTGCTTTAGTTAACATGGGTGATCCAATTTTCTTCCACATGGCAGTGTTGATAATCGAATATGTAGAACCAGGATCCCAGTCCATTGTACATTTAACACCGTTGATCGTCACGTCAATTTTTTTACAATCTTTGTTTTGAGAATTTGTTACGCTAAATATTTGTTCTTCGTCATCATCGCTATCTGAGGTATTATTTGCAGAGTTAGACGTAGATTTGTATGCAATATTTTGCAATGTCGGTTTATGGTAACTATTTTTTGTTGATGTTATATAAGCACGTCCGCTTTTAATACAGCAGCTTTCGAAATGTCCCTTCACATTACATTCGCTACAAGTGTGTTGTACTGCGGCACAATTGGATATATCGTGTTTTTCCTTTTTGCCACATCGCAAACATTGTTTTGGTAGTAATTTACGTTGGGTTCTATGTTGGTTTGTTTTATTGTTGTGCTGGTTTGTTTTATGTTTCTGTTTGATACGTTGTACACTAGAGCCCGGTGTGTCCTGTTCGGCCTGTTCTCTTGATTGAGCCACTGCGAAAATTTCTCTGAATGTTACCTCACGATATTTTCCATTCTCCAACTCTTTCAATTCGGGCCATCTTTGTTTTAAATCTGTTTCCAAATCAGTATGGTTAAGTCCTGTTGCAAATCGATCACGTAATTGTCGTTCTAGAAGCTCGTCTTCATAACCACACTCTCTACTTATGTTTTTTAACCGATTTGCGTAATGTTCCATAGTTTCTGTGGTTTCTCTGGTACTATTCCAAAACTCTGTTAATGCGCGATATCTCGTTTTTTTAATTCTGAATAAATCCAGCAGTTTTGTACGTATATCTGTAAATGTGCTATTTTCAAAATTTGGTGTCAATGCTATTTTAATTTCTCTAAACGTTTCTGGTGTTAATGCGTTGATTATGATGTCTTTTTTTACAGCGTCGTCTGTTATGTTAATAATTTTACATTTGTTATCAAAAAAATCGATGTAATCCTCAATATTGTGTTCGTCTTTGTTAAATTTATCTAAATTAAAGTTCTTCATGAGGAGTATTTTCTCTTGTGTTGTATTAGTTGGTGTTGGTGTTCCATCACGCCTTGTTGTGGCCGTTCTGACATTTTGGACTAAGAGTTGCAAAATTTGTGAAATATTCTGTTGCTGTGCCTGTTGGGCACGTAAAAATAAATTGAATTGATCTTCGTTCATATTTTTTTTTAAATTCTCGTCGCCAATGAAATAAATTCACAATATTTCAAATAAAATATACTTTCATGTTAGCTTTTTATTTAGAATGAATCTTGACAAGACGTTATCAAAATATTTTAAAATATATCAGGATGACGTGAAATGTCTATGAATATAAAATGAGGTGTGACTGTAGATGAGGTTGTAATGAGGATGTAACAGTTAGTTCTATTAATTTATAATTCAAAATGTAGTGTGTGTGTGTGTATGTCAAATAGTGCGAGCGAGTGTCTCGTGGACTAAGCGCCCTTAAAATATGTGCAGAAATATTTAATAGCTACAATACTTCACAAAAGACATTGCCGCATTGTAAGCCCTAAAACCATTTATTGTTTGTTTAGAGTAACATTTATAACCGCGGTGCAATATTACGCAAACGGTGAATAAGCACACGCGCTCTCAATTTCTGACAGCTCTTCTCTATTAGCACAACCACGGTAGAGATATACAGTAATGTGACTCCCTACAAGCGGTTGAACTCAAGGTCGCGCGCGCTTGCAACGATTTGGGTAGGGTTCGGTAGGCAGCGAGGTGCCGAATATGCGTTATTAAAATATTTTACTCAAAATATCAAAAAGAATTAAATCCTTTGTGATATTTTTACTAATTCACAACGATTATTCAGAAGATTATTGCATAAAAACGTCTATTCGGCGCCTCGCTTCTTGCCGATCCCTGTCGACCGCGTTGCAAACTCGCGCGACATTGAGTTCATCCGCTTCTAGGGAGTCACATTACTCTTTATCGTATATCTCTTTACCGTGGCTCTATTCTATTTGCACTACAGTAGGTATACAAAGAGCATTTCCCAAGCGTGTGGTTGGCAACTGACAACATTGTTAGTCGGACGTGGATTACACAGGAATATCGTGTTTGCCTTTGTCACCGCAATGCAATAGAGTTATAGAACAATATTGTTGTATCTAACAGAAGAGAGATTCTCGAAATCACACTGACTTTTATTTTATGTGATGAAGTAGAAGACGAGCAAGACGCTCTCCTGATGTTAAGATATAACGCTGCCCTAATCAGTACAGTGTTACCTAGGAACATAAGTCACCGAGGTGACCAGGTCTCTCAGGTTACCTAAATCACCGAATCGGTAGCCTCAGTGACTTCGGTACCCTCATATTTATGTATCTATATTTGTTTAATCTTGTACCTTTATCTATAGTCTTTTTATTTATTCTCAAATAATCTTATGAATCCTATCGCTCGGCAAGCAACTTTAGAATAATGTGTACTTATAAACCATATATTATTATCTATGTATTTGTGTTGTCTCATTCCTCCACAACAGTCTTAACTCCCAACATCAACCATCTCATTCCTCCAATCGTCAAATCCTTTCTCTCTAAGCCTTCTTTCTCCCTCCCTCTCTAAATCCTTAATCTCTCCATCATTAAATCAACTAATTCTCATTTAAATTATCTCTGTACGAGGGGGGTAAGAAGTATCCCACTAACCTCGAGCCCCCTTCACAAAGTGCCATTCAAAACAGCCTCAATAAAAAAATAAAAAAAAAACCTAGGATTTCACAATTATGTGAAATTCTAGGAGCACTGCACCAACGCTTCGTACTTAAGAGTCATAAGATGTTAAGACTCTTTAGCCCAGTAATTTCACTAGCTACAGTGCCCTCCTACCGGAGCACAGTAATGTTTGCACATCACTGCTCAGGCGGTAGAATAACTGGCACTGTTGGGGTACCCACCTAGACGACCTAATGCAAAGGAAGTCTACCCCGGTAAAACTAATCAGAAGAATGAAGAGATCGCTAATATCGATAAGTCCGCCAATTGTAACACTGTTCTTTTTCAAATGTATTTAATGTCGTATATTGTTTGTAATTTTTTTGTGCAAAAAAGTGTTTATCTATCTTACTAATATTATAAACGTGAAAGTTTGTAAGAATGGATGTTAGGATGTTTATTACTCTTTCACACCTAAACGGGTGGAGCGATTTAGCTGAAATTTGGTATAGAGATAGCTTAGACCCTGGAGTAGCACTTTACTGATTATGAGCAGCGTTATCTCTTGACTTAAGGAGAGCGTCTTGCTCGCCTTTTTACTTCTCCACATTAAAAAAAGCTAATGCCCTGAAATACACATAGGCTACCGTACAGCGGGTTTTACCGGGGGTAGACTTCCTTTGCAGGAGGTCGTCTAGGTGGGTACCCCAACAGTGCCAGTTATTCTACCGCCTGAGCAGTAATGTGCAAACATTACTGTGCGTCGGTAGGAGGGCACTGTAGCTAGTGAAATTACTGGGCTAAAGAGTGTTAACATCTTATGACTCTTGAGTAAGAAGCGATGGTGCAGTGCTTCTAGTATTGTGAAATCTTCACAGCATTGTGAAATCCTAAGTAGCACTGTACTGATTATGGGCAGCGTTATCTCTTAGCATCAGGAGAGCGTCTTGCTCGTCTTCTACTTCATCACATAAAAAAATAAGCCGTTGGTGCAGCTAGTATAATAATATTTAATATGTACACAGGTAGGTATATCTGGTTTAGTTAACCTTGTAGTAGGTACAATGTACGAACCACAGGACCACAAAGTAACGCGAGGGTACCGCTCGTAAATCTACCCTTTATGTACCTTCTGTACCTTAGACCCTAGGTGAAGGTAAACTACTGAATTTACAATAACAAATTGAGTTTTAGAAAATGTTTGGATTTTCTCTTAGTTGACGTTGACAAAAATGTGTAAAAAATAGAAAAATATATTGGTTTTCTTTTCAAAACGCTCGATATTTAATTAAATTTATTTATTATTCATAAACTATCCAAGATCGTTTTTGAAATAGTATACACAATATTCAACAATTACTAAAATTACAAATAAATTTAAAAATAAGTCATAATAAAATTTTAACAATAATCTAATATACCTATATAAAATTCTCGTGTCACAGTTTTCGTTGCCATACTCCTCCGAAACGGCTTGACCGATTTTGATGAAATTTTTTGTGCTTATCCGGTATCTATGAGAATCGGCCAACATCTATTTTTCATCCCCCTAAATGTTAGGGGTAGTCCACCCCTAAATTTTTTTATTTATTTTTTAGACAAAATTTTTATTTTCTATTTTTTTATGATACAACATACAAAAATACATACAATCCTCAATTTTCATCCTTCTACGATCAACCCTTATTTTTTAATAGCCATTTTAGTAATTTAATCATTTTTCCTCTCCGGTCGAAAACTGATCAATCGTCATTTAATTAGTTATCCCCGCTAGATGTCTACAGGTGTCACTTCTGACCCAGTAAACAGCACGGAGTAGGGATGAGAACGGCTTGACCGATTTTGATGAAATTTTTTGTGCTTATCCGGTATCTATGAGAATCGGCCAACATCTATTTTTCATCCCCCTAAATGTTAGGGGTAGTCCACCCCTAAATTTTTTTTTTATTTTTTAGACAAAATTTTTAATTTCTATTTTTTTATGATACAACATACAAAAATACATACAATCCTCAATTTTCACCCTTCTACGATCAACCCTTATTTTTTAATAGCCATTTTAGTAATTTAATCATTTTTCCTCTCCGGTCGAAAACTGATCAATCGTCATTTAATTAGTTATCCCCGCCAGATGTCTACAGGTGTCACTTCTGACCCAGTAAACAGCACGGAGTAGGGATGAGAACGAAGCCGGTCTCCTTTCTTTCTCACTCCCTACACAGTTGTCGGCCATCATTATTGTTTATGCATCAAGTGTAGTAGTAACGTTGACAATTATTATTTTGCTATCTCAGTGTAACTGGAAATTATTTATATGGCAAAACAACGTTTGCCGGGTAAGCTAGTAATAGATATAAATAAATAGAAGATAATTTTAATTACAACAATAAAAAAAGATAAGTGATACAGGCGGATATTTGCGTCTTTATTAACTTTAAAATTAAGTAGAGTTCAATATATGTACATTTCAACATGCTTTCAAGGTTTCCTTTAAAATCCAATTATAAATCCAAAACATGGCGGTAAATTTAATAACGGTAAAACCAACTTATAATTTAGAAGCTTTATTAATTACAAGTATAAAGTAATTAAGATGTTTAATGACTTCAAATAAGGCAAAGTTTAATAATTCGAGGTTATAATTTAACGGAACGGAAAGGTTATTACGAATTTTGCAACAGCAATGCGACAACTGTGTGACAGGCGTAAATGTTGGAATACTGTCAATTGTTTTTGGGTTAATACGTCATAAAAGACATGTTTTGACAGAAGTAATTCGCGCTCGACGGTCTGCAGTTGC
Organism: Hemithea aestivaria; assembly: GCA_947507615.1. Classification (NCBI taxonomy): domain Eukaryota; kingdom Metazoa; phylum Arthropoda; class Insecta; order Lepidoptera; family Geometridae; genus Hemithea; species Hemithea aestivaria. Next base: position 2,615,744 of record OX382326.1, on the reverse strand, counting down.
CAAAAATATTACAATCAATTGGATTTTGCACCGTGAACACCAAACCGAAGTGAAATTAAAAAAAAAGCTTTTTGAAACAAGTTTTTATTATTATTACCATCTGTTACACCAAAGTACACGTCAAGAGTCCAATGAGCCCAAACTCGATGGGGTTGCGTCGTTTAATTACGGAGTTCCTATGGCCACCTTCCAGCTCCATCATCAGATCAGCTCCATGTCATAATAATATTGCATTGTCATACGATTTATACATGTATGCACAATTTAAGCTCAATCAGAAACCGGGAAGTGGATCAAATTAACTTGCAAGATTTGATTACAGACAGACAGACAACGGACAGGTGAAAGTAAATAAAAGCTTGTAAAAAATGACGTCCGGGTCTGTCATGTCACTTACCTCATACAAATTAAAAACAAAATACTATCGTCAACCCACGTATTCAGTATAAGTGAGATGGCAAACAACAATGACGTCATTTAACTCGCTTCAGTTTGGTGTTCACTTTGCAGCCTCCATTGTAACCTTCTTGGCAGTCGCAGATTGCAATAATCCTGCCGGTTTTTTCGCATAAATGCATCCTTATCCATTTCAAAGTGCAGATCGTTCTCATAAAATCAGGAACATTTTGTTTGGGTAACTGTTGCACTTCAAAATTGATCCACTGATATATTTAAGAATTAAGCGGTAGGGCGGGGTTTGAATATTAAATGAATGCGTGCGTGTGTTTACACTTTTAGATCAACATTTTTGTAAAAACTTATATATCGTACCGTATTTTGATATCTAGGAAGTGTACATGTTGGAAAAAATATTTGAAAAATATTATTTAAGGCCCTACACAATAATATTATTCCTATGCCAATTTGCACGTCGAGGGGCAAGGGAGGCGTTAGCGGCTACCGCGCCTATCTTCGGCGGGTGAGTCCCACATATCACCCTGCGCCCACCGGCTTAGGGTGATGATGCGTAATGCATTTTTCCCAGTGCCGAAAAGAAAGGTGCCGGATTATTGGACGTGCCGACGGTATACTAAAGTGCCGGATTAGTGAGACAGTTCTTTAGAAATCATCTTTATTGTAGTCTTAAGACTTTATAAAAAAGGTAAAAAAATGTTTTTAAGTTAAACGGTTTTATTTTAAACATGTACTAAAAGCTAAAAAATAAAATCATGAGGCACGTCAAATATCTACAATTGTAAGGGAAAATGTTCATTAGAGATTTAGATATTTGACGTGCCTCACGATTTTATTTTTTAGCTTTTAGTACATGTTTAAAATAAAACCGTTTAACTTAAAAACATTTTTTTACCTTTTTTATTTTTAGGCTTTTTAGTACACTGTATTCTACTTGTCAAGCCCTTTCATTTGATACCCATAATGATGAGATTGAAAAAAAAATAGGTTATCCACCATTTTGTAGCGGCGGCCATCTTGGATTCTGATTTTGTATAGTGCACTGTATTCTACTTATCAAGCCCTTTCATTTGATACCCATATTGATATGATTAAAAAAAAATACGTTATCCGCCATTTTGTAGCGGCGGCCATCTTGGACTTACAATAATATTGAATATACATAATTGTATTGTCACCAAAACCAAAGGCGTATTCCAAATTTCAGATCAATCGGTTGACAGGAAGAGGGTGAAATTTCAATTACTAAATTTGACCCAAGAAAAAAGAAAAATGAAAAAAAAAAAAGAATAAAACAAACAGAGTAAGCTAAATAAAACCGTTTAAAAATGATGTTGCTAAAACTATAAAAGAGTCCGTAAATAACACAAAAACTAAATAATATAACATTGCTTTAATCATTATGCATAGAACCAGATTATTTCTTTGATGTAAATGCAAAATAAGTCGTTGAACTCATTCTAAAAACTACGTTAGTTATTCACAGCGACCGTTACAAAAGCACAAACTTTATACTTGTTATTCTATTTAAATTTAATTATATTCATTTATAAAAATTAAAACATGGTCTTTAAAGCGACTGTGAGTGTTCTCCATAATATTTTTTTAACATTTAAACATTATTAATTCTATTAACAGAAAAATATGACATATTTTTGGTTTATAAATAAAACTAGCTTATGCTCGCGGCTTTGCCCGCATGGCAAAATCCTTTCTTAGCGGAGGTCTACGTCATAAAACTTATCTGTGTTCCAAATTTCAACCCAATCCATTCAGCGGTTTAGGCTGTGCGTTGATAGATCAGTCAGTCAATCAGTCACTCTTTCCTTTTATATATTTATAAAAACTGGTTGAGATATAACGCTTATACTATAATTATGTCCACCGTCGTACGTAATTTATTTCCTTTCCCTGTTTGGTTGTCTGGAAGAGATCGCTATTAGCGATAAGACCGCCAATTGTTACACTGTTTACATTACAATTGTATTTAGATCTAAGTTATTTTATGTTGTATCAATAAAGCGTTATCTATCTATCTATCTATTATGGGTGGGAATCAAATTACGTCATTAACCATGACAAAATGTACCCAAACCGACCAGTGACGTCACGACCAAGGGTACATTGTATCTCATATAAGATTTTCATCAAATAAAAAATAAATAAACAAAATCTCTAGTCTTGATTTGCAGTTGGCAATAAAGTATTATTCTATTTATCACTAGCTTTAGGCTTTAAATATAATAATGCTAGTCTCAAGAAAGAGTGCCGCTAAAGCCCTTGGACTCAAGTTTTTCACTGTGATAAAGTTTTTATCATCTAACCAAATAAAATATGTATGCAAACAGCTCAAATATCATAAATACAAACTAATTTTAATTATAACTTTTAACTACAGATCAGAAAATACAGTTATCATGCCGTATTTTTCCGACTCCCATTTTCATATAACTATAAAGCTTTGGAAGCTTCACACGAAATGTAGGTAATAAAATAGGGACTGATTAAAATCTAGACAACAGCCACAGCTAGGCTTTCAAAGGGCGAACTTTCAAACGAAATTGGGAAATGTTGGACATTTTTTGTACGGTTTTTACTGTTATTTTTATTCATTTTAATCAAAATATGAACGAGATACCCAGTACCCACTAATGGAATTTCTGTGAAAAGTGATGAAATTGATCTGTCTTGTTTCCACCGACTGTTAGTTTATTTTTAATTTTTATTTTTTTTATTTCTTTATTTAATAAATCATCTAAAGCTAATACAATCCAGCGCTTAATAAATAACTAGATTGTATCAATCACAACATTAATGGTTTTTAAGGCTGACAGCGCCTTTAAAAACTGTTAGATTAAATGCTTGTCTCCCTAAAAATTGCTATTCCTATAATACACGGATTATTCCCATCCGTCCCCCCAATTTGTCCCCTTAGGGGGACGGATGGAACAAAAAAGTTCCATCCATCCCCCTAACGGCAAGAATGAGACGGATGAAACTAATTATTCCCAATCGTCCCCCCTACTATTTCTTAGGGGGACGGGTATAAAAAAAGAGTCATCCGTCCTCCTAACGGTAAAAGGGGGACGGAGGAAACTTATATACCTATAATATTCACCGGGGGTAGACTTCCTTTGCAGGAGGTCGTCTAGGTGGGTATGCCAACAGTGCCAGTTATTCTACCGCCTGAGCAGTGATGTGCAAACATTACTGTGCTCCGGTAGGAGGGCACTGTAGCTAGCGAAATTACTGGGCCAAAGAGTCTTAACATCTTATGACTCTTAAGTAAGAAGCGTTGGTGCAGTGCTCCTAGAATTTCACATAATTGTGAAATCCTAGGTTACACTGTACTGATTATGTGCAGCCGTTATCAGGAGAGCGTCTTGCTCGTCTTCTACTTCATCACATAAAAAGAAAAAAAATATATATATGTATATCTTAATAATATAATTAAATTTACCTGTGCAGTTAAAAGGTAGAAAGAAAATAGTGCAACGCATCGGAAAACCCGTTCTACGCGTGGCTTGATCGAACTTCGCAGGGATTGAAACCCTGAGGGGTTGCGGTGTAGAGAAAATATTATTATCCTTTCAGCAAACTTAATAGCTTTGCTTTCAAATTTTACCTGGTGAAAATAACTTAAATTTTAAAGGTAATTTATTGCCTTATTCGCAAGACAGGGTCGCTGGGAGTGTGTTCCTTTCTCGTTCTTCTCATAGAGTCAGAGGTGCTTTTCGAACGAGCGGTAGAGTATACCTCAAGAACTAAAGAAATGTAAAATTGACTTGCTCCATTGTAGCCTATTTGAATAAATGAATTTTGAGTGAGAAGAAAGACCGAGGACAAGAGTTGAATGGGGTCATGTGAAAACTCTGTCTAGCATTGGACGAATGAAAGATGATAATAATGCACTGAATAAGGTAATAACAAAAAGAAATTTATTACTGGTACAGGTTCATTACTGCAGGCAACTTAGTTCCCATATTTAGGCCATATTTCTGTAGACAAATAATACAACACACGAATATTACTTTTACTCTTCATAGAATTAATTCAAACCTTGCATTATATAGGAGTTCACGGCCAAAGGCAAATAAGACGACATCTCAAGCCCAAAAAATCGGCATTTCTTTTTATTTGAATATCCTATTCTTTCATATCTTATTTTTCCATGATCGAACATGAAATAGAGCAAAACGTGTCGCATTTCAAGGCACAAAATATCAAAGATTGGGTTATCCAAAGCCTTTGTTACAGACATCAACTTTTGGAGAAAAATACTCGTCGCGGAATCTCACGTTTTGTAAATAACGTGTGCACTGAGAAGGAAAAAGGAAAATATAATTTGCTTATGTTATGTGATCTCTTTCATACGGGATTTTCAGGGGCTTTTTCTTACAGATATAATGTTGCTATTTCCTATTTACAGAGAGTTACTTATCTAAGTGAGGTTGTAAAGGTACCTATTCAACTTCGACATGAAAACCACCTGTAGTGGTAGGCAATGTTAGCAGCGAAATTACCATGACGAAATTCTATAAGAAAACTATTACTGGTTCTTCTACAGGCTTCGGCCGTGGCTAGTTACCACCCACTGGACAAATCCGTGTCGCCAAGCGGTCATTATGACTTATGACCGTGCTTCGTCAGTTGCTCTGGTATATTTTTTAATTTCGAAAAGGTTGTTTTTTTATGGATCTGAATGACACGCGCGGCGTGACGCAGTATTTCGTAGGACTTCGTACCTCTGGAATACCAACATTGCGACTTTGCAGGTGTGGCGAACATCATAGAATGACACAAAAGAAAATGTAGAGACAGTTATTAAACATTGTAGTAAGTAACAATATTAGGCATAGAGATAAGCATATTATATAGACACCCCGCCAAGACTATTTCTCGGCTATAACACCAACATCGAGCACGAGAGCAGGCTGAAAATCAGCAGTCAGGTTACCCCTGGGGTTAATCTGACAAAACGCTGAGCCTGTTCCTTCATTTGTAATTTAAAATTAATTAAAATGCTTCATTCCCTTCATTTTAAAATACAACATTCCCAGTATCAACTGAAAGTGAAAAATTAGGTCATTTAAGTTAAACTTCACAAATCCTCGGCTAAAAGAGAGATCGATAGGCACCGATTAAATATGAACAAAGCCATAATAATATAGTTATTCAACACCTCATGGCGAGATCATAACGACCACAGTGCAACCTAGCGAGTAGTGCAACTTTCGCTGCCAACCTTGGGTTTTCACAGCCGGGAGCGATATGGTTTTCCCTTGTAAGCTTTAATAAAATAACGCAGTGAGGTTGCTAACCCTTGGTGAGAGGTAAGCTAAACGTAAGCTTGTTATAGTGTAGAAAAGTCGGTTCACATATTCTAAATATATAAAAGGAAAGAGTGACTGACTGATCTATCAACGTACAACCTAAATCGCTGGACGGATTGGGTTATAATTTGTAAAACAGGTAGGTTTTATGACGTAGACCTCCACTAAGAAAGGGTTTTGCCATGCGGGCAAAACCGCGAGCATAAGCTAGTCATAATATTAAATCTAGTATCGTTTAAGGTGTATATTTGGGAAATGGGTGTCCTTTTGCCTTTCACAGTAGGGAATCAACACCGCGGCTGTAATTTGCATTAATTTGTAATTCGATTATATTTTAACCATCTTCTTTAGACTTTTATTGTATTGTAGGTAATGATGATCGCTATGAATATCCTTCTTACATACCTACCCGTCCGAGAAAACGAAGGTGTTTTCTGAGAATTATAACAGAACCTTTCATATTATTAAACGTCCTTAAAAACGCCAACTTTCTGTGCTTCGGTAGGAGCGCACTGTAGCTAGTGAAATTACTGAGCTGCAGAGTCTTATAACATCTTATGACTCTCAAGTAAGAAGCATTGATGCAGTGCACCCAGAAATATACCTTTGCAAAATCCTGGGTAGCACTGTACTAATTATGGGCAGCGTTATCTCTTACCATCAGGAGAGCGTCTTACTCGTCTTCTTGTATATAAATGTATCTGCAGATTCCTAACTATTTACCCTGTGGCGCGCTCCAGGTGCCAGGGTAATGACGTTTTAATTTTAATTTAAATAATGGCGCTTTATAGCATCGTAACTACGAGTACAAAGAGCTGCGCTACTTTACCTAATGTTCCCGAAATATTCACAACTTCGCCAGTTTTTGGGAAATAAAGTTAAGGGCTTAAATATACGCTGGGACGCTCGCACTATGTGATGAATTTTGTAACATAAATTTTTACAAATCACTTTTCGAAAATGTTTCCGAAGTTTAAGGACCTATTTTTAGAAGTAGTCCTAGTTTGAGAAAAATCACCTATTTTTCAACATCCCTTTACCGTTTAAAAAAAAAAACAAACTGAAAATACTTTAAAAATAGTAAAACATAATATGACCTATCACCTAGGTAATCTTAGTCCGAAAACATTTTCAAAATGTGAAATACATCATATTACGTGACTCTGATACGGGGGCGAGACAGTCGCCCAGCGTCGCATTAAGCCCTTAAGTAGAAGGGGTATCGTATATCTGTTATCACCTCCTCGTCTTTCCCTTGAAATTCTTTACACGGAAGGATTGAAACTTTTCTTTTGGAGAATTGTTTCGAGTTTGTAAAGTTTTTACATACGTTTTCTTTTACTATAATAAAAGATGAGGAAAGTTGATGTATATAAATTAATGTTTTTTTTTTTTATACTAAATAGGCCTACGTTTGACCACATCCCACCTAATGGAAAGTGAAAATGCGGTCGACGATGGATCACGTATGATGCCTAGAAAGGTACCTATTCACTCGTGCCTTGAAGATACCCAAGTTGTACCGCTCGGGAAACAGATGACGGCAAAGTGTTCCAAATGCGACCAGTTCTCATTAGAAACGACGAAGCAAAACGCTTGGTGCGGGCTGTTGGTATGTAGCTAGATACGAGTATAAAATACAGTAACTGAGCGTGGTATTCACTTGGCTCGAATATGGTAAAACTCTATTCTTATAATATTCTTTGTGTTCTTTTTAACCACACTCTCTATGACTAGGTCTAGTCCCAAGATAAAATTCTAATCGTCATCTTCACTATCACACATCATCTGATCTGATCACATCTTCTCATCATCGCTTCATCATCATTTAGTTATTCATTTCATTTAAATTGACAATACCAGGGGTAGACTTCCTTTGCAGGAGGTCGTCTAGGTGGGTACCCCAACAGTGCCAGTTATTCTACCGCCTGAGCAGTGATGTGCAAACATTACTGTGCTCCGGTAGGAGGGCACTGTAGCTAGTGTAATTACTGGGCTAAAGAGTCTTAACATCTTATGACTCTTGAGTAAGAAGCGTTTGTGCAGTGCTCCTAGATTTTCACATAATTGTGAAATCCTAGGTAACACTGTACTGATTATGGGCAGCCGTTATCTCTTAACATCAGGAGAGCGTCTTGCTCGTCTTCTACTTCATCACATAAAAAAAAAAATAAAAAAAAATAAACTGGTAATAAAATCAACCACACCTTTACGTATTATTTTATTCTCATATCTTGTGATTTACTTCCAGATTTCTTCAGTTTCTTCAGATTTACAATAACACCTTAAATCTATGGCAATCACACTAATATTATAAAGACGAAAGTTTATGTGCGAGTGTGTATGATTGTTACTTCTTCACGCCTAAACGGGTGGACCGATTGAATTGAAATTTGGTATAAAGATAGCTAAGACCTTGGAATAAAACATAGGCTACAGTACAGCGGGTAAAACCGCTGGGCGCAGGTAGCAATAGATATAATGAGCTATAACTACCTATTTGTATATCCGCATGTGGGGTCGACTGGTTCTGAGACTGGTTGAAGTTGAACCGTTACCTGCAACAACACACTATACGTTAATATATTGCCACTTCTAATGTCATATGAGACACATTATTACAGTATATTATGATGTTTTATAAGGTATAGTTAATACAATACAATAATACTTTATTGCAAACCTGGTTACAAGAAATTGTTTCATAAGTAGACAATACACATATAGCTAAAGGTATACAATCGGCGGTCTTATCGCATAGAGCAATCTCTTACAGACAACCTGGTTGGAAGGAATATTGAGAACATGTATAGCGGCGGAGTGCAATTCTACTGGAAATAAAGTTATCTTTTGTTACAATAATTAGATAGTTTACTAATTAATATACAATATGTTTACAATATACTTGTATATATATAAAAATAATATATCTAACAAAAAAAATGTATATTAACGCGTCTTCTTCGTGTAAAATTATAGTTCAAAGTATTATTTTATGCAAGAAGAACTAGACGAGCCCGCTTTGATTTGATGATAACGCCTGCCCATTGCAACAGATACGTATTCCTTTATTAAAAAAAAAAACATTAAAATTAAAATACATTTTATATAGTGTTACAATCACATAGCACCTACGTGTATGATATATAAATAATATTTTGATACGATTTTGGAAACTACCATAAGTGTTATCCACAAGTTGATAAAGCAGTGGAGTGGTGTAGTGTTTACTTTCTTTTTTTTATGTGGAGAAGTAAGTAGACGAGCAAGACGCTCTCCTGATATTAAGAGATAACGCTGCCCATAATCAGTACAGTGCTACCCAGAATTTCACAATGATGTGCAATTCTAAGTGCACTGCACCAACGCTTCTTACTCAAGAGTCATAAGATGTTAATACTCTTTAGCCCAGTAATTTCGCTAGCTACAGTGCCCTCCTACCGAAGCACAGTAATGTTTGTACACTACTGCTCAGGCAGTAGAATAACTGGCACTGTTGGGGTACCCACTACCCACCTAGACGACCTCCTGCAAAGGAAGTCTACCCCCGGTAAAAATAATAGAATAGAGTGGTAACTAATAATAGAATAGAGTGATACTTTATTGCATACCAAAATACAAGAAATAGTTATGAACATAATATGACTAACATAAAACTAGAGGTAAACAATTATTATTCAGTCTGTAACATCCCACCACAGAGCACAAACCACCTCTTTCCACTCCTTTGTCTGGGGAACAGTTTTAGGGGCCAATCCTTAAGTCACACGAATTCGGAGCACGCCGCGTCTAAGTGTCCGAATAGATAGAGGCTCCACTGAGTGGTAATCCAGACCTAAAGTTCCTCCTACATGCGGCAAACGTATCCAGCCCAGTCCCTTTTAGACTAGTTTTCTGCTCTACAGAAAGTTCGTTAAAAACCAAATAAAAATGCAATAGCAACTCTCAAATCTCGAAACAACAAAAATTTCTCTGACTAGGTACCATTTGAATGAATGCAACCTTCGTTACTAAATTCCCCCGGCGACTTTCCACTTTCCATCGAATAACTCTGTTAAAAACGTTCAGCTACGTTACAATTTGCATTTTCGCTTAAGCGCAGTAAAATTGTAGCGAGCATTTGAATCACGGGGGAATGATTGCACCGCCGTGCATTTCAAACGATTCCATAACATTTTAGTATAGCTACTAGCTTTTTATTGGAATACATTTTTTTTTTTTTTTTTTTTATGTGTAGAAGTAGAAGACGAGCAAGACGCTCTCCTGATGTTAAGAGATAACGGCTGCCCATAATCAGTACAGTGTTACCTAGGATTTCACAATTATGTGAAATTTTAGGAGTACTGCACCAACGCTTCTTACTCAAGAGTCATAGGATGTTAAGACTCTTTAGCCCAGTAATTTCACTAGCTACAGTGCCCTCCTACCGGAGCACAGCAATGTTTGCACATTACTGCTCAGGCGGTAGAATAACTGGCACTGTTGGGGTACCCACCTAGACGACCTCCTGCAAAGGAAGTCTACCCCCGGTAAATGCGAATAACATGCGAATTATTATTTTGAGCGTCAGACAAAAACATAGAGAATAGAGAATCAATATCAAGTCAATCTTTATTTCTATATATCTACTCAGCCCGTATCCACCTCTAGGCCTCCTCATGTTCACGCCACACCTTCCGATCCTGTGAGAGTCCATTTCCCTGCAACTTATTTCACAATATCGTCTTTGACCATCGTGCTGGTGGTATTGCCTTAGGTAATAGGTATGCCCTTGTCTTGGATACCATACTGTCACAGCCTTGGTCCACCTGTCCAAACTTCATTCAAAAATTAAACTTGTACATTAAATTTTAAAAATATATTACGAGTGTAGACCTAACTACACTCGTTCGAAAAGCACCTCCATGAGAAGAACGAGCAAGAAACTCATAGAAGAAATGATGAATTATTATCAATCTAAGGAACAAATGGGTCAACTGCTATTCAATTCTAGAGGTGTAATATTATATACTTTTATCATCTATAAGCTTAATAATTATGTGTTTCGGCCTTAGTTTAAAATAAAACGGATCTTTTTATTTTAATCTAAGGGCTAGGACTAGTGTCGAAGACAGTCTATGAAATTACTTAACTGTCTTTTTTGTGGCAAATGATAATATAACGTACAAACTTCGATGAGATATTCCCTAGAAATAACCTAATGCCACAACGCAGGAAATCGGGAATACCATCGACCGAATTATACCTCGGCTCTTCGATTTTATATCCTTTTATCTAAATTCAGATATATAGCATTGTTCTCGTTTCGATATTAAAGTACAGAGTGGATCCATAAAGGTAAAAGGTACCTTGTACTACAATAAAATATTGCACTTATTTTGCTACGAGGTACAATAAAAATAAAAAACTACGTGTTTATAGTGTATTTTTATTGTTAAAACTTATGTATAATACATATAACATATATACTCGTTATATTTTTTATGGAGTTCATAAAATGTTTTATTGAAACAAATAAAAATGTTTTTATATGAGTTTTAAACATCACACCACCGCCCGCAATAATTCTGAATAAAGCAAGTGAATTAAAAATAAATAAATCTACTTTAAGCTCGCGTTCAACACGGTAAAAGCTCTTTACGCTTAAAGCGAGTTTTAATTTATAACTTGAAAACCGATTTACCGATTTCAACAAAATTTTAATGGAAAGGCGGAAAAGAATGTCCTTTTACACAAAATAATTAATTTCCCAAATCAGTTCAGGCCACTTTGAATAATTGGCGAACATGCAAAAAAATGTAACGAGAAATGTCAGGATGACAAAATCGTGTAAAAGCTACCTACATAGCATCTACATAGGTACCAAGTTTCACGTGATTGTTTTAGACGTTGGGCGAGATACTTTTGCATTTAAAAACAAGTGAAATTTTTAAAAAAACTTTAAAAACAAGCTTTTATTATTATTACCATCCAGCACCAAAGTACTCAAGACGAATCAAATGAGCCCAAACTCGATGTAGTTGCGTCGTTAAATGACGAATTCCTAAGGCCACCTTCCAGCTCAATCATCAGATCATTATTATGACATCATAATAATATTGCATTGTCATCCGATTTATACAGACATGCAAAATTTCAACTTAATCGGACACCGGGAAGGGGGTCAAATTAAAATTGCAAGATTTGATTACAGACAGACAACAGACAGGTGAAAGTAAATAAAAGCTTGTAAAAAGAGGTTATCCTTTGACCACGATCTAGCGTGATAATATAAGGCGACGATGCGGCCGATCTGAAGGGCTATTGGCTAATTCTCACCCACTACGAAACTACGATTGATGGCAACTTCAATGTACATTGCTGCTTTTGTTACTTTACTCATATTAATAAGGAAGTTTAAGCACGTAATGTACGCAATTTTGTCTATGGATTCTAGTGTATTACATGTCGTTTTACGATAGCCAATAGGCCCTCTGGTAGAGTCCTTTTCACGAAAGAGGTCCCGCGGAATTTAGCGGAAGTAAATTTAGTTTTATCGATTATTACTGAACTTATGCTAAATATTGTTATTTGTGAGACAAAATAAATACCTATTTAATTAAGTAATTAAATATGAGAAATTATGAAGAGTTAATATGTTACAGATATTTTAACTTTTAAAAAGTGCGATAGTGGCGCTTCGCAAAAAGGACTCCTTTCGTGAGAAGCACTCTAGCAGACTAGAGCATTTGTGAACCCGCTCAAAAAGAAGTAAATTCTCGAATTGTAGTCTTTCAACAAAGAGTTATCCCATCTAAAATTCAAAAGACTAGTAATTACAGCAAGGATCAAACGTCTAAATTCCTTGCATCATCAATCTTCCTAAAGGAACACCTTTTCATCCCGTCAGGGAGCAATCGATCTACTCACAATGCTAAACGACTGGACACCGAGTGTGTAATGGGTATTTTATACGGTACTAAAAGGATTCCCGAACTATTTAGGTACCTTAGGTAAAATACCCCTATTGAATCTCGAGGAATCCCCTTTTATACCGTCTACCTAAAAGCCTTATTACACTTGGCTGAATTTAGTCACTAAATTCAGAATCTAAATTAAGATGAACGATACTTTCTTCTAAATTTAGGATGCTAAATGTGATTACACTTGACTTAATTCAGTGGCGACTGAATTTAGGCTTCTAAATTTAGCCAAATGTAATAAGCCTTTAATACCTAAAGGAACACCTTTATATCCCGTCTGGGAGCAATCGATCTACTCACAATGCTAAGCGACTGGACACCGAGTGTGTAATGGGTATTTTATATGAAGGTACTAAAGGGATTCCCGAACTATTTAGGTACCTAAGATACCCCTTTTTCACCCCTTTTCCAAAATGTTTTTTTAAATCCTTTTATAGGTTAGTTTTTGACCACGATCAGAGGGCCTATTGGCTATCGCAAAACGACATGTAAAACACTAGAATCCATAGAAAAAATTGGGTACATTACGTGCTTAAACCTCCTTATTAATATGAGTAAAGTAACAAAAGCAGCAATGTACATTGAAGTTGCCATCAATCGTAGTGGGTGAGAATTAGCCAATAGCCCCTCTGGTGTAATTTTAAGCGACGATGTACCCGTAGATGGTAGCAGAAATAACAGAGAATATTATAGTTAGATCGGGTTACTTTGGCTTTAAGGGGTAACTTAAGCTCAAAAAAAATGTTTTCAGCAATAAGTGACATTGATGTCACACAAATAATTTAACAATAGAGAGGTATACTGTTTCGTGCTTAAATTTGTCAAATGTCAAACATTTGACCGCAATATTCATTAGGCAGATTAAACTGAGCAAGCAATTATTATCGTTACGAAGATATTAATTAAAATTAATTGACGATCTCTAAATTTAGGCATCGGGTTTTAATTTTAATCTATAATGGTTATTAATTACGTTAATTTCGTTGAACCATTTTTGGTAGAAATTTACCTGTAATTATAATATTATGATGAAAATTTGAGATGATGCGTAACGCTTTTTTCTGGATGAAAATGGCGCAAGCGTTACCCTGAAAACTCTATAGCTACCAAAACCTTTCACAATACTAGGGCAGCATGGTCGGGAAAATCAGCGTATTTAATATTGTTGTAAGTCAGAGAGCTATTACTATCGGTAAATCTAAACATTTTCAATTTTCAAGTACATACATACTACTAATGTACTATATATGCTAAATATCAAGCGCACACTGACTACGATCATAACGTATTCCAACGATGGCGCTGGTATCTTTGCACTAGAACATTTTACTAACAATAAATCGGAAAGAATTATTTAGTTCCACATTTACCCGTTCACGATATGACAGCATGAGTATTGAAATCATAACCTTTATGGAACCTTACCTTCAGACATTTATAGAGACCCAGTAGTCCTAGATATCTCCTAAATCTTCAGAAGGTGAGTTGTAGACCGTATTTTCTAAGCCGTAAGGTCGGTTGCCGTTAAAGTTCAAATGAAAGGTTAGGCAGACCGTGAAGTCTATATCGCGAAACGAGACTAGTTGGTAAATGATTTGCATAAGTGGCACTGTTTTGTCAGGGTTACCGGTAGAGCCGAGAGCCCGATGAAGTGTAACGACTCGATGTCAATTGAGCTATAATAGTTATTTGTTATACACAAGAGTGCAAAGTTGCTTTTTAACCGCGTGCTCAATTTTGATGACCGAGCATGCGAAGGATTCTTTGAAGGTTTTGATTTCACAAACTCATTACACACGATGTTCTAAATTCAATTTTACTTTATCCTCTAGAGGATAAAAGCGGACGGACGGAGGATATTTACAACATTTAGTTCAAAAGTAGGGTGAGGTGTTGATGCAAAATGGACTCAAGCTCAGCATATGTTGAGGACAGGTCCTCAACGCTGATTTTCAGCTTGCAACCTAATGACTATGTGGCATGTGGACACTAATATAAGCCAGAATATACGCTAAGAAGAAGGAAGTTGAGTAACATATTCTAGGAGTATAAGCTCCGATTATTTTTCTAAATTTTTTTAAGACAGAGCGATGAGTTTCTTATTTCAATAGAATTAAAGAAAAATACGTAAATATTATTCTTACTTTGAACGCGATCTAAAATTCAAAATGATCATAAAGATAGTAAGCCCTGAATAATTTGAAGTCTAAAAGCAAAAAGCATTTTGTAGGGTTTATTTTATGCATTAGCATTCTAGCTTATCATTCCAATCCATTTGTTACGCTTGTATCGATGATATACTCAAATAGACTAAATATCTGATACCCCCCTTTGAATGTCCCCCTTTTGTCCATTTTTATCATTTTTATTTGTTTTGTTTTATAGATACAATTTACTCTTAAATTTTTTTATCTTTGTCAATTATGTTGTATGTATATGTCCAAATAGACAATAAATGTTTTTTTTTTTTTTATAATACAGTTTGAGTTAGGTAGTTACTTATTCCTGCGCAACAACCCGAACTGAGTGTTGGCCTCTGAAACAGGAATATTTTTGCCGGTTTGGAGTTTGGAGCCACTTCTTACAAAAACTCTGCTTTTAAGGTGGAAAAGGCTATCTTAGCGCTTCTAACAGATCCTTTTCCTTCTCATCCTTTCAACGCAGAGCTACCGGAACCGTCTACCGGGCCTCTACCCATCACTAGTCCTAATTGCACATAATGTTTTCGAAATGTTTTGTTTGAAACCATTGTTATGGTTCAGATACGTCACTGTGTAACGTGTAACGTAGTTCAAACAAAAGAAACCTCAAACAAAAGAAAGTGCCAAAAAAACTGTGTCAAAGAATTTGACACTGAAACTACAGCATCAATCGTAAGTTTTAAAATGTGCTCCTGGGATGTAGCACTGCAATAAGCGCTATAATACGTACTAGTTTTAGACTTCAAATAACCAACAGGCGACGTTATCTCCCTATATTTCAAAAACATTTAGGTAAGTATATCTTATTCACTACTTTTGCTCTTTACGTAAAAAATGTCTTCGGTCTCTTTTATAGAGATTCGCTTTGACTTTTAACGGTTATTTTATATTTTAGAGGTGAGTATAACATTTATTTGTCATTTTAGTGCTTATTTTGTAAAAAGTCTTGAGTAATGTAGCATTACAAAGTATTCTTATCAACCCTACTACCATTACGAGTAAACGGTTACGAATTGAACAAAACGTTATAGAAAGAAGTTGCAAAATCTCAGAAAGACTGTGAATATGTACATTTATTTATTTAAAAAGATATTTTACATATTTTTAATAAATCGTGCCCAAACAATACAGGGACGTATTTACACTTAAGTAATTTGGTCACTAGATCACTAGATTTTGTCACTTTATTAGGTTTTTTATATAATAATACAGTTAAGAGTTAAACTTGTAGGAGGTAGGACACTGTAGCTAGTGTAATTACTGCGCTAATAAAGAGTCTTAACATCTTGTGACTCTTAATTAAGATGCCTAGAAGCACCTAGAATTCTACAATGGTGTGAAGTACTGTGTGGCACTGGACTTATATTATGGGCAGCGCATCAGGTGAGCATTTTGCTCGTTTTCTTACTTCTTTGCATATGAAATCGTGCCTGGTCTAACGAAGGTACAATAACAATTTGTTTATAATGTTTTGCGGGGATTCTCGATTTTCTCTATTTTAACTTAAGCGATGTGTTTATCAATCACATACATTATACATAGTACGTTAATGAACGAAATACGCCGTGGTTTGCGGTCGAAGCGGTTGATACAAAGGAATAAATACCTCTACATCTATATAATGTTTATCGGCTTAATGGGGTGCTGCTCCGTTAGTATATTATGCCTACGAGTTAATGTTCTTTAATCCCTTATTTTGATTTATAAGGCAATTAAGAAAAACCTTTCCAATAAGCCCAGTCACAGAAAATACGTTTTTTACACTCATTATCTTTAAAAATGTTGATTGATTGACAAAACTTTATTGGAACACTACAATATAAAATACATAAAATCTATATCTGTACCCTGTAGATACTTAACTACCTATAGGTAAACTAGCTTATGCTTGCGACTTTGCCCGCATGGGGAAATCCTTTCAGGCGTATGTCATAAAACCTATCTGTGTTCCAAATTTCAATCCAATCCGTTCAGCGGCCAGCGGATTAGGCTGCGCGTTGATAGATCAGTCAATCAGTCATTCTTTCCTTTTATTTTTTGATGTAGCTATTTAGTCTAGGTCCGTAAGAAAATATGGCCAAGACAACAAGCCTAACCACAGTTACTGTTTTTCATCAACATAATTCACATTGTCTCGTGATGAGAATTTACGGGATCAAGTCTAACGTACTATAAAACGTTTAAGGAGGAAGACACGTTGTGGATCTTTAGTTTATGAAGTCAGTCTTTTAGCGCCATATACATATTTATTTATTTTACTTAAAAAACTTACACCATCATAGATATTAAACAAATACTATTATAGAGGTAGGTACATTGCACATTTATAAAACTACATATACGAGTACCTATAAGTATTTGCATTAATACATTTGCAAAGACAGTTAGAAGCTCTAGCAGCGACAAAAATAATCTAATCTTCTAAATACAGGTAATAGGAAAGCGTGACTGTCTGATTAACTGGTCCATCGAGGCACAGCCCAAATCGTCGAACGCATTGGGTCGAAATTTAGAATACAGGTAGGTTTTTGTTCTATTGGAATAGGTGGCAAGACGAATAAATCGGATGTCCGATGGTAAGCATCATGATTACCCATATGACATACAGTGCCACCCAGTGTTTTAAAATACAAAATTGTGTGCGGCACTGCACTGCGCCTGTTCCCTGAGATATTAGTTGTTGAATCACATCATTCTGATTTAATATATTATTATGAGGACGAGGCGTACGTTTCAATATATCTATTACTTGAATACCACACGACCGATTTCAAGAAAATTTAAATGAGGCCACCTGGGAAGTATCCCGCTCTATGAAACATAAAAAAGATTTTTTTAAATGTAGCTTCTACAGTTCTTTTTTTCTTTTAAGTATCTAATACAATATTCAGTGTTCAGTATTCAGGGAACATACATAAAAGATTACGATAAATTGTTAAACTTTCCTTCATTTTATGAAGAAATAAAAATTTCGTGCTGATATAATTCAACAAGGGGAGGCCTATGTTCAGCAGTGGACGTCCTATGGTTGAGATGATGATGATATATAATTCAACACCCTACAGTCTACAGACGTGCAGTTAATCTTTCGTGTGTATGGTCTATAGGGTCTATAGGGTCTATAGGGATGCGTCATTTCTCCAATCTTGTTCAACATTTATGGCGAGCATATTATGCGGAAAGCCTTGGACGGTTGGGATGGAGGTATCAAGGTCGGTGGTGTGAAGATATCCAATTTACGCTATGCAGATGATACAACCTTATTTGCTTCATCAGAAGAAGAAATGGCTACGCTTTTGAGCCGGCTAGAGACGATTAGTACCGAGATGGGTCTGGCAATTAACACAAACAAAACCAAATTAATGTACATAGACAGGTTCTCATTAATTCAGCGATCTGGCATTTTAAGGAACTATGAAGTGGTGGAAGAGTTTGTGTATCTCGGATCACTTATTAATAATAAGGGCAGCTGTGAACCTGAAATCCGCCGGCGCATTGGAATGGCCAAAACAGCCATGACTCAACTAAGTAGAATTTGGAAAGACAGTAACATCAAGAGGCGAACAAAAATCCGCATAGTTCGTACGTTGGTCTTCTCCATTTTCTTTTATGGCTCAGAAGCTTGGACCTTAAAGGCCGCAGACAGACACAGAATAGATGCATTCGAAATGTGGTGCTGGCGGCGAATGCTTAGGATTCCATGGACGGCATTCCGAACTAATGTGTCTATTCTCAAGGAGCTAAAGATCGAAGACGAAATGAGACTATCATCCGTGTGCCTACAGAGAGTGCTACAATATTTTGGACATATTGCTCGCAGAAACGACGATAACCTGGAAAGACTGATCGTGACTGGCAAAGTAGAGGGGAAGCGGCCTAGAGGGCGTAGCCCCAAGCGATGGTCTGACCAGGTTGCACAGCAATTAGAGATATCGGTCAGCGAGGCACTCCACAAAGCTGAAGATAGGAGCCAGTGGAAGAAGACAGTCTCGGACAAGCAGCAAGGAAGGAGTCACGATCCTCAACATTGAGGGAACGAGTGAAGAGAGAGAGTATGGTCTATGAAGTGTAATGTTAACCCTATTGTTCGCCGGGTGCGACGATGTGTTGATGGCATAAAATTTAGGGCCCTTCAATGAAAAGTAAACACCGCTTCACATCCACAATGGGAGCATTCTTCAAGGAGGTTAATGGTTAAGCTCTTCGTAATATTACAAGATTAAATATTTTATGTTTGTAGTCTATTATATTTTATTCACCTTTAATGGTCTGAGGGACATTTCGGTCAATGGAAATGGCATTTTAAGAGTATTTCTGAATTTGTAGAATTACGCCCAGCAAGTCTTACTTGATAAGTATAAGTGTTTATTCTAGGGTCTAACAAAAAAAATCCAAATCGGTTAGGTTATTTCGAGTAATAGAAAACAAAAAAAAACACGAAAAGGGCATTTCGAGCAATAGTGTTTCTTCAAACAAAAAATACTAAATCAAAATCCGTTCATCCGTTCGGGAGCTACGATGCCACAGACAGACACACACACATACAGACAGACAAACAGACACGTCAAACTTATAACACCCCGTCGTTTTTGCGTCGGCGGTTAAAAATCGTTAAAAATATAGATTCACAGACAAAATTCTGCGGTTACAACGGATTTTACGGGTTATTATTTTCAATGCAGTACTATGTCTATGTTACAACTGCATTGAAAATAATAACCTTACTTTACAAAGTTTTTTACCCATAGATGAAATTGATATGTATCGTAGAGTTATAAGCCCTTACTAATAATATTAACATACTTAGGTGTATGTAGATATGTCAAAAACTTAACTTGATAAAAATATGAAACATAATATATTTTGTATTTGTATTTTTCCTTTCCTACTTGGTTGTCTGGAAGAGATCGCTATTAGATAAGACCGCCAATTGTAACATTGCTTAACTGAAATGTACTTATTTAGTGTTAATTGTTTTCTTTGTTGCAATAAAGAGTTATCTATCTATCTATTTTTGTAATAAGGGGTAGGTTGAAAACATATCCAATATGAATTATCTTTGGGTAAGAGAAAAACTTTTTTTTTAAAGTAGTGTAATTGAGGACCTAATTTTATGTAGTAGGTTAAACACATAAACATAGATATAATAACACTTATAGTCCTAGTGGTTAGACAAGTGCACTCGATGAAAGTAAAAGTAGTACTACAGTGGGTTGTCGCATGCAACAAGTGACATATACTAAGCACTTGGCTTACTTGAACGGGTCGGTCTATGTTTAAAGAAGACTATTTCCTGACTGACTACGGACTACAGGTAGAAATATGAGTATTCTATTTTATAACGGGTGGGATAGATAAACAAAGTACATAGTAGAAGGAAATAAAATTTTATAATAGTTTGAAAATTGGACAGTACTAAGAATTTGACTGAAAGTTTGAGTCAGGAGAACTGCCCACACGGCCAGAAAACTGCCCAGACGGCCAGAAACCAACCCAGAAAAATGCGTAACGCATCGTCATCCGGCGTAACGCATTTTCCTGGGTTCAAATAAAATGGTTTGCCTATATTTACCGACTATACGTCGGCAATGCCAGACACCTCGTGGGCGATACCACTGGTTTGCAGACGACTAACTTCTCACCATGGGGCATGGGGGAACCTATCATTAATACAACACCTTTAGAACAAGGACAAAGGACCTTTGGTATTTTGGACAATTATTTATTTTTGCAATTTTAGGGAGCCAGAGAGCCATAGATTTTTGCATTTTATTTGCTCTTGATCTGCTAAAATATTACTGTTTCGCAAATTTGGTTAGTTGTGCCCTTGTTGACTTGTTCCACCGAAGGTGCGATACGATCACAATTTGTTTTTCTTTGATCACAATTTAATTGTGATACCAAATTATAATAGGCCAATCATAATATGGCCTCAGTTATACTAT
Source organism: Hemithea aestivaria (assembly GCA_947507615.1). Classification (NCBI taxonomy): domain Eukaryota; kingdom Metazoa; phylum Arthropoda; class Insecta; order Lepidoptera; family Geometridae; genus Hemithea; species Hemithea aestivaria. The sequence goes on along the minus strand of OX382326.1, from coordinate 2,594,889 downwards.
AGCAGCAACACATAATGGGGGAGCCGAAAGTTTGTCTCGGTCAACAGTCGCTAACATAAAAGCACCAATAACAAGTGAAATTTTAAAAAAACTTTATTAAAACAAGCTTTTTTATTATTACCAGCTAGCACCATAAAGTACTCGTCAAAACAAATGAAATGAACCCAAACTCGATGGGGTTACGTTGTATAATTACGGAGTTCCTATAGCCACCTTCAGATCAGCTCCATCCGGTCCATCATCAGATCAGCTCCATGTCATAATAATATTGCATTGTCATCCGATTTATACATGCGTGCAAAATTTCAGCTCAATCGGAAACCGGGAAGTGGGTCAAATTTAACTTGCAAGATTTGGTTACAGACAGACAGACAACAGACAAGTGAAAGTAAATAAAAGCTTGTAAAATGGTGGACAGTGACAAGTACCTAAATCCGCTGTAGTAACTATAACATCAAATGGATAACAAAACCAGCTTTAAGGAAGATAGTAAATCAAGTGTATAAAGAGATTACATCATAGCACTAATAGTGTTACGAAACGATGTAGGTACCTAATGGCGCACAGTGCAAACACTACCAATAATGAGTGAGTGGGTTGTAATTTACAATCCAGTTACAAGATGCGATTGACACAAAAATTAAAGATAAAAAAACGCCAATTATTGTTACACTGTTTATGTATTTAGTTCTTAGTTCTTGTAAGTTGTATCACGGTAAAGAGATATACAGTAGTTTGACTCTATAGAAACGGCCGGAATTTGGGAGTGAGTAGATGTGGGCAGATGTGGGTAGAAGTGGGTATATAATCCAGAAGCGGGTGCCACGCAGCGACGGGCGGACGTCGATAGTTTTTTGCAAGTATTTAGTGTAATTTACGTTATTTACTTTGGACGTATGTATACATAATATAATAAATTATATAAAATGGCAAAAAATAGCATTCGATATTATGCTGTTTTTAAGGTAAGTTAGTATGAAGTTATTATAATATTTATTTTTTATTTTTAAAAGTATTCTGCTGAAGTAAGAGTGCGAGTAAGAGACCGAGTAAGAGTGCGAGTAAGAGTCCGATAAGAGTGCAAGTAAGAAACTGAGTAAGGATGCGTGTAAGTGTCCGAGTAATAGTCCGAGTAAGAGTGCGATTAAGATTCCGAGTAAGAGTGCGAGTAAGAGACCGAGTAAGAGTGCGAATAAGAGTAAGATTCTGAGTAAGAGTTCGAGTAAGAGTTTGAGTAAGAGTTCGAGTAAGAGTTCGAGTAAGAGTCCAAGTCTTGTCTTGTCTTGTCTAGATAGTAGCTTAAGTAAGTAGATGATATGAAACAGGTAGGTACCTACTGTATGCGGGCAGCGGCTGCCCGGCAGCCCTATGACTTGCGCATGTACCGCGAGACTGTAGGTATTTATGTTCAAAAATCACGCTCAGTCAAACTACTGTATATCTCTTTACCGTGGTTGTATCAATAAAATGTATCTAATATAATCATAATACAATTATCTAAAATCAGTTTCGAATATTTAAGACTTTTGGAATTATAGCTTTTTGGTCACAAAACATCGTTGTTTTCACTAAGCGTTTTTTTTTTCTAGATAAGTTTTTTTACGAACCTCAAAAAAGAATAAGGTTTACAACTATTAGTCTATCAGATTTATGTTACCTATTAACTTCACCTTATAGCATTAATCCAACCTGAATTCTGGTCACCAATAACAAGAATTTTCCAAATCGACAGAATAATGGTAATGTGTGAAGTTCTTTAAAAACAGAGGGGCTATTAGCTAATTCTCACCCACTACGATTGATCGCAACTTTAATGTACATTGCTGCTTTTGTTACTTTACTCATATTAATAAGGAGGTTTAACCATGTAATGTACGCAATTTTGTCTATGGATTCAAATGTTTTACATGTCGTTTTGCGATAGCCAATAGGCCCTCAGGAATAACCCTTTTGTGAAGTTAGTTAAATAAAGTTAAATACTTGTTACTTATGTAACATTTAAATAGACGACATTCATAAGAAATTAAACATCAAAAACCAAAATCCATTACAAAAATAGAAAATAAAAAAGTGTGTGCGTGTAACCTTTACGCGCGATTGAAGTAAAACTTCAATTTAATATCCCGTGAACATTCACGAATTTTACTCGACACTGGCAAAATGCACATGTTGCCATATTATTAAAAAAAAAAAAAAGAAATTAGACAGACCATAGTATATGACATATACTTACAACCAATCAGAATTATTATTTTTAAATGGCGGAAACTACACAGACTATAGTAAGCGTTACTTCCGTCAGAAAAAAAAAAAAGTAAGCGTTACTTCCGTCAGAAAAAAAATCTGAGTTACTCCCTAGTCGCGCCTAAAGAAGTTTTACTTCAAAAATTCAATATGCTAAGCGCTTTCCCGAAAATAGGCAAAGTGACAAGCTGGTTTCGAGTACGCGGAACATCCTGTCTCCGAAGGCATATTTAATTTCCTGCAGGATATGATGACGTCATAGATGATTGGCACTGGTTTTGAGGCATTTACTATATAAGAATTAATTTATTAATGCGAATAATAGTAAGAATTATAACTACTGGTGTTCCAGTCGTCTATAATTATAGGACAATCAACATTCAAAAGCATTTTTATTCAAATACAGTGGAGCATTTTTGTAAGTAGGTACCTACTTAATTTTTCTTGCTACCTACTTTCCGAAGAACTCTGTGAAAATATAGATGCCTAACTAACAAGTGAAATTTTAAAAATACTTTTTAAAAACAAGCTTTAATTATTATTATTATCTTGCATCATAAAGTACTCGTCAAGACGAATCAAATGAGCCCAAACTCGATGGGGTTGCGTTGTTTTATGACAGAGTTTCTTTGGCCACCTTCCAGCTCCATCATCAGATCAGCTCGATGTCATAAAAATATTGCATTGTCATCCGATTTACACACGTATGCAAATTTTCAGCTCAATTGGAAACCGGGAAGTGGGTCAAATTAAACTTGCAAGATTTGATTACAGACAGACAACAGACAGGTGAAAGTAATATAAAGCTTGTAATAGTAAAATTGACTTGTACTCCGTTGTAGCCTATTTGAATAGATTATTATTGAGTTGTTTCCACTGGTAGGTTTCGGCAGTGGCTAGTTAGTTACGTGCACTGTGCAACAAGTGTCAAGCAGTCATTTATTACCGTGTTCCGGCATGATGTTCAGTGAAATCAGGGAGGGGTTTTTTCCCATCTTTTAGGTTTAGATTTCTACAATCTGCGGCCGTATCGTTGTTTAAAATCACGCGGGATCGTGGTCAAAGGCTATCCAATATAATGAATAAAAAAAACAGAACGTTAAATATTTACGCAATAATATACCTACAAATTAATCGTACTATATATTCGCCAGATAATAAGAAACATTAATTGTAGAAATACTTGTATTACTTAACCCTGATACGGACCTAGTACGCAAGACCCCAAACGTGAGTTTATTCAAGTTATGCTCACTGGTCATTTCTTGATTGTAAATACACCTGACATTGTGAATACATTTTATACTGTAATATTATTATTATCCGTTATACTGACCACCATAATACAAACATAAAGTTGCTTAGCTTGGGGTTAGGCGCTGTGTGAAATTTCCTGAAATATTTATTTATTATTATTTATATATATATCACATATTATACCAAGCTTCGCCCAGATTTTGCCTGAAAACGCTGCACTGCACTGGTACGAATAGTTTCTATTCCTTGACGCTGGTTTAAGGGTGGCACAAATGACAGCACTTATTAAATTCCAGAATTCAAACATTTTACTTGAACCAACGCACACTAGAGCGGGTCGCATTGTCTCCAGTGTGTATTGTCAAATAAAATGTACGCAAGTACCTATTTCTAAAGTAAAATCCGCCTTACTTATACTTGAAGTAAAGACATAATAAATGGGAATGTGGTCCAATCTTACAATCTTGGTTCTTCCAAACCCCTGACATCCAAACCCCTGAACTCCAAATCAAGAATCTATAATCCAGACCAAAACTCTTAAAGAGCTGTTAGTAGATAAACAAAATTGTATTGTTTCAGAAAATCTTTATCTTATTTCGGCGGAATGCGAACAAAATTCACAACAAGTAATCTTGCGATAACCAAATAGGACCGGGAATAAAATGGCCTTGTAAATAGAAGAATTTCGGGATCTCTTTATTATTTAGATATTCTGAATATCAAGGGAGATTCTTTCCTTTGCGCAATATTAAATTGCCGTATTACCTGAGATCATGGAATACTGAATAGTGCTGAAGAAATGAGATGAAAAATATAATAGGTATGAGAAAGTATAATTTATTCTTATTACTCTTCATAACCTAGGGTTTAACCCATTTTTTGCAAAATTATTTTCTTGGTCTTAATTTAGAATTTTTGTATTGTGTTTTTATTTATTGCGATTTTAATTTGTAGAAACCTGAAGTAAGATAGATAGAATCTCTGTATTGTAACACCACAAATATACGGACAATCTTAAAACTAAAACACAATTTCGTAACTAAGAAGGCAATTAAAACTGAGAAATCTGGTGATCTCCCATAAGTTGTTACGGCAATCAATATGCCATACTGTAAGCCTTATTGAAATCTATACGTCCTGACTCCTGACACTTCATCGAATACACAAGGATTATTGCCTCTAATACTTCAATATGGTAAAATCTGTTAGAATAAAATCCTGATTAATCTTTAATTCATACTTTTTGCAAGCTTTTATTTACTTTCACCTGTCTGTTGTCTGTCTGTCTGTAATCAAATCTGGGAAGTATAATTTTTTCCACTTCCCGATTTCTAATTGAGCTAAAATTTGGCATGCATGTATAAATCGGATGACGATGCAATATTTTTATGACATGGAGCTGATCTGATGATGGAGCAGGAAGGTGGCCATGAGAACTTCGTAATTAAACGACGCAACCCCATCGAGTTTGGGCTCATTTGATTCGTGTTGACGAGTACTTTGGTGCTAGATGGTAATAATAAAAGCATGTTTACAAAAAGTATTTTTAAAAATTCACTTGTTTAAGATTCTCCCTTCGAAGGAGTAAATCAATTCCACCAAAATGCAAAGTTTTAAAAGGAACAATAAATTACAATTGTATTTCAAAATTCCAAAACTCGCACGTTGCGCACGTTCCATGGAAACAATATTTGGAAGCGATTGCTTGGACAAATTCAATAAGTATGATTTATTGGATCCCTCGCAGTGAGTTTCCAAGGCTTTCCGAATAAAAGGAAAATATACTCTTATTTGCGACTTGGAGTATTGACAGATGAGACGAATTTTTTTGATCGCGTAATAAGAATCCTGGGAGTTGGGAGTTCTTTCATTATGTGTACCTCTCCAGTTCTGATACGTTTGATCTCCTGAGAGCGGCTACGGAGGCAATACTTTAGTAAATTTATTGTGTCTTAGTTGCTATAATATATTTCTTGTATCATCGTTAAATTATGTGCAAGATAAGATTACATACTTATGCTCGTGTTAGATTTCGGCCGTGGCTAGTTAAACCCACTAGACACCAGTGAAATTAAAAAAAAAAACCTTTTTTAAAACAAGCTTTTATTATTATTACTATCTAGCACCATAAAGTACTCGTCAAGACGAATCAAATGAACCCAAACTCGATGGGGTTACGTCGTTTAATAACGGAGGTCCTATGGCCACCTTCCAGCTCCATCATCGGATCAGCTCGATGTCATCAAAATATTGCATTGTCATCTGATTTATACAGGCATTTTTTTTTAAATGACCTATGCTGTTGGTCTCTGATTAAGACCTCTACAGCTTTACCGGACGTGACACATTGTGACAGTGTTTTTTTTTTTTATAGAGAATAGGGCTGCGTTTGACCACAGTCTCACCTGTTGGTAAGTGATGACGCGGTCGAAGATGTTACACACAGGACCTAGTAAATACCTATTAACCCTCGATTTGAAGACTCCTAAGTTGTAATTAACAGGAAACACTGATGCTGGCAGAGAGTTCCAACCCTTTGCCGTCCGGATAATGAAGGTTGAACTTAATCGCTTCGTACGGGCAAATGGAATATCAACCATGTAGCGATGACGCAGCGCTGGTCCTCTAGATGTTCGGTGGTAAAAAGAAGATGGTGGGATCAGATCATGAAGCTCCTGGGCACACTCACCGAAATGCACTTTGTAAAACACCGATAGACTAGCAACCTGTCTACGGTGTTCCAAGCTTTGCAAGTGGCGCTCCACCAACGAGTTATCAGCAATAAGTCGTTTCGCCCGTCTTTCTATGGAGTTCAAAGCCTCGAGCTGATACTTGGCAGATCCATCCCAAAGATGAGAACAATACTCCATGCACGAACGGACTTGCGCTTGGTACAAATTGAGAAGCTGTCCCGGTGTGAAGTATCGTCTCACTTTGTTCAGGATACCAAGTTTTTTCGCTGCAAGTTTTGCTTTGGACTCAATAAACGAGGCAAAATTTAAGGTAGGTGTTAAAGACATACCTAACAACTCAAGATGGTCGCTAATCGGCACTGACACATTACGGAAAGTTGGATGGAAAGTTGGATTGAGCGTGAATGGGCTTTTTTTAGCGGAGAAAAGGCACGCCTGAGTTTTAGACTCATTGAAACCAACGAGGTTGGCGTCTCCCCAGTCGGGCACAGCCTTCAACGCTAAGTTCAACCCAGAGATCATAGATTCCCGAAGAGACTGAATTTGTGCACTACTGGCTCTTGCATTTTACCGGGGGTAGACTTCCTTTGCAGGAGGTCGTCTAGGTGGGTACCCCAACAGTGCCAGTTATTCTACCGCCTGAGCAGTGATGTGCAAATATCACTGTGCTCCGGTAGGAGGGCACTGTAGCTAGTGAAATTACTGGGCTAAAGAGTCTTAACATCTCATGACTCTTGAGTAAGAAGCGTTGGTGCAGTGCTCCTAGAATTTCATAATTGTGAAATCCTAGGTAACACTGTACTGATTATGGGCAGCCGTTATCTCTTAACATCAGGAGAGCGTCTTGCTCGTCTTCTACTTCATCACATAAAAAAAAAAAAAAAAAATGTATCTTTCTACAACAGTGCTATCATCTGCGTATCCCAAAATACCAGGTATTAACAGATCATTGATATGTAACAGGAACAATGTCGCAGAAAGAACCGACCCCTGAGGTACCCCGGCGTTAATAGCCAATTGATCGGACGAGCAGCCATCAATGACTACTCGAATCGATCTTTCCCTCAGAAAGTCCGATATCCAAGTGCAGAGACCAGCAGGCAGGCCATAGCGAGGAAGTTTGCAAATAAGGCTGTCGTGCCAAACCCTGTCGAAGGCCTTAGAAACGTCGAGCGAAACCGCAAGAGCCTCACCGTACCCATCGATGGCCTCCCAACAAACATTTTAGTGCTAACGGCAACCTTTTTTAAAGCTTATAGTTACACAAATGTTATATAAGAGCTCCGGTAAGAGAATTAAGCGTTATTGAGGTGTTAAGGACAAATAATTAAACCTTCGAGAGAAGTAATGGTATTAAAAAAAAATTAAAACCTTAAGGTGATAATATGGAGTTAGTCGAGACCATTATATCACTACTTTTTATAGCTTTAAAAAGTCTTAAACACTAAAAGAAGTTTTAAGGTGTCTACTACCACTTACTAACGACTGATTTCATTGAACAGAGTTAGTTTAATGTCTTGTAACACTTTTAGTGGTACTCTTTTAACTTAAGGAAGAGTAAAACACTAAATGTTTTTGTCAGGTGTTAACTGACACTTGATGTTCTTAAACAGAGTTAGCCTACGTATCTTGTAACACTGTAAGGGTTAATGTTATAGCTTAAGGAAGAGTATACCACTAAAAGTTTTTGTCAGTTATTCACTAACACTTTTGGTTCTAGAACAGAGTTAGTTAAATGCTGTTTACAACCTAATAAGTTCAATGGAGCTCTTAGAGGTATTAAGAATGTTATTCGTTTTAGTGAAGTATTTTTATTATAAACTAGCTTATAATTAATGCTGTAAGAGTTTGATTCCACCTTAATAACACTTAAGGTTATATATTGCGGTTAATCGGTCAACAACAGGTCATACAGTGGTTCTTATTTATAGTATATACTGCGGCAAGCACTATTTGCAAACTTTATAACTATTATATATCACTTTAAGTGGAGTTACAGAATTAAAATCCCTTAAATAGGTACATCTAAAACTCACCCACTCCTCTAAATTTCATAATATTGACGGAAATATTATTTTTATCGATCAGGCACCCATGGAAACATAAAAAAGGACTTTGACTTTATTATAAATACAGACTAAATGCTATATAATATAGGTACATAATTATTATCAAAAATGGGTTTTCAAACAATAACAGCGGAACCCTAGAAATATTCAGCGAATGGCTCCAAATTAGACTTTTATGCAAACTTAACATATTTTTTCTGCTTTAAAACCCTATTGTAGAACTAAAAGTGGCTAAGGAGTGCTAATTATCATTCTTTAAAAACTTTGACTTGCATAACAGAGTTAACAGAAACCATAAGTGATTGCAAATTGACTCCATTAAAATAAAGATAACCTATAAAAAAAAATTGGATGAAACCTTGTTTTAAACATTATTACTTTACTTTTCAAAACAATTTTTTTTTAACTTTTCTTTTAAAACCCTATAATACACTATTAGAAACTATTATTTTCCATAATTGAAACAAAAGTATCTGAGACTATATATTTATTTTCTACAGAATATCATGAAAAGTAGTTTATTTCAGAGGCGCATTAAAATTGAGATGAAAACTAGTATATGTTTTTACAAAAAACTTATCACCGCAGTGAGATTTAATGATTATAATCAAACAACGAATCAAAAATACATTGACTTATCAATTAATTTTTATTTGTCGTCTTTACACTCAATGTTGTGCTGGACATGATATATAGTTACTCTGCTTAATATTGAGATGCTGTTGGGGTAACAAAATCACAAAAAGTATGTAAATAAATCAAACAGTTGGCGCCTAATGTTGTATAAACTGCCACTTAATATCTGCGATATAGTCCTAAGATTTAAATTGTTTCAAATAAGCACTAATACACAAACTAAAAAGTTACAAGAGTAATTCATACCACTTGTGTACCACTCTAGGGTTGCGATTGTAACCTGACAATAACTCATTAAACACTTAAAGTGGTAACAACAGCTCAAATAGCACCACTCTAACTCCTTACTATCACCCAAATATTACTCCTCTAGAACTCTTAAATAACTTTAAGTTCTAAATTCGTGGGCCCAAATCAGGGTTAAAAGGTAGTTATAGCGGCTTATACCACCTATTCTTAGCGCCTTAATAGCGCCTTAGATTTTTAAATTCTCTTACACAGCTTTTGTAGCACTAATTCTTATCACCTAAATGTTAGTTGGGCTCACTCCAAATATGTGTGGCATACGCAAGAAGGTCTCCAGTTGACCGTTTACGACGAAACCCGTATTGGCGGTCACTGAGTAGTTCGTTCGATTCAAGGTATGCCAGCAAACGATTGTTCAGTACACGTTCCATCGTGTTACGGCATGATGTTCAGTGAAGCCAGCCAGTCAGCCAGCCAGGGAGGGATTTATCTTGCCTTCTAGATTTAGTCCATCCTAGCTCCTATAAGTTACCATCTACAGCCCCATCGCATCGTCTCTTACCTTAACATCACGTGAGATCGTGGTCAAAGGTATTATAATGAATTAAAAAAGGTAACTTCTTATGTAATACCATAATTACAATAAAATAAGCGTAAACTTTGGAATAAGTGCTACTTTATTACGATTTTTGCGACACTAATGCAACATTCTTAATTTGTGCACTGAGGCCAATGACAGATCTATAGCTCCATCTCCTGGGCCAACTATAGAATAACAGTAATTGCATTTATTTTATTGTTATAACTATACTCTTTTACTAGATTCACTATTTATTATGTTATAATGCATGCTCCGAAATTTTCACACTCTAGAACTACTGTAAGTATCACATAATATCGTTCGTGAGGAACAACTGTCTAGGGAAGACCACAAGGCAGTCTATGCCAATTACTACAACCGATAGTTCCAACAAGTCTAACCAGTGATTTACTATTCAAGTCGTAGTAAAGTCAGGCTCATTAAGTTGTCACATTTGATTTACAGATCCTGAGCCCTGTCTAGACGGGAGCATTCTACTCGTATGTTACATGTTGTCACAGGCTATTGTTAAACCGGCAGATACCGAGTATTGTTGGACCAATCAAACAAGGCTGAGACGGCTTACCCGACTAATCTATTGAAAATTGGATCTGCTGGGCACTTTTTGGTTATTAAAATACAGATAAAAAGTATTAAAAGCGTTAAATTGGACCGTTGTCCATCGTGTTGGGGTTTAATCGAAGTATCTATGGTACAGCGCCTGACAGCGCTCCAGGCAGAGTCTTAGGAAGCGACTGCGCAGGACAGGCAGGAGTGGCGTCTTCTTGTGTCGGAGGCCAAGACTCAGTTTGGGTCGCTGCGCCATCTTAGTTACTTAGTTCGAAGTATGTATGGTGTACTCGTATATGAAGTTACTATTGTAGATAAAATAGTTCTCATTAATTAGACCTTGAACGTAAATATATATTAGATTTACCTTCTGTGCTTTGTCTTTGTCAAAATATCACCATGTGATAACATAAAATGTGTGACGAATTCGAGATTTAAAGCCACACACACAATCTGTTAACAAATTAGTCATAGCTACGGCTTCAGCTTAGCCTTTCGAGTGCGATATCTGCTTGTTTTTGTTGTACAGCCTGTGCATATACTCATTGTTTCAATTCCAGTGAAAGTGATACTGGTTAGTAATTCTGTCCATTGTTGCTTCACTTTCTATTCGATTCTTGTCCTATCTAGATCGGTATTGTTGCTACCGGCTCTTTTACAAGGAAATGGTAGATAGATCAGTTGGATAGATAGCTTACACTGTCGCAGATTCGGTCCACTGGTTCGTAAATACCAGAGCGACTATTGGCTATCCCGCACCGCTGATTATCGCCATTAGCCATTAACCGACCAAAAATAAATTTTACTTAGAGACATAGAGCGCTAGAGTTCAAAAGTCATTTTATACTTGGTAACGTCCACTAGCTTGCTGCTCGACAAATTTATGAAACTTCTTTTAACTTTAGCGCTCTATGACTCTATGTACGTTTGTTACATTTTCTCGCCTATACGGCTGAACCTATTGAGCTGATATTTGATACGTAGAGCTTAGACATATCGGCCACTTTTCATCCAGTAAAACTGTTGGACGCAAACAAGTACAAAATAATTATTTATTGAAAAAATATAGGTTTTTAAAGGCCTAAGTATTCTATAAACGATCTCTCTCATCGTTATTATTGAACATTACACAATGAAGGCCTCAAAGTGCATCCAATAACATAAAAGTTCATAGCAAAGATGAACGCTACCCAGAACCGATTCAGCAACAAGTTGGTTCGGTGAACGCGTTATACAGCTATACCGAGCCGTACTGAGAACGAAGAACAATGGTCATGATGTACTAGAGATTGCAGTTACTCATCTTTGGATGGCTTTGTTTCTGGAAGACCGCTTGATTGCTATATTGTGCACTAGTTTTGTAGTGGCATGTCAAAGTTTACAATAACAAATGACAAACGATATTTTTAGAAAACAAATTAGATACTTGAAATTTGATATTAGAGATTGAGATTTTGTGATATTCCGTCCCGGAAATAATTATAATGAATAATTATTAGAGACAGTAGCTGCGTTATTGTAGGGCGCGGTTGGGCGACCGCCCAGGGCGCTGGATAAAAGGGGCACCACAGGCGCTATAATGGGGCGCCTGGGGCGCCCCATTATAGTAAAATAGTAGTGAAAAATTCAAAATTTCTCGGTGCTCGCAGCGAACTGCTCGCGCTTTTGTAAATAAGAACATTTAGTTTCTTTACCACTCGAAGCAAGCTAAACGCACATCATACGTGCTGAAAAATACAAAATTTTCTCGGCGCTTGCAGCGAGCTGCTCGCGTTTTTATAAATGAGAACATGTACTTTCTTTGCCTCTCGAAGCAAACTTAACGCACATCATTCGTGCTGAAAAATTCAAAATTTTCTCGGCGCTCGCAGCGGGCTGCTCGCGCTTTTATAAATAAGGACATTTAGTTTCTTTGCCACTCGAAGCAAGCTTAACGCACATCATTCGTGCTGAAAAAATCTAAATTTTCTCGGCGCTCGCAGCGAGCTGCTCGCGCTTTTATAAATAATAATACTTATTTACTTTCTTTGCCGCTCGGAGCAAGCTAAACGCACATCATTCGTGCTGAAAAATGCAAAATTTTCTCGGCGCTCGCAGCATGCTGATTAGGTGGTTTTTGTTCTGTTTACGCTCATGATTTTGCCCACCGGATTCGGCCTAAAAAAAAAACTGGATTAAATCCTTTTTCGTTTTTAGTATGGGTTTGAATTGCTTTTTAGGGGGCGCCGTAGAAATCTCGCCCAGGGCGCTGGTAATGTTAAAACCGACACTGATTAGAGAATAGATGCTTATGCAGTCTTGAGACTTTTTTTGCTTTTCACAAATTTCAATAAAATTATCAATTTCAGCCCATATCGGCCCACTGCTGGGCAAAGGCCTCCACCTCTTCGTGCCATACAACTCTGTGATCGCTGCGATGCGATGTCATCGAACCATCGGGCGAAATAAATTTATCGCTTTTGACTTTTTTAATAAAAATTCTGATGATCTTTTTCATACACATATTCCCGGATCTTTTTTAGATATGAAAAAATATATCGCTTTGACAACAAAAATACATAATTGGTCACATAAGTGCGAGGTTCTTTTATACCTTGTCTCACTTCTGTCACTGGTTGAAAGTACAGTGACAGTAGCTCGAGTGGTGAGCCTTCAAGGCAAAGCCAAGGTCGGTAATCTTTTGTAAACACGAGATGAGAATTTTTTCAATAGCCCCGCGGATAAAGTGCGGTTTCAATTCAAATGAGCACTGCGTATTTTACGGCGCTGATGGAATATTTTTGATTTAAAAACTTTTTATATATTTTAAATTAAACGTTGATGGAACGGCGTTTTATGCGGTTTAATGTTAAACGAGTAAGTAACCTATATTTTAAACGTTGAGGACGGAATGAAAATATAAATAGAGTAATTTTTTTTTGCAATTTGCATTAAGTATTTGCATGTACCGACACACTTGTATTGTACCTCTTAGTTTAAGCTCGAAATTTATCAGGCGTGTGTATAAATGCGTTTTTTTTTTAATATGTTAAATTAAACCGGTAAAAAACTACGTCTTTATTATGTACCTATTTTAATATTTATGAATTTAATAGTAATTAAATTTCATTTTAACACGAGTACCTATGCAATTAGTAAAAATATAAAATGGTTTTTAAATCATAACCATCTATTTAATCGTCATGCATTACGTTACCGCGAAATTGGCTGTAAAGAGAAAAAATACCGGGAAATGGAAAAACTCCTTTGTTCCGCAATTTTTCCCGGACAATAAATACAGAAGACGGATTAACGTAACGTTTCTTGCACGTGTAATAAAATATAAATTTAAGAGTTTGCGCGGGAAAAGAAATAAAACGGAATTTGACGACAGGTTGTGAACAGGTGAAGCGGGAATTGCTTCGAAATTTAAATAGTTAAACCTCATAACTCATAACGAATGAAGAGTTCTTAATTAAGATGATGATGAGTTAAGAGCGCTTATACAATTTGACGCTCTCTCGCTCACACTATCAACATTTTGCAATATAAATTCAATTAACTGAGTGTACGCAGGAATTACACGAACTAATTCCTTCAAGCCCATTCTACCGACGTACGTCGCGGCAGACGGCAAAGCGGCATCCTTACTTAGTGGCGTTACCTACTGCCCGCACCAAGCGTTTTGCTTCGTCGTTCTTAATGAGAACTGGTCGCGTTTGGAACACTTTGCCGTCATCCGTGTTTCCCGAGCGGTACAACTTGGGTATCTTCAAGGCACGAGTGAATAGGTACCTTTCTAGGCATCTTACGTGATCCATCGTCGACCGCATTTTCACTTTCCATCAGGTGGGATGTGGTCAAACGTAGGCCTATCTCGTATAAAAAAAAAAATAAAAAAAAAACTTTTTGAAAATTCCTCAAGAGGAACCCTGCACAATATTAATTACACACATTTTAAGTGTTTATAGTTTGATATACTATAAAATGGTGTGATGGGATGTTATGAAAAAAAAATTACCTCCATTTTATAATATTAAAAAATGTTCACTATGGTTTATACCCCAAAGTGTGACACCACATTAAATGGCTCTACAAAAACAAAAAAAACTGGTTGTCAGCTGTCAAAAACTTTTTTCTTTTAGCATTTTATCCATGATTTTTAGTGTCACGCCTGTTTGCCAACTTGGTGGACAGACATAAATATTAAAAACGCCTTTTCAGCGAGTAATAAACTGTACCCAGTTTCCACGAAAACGGGAAATTAAAGGCGTTTTTGAAAACATGCGGATATTTCATTTCAGAATGTCTTTCATCTTTTTTATCCTTGTCGTTTAACTAATCAACGGTTCTTGCGCTTAGGGAAGGAAATATGGATCCATCCACACGTAAGTATGCTTGGTGGTATTATTATAAAATTTAATTTATGAAACATTACGATATCATGATACGGCATCAATATTTTAATATAATTATTTATCTACCTGCAGGGTTGTCTGGAAGAGATGGCTTTTAGTGATAAGACCGCTTATTGTCACACTTAAGTAATGCAAGTGTTTTAGGTTTAAGTTTTCTATATATTTGTGGTGTAACAATAAAGAGTTTTCTATTCAATTGTTTTAAATTTTACATTCTGTCTACATTCATCATCATCATTGGCCTTCGCGTCTATTGCAGACGATTTAGGCACTGTCTGTTGGGTTGCGTTGGCACTTCCGTTGGTGGCTAATAAAACCAATCCTGGAGCGGCAGGGTCGACTACATGTTGGGCAAACGTGAGTCACAGCAGAGGGGTTGTTGGTTCTGTTGTGCCGTCTGTGAGATCGATATTCGCATCGGCAAAGCGGCGACCATGTTTGGGAAACTTCGTGCAAGAGTATGGGATAACCACCATCTTACAGCTAGAACAAAAATCATGGTATACAAAGCTAGCATCCTCAGCATACTCTTGTCTACATTAAAAAAGTTAAAACACAACACTGGCAAATCCAGTAACCAGTGGCGCTAAACATGCGAAATCGGAATGTGAAAAAGTTACCTCAGTTCTCATCGTTTACCGTAACTCCCACGTTGCGTTGTCCCACATAACATAACAAATGATAGTACATACTAACATAACGTCCTATTCATACTCGCTCATGTGTATCCATGTATTTACTATCCTAAACATGTGACATGAAGTTAATTTTGTTCGTCTGTCAACATTTTGTAAGGCAAATGTGTCTGGCAACTGGTGTGGGTCACTGTGGCCGTAGTATGACACACGGGATCCCGACGAAACTTCAAGAGTAGAACTGTCATCCCGTACATTGTACTTTTGTGAATGTATGTGATGACAGTTGACACATGATAAGTATACGCAGCGTCTGTACTTGAGTGGCTGGCAAGTTATGTGTCCTCTAACTCTACATTTTGCTTTTAAGACTATTGGCACAGATCAACTTGACAACAAGACAAGACCCCGCACAGTCTGAGCTAGGCCAATATTAAAAAATGCGCTTTTTACAAGCTTTTATTTACTTTCACTTGTCTGTTGTCTGTCTATAATCAAATCTTGCATGTTTAATTTGACCCACTTCCCGGTGTCCAATTGATCTGAAATTTTGCATGCCTGTATTATTTGGATGACAATGCAATATTTTTATGACATCGAGCTGATCTGATGATGGAGCTGGAAGGTGGCCATAGGAACTCCGTTATTAAACGACACAAACCCATCGAGTTTGGGCTCATTTGATTCGTCTTGACGAGTACTTTATGGTGCTAGATGGTAATAATAATAAAAGCTTGTTTTTAAAAAGTTTTTTAAAATTTCACTTGTTTATGGCATAGGTGGCAATAAGCAGACGGCATAGCAACTGTAGCACCTGAGTAGGGTGAGTGGTTACTGTCATCATTGAGTAGCGGATTTTTTAAGCCTCGCCACCTGCTGAACGCTTGTTACTAACTTTACTAACGCTGAAAAAATGTACTGTCATGCCAGTAATTTTAGAGCGTTAAAGTTACACGGTCAGGCTATCCCTATTTTATTTTATTTTATTCGAAAAACATTACAGTGTAAGTATCTTAGTGGGTAAAATATGTAAATTTCTAGTCACCATTTACAAGTTTTCGCCAAATAATGTTTTTTTAATTATTTTTATTTCATTTAGTAAATTATGTTGTAAAATTTAGCAATAAATTTATTTTCTTTCTTTCTTTCAAGTTTGAGTGAGTTAAGTCCAAGCGATAGTTGAAAAGGGAGAGCCGCCAAATTCTATCAAAGTAAATAACCTGCTTACTTGCTGACGTAGATGTACACTATGTCATCCGCTATGTTTATCAGTCAGTGTTGCCGTACCATAGAACAAATAATAACAGCAATCGGGGACGTAGTACTACTGTGTTTTTGTTGAGACAAGGACATGGGACAGAAACCTTATTTACGTAACGCTGAATGACTGACTGGGCCTTGCAGTTGGATCGGGCGGATTTAGTCTCCCGCGGACGAGTGATGCGGCGTTCCCGCTGCCCTGGCATTATGGCGTCCCGCAGGAACACCCCCAGGTTTTAGTGGGTATCCCCGCCGCGCACATTTTCGGCTGGGAAGTCCCACGTACATATTGTCATAATAACATGTCGCCATTGTGGCAAATCAATTTCAATTTTAAAACCAAAATCGTTTCATTGTATACACACAGATTCAAACAAATCAAAACTTTTCTTTTAAAACAATACCTGCCTCTTGCACTGCTTGTATTGTAAACATTGCAAGTAGAATCGGTAGGAAGTAATATTTGATTAGGAATTCTGATAAGAAATTGATTAAATTCCAGGAATAATAAAAAATAAAAACATAACTTTAAATTTAAATCTTGAAACCCGTTTCCAATTAAAAACTTTATGCGAACCCACAAAAAACTTTTTGAATATTTAACCCTCACGCGCTATTTTCGAGTTCATTATGGAAGCTTTTACACATATTGCCGAGGTTTTAATGTTTCACTCTACTTCTATCATTACCGTTATGATGCGGGTATTTTATATTCGGAAGCACGCAACACAGGGTTGAAATGAGGATTATTACAGTGGGCCAGTTTGTAAAGCGACATTTTAAAAGTTATTAAAATTTATATATTAATAACTTTTAATAATATTATAGTGAAAGAAACGAGCTACACTATTACACTAGCACAATAGCTATACAGCCTCAAAGTTATCCAGGTATAAAAAGAGTACGAAGTGTATTCAAATTTTTATTTTAAGAGCCAACTTCGAAATAAGTAATAACCCGAAAACTTAAACTGTTAAGCTAAAACTTACGTATGACCTGCAAGTGTAAATATCTGATACCAATTAGACCATGTTCAGAAAGCCTGAAACAAATTCTTCCCGAATTCATATACCTACATATATGCATAGGTACATAGAATCGCGCCTGGTTCCCGCTGGGGTAGGCAGAGACTTTTTCCCTCCACTTGATACGATCCTGAATTCTGACTATATGCATAAATCCTCATAATAATTGGCCTTCATATGTAACCTCCTGCCTCCTACTTTGTTACTTAGCTGTTAGGTACATATTTTTAAATAAAATTAGCAAAAGATCAGAAATGGTCGAAGCGGTTTAAGATCCTTTTGAGGTTACCCAATAATAATAATAGCTGTTAGCTTACGTAAATAAAAAAAAATCAAATTCAATCCCCCCTTCACTATCCATAGTACTACAGTACATCTCTGCACAACGTTTTGAAAACAAACAACCTACATAGGCACGGTTGACACCGGCATACATATTAATAATGAATTGTATAACTAGAAGTATCGAGTGTCGGTTCAGTTGAGACCACTTTCTTGAGACGATGGTTATGTAAGTGATCGATCATGTTTGGATTAGCTGGTGTTAGTTGGGCAGGTGGCACGTGGGTGGCGGACCTTGAGATTGTTAATGGTGTTAAGTATTTTAAAACGACTTTAGAAAAGGAGTTATCAATTAAATTTTTGATTTTAATCATAATATTATTTACATAATTTATCTACAATCTAGGTACAGTAGAGCCTGGCGGTAATGGAATGTTATGTCTGCAGGTGCTCCATTGCCGCCATACACAGCAAGAGGGCACGTTGCTGGGGGTTTTAGTGGGTGCGAGCCCCATATTCCCCCCCCCCCCCCCTTTCTTCCCCGGATAGGGGGGGATAGCGCGGTAGGCGTTTACCCCAGCATAAAAAAAAGGTACAGTAGAGCCTCTCTAAGTCGTATAGGGAAAACAAAACCTTTTCCAAATTATCGAGGCGTTCGGAATATAGTAGGTAGGTACTCAATACATATTGTAATAGGAATAAAATGCATTTAAACTTAGGTTGCATTTATTAAAGTAAAATTTAAAGTCAATTTAACAACATTTTTCATTCAGCACACGGTTATACTGGGAGATGTAGATTTTAATGCCCGCGGGCTTTTTGATTTTCCGACAAATTGAAGTTTATGGACTCAAGATTTAAATATTTGTACACCAACATGAAAAAATAAATGGATTAATAATGTAATGTTGGTAGAACTGGGAGAAATTTATATGGGATGGGATCATTTGAAGCTTAAATTTTAAAGAAATATACAATATTTCAAAAACTAAAGCACATAATATCTCTGTTGATTGGATTTTGATCACTCTTTTTACATACATAGGTAGGTATATGCTATTAGTGAATTTTATACGCAGTTAAACACCAGAAGTTAGAATTAAACGCATTAAATACCAAGTAAACCACAACAAGTAATTAAGCATTAGATATAGGTCAGCCCGTGGCTCAGCTCGTTAGGCTTCGAACATGTACGAAATAAAAAAAATCTAGATTGAACCTGTTGAAAAAATGAGGCACTCATAGTAAGCCCACTCGCCTATACACCGCACACACCAACAAGTTCGTAGTGCCGGCATCCTACATTTCGTAAAGAAGTATTTGAATGCAGGTGTGTGTTTTATTTGTGTGTAGGTATGTGTACCTTTGACCTTCCCTGCGGTTGGTTCCTAGTTCCTATATTATGATCTAAGAGGTAAGCGTTAGGTCTTGTTGCAGGCCTTGTAGAAATCTCTATATGAAACTGCTGCATATAGGTATATAGATCATCCACACAACCTAGAGGTATAATTGTTGACTCTGCCAGTATAATTAGGCTAACTAGGTACTCATAAATCCTAAGTATTGATAACAATTAGGTAATTATTAAATATGTATTCCAACAAGTGGACTTACTTTATGTGCTTCATGTCTGTTTTATTAATACTACTTTTAAAATTGTTTGTATTCTTTAGCTTCCAATTAGTGTTTACCAGCAGAGTGTTAGGTTCCATGCACTAAAAATCCAAAAAGGTGAATTCATTTATGTGAAAGGTCATAGACGTAAATTTTTACAAGCATTTTGAACAATTTATAGACGTGCCTTATTGGATTCGTGCGAAATGGCCCAACTCAATTAATATTTTTATTGGTTTTATGGCTGACCCTACATTGGACGATCCTCGAGCGAATATTTTATTCCTAAACTAAAAGATTCTAAAAAACTGATTTGGAAAATTAATTTTTTTCTACTAGGCATGACAAGTTTCATAAAAGCTGGGCAAAGACCTCCCCCAAAGTCTTTTTACTTTTATCTCAATTCTGCGCCACCTCAGGCCAGCCAATCTGAGGGCCTATTGGCTAATTCTCACCCACTACGATTGATGACAACTTCAATGTACATTGCATTGCTGCGTATGTTATTTTACTCATATTGATGAGGAGGTTTAAGCAAGTAATGTACACAATTTTGTCTAAGGATTCTAGTTTTACATGTCGTTTGGCGATAGCCAATAGGCCGTCTGGCACGTGCCGAGGTCTTCCCTTCATCTCTTAATGGGTCGGCCTCGGCAACATCGCCTTTCTTGCAGGTCATTCATATATTATTAAGAGCTAAATATTCGTATATGTACCTACATAATGTGTTGTTAAATAAATAGACCCTCTAAGGCAGTAAACTAGTGCAGTAATAGGGTCACGTAAGGTCCAGAGGTCCCAATAATCATCATTAAGGTGAAGTGAAGGCACGTGCGGCGGGTCACAACGTACCCACTAATGGGATTACCCGTATTTGTTGCGGAAAATGTTACCTACTTGAAAACTTGGCTTGTTTCTGTGTTAAATTTGTACTCTATATCAATAATACCTATTATATAAGCAAACGTGACTGACTGACTGATCTATCAATGCACAGTTATATATGCGCTGAACGTAAGAATGTATGGATCTATGTTTGTTACTCTTTCACGCTTAAACGGGTGGACCGTTTGAGCTGAAATTTGGTATACTTAGATATAACTGGAATAACACAGGCACAGCGTGACTGTAATAGTACGGCACGTAAAACCGCTGGGCGCATCTGGTATAACATAGGTACTTTCCAGCGGATAATTCCGCTGGACGCAGCTAATGAGTATACTAAAACTCTTTATTGGAATATTCACTAAAAATCTAGGTTGTTTTCAACATCTTAGGGTGGAACCTTGCCTAACAGCTTTCCCCACCTTTCGTGGATCAACTGACTCAATGTACATAATATCGTTTAAAAACAGAGGTGGTTTATCAAACGTCCTTCACTTCTCAACAAAAATATATTTTAAAACCACAATCTACAATCACCGATGCCAAGTCCTTGCCACTCCATATACAGATGTCCATATTATCACCGACCTACACCTTATTGCCTGACAATAAAAGCTACTTTACCGTGCCATTACCAGCCTTAATGTATTTCCTACTGGGTTTATATGGATGGGATGCTATTATGCAAGAGTGATGTAAGCGATGCGACTTGCGATCAAATGGGATGTTGCAAGTGTATTTTATTCAATACTGAATTACCGAACACTACAAAATACCAAAGTTATCGCGAGCTGGACAAAAACTTAGGCACCCCAGACCGCAAGGAAAATCCTACAGTTCATAGATGCTTCAAGGGTTAGTGGTGAACTTGAACGCTTTGTCTACGGGACAATCTCATCAAAATAAGCAGCGATCACAATAGGCCGCCCCCACATTGGGCGACTAAAGACTCTCACACATCACCGCGATATCAAGGTACCTATTACGTTGTCGACGAGACTTTCCAGCGACGATGCCGCTGATAATGGATGACAGAGCAGACTGAATAAAGAAGGCTAGATAGACCTCCCAGAACATCGTGCCGGAACACAATCGTAAGGGCCGCTGGGCGACTCGGTAACTAGCCACGGCCGAAGCCGAACTAGTAAATCGAATAAAAAACCCCTTTATTTCCAACTAGTAGACCCGTGCGCACTTCGCCGCGCTAATCTAGACACGCGGCAGCGAGTCAAGCCAAGTTCAAGCAAAGGAACTGGCGACCGCGCCGTGTGTTATATTACACGAACCGTCCAAAGCGCGTTTTGACGACTTTTTACACCCTCGTTATACAAAAACTATTACACATAGACAAGTCAAATTTGGCACATATACTTAAATATACAAACTATATCTCTGTTCCAAATTCCAATAACACAGCTCAAACGGTTATTTAGATATAAACATCCAGTAATCGGTGAAGTTAATACATACTGAGGGATAGATCAAAAGTAATATCCCAGTTCCAGATGACCTAGAAAGCTGAAATTTGGCATCCCGATAGGTAATGTTATAGTAACAAAGGGAAAAATCAGAAACTAGTATTTTTTTATCATTTTAAATTATTATTAATTTTTAAAAAATGTATGATATTAAAGTTTGGGACGCCTAGGAACGCATATAGCAATACATGTAGCATGTTGCTATAATTTTTTTGTAGGCGGCTATTTTCTGTTAGATACTACGAAGTGCGCGCGAGTCCACTATTGCTACTAATATAATTATAAATACAAACTTTATACCTACTGTACGTATGGATATATGTTTTTTACTTTTTCACGCCTAAACGGGTGGGCCGATTGACTTTAAATTTGGTATAATAAAAAATATAGCTTAGACCCCTGGAATAACATAATATACACAACTTTACCAAACTGTATAGCGGGTAAAACAGCTAGGCACAGCTAGTCACTAATAAAAATAGGTTCCTGGTTCCTACGTAACAATTGTATATATCCTATGTAAATATCTATCAATATATCGACTCACCAGCACAAGGCGGCTCAGTAACATAGATGTTAATATTAACATTGTTTACAATAAAAATAATGTATGTATATCGCCTTAGGTGCTAGTTGGTGTAAACATTTTAGATACCTACGTACATGTAACGTGTAGTCATAATATTATAGGTATGTGGCGGTATCTGGGGGCACGGCAGTGCCCCCGCCAAGTCGTCGTCATTACAAGTCTTGTCGGTTTAGGTTTCTTTTGATCGAAATTCTAATCCAGTTCCAGATGATAAATTTCCATCCAGGTAGGCGGTAGGTATAAGATAGCTGGGTGAATATAGATAAATTTATCAGTAACTAGTATTGTTTAAAAATCAATTGATTAGGTACAATATTCAAATCAATAGTGCACAAAAATGCAATACCTATATAAATAAGTACCTACTAAATTAATTATAGGTACCTATAGGTATATCGAAGCACGGCGAGGCTCACGGGCCGCGGTGCGACGGCCGTGCCATGGAGCAGTGGGGTGGAGGGAGATGCAATAAAATAATCATTTGGTATTAATCTTATTATGACTGGGTGTCTTAAACCTATTACATACTAAAAAGTACTGTACAAAAAGCAATGATATCCCATCAAAAACATAAATGTGAAAAGAGAGCCAAGTTCAATATTACGATGTATGTACTCATAGTTACCTATGCCTTGGTAGTTGACTTCAACGACAAAAGAAGTGAGATCTAAATGGGTGCCAAGTTCAATGGTCAGTCCTGAAAAATATTTACAACATAAAATATTTTATTACAACTTAAAAGATTATTTCTTCTTATCACTTAGAATTAATATTATTTTGAAGCCCAAAGTTTGACTTGGCTAGTTCTCATGGGTACCATACGACGAAGTATCATTTAGATAAGACAATAGATACTTTATTGTACACCACATAATGTTACAGAAAATACATAAGGTACATAATTAAAATTAAAAATTACAATGTACAAGTGGCGGTCTTATCGTTAAAGAGCGATTTCTTCCAGACAACCAATGGATGGAGGGGACTAATTTACACGATAAAAGATGGTGGCGCACTAATTAGCATTAAGTCTTTAATAGTGATCAAGCTAAAGTTAAGAGAGTACCTACCTAGTATATAATGAGAACTGGCCAAGTCAGTCTTTAGGCTTCAAAATAATATTAATTCTAAGTGATAAGAAGAAATAATCTTTTAAGTTGTAATAAAATATTTTATGTTGTAAATATTTTTCAGGACTGACCATTGAACTTGGCACCCATTTAGATCTCACTTCTTTTGTCGTTGAAGTCAACTACCAAATCATAGGTAACTATGAGTACATACATCTTAATATTGAACTTGGCTCTCTTTTCACATTTATGTTTTTGATGGGATTAGAAAATCATCAGGGTTCTTCTACTATATTATGCATGTATTATACATATAAACCTTCCTCTTGAATCACTCTATCTATTAATGAAAACCGCATTAAAATCCGTTGCGTAGTTTTAAAGATTTAAGCGTATATAGAGATAGACAGACGTGGGGTGCGACTTTGTTTTAGACTATGTAGTATTTATGTAGTGATACCGTCCATCGGCGGATTTAGGGGGGGTCAGGGGGCCAAGCCCCCCCCCCCCCCCCCAGAAGCATTGTAGAGTTACGAATTTTGCACATATTTCATGGTAAAGATTATAATTTTTTTCTCGCCGCGAGCAGCTTGCTCCTCGCGCACTTATTATTAGGTGTGTTTAAACTTTCTAACTCCTCAGAACGAGTAAAACATAGACATTTCGTAGTAAATATTATAATATTTTTGCCCGCCTGCACCTTGCCCCCCCTCTCCCCCCCCCCCCAAAACCAAATCCTGGACCCGCCTATGATACCGTCAATACCTAGGTAAGTATTATTTAACGACAAAGGTCGCAAGTCGCAACAGAAAGTGAGCATTACGAGTGTTGTGCAACATGGGTCATTACAACGAAATGCAGATGATTCCATATTCTCACAAACTAGCGCCGACTGCCGAGTGCCGTCATTAGAAGCTTTCTCTTTGTGCGCAGAAAAACTGTAATTACGGTGAACTTTGTGCTTCACGACGGATGGACGTTTAGGTGCAAATTACTGATGTTAACCCTTATCTGGCATTGTTCTGAATCTTTTTCTGAATATAGAGTTATGTATAAAAATAGTTGAACTGAACGGACTGGGTTGAAATTTGGAATGCAGATAGATTTATGACGTTGAGGAAACGCCACATACACACGAAGTTACCAAAAGATGCAAAATAATGAAGTTTCATTTGATTTTTGAAGTGAAAACTTCTTTAGCGGCGCTGAGCAATTTTTTTTGTATGGGTAAAAACTTTCAAACTCGCGTCAGGGTCACGTGATGCTGATCGAAAAAGCGTAAGATCGAGGGGAAGGGAGAGGAACTAGTATCTCCCACTCTTTCTACCGTGCCTGAGTGTGCTGCTCTGTTTAGGCGGCACAGGGGGCTTAGACAAGCGCGCGCCCGATATTTTTGAAGTGAAAACTTCTTTAGCGGCGCTGAGCACTTTTATTTTGTATGGGTAAAAACTTTCAAACTCGCGTCAGGGTCACGTGATGCTGATCGAAAAAGCGTAAGATCGAGGGGAAGGGAGAGGAACTAGTATCTCCCACTCTTTCTACCGTGCTTGAGTGTGCTGCTCTGTGAATTTGGTTTAACTATGTCAAATGATCGCTATTTTAGCACAACGAAATACAAAACTACTATTGATGCGGTTTTTATTAGACACTTAAATAGGTTCGAATCAAAACTGTTTGTTTCTTACTTCAGTTATCATAAACCAATTTATTTATTTATTAAGTACACAAAACAAATTACAATCATAAAGAAGATATACAAAAATAAGATTGATCTGACCTGGATTGCAACTCAAAGTATGTGTACAATATAGATTATAATATACATTGACTCAAGCTTACAAACATAAAACAAGTCTCGAGTTAGTAAAACTAAGAATAAAACTTACTTAGGAAAATTATAAGTAGGTACATTAAACAATGACAAAAACAATGATTATATAATATAACAATGTATGCAGCTTTCAACATGATGTGCACTCTACCTAATGAGGCAGAGATTAAACGCTATGGCATGAGTAAATGCTCTATATCTTAAGTAAAAACAATTTGTCAGTAAAAAAAAAATGTAACTATATAACTCATTACTTAGAAAAATAATTTAACACAAGGGTTAAGCCAGTTTAGACCGGTTGTTTAGGATAGAGGACAATTGTATCAGTTGTAAAAATTTACGATGATGATTCTGATAATAACGATGGTGTAAAAGTCGTCGAAATTATGGATGGAAGTTGATTTTTCTGAGAGATAAAATTTAATGTTATAAATAAATAACGATATAATATTATAAATAACAACATATAAATTGTCATATTTGTGTACGATAGCGCAATAAATAAACATTGTATTCTACCTCATAAATGATAGTATTTTTATACTTATAATTAAACACAACGTTAATATTGAAGTTTTCACTTCTGCCGGCACTCCCGGAGTGCTACCTTTTTTTTTTTTTCGTACTAGAACAGTTTCAAGGAAATATTTCGAGGTTTTGTAAGTTAAAATATGACAATAAGGGATGCAAGGACGAGACGAGACATGAGCTATTCACTTATCCGTCAGCCCCTCATGCACAGACGCTGCGTAGACTTGTCTTGCTGTCATGTCAACTGTCATCCCTTACATTCACAAAAGTAAAATGTAAGGGATGATACAATTTCTACTCTTGAAGTTTCGTCGGGATCCCATGAGTCATGCAGCATGACTCATGCTACGGCCACAAGAAACCGAACCGAAGACCGAATTGTCAAAAATGTATGAAATGACGTATTATGAATTATGACCGAATTGTCGAAAATGTATAGACGTCGATACGACTTGATACGTCACATTTCATACATTTGTGACTATTCGGTCTTCGATTCGGTTTCCAGACGGATATGTGACTAACCCTGCTGTTCTAAAATCGTTTAAATGACAAACAATAGACATTGTATAATAATAACATAATAAATTATGTCACATAATTCGTGTGCGAAGTTATCTTGCGACCGTTGTCTTCACAAACTATGCGAAATCGGTCAAGGATACAAGTTCACAAGTTGCGAGGTCTTGTTGAGAGAAAGGATCGTAAACTTAATAGGTATTATGTTTTAATCCAATTTATTGTCTGTGTCCATATAAGAGTTTATTTTCAAAAGCCAAAATATAAGCTTTTTACAAGCTTTTATTTACTTTCACCTGTCTGTTGTCTGTCTGTCTGTCTGTAATCAAATCTTGCAAGTTTAATTTGACCCTCTTCCCGGTGTCCGATTAAGCTGAAATTTTGCATATCTGTATAAATCGGATGACAATGCAATATTTTTATGACATCGAGCTGATCTAATGATGGAGCTGGAAGGTGGCCATAGGAACTCCGTAATTAAACGACGCAACCCCATCGAGTTTGGGCTCATTTGATTCGTCTTGACGAGTACTTTATAGTGCTAGATGGCAATAATAATAAAAGCTTGTTTTTAAAAAGTTTTATTAAAATTTAACTTGTTTTTGTTATATATTTTTAATTTTAAACGTTTTTTTGACTTTGTAACACAATTTTTAAAAACTTAATTATTGTACGTAAATAAATCGTACCTCAATAAACCTACAAAAAAATTAAATGCAAAATATTGTATGAGTAGGTATCTATGTATGAATATTTGTTACTCTTTCGCTTCTAAGCGGGGGGGGGGAACCGATTGAGCTGAAATTTGGTTTGTGTAACGGATGGTATATAACTAAGACCCTGGAATAAAATAACTATTACTTTCAAAAAACGCTAATTAATTAAAATCTCTTTAAAATTTTACTAAGATTAAGCTGTGTAGTTGTGTGTAGTATTGTTAGTTTGTTTTTCTTAATAAAGGCATTTGCCACATAAAAAAAACTAAGATTAATTAAATTATAAGTTAACAAATAAATAACAAAGTAAAAGAACTGGATGCAAGTAAAAGTTGGCCCAAGTAATCAAATAAAAGAATTAAATAATGTATTTAAGAAAAGTCGAAATAAACAACAAATTAGCTGTGTAAGCAAGAGCGGCTAAATAAATTAGTTGGAATGCTGCGTCAAAAGGAACGTTAATTTTCTTAATCGGCAAAGTTAACAGAATGTCGGAGGCTAAGTTTATTTTGTTTCCGGCTAAATCGTTTGAGTCAAAATTTGTACATATTTTTACTAACTTACAGCTTCTCTCTTTGAGAAATTCTTTCATAGCTAATATTTACGTCGCAATCCGCAATATCGCTGTGTAAAATTTCAACTCAAACCGTTCAGCGCCCGTCCCCGCTTTTCTTTGTCAAGCGCCAAATCTTTAATTATTGTTAAGTACCTAGTAGGTACCTAGCTTACCTACTACCTATGGTTTTTTTTTTTTATAGCAGACTAAACAAGCGTTTGACCGCAATCTCACCTGTTGGTAAGTGACGATGCAGTCGAAGTTGTAGCACGCTTGTTCAGTAAGAACCTATTCACTCTTGATTTGAACAAACCCACGTTATAGCATTCGGGAAACACTGAGAGTGGTAGCGAGTTCCATAACTTCGCCGTTCTCATAATGAAAGACGAAGCGAATCGCTTAGTCCGAGCTGCTGGTATACTCACCAGATATTGGTGGCGCAGTGCCGTTTGCCTGCTCGTATCTCATCGATCTTCCTCTTAAACTGACTACAACTTCGGCTTATTGGATGGGGAAAACAACCATGGAGATTGATCGGTAAAAAGGGAACAACAGTAGGTTTTTTTTTTCATAATTCCATAAGCTAACTCGAATAATTATTTTAAATTCAGTTTTTCATTACATACCAATACATTCCTGTACCAAAAGTATATTTATTTATTTATTGCTAGCTTATGCTCGCTTTGTTCGCATGCAAAAATACTTTCTTAGCGTAGACCTCCACGTCATAAAATCTATCTGTGTTCCAAGTTTCAACTCATTCCGTTCAGCGGTTTGAGCTGTACGTAGATAGACCAATCAGTCACTCTTTCCTATTAAGATTCTTTTTTTTATACATATATATAGGTATTTAGATTTTTTTTTTTTTAATGGCAAATGCCTTTATTGGGAAAAACAAAATAACAATACTACAGCTACTACAGCAGTAAAGAACACTTTTATTAACCACAGATCGGCCACAAGCCGATCTACAGAAAATCCAAGTGCTCCAAACCACTGTCAGTTGGCAGAGTGCCCAGAATGCTGGCAGCATTGCCACGTTGAATGGCAATACTTATACGTTGGGCCAAATATACCCCAGCATTTCGGTCACACGTCGCCTTGACCAAGCGCTCAGATAAATTTTGGAAAATGCGGTGAGCTCCCGGACCCCAAGGTCCCAAAGTCTCTACCCCAAACGGCTCAAAAATGTAACCGCTATCGAGGTTAGCATATTTACGCCGCTTGAGCCGCTCAGCAGAAACTGCCGCCGCACCAGCCGCAATTTGCGTCTCTGGAAGATGTGAGGGCGCCAGTGTATCAACGCAAGTCGCGTCCCACACTAACGGCCGTCCTAACTTCCAGGGAATCAAAGTCATACCGTCAGGTCTTTTACCATCGTCACGCATCAGACCATTCGGTTCGAGAATGGCTGCTACATTGGCGCTGGTAAAAGCCCGGCGAATGATGTCGTTGAGACTGGAGTGGCGGGTGATTCGGCCAGCACTCCGAGAACATGAGAGACCATGGTGACCGAGTTCGTCGACTGCAGTACCACACTGACAGCGGTGACCTACGTAACATGCTGCACCCAGGCGCAAACTAACAGCTACACGAAAAGCAGATGAAAATTTATTTTTATTTATTTATTTTTATATTGGCATTGTGGTTATTATTACTTTTATTATCATTTTTCAGTTCTTTTGATAACATTGCCATGCAAAATAAAAAAATATCACACACTTGTTTTTTTTATTTATTTAAACAAGTAGACATTTTTTTCAACTTCACTATCGCAGAAATTATGGCGTCACACGTAACTGTATTTGCCAGTTACGTTAACCATAACAGCTTTAGTTTAACAACAATACAAATTATTCCCCGCGGCGCACAATCTCCGTACAAAGGTCATCCATCTTGAATGCACCGCTGACTGTTGACATTAACGCAGCACTCGTGGAAGGTTATGTCTTTAGAAATGGCGCTTACGCATGCAGAGGTTCACTTTATGCACAGTCTATGGTCAAAAATAGAACTAGCGCCCTCGTCTATTTTAGTTTTTTTACAAGCTTTTATTTACTTTCACCTGTATATTGTCTGTCTGTTTGTCTGTAATCAAATCTTGGAAGTTTAATTTGATCCTTCCCGATTTCTGATTGAGCTGAAATTTGACATGCATTTATAAATCGGGTAACAATGCAATATTATTATGACATCGATCTGGAAGGTGGCCATAAGAATTTTGTAATTAAACGACGCAACCCCATCGAGTTTAGGCTTATTTGATACGTCTCGACGAGTATTTTGGTGCTACATGGTAATAATAATATAAAAGCTTGTTTTTAAAAAGTTTTTTTTAATTTCACTTGTTATTCTTTTTCGATAACTCCCTTTATAAAAAAAAATCCCATCTACAAGGTTCTTGTTCTTATGTCTATTTATTGCTTAAAATTCAATCTCTTTGTATTCAATGGAATGATATTAATAATAATAAAATTCTTTATTATCAGACACATGGTCCATAGTTTACAGAGTTAAATTATCTAATATAATTTATCTAATATAATAAAATAAAGGATCTAATATTAAAAATATTAGATACTTTATTACTAATTTAGGTTAATTACACATAGATTGCTAAAAAAAGCTCATGTTTGGATTGTTCTGATCCTTGAACTAAGTCAAAAACTTGTATTTAAGGGATCAGTGTTCCTTCGTAGATAAATAAATACAATTAAGGAGGCACTGTAGCTAGTGAAATTACTGGGCTGAAGAGTCTTAACATCTTATGACTCTCAAGTAAGAAGCGTTGGCACAGTGCACTGGGTAGCACTGTACTGATCATGGGCGGCGTTATCTCTTACCATCAGGAGAGCGTCTTGCTCGTCTTATTTCGTTGTATAAAAAAAATTAAGCTAGTTTGTATGTGTGAAAATGTTGGGAAGAAATACATAGATGTGTGATGTAGTATGTTGTCCTACATGTTGTAATAGTCTAGCATCTTGAGCGTGGGAGTAAACCTATTAGTTTGATTTGATGAATGGTTAATTGAAAAGCTTTTTGTTTGTATTGTTGAGTAATTCGAAGTTAGTTCATAGTTCTAGAACTTTAGGTACTACAGACTACAGAGAGTGTTGGCCCAAAGTTAATCTGATTAACGATTAAAAATTCATGATTAAAAATCATAATCAAAAAAATTGATTAAGATTAAGTAATTTAATCAAATATAAAATGATTAAGATTATCAATCATAATCATTAATCGTTAATTTGATTGTTTGATTAAATATTTATTAACTACTTATTTATTTATTTAATTTACTGGATGACACAGGTCCTCACGACACAGACTCACGTCTAGTGTGAGGACCACAGTAAACACAATGTTGTATGTGCCAAATTATGTTAAATAAACATTTTCATTTTTTTTTCACACTAACAGCTTGATACGCAAAATATGTATGCATCAAAGTTGTTATTGACTCGACGTAAAGAAAACATAATACCGATAACACACACCACCAAGAAGACGAGTTTTTTTATTTCAATTCCGACACTGGCAGTGAAGCGGAATTTATTGATGCTAAAAAGAGAGCAGATATGATAATTTCAAATTTTTTTGCCGAGGGAAGCCAAGAACCAGAGCTTCTACTAAATTATCCTGTTATAGGCAAAGCGTTTATTAAGTACAATACACCAATGCCGTCCTCTGGCTCGGTAGAAAGAATGTTTTCTTTTGCGACGATGCTAAATAAGCCTAGATCACACAGATTATCGGACGACTTGTTTGAAAAATGAGTAGTTATGAAATGTAATTTGAACAAACAAAAAAATAGTAAAGATTAGTTGATTGAAAATATTCTTCAAAATTAGAATTCCTGAATTTAAACGTTAGAAATTATTTTTTTGTTCTTTGAATGATTAATAAAAATATTTTAAGAAATCTCTCTTTATTTAACATTATTTCTTTACTGTAAAATAAATTACATTGATGAATGTATTAGGTTTATAATCAAGTTAATCAATTAATGATTAATAATTAATGATTAAAGACAATAATCATGATTATGATTACTTTTTTAATTATGATTACTTTAATCATGATTAATGTAATCAGATTAAAGTTAATCAAATTAATTAATTGATTAAAAAATTAATTGATTAGGTACTGCCAACACTGCTACAGACTACATAAAGACAAAGCGGTCGCTTAGTTTGGGGAACTTTTAATGACATGTCATTTGGTTTGGACGTCTAGTGAATAGACTTAGTTTTATATCTATAGAAATATACGTTTAAATAAATAAAAAAATAAAAATCATTTATTTCGGACCCTCGGCCCATATGTTCACAACAACAAAACAGTAGGTACAAATTAAGAAACTATTATAAAAATTAAATTTGTCTTATAATGGGGTTAACTAATAAACTTATAGCTAATAATGTGTAGAACAATGCCGCGGGGGCCCTTTTTAGATTTAGTTTTAGTTTTATTTGTGTATAATAATATAAGTAAGATAGTTTAGTTTTAGTTTATTATTTCGTTTTATTGTTTACTTGTAATAAATGTGTGTTTTCTGTGTTCTTTTGTCTTGTTGTAACTTATATATTATGTATTTTAAATAGTAGAATGTAATTTTTTTTTTACTTTTATTAAAATGCATATATAATATGTTCTTTCCAACCAATGTTTGTGCTTTTGAATTTATAATGTGTAGAGATCAATTTTAACTTGAAAACCGCTCCACCGATCGACAAATCGGTAAACATACATAAACATGAGAACTACTGCACCGATTTCAATGAAATTTAAATACCTAAATTCAGTATCCTTTGAATAAAAAATCCCCAAATCGGTTCAGGCCGTGGTTCAGGCGACTTCGAGTAATCGGTGAAAATACTTGAAAAAATTATTCCGTCGAACTTAAGACCTTTCCTTTTTGCAGTCAGTCAAGTGATTAGATAATTACATAACTGCAGTGGCGTGTCACCTACATCAAACGTTATAATAACTGGTTCAATAGATATTCGACGTACAAGTAGTTGACCATAATTATAATCACTTGTTTGTACAGCGTAAATGTTGGACATTACATAACTGTGGGTACTTTGAAATGCTACTCACCAAACTCTTGGTTTTCTAATAGGAAATTGAAGTACCTGAAAATATAATAAGAGATAAGATTAACTAAAGGTAGTTGCAGAATAAATTTATGTGTTGCTTGACACCCCTCTATTCAATAAGTGCTACATATAGCTTGTAATTGGCCTTCATTGTTATATTTAAACTCCTATTCTGTTACCTAGCTGTAAGCTTTCTTAAAATAAAATATTATGACACATAATATAAAATGATTATTATCGCTCTAACTGAAATAGTAGTTTTTTGGCAAAAACTTTACCACCTTTAGAGTATTTATTCATACGTCTGAAAGACAGGTTTCGACAGAACAATTCTTTACATAAGAACTGTTATTATATATACTGTGTTATCGCAAAAAGCGATCTCTTCCAGACATCCTCCTGCGTAACTCATGACGTATAAATGCTAAGAAAGGTTCAGAAAAGCTTCCAAAAACCTTCCGAAAAGTATTGCGTTACTTAAGTTACGAAACAAATTTCAGCACATATACTCGTATTATATTTTTATTAAAAATGTTTGACCATATCGCACCTGATGAAAAGTGCAGATATGCGGTCGATGAAAATGCCCAATTTGTAACGCTCGGGAAACACGGATGCAGGCAATGTGTTCCAAAAGCGACCAGTTCTTATAAAAAAGTTGAAGCAAAGCGCATGGATTATTATATTATGCTGTCAAAATAAACAATAACTTATAATGTTTATTGGACAACAAGTGAAATTTAAAAAATATTTTTTAAAAACAAGCTTTAATTATTGTTATCATCTTGCATCATAAAGTACTCGTCAAGACGAATCAAATGAGCCCAAACTCGATGGGGTTGCGTTGTTTAATGACAGAGTTCCTATGACCACCTTCCAGCTCCATCATCAGATCAGCTCGATGTCATAAAAATATTGCATTGTCATCCGATTTACACACGCATGCAAATTTTCAGCTCAATTGGAAACCGGGAAGTGGGTCAAATTAAACTTGCAAGATTTGATTACAGACAGACAGACAGACAGACAGACAGACAGACAGACAGACAGACAACAGACAGGTGAAAGTAATATAAAGCTTGTAATAAAAAGAAACCCATCAACGAGCTGACGAAAGACGCCACGTTTGTCGTAATCGCGAATCGAACCCGTGCCGTGACCTGACCCTGGGGTCGACCGACCGGTGAGCCGGCGGAGTTTGCCGTAACATCACGGTAAAGAGATATACAGTAATTAGACTCCCTAGAAGCGGTTGAACTCAAGGTCGCGCGAATTTGCAACAAGATGGGTATAGCCCAGTCAATGAGTGCCCAAAAAGGGTATGTGGATCGAAAAGTCGAAAGCAGAAAAACTAACTTAGTAACTTTGTTTGGACTAGTTAGGAGATAAACATACTAAAAGTCCCCACCCCTCCGACGTGAGCCCGAGGAGGGGGAGGCCGAAGAAGGTCCCATTTTTAGGTTTTTTGCTAATATGTCAAAAACTGTGCATTGTACGATATTTTGTTGTACTACATTATTAAACCTCAAAATTTTCTACAACTTCGGCCTTGACACTTTTCATCTATCTCCAATCTTTGTCCAGCTATGAGCTTCCTAACATGGTCTATTTTGAAGACGCTTAAATTAATTTTCCATACAAAGTCGGTAAAAAAATCTTACAAATAAAATTTGACCAACTTCTGGTTGTCGTATCATAATGAAACTTTGCAAATGTCTAAAAATCTGATGACAGTTTAATAATCTGGTACCACTAAGCTGATCTGATGATGGAGCCAGGAGGTGTCTAATAAAACTCTTCAATGGCTATTAGTAAACCCGTCGAGTTTGGGCACATAACATTCGAATCGATGAGACTTTTTCATAACACTTGCTGTCGAGGGTCTGATAATGGACCAGGAGGTGACTACGTCTCATCAATCCGAATGTAATGAGCCTAAATTCGCCCGTTTTACTGATAGCCATTGAAGAGTTTCAGTAGACACCTCCTGGCTCCATCATCAGATCAGCTCAGTGATACCAGATTATTAAACTGTCATCAGATTTCTAGACATTTTCAAAGTTTCATTATGATACGACAACCAGAAGTTGGTAAAATTTTATTTGTAAGATTTTTTTACCGACTTTGTATGGAAAACTAATTTAAGCGTCTTCAAAATAGACCATGTTTGGAAGCTCATAGCTGGACAACGATTAGAGATAGATAAAAAATGTCAAGGCCGAAGTTGTAGAAAATTTTATGAGGTTTAATAATGTACTACAACAAAATGTCGTACAACGCACAGTTTTTGACATATAAGCAAAAAACCTAAAAATGGTACCTTCTTCTGCCTCCCCACCCTCGGGCTCACCTCGGAGGGGTGGGGACTTTTAGTATGTTTATCTCCTAACTAGTCCAAACAAAGTTACTAAGTTAGTTTTTCTGCTTTCGACTTTTCGATCCACATTTCTTCTTTTACTGGACTAGTAGGGTTCGGAAGGCAGCGAGGTGCCGAATAGACGTTTTTATGTAGTAAGCTTTCAAATAATGGCTGTGAATTTGTAAAAATATCACAAAGTATTTAATTATTTTTGATAGTTTGAGTAATTCACAATAATAAAGATTATTCGGCACCTCGCTGCCTACCGAACCCTACCAGAATCGTCGCAAACTCGCTCGATCTTGAGTTCAACCGCTTCTAGGGAGTCACATTACTGTGTATATTGTATATCTCTTTACCGTGGTAACATCGTCAGCTATCAGTGCCAAGATCGGAGACTTGTTGAACTGAGGTGTTTAGGGCGTGTGTACACGGACTACTTATAGGTTTAATAAAATGGTATGATTCTGAGAAAGAGCGAGTTTGCTAGTTTGCGTTTTTGAAAAGTAACGTGAGTGTTATCCATATTTCTATGTAAACCAATGGACTAAATCTCACGGATTTAATGGTCGAAGCTAAGTTCGACCCTGGGTTTCGGAAAATAAGGATGTCCTTCACGACATCATAGTTGTCCGAAACCCAGGGTCATACATATTAATTATTAATAATATCGTTTACTAGTTTTTTTTTGTGGGGTCAGTGGTGCGTATATGGAAATCCTACCTCTATTCAACGCCAGTATGGATCAAAAAAGGACCGAGTTGAGTAGCGTGCCATGGGAGAGGCCTAAGTCCAGCAGTGGACGAACATAGGCTGATGGTGATGATATGAAACCAACAGTTAAAAAATACAGTCGCACAATTACAGAATGTGTAAAGTTCCAAAGTGCTATTTGCACCATTTTTACATCGCCTAACTTGGTCCACAGTCCACAGTAAAAATAAAGAGCCAGTAGACAATGTGCCGAAGCACAAACTGGTAACTTTGACGGAAGATCGCGATAAGCTTGTATGGAGTCTATGAAGGTAGTCTTGAGAGGTTTTCCTGGAACTTGACTATACTGTCGATTAGACTCTAGGATCCGTGGACCGTAGATCTAGGATAAAGTTTTTAGAACTGCAATCTGTTTGGGGTAAATTAACTGAGTACGTAAGGGGAAGTCGGAAAGTAGCACCAATGACTGAGAAATGAGAGAGTAGAAGGATATCTTGGTATAAAAATAATAAAATAAAATTTGTTTATTTGCCTTAAAGTTTACACTGAAAAAAAGAAAGAAAGAAAGAAAAGACATTTATTCGACGGCTTAACATACAATAAATACAAAAAAATAATACAAAATGTGCCACTAAGTCGCCAAATAGGAACTGCCTCAGCATTGTGCTGTGTGTAAGAAACCCAGCGCTGGTATTCTGGCAGTGCCTGTTGCGGTAGTCGGTGGTCCTTACAATAAATAGTGTTCACTGGTATTCTTACTAATGAAAGAAAGAAAGAAAATAATTAATGGACCCCACACTAGGCTAAAGCCTGTATCCTTAAGGCCAAGCTAACATTTTACAATACAATGTACACAATTTCGACGACAGATAGAGAAACAAAAGGGATATTATATATGGGCATATTAACTTATCACACTATAGCGAAAGTTTGTGAGTGTATGTTTGTTACTTCTTCACGCCTGAACGGGTGGACCGATTAAGCTGTAATTTGGTATAAAGATAGCTTAGACACACTACAGCGGTAAAACCGCTGGGCGCAGCTAGTTTTTATAATAAAACTAGTAAAATAAATGTAACTTTTCAAATGTAATCAAAATATGCCAATCAAACTAAACTCGATTTAAAATCGATACCGATCCAATCATTCATTCGATTATTATGTAATAGACTCTTTGTTTCAAACAAATCGAATCGTTAAGTTATTAATGGAAACACAAATTTTAATAGTAGTTACAATAACAAAAGTGAAGCATCCATAGTAATCAGTCTTGCTGATATATTATCCTACTACTCTATATTATAAATGCGAAGGTATGGATGTATGTGTGTATGTATCATCTCCAAAAAGTGCTGGACCGATTGAATTGAAATTTAGAATTTATATCTATAATCTACACGTAGCTTAGACTTTGGAATAATACCTGTATAAGCTATTCTTTAGCGGGTAAATTCGCAGGGCTCAGCTAGTATCTGTAATTTAATTGTACACATAATAATGTATTAAATAATGTACCAGCAGCATTTGTCTGTGAGTGTTGACCATGTGAGGCTTACTATGGATGCCTCATTTCTTTTTAGGAGGCTCTATCCAGAAGTTTTTCGTACATAGCTGTAATCTAGTTAATTAAAATCAGATTAAACGTTATTGGATTTTCTTGAGTATCTCTTGAGTTAATAGGCGGATTATATTATAAATCTAATATTAAGATTCTGCTAATACTCGTATTTTATTATGTAGGTAAAAAGGAAGGAAGAAATTCTATAGAAGTTTGCATTTAGATGTAACAGTATGAACTTGGTCTTCCTGTAAGTTCATTGTTGTAACTTAAATAAATAAATATCTAACAAATAGAATGAGATATATTCACTGTAGTACCCTAATATAACTTACTAACTTTTTTAAAACAAAGAAGTGAGAAGACGAGCAAGACGCTCTCCTGATGTTCAGAGTTATCGGTGCACATAATCAGTACAGTGCCTGGTGTCTCCCTCGATTTCATAATGATGTAAAATTCCGGCACGACGTTCAGTGAGGCCAGGGAGATATAAATCCCGCCTAAATGTTTACTATACGATTTTTACGTTTTTTTTTTTTTCTTTTTGTTGTTTTAGTTAAAATGTTTAGGCAACTAACATCTTCGGCCGCATTTAACATCAAGCGAGATTGTGGTCAACGGCTAACTTATAACTAAAAAGAAAACACTAACCTAATACACAATTCACCTAATACAAGGCACCAGGGATAAACTTTAGACTTTCTTTGCAGGAGGTCGACTAGGTGGGTACCCCAACAGTGCCAGTTATTCTACCGCCGCGCCTGAGCAGTGATATGCATACATTACTGTGGTTCGGTAGGGCACTGTAGCTCGTGAAATTACTGAGCTGAAGAGTCTAACATCTTATGACTCTTACTCTCAAGTAAGAAGCGTTGGCGCAGTGCACTAGGTAGTACTGTACTGATTACACTGTACTGGCCAGCGTGATCTCTTACCATGAGGAGAGCGTCTTGCTCGTCTTCTTACTTCGTTGTATAACAAGTGAAATTTTACAGACTTTTTAAAAACAAGATTTCATTATTATTACCATCTCGCACCATAAAGTATTCGTCAAGACGAATCAAATGAGCCCAAACTCGATGGCGTTACATCGTTTAATAACAGAGTTCCTATGGCCGCCTTCCAGCTCCATCATCAGATCAACTCGATGTCATAAAAATATTGCATTGTCATCCGATTTATGCATGCATGCAAATTTTCAACTCAATCGGACACGGGGAAGTGGGTCAAATTTAACTTGCAAGATTTGATTACACACAGACAGACAGACAGACAACAGACAAGTGAAAGTAAATAAAAGCTTGTAAA
The DNA here is from genome assembly GCA_947507615.1 of Hemithea aestivaria. Lineage (NCBI taxonomy): Eukaryota > Metazoa > Arthropoda > Insecta > Lepidoptera > Geometridae > Hemithea > Hemithea aestivaria. The sequence goes on along the minus strand of OX382326.1, from coordinate 2,556,165 downwards.
AAAAAATACAATTCATCAAATTTGCCGCCCCATATGAAACTAACCCTACACTAATGAAGCCGTATCAACTATCCGACTATCTGTATACAATCAGTGAACCCTTGTCAAAATATCCGGTTGCCGGAATACCGGCGTATCCGGTAATCCGTCCGAGCCTGTAACAGGCACGACTCTAATAAGTACTATAATCTAGATAGGTACGTATAAGTAGGTATCGCGCGTTAAGATTTGATATTGAGCGGGTTTTCGCCTATCATACCATCCTTGTTAGAACTCTAAAGTCTCTTTGGAATGGGACCTCCATACAACTACTGGCACCCGTCACTGGCCATCTTCACTCCTCTTCAGACTATAAGGCGGACGTGTCCCTTCGTGTTTAAGAGCGCTTAGTCTAAGCTTAGTAGTCCATTGAAAAGTTACATTTGGGGTTGCGTTTTTTAGAGGACGCAAGTTTATTTTTTTGATGTGTAGGGGGGGGGTCAGTGTAAAGCTAAAACCAAGTTTGTGGGGTCGCCACCCTTGTCCCACGGCCGCCATCTTGAAAATAGGGGTTGAAATGGTTTTTACGATATATTTCTTAAACTATTCATCTGATTAAAAAAAAATATTAACATTTTTTGTTGCAGATTAAATTCAAGGGCATTGTAAGGCCTAAAAATGTAACATTTCAATGGACTATAGTTAATTCTATGAATTTATATTTCACAATGTGTCAAATAGTGCGAGCAGAGAGCGTCCCGTGGACAAAGGATTCATATAATTAGCAATGAGCAGTTTGCTTTGAATCCTATAACACGGTGTTTTGATAATACGCCCACGTGCCTCCTTAAAGTTATCTATCTTATAATTATCGTCAAAAAAAATACTGACCCTGATTGGTTAAGATCGTTATTTGAGATGCCTAACACCACCAATTCTGGCATTCCTTATAATATAAGTTGTATTCGAATTGTAATCATCGTTGATCTTACATAAACAAAGGCTTCCGACAACGTTTCCTTCTTTTTTAAAGTCGCTTAATACTTAACAGCTAAACCCAGCAGAATTTACATTCGACGCAACGTGTTCATTAGGGTAAGAAAGTAAGAAGACTATTGTACTCGTATTCGGTGAGATCAAATAGGTGAAATTGAAATTAGGTTCGGAGTAATGGGCGTCGACCCAAATGCTACAGGTGGATAATCTCGGCTCTCGAAAGGGCTGGAATTATTTATTAATATCGAGGCTCGGAGACGTACTCAAATCATATAAAAGACGAATTCGCGCAACACTTGAACCTAAACCTTCTCTAAGTCTGCGCAAAAATAATCACAATTATATTATAAACTAGCTGCGCGCAGCGGTTTTACCCGCTGTACTCTAGCCTATGTGTTATTCCAGGGTCTAAGCTATCTCTATACCAAATTTCAGCTCAATCGGTCCACCCGTTTAGGCGTGAAAGAGTAACAAACATCCCGACATCTAGACATCTATTCTTACAAACTTTCACATTTATAATATTAGTAAGATTGTAAAGTGGGTAAAACCAAAAAATATATGGATAAAAGTTTTAGCTCATATTTCCACTACTGCCATTACAGTTCATTTTATAGAGTAGATTTATAAACTTAATTTTCCACTATACCTATAACTTGCATGACGACAGACATAAATAATAATTAATTCAAGCGCTTAATTTCATTGATATAGCGAGTAGAGTTAAACTCGTATATTAACACACACGAATTAGGTATATTTCAGCGCTGAATTAACATAATTATCTTAGCTTTATTCGCAAAGCAAATTATGTGAAGATACCTACATTGTAAATTAAGGCAGTTTCGTAGACGATGTCACTCAAATATAATAATATTATAAAGGCATGACGATAGAAATAATATTATGTGAATAGGTAGCTGCGCTTATGACTTAGAATTATAATAATGAAAAAAAGCGGATTGATAAGAAGGTGGTATATTTTCCTCTATGATAAGTAGTTATCACACAACAGTGCAGTGTGGCAATCTATTTTTCGCAGTTTCAGATCACCATAATTTCTACAAGACAACGTGACTGGTTAAGTCATGTTGTCAGTTGTTGTTGTTGTTGTTAAACTGCCTTCCAGTTATCTTTCAGAAAACAGTGGACGAAAATCTTGCTCTATGATAATTTTGAACCTCAGGTTCAGGTCTAGCTACGACTTTTAGATATATCTAGGTATCAGTTTAGTCCGAACTTTTCTTAATTTCGTTATCCCCAATTTTCCCCACAAAAGTCGTCTCACTAGGCCCCTTTGGCACTGTAATATCAAAAGCAGTACCAACTCACTAATTAGTAAAACCACAGAATTATTCTCACGTCCCCTATTCACACAATAACAAAGCTACGAGACATGAGAGGTGCGAAGGAGCTCGTATTAAGGTTGTATTAGAGCTAACAAAGACGGTCAATTAACCCCGAAGGATAGGCTGTGCTAATATAGAAGAGTCGTGGCTTTTCGGCGCAATGTTTGCATTTTTACGCAAGTACATTAGTTTTTTTTTAATTCCCTAAGTATTAATTACGAAAAGCCCTACGAAACAGTGCACTGGACTGAGTTTTTATTTTATTTTTTTAATTCATCATAGGTAAGCCTTGGACCGCGTGAAGTTAAGCGACGATGCGTCTATAGGTGGTATAAGACATCTGTAATTAGCAATTTCAATTCACGTTTTAATTAGGTATGTGGCAAGTTCCAATTTTAAAGTATTACTATCCAATATATAACTTGGCAATGCTGCCATCTGACAGTGGTTTGGAGCAGTTGGATTTTCTGTAGATTGGCGTGTGGTCGATCTGTGGTTAATACAAGTAAGTGTTCTTAACTGCTGTAGTATGCATTGTGTATGAGTATTGTAGTTTACTTGTTTTTTCTCAATAAAGGCACTTGCCATAAAAAAAATAAGCGTGGAATACTATACCATAGACACCATATAAACCAATATTACATAATATTATGGTGTATCAAATCCTAAAAATCTACTCTTTTCGCACAAACTATGAGAATACGAGTATACCCCGGGAATAAATGGTGACCATTTGTAGAAGTCAAATATTGCTTGTGTTTGTGACGGTAATGGATTAGAGGCTGGAGCTTGTTCTTGTGATATTTTTTGTTGTTAATAAAGCTGGCGACAAATTGAACAGTAATTTAAGGGTTTTTTGTTAAGGATCACTTCGATTTCACCTGCTGCAATGAAGGTGTTCCAAGGTTTAGGTGTTCTTAGGCATTAACATAAAACCTGTCTACCTCGCCTTTTTTAAAGTCGCTTAACAATTTCAGTGATAGTAGTTTTCCCTAATCCTTACATTACTACGTTCTGAAATAGTATGTTGCATAATGGGTGTATTAAAAGGTAAAATAATCAAAATCTACAAAAAATACTAGACACGTCTATATCGAAAGAAAAATAAACTGTTACTATAATATACTATAGGTATTATACAGATCCATATTGACTCGCATAAAATTGAAAGACCTAATTTAAAATGGCATAACGTTTTTCAGCCCAAACATACGCCTAACATTTTAGGCCTAACATTTTTTTTACCAGGGGTAGACTTCCTTTGCAGGAGGTCGTCTAGGTGGGTACCCCTACAGTGCCAGTTATTCTACCGTCTGAGCAGTGATGTGCAAACATTACTGTGCTCCGGTAGGAGGGCACTGTAGCTAGTGAAATTACTGGGCTAAAGAGTCTTAACATCTTATGACTCTTGAGTAAGAAGCGTTGGTGCAGTGCTCCTAGAATTACACATAATTGTGAAATCCTAGGTAACACTGTACTGATTATGGGCAGCCGTTATCTCTTAACATCAGGAGAGCGTCTTGCTCGTCTTCTACTTCATCACATAAAAAAAAGCCAATTTTTACTCCCATAATATTTTAAAGCATAACAATATGCAGGCCTAAAATTACGGACCTACCCCAGAATCCAAGAGTAGCAAATTACATAGGCGGTAGGTGTCGAACATTGTATAATTTCGGGTACTCGAGCCTCCTCGGGGATTTAAGAACTTTACGGACACTTTATAATTGTAAGCCTTTGGAATTGTTTTTCTTTAAGCTTTTACACACATCCAGCACTTGTTTTCATGGTATAATGTGAAAATTTTTAGTCCATAATGACGATCTCGCGTGATTTTAAACGACGATGCGGCCGTAGAAGGTAGCAGATTAAAACTAGAAGGCGAGATAAATCCCTCCCTGGCTTTGCTGGACATGTTAAAACACAGTTGTAATTAGTTTGCCTACAAGATTTTGTCCAGCAGGTGGTAACAAGCCACGGCCGAAGCTAGGAAATTCAAAGAATACTGATCCTTGTAATAATAAACATTTCCTCTTTTTTGAAAATCGCTAAAAATCTATCTCCCAAACCTTCGAAGCCAAGAACAAAGTGTTTCTAAAGAACTTATAAAAGCTCTTCAAATCCTATTACCATTTACTTAAAGGTAGAAACACGAAAATAAACTCCAAGTGGGTGGTCTGAGTAAACCGCACCGCCCGCGCCGTGAATAATTTCTAAAATAAAAACCACCAATCGGGAATATTTAATAGAATTTCAATCTGTTATCATAGATAGAAACTACTGGACAAAGCTTGGTGAAAATAAAGAAGCAGTCATAGTAAGCTCTAAGTTCACTGGCTTGTAATTTGAATTATTTGGTATTTAGTGCTTGTACACAGCAGTAATAATGGTGCCCTGTGGGAAAAGTGCACCACTACACCTAGGTGAGCACCTATTTTTAAACTAAACAATTGGTGAGTTTTTAGATAAATCTTGAAGAAGATCCTCGTACAGGATCGAAACAGTCGGCACGAAGCCGAAGTAAATACAAGTGTGTTTAGTGTGCACCTATTATAATGAGTATTATAAGCGCTGCGAGGATGTGTATTTATGGTTTGAGTACCTTTATGTCTATCCAGCTAATCATAGTGAGCAGCGAGGTGGACTATGGGTCTTACTATGTGCGCTTCATTTATTTACTAATGAATCTTCTTCTAGTAAAATTGTATTCTTTTTCTGAAGTATCAAAAACAAACTTATTTACAAACGGTCTCCGATACTCTGAGTGTTTATAGACGATAAAAAAAGTTAGGCGGATTTGCCTTCTACTTTAGAAAATAAATCTTATTTATATAAAGTACTAACGAAAGTCGGAATGAAGTATAAGTTGACCATTTTAAATTTGCACGTCGTTCCTGTACACGACAGGATGATTTTGTTTGGCTGACAGGCGCATTTTTAAAATGGTTTGTCTTTGTCCAAGTTACTTTTATGATTTTTTTGTTGATTGGCAATTATGAGTTGGTACCTACAGACGGAATACAAACCTAGCCAATTAAAGCAATATTATAAATTTCCAATGTTGGAGGAAATTAGCGATATTCTATTCCTGGAGAAGAGAGAATTTCTGGAGTTTGAGATTTTAATTAGTCTGGTATCTATTTACACTGTTAAATTTATTTTCATTTGAAGATTTTCAATGTAAGAGTCAGACAAGCAAATAAAACTAAACAAGTGAAATTTAAAAAAAAATATTTAAAACCAAGCTTTTATTATTATCACCATCTAGCACCAAAGTACTCGTCAAGACTATTCAAATGAGCCCAAACTCGATGGGGTTGCGTCGTTTAATTACAGAGTTCCCATGGCCACCTTCCTCCATCATCAGATCGGCTCCAAGTCATAACAATATTGCATTGTCATCCGGTTTATACATTCATGCCAAATTTCAGCGCAATCAGAAATCGGGAAGTGGATCAAATTTAACTTGCAAGATTTGATTACAGACAACAGACAAGTGAAAGTAAATAAAAGCTTGTAAAAAAACCCCAACGGTTTCAAAATATGTAATTAGCCATTTTATGGTGGCAGCCATTTCAGATTTGAAATTAAGGATACTACACAGTATGTTATGTGTAGTATCCTACAAGTCAAGCCAAAGGGCTTAAAGACACACAGATAGACACGACAAACTTATAACACCCCGTCGTTTTTGCGTCGGGGGCTAGTAAAGAAATTCAAAAATAACATGGCGGCAGTGTCGTTAACTTAAGTTATAAAGTTAAACTTGAAACCTCACAAAAAGCACGAAAACGTGGGAGACAAGGACGAGTTGCGCAAACGATCGAGAACAGACCTACAGAGCCAGACCTCTTAAACGTTAGCCTCGTAAAATACACAATGTACTCGTCAGTTTACTTCGTGATGTTGGCCAACTAACGCTGCTTTGTTAGGCGCCGCCTCCACGTGACCCTTTGTGATGTTAACATTATTTTTACACCAAACGATTCGTGAGTATTTCTTAGATTCATCTTTGTAAATAAACGGCATAAACTCACTTGTATTTACTTCGTCTACGTGCCGACCGTTTCGATCCTGTACGAGGATCTTCTTCAGGGAGTAGCTGTGGTTACGCGCGCCGGCGTCCGTTCCCACTTAGCACGTAACCGATGTTTAAATACAAGTGAGTTAATGCCGTTTATTTACAAAGATGATGTTAACATTGATGTCTCACTCATATTTTTAATTTATTTTTTTAAAGGGCCTCGTGGAGTGATCCACCAAACACAAAATAGAACCATTAACAAAACCAAACAATCAAAAACTTAATGCACAATCAACTAATTTGTACAAGGTGGTCGTCGGTGGCAGCGGCACTACAAGTTTTCCACTCTATCATCCGTCATAGTCATATCTTCATTAACTAGTTTCCCCTAGCCCTAGCACGCATAAATATCCTCATTCACACAGTTCACCCATTTTCCGGACGCTCCTTTTCCGAATCCCCATTTATCATCATATTCATGGACTAGACATGTGCGCCGATTATAAAACGATCGGCGGCGGCGTCTGGTCGAAAAATGACCGGCGGCGGCGGCGTAATCGGCGTGAAATCGGCGTGGGGGTAAAATTTTTCACATTTAAATCACATTTCTTAAATATTATTTGTGATATTTAATGAAATTAGCCTTTATTTTGTGGAAATCAATGATAATTATTAATGAAATATCAATAATTAGTGGGAATAATGTGGAATTCCGCTCCAATTTGACGCTAAAGAGGTGGTGAGGAATTTAAACGATACACTATGTAATAGTGAGCATTAATTCCACCACCTAATGCACCACCTTAACTTTCTCATATGTCTGCATTAAGGGTTAATGACAGTTATTAACCCTAATTGTTTATTAGTAAGTCATCATCTCAGCCATAGGACATTCACTGCTGAACATAAGCCTCCTCTTTGGACTGCCGTATATACCTGTTGGAAGCGACCTGCATCCAGCGTTTATCGGCGACCTTTAGAAGGTCGTCTGTCCACCTAGTGGGTGGACGTCCTACCCTGCGTTTGCTAGTCCGTGGTCTCCTCTCGAGCACTTTTCGACCCCATCGGCCATCCGCTCTACGCGCTATGTGGCCTTCCCATTGGCACTTCACGTCTTTAGTTCGTCTACGGATCTCCTCATTCCGGATTCGATCGCGTAGAGAAACCTCGAGTATAGCTCTCTCCATAGCTCACTGAGTGACTTTGAGCTTTAAGATGAGGTCAATAGTAAAAGATCACGTTTCAGTGCCGTAAGTCAACATGGTAACTCACATTGATTGAAGACTTTCATCATGAGGGTCAGTTGCAACTAGACTCCTACAGAAACTTACAACGACGACGATGATCAAAACTGCTGCAGGTATTGCTACGATAAAAATAGTAAACAACGAGCAAGGTTACATGTTTTTCGCTTCTACACGAGGCGTCCTTAGAGACTTGACTCACCGACCGCTCGTTGTAATATGGGGAAGGGAGATTTAATATAAAAGCCGTGTTCGTAGGGGTCATTCCGGACTGTTCAGCGGTTGGCGTTACATTGGCCTTTTTTCTTTTTTTTCTTGGGGTATATGGGTCTACCTTGTTAATAATGGGCGCGGCGGGGATACCCACTAAAAAGCTGGGAGTGTTCCTGCAGACGCCATAGTGCCGGGGTAGCGGGAACACTGAATCACTGAAGCACTCATCCACAGCCCCGACAGGAGGACCCCACCCTCCAAAGCGCACCACCTCGTGGGTCGGTTTGTCAGCGACGAGTAGCCCTGTACTCCGTCTAGACCTAGGTAGGGGGATGGAGAAGGGCGTGGAAGATGCGCCTCCGACGCCTTGTTCTCCGGGCACGCATAGGGAGGACGGTGGTGAACTCCCGTTAGCGTTTCGCGATCCCCTTCTGCGATAGTGTCCTCTCGCAGAATGAGACCGCGGCCTGCCACGACTTTTCGCTTGAAACCATGGCTCTTTCCATGGTTGATAGTGTGAGTTCCTCCCCCATAACTGCGATGAGGGTACGGTGCTCACTGACCCATGCTGGGCACGCGTATCCACTGCGCAACTACAGAGGTGGCAAGCAGGGGTCGGTTCTCTGCCGGCTACGTGATGCATGCAAGTACTTTCCGAACCATCCGTACCCGGAAAACATCTGCACGAGGCTGAAGGTCGAGGACCCGTGCTCTCTGTCCATCTACCGCTGGAGTAGCAGACGGATCAGGCGGGGAGACAACCGGGCAAAGTGCTGCCGGAAATTGCACTGCCCATCGAGAACGAGTCCAAGATATTTCAACGAGGGCTCGACCGCGATGTAATGTGACCCTGGCGTTATGTTGGACTTCACAGCGACAACGATCAAGGCAAGTCCACACAGCGACGACGATTGCCAACGAACCCCATCGTTGGCCTTCGCTTCGCTTGTTTGGTGTGGAATATAATGGTGGAAAGTGAAGATCATAGTTCCATACAACAATCATACGTTTAATTTCACAAAATGTTAGTAATTTACAACTTGGGTAGCAATAGCAACAGTTAGTGGTAGTTGCCTGTCGACCCGAGGCCCCGACTAGTTTAATTCTCTTCTATTCTTTTACATAAATTTGTACGTGTACATACCGTATAAATTTATATTTAAACCCTTTCAAGTCGTTTAAATTTATGTGGGACATTTCTTGTCTTCACTTATTTTAATTCGATGATAATGATAACAATATTATAATAACGTTAATAAAGTGAAAAAAAAGTCACGCCGATTTCACGCCGATAAAATGACCGGCGGCGGCGGCGTGACCAAAATGACCGGCGGCGGCGGCGCGGCGGCGCGGCGCACACGTCTATCATGGACATTTTGTTAATCAATTTTTAATGGTGATAGGATTCTCAAGTCTATCCCAAAGACGTTCTTAGTAATTCGCTGCGGTTGATAATATAAAAAAGTAGCTTTCCATCGGGTAAACCCGCTGGGAAAAATTAGTAAATAATATTTATTTTTCTTTGAAACGAACTCATAGAAAACATTTCCTTTTCGTTTTTCGACTAATTTTCCAGACACGCCAGTAAAACTCGACGGTAATGCCGCGTTGTAAGTTTGTAAGCCACGTTCTTGGAAGAAGTGCCTCAAGTATTTTAGTCTATTTGTAATATTAAGCTTTTAGCTTATTGACCTTAATAAAATGGAAGCCATAATACAGACAGGACGAATAACAATAAACTTCGAGATTTTATTTCTCTTGCGACGCGAATAATTTCCGTTGTTTAGATATCGTCTTGACGAGGTCGGCTCGACTTTGAAATTTCTGCGTCTGCAGACCTTTGACATATAATCTAGACACGCGGCAGCGAGTCAAGCCAAGTTCAAGCAAAGGAACTGGCGACCGCGCCGTGTGTTATATTACACGAACCGTCCAAATCGCGTTTTGACGACATTTTACACCCTCGTTATACAAAAACTATTACACATAGACAAGTCAAATTTGGCACATATACTTAAATATACAAACTATATCTCTGTTTCAAATTCCAATAACACAGCTCAAACGGTTATTTAGATATAAACATCCAGTAATCGGTGAAGTTAATACATACTGAGGGATAGATCAAAAGTAATATCCCAGTTCCAGATGAGCTAGAAAGCTGAAATTTGGCATCCCGATAGGTAATGTCGTAGTAACAAAGGGAAAAATCAGAAACTAGTATTTATTTATCATTTTAAATTATTATTAATTTTTAAAAAATGTATGATATTAAAGTTTGGGACGCATAGGAACGCATAAAGCAATACATGTTGCATGTTGCTATAATTTTTGTGTAGGCGGCTATTTTCTGTTAGATACTACGAAGTGCGCGCGAGTCCACTGTTCCTACTAATATAATTATAAATATAAATACAAACTTTATACCTACTGTACGTATGGATATATGTTTTTTACTTTTTCACGCCTAAACGGGTGGGCCGATTGACTTTAAATTTGGTATAATAAAAAATATAGCTTAGACCCCTGGAATAACATAATATACACTACTGTACCAAACTATATAGCGAATAAAACAGCTAGGCACAGCTAGTCACTAATAAAAATAGGTTCCTGGTACCTACGTAACAATTGTATATCCTATGTAAATACCTATCAATATATCGACTCACCAGCACAAGGCGGCTCAGTAACATAGAGGCACGGTAAAGAGATATAAGGTAATAATATTAACATTGTTTACAATAAAAATAATGTATGTATATCGCCTTAGGTGCTAGTTGGTGTAAACATTTTAGATACCTACGTACCTGTAACGTATAGTCATAATATTATAGGTATGTGGCGGTATCTGGGGGCACGGCAGTGCCCCCGCCAAGTCGTCGTCATTACAAGTCTTGTCGGCTTAGGTTTCTTTTGATCGAAATTCTAATCCAGTTCCAGATGATCTAAAAAGTTAAATTTCCATCCAGGGTGGCGTTAGGTATAAGATAGCTGGGTGAATATAGATAAATTTATCAGTAACTAGTATTGTTTAAAAATCAATTGATTAGGTACAATATTCAAATCAATAGTGCACATAAATGCTATTTATAAATAAGTACTAAATTAATTATAGGTATAGGTATATCGAAGCACGGCGAGGGTCACGGGCCGCGGTGCGCGGTGCGACGGCCGTGCCATGGAGCAGTGGGGTGGAGGGAGGTGCAATAAAATAATCATTTGGTATTAATCTTATTATGACTGGGTGTCTTAAACCTATTACATAACATACTAAAAAGTACTATACAAAAAGCAATGATATCCCATCAAAAACATAAATGTGAAAAGAGAGCCAAGTTCAATATTACGATGTATGTTCTCATAGTTACGTATGATTTGGTAGTTGACTTCAACGACAAAAGAAGTGAGATCTAAATGGGTGCCAATTTCAATGGTCAGTCCTGAAAAATATTTACAACAACATAAAATATTTTATTACAACTTAAAAGATTATTTCTTCTTATCACTTAGAATTAATATTATTTTGAAGCCCAAAGTTTGACTTGGCTAGTTCTCATGGGTACCATACGACGAAGTATCATTAAGATAAGACAATAGATACTTTATTGTACACCACATAATGTTACAGAAAAAACATAAGTACATAATTAAAAATTACAATGTACAAGTGGCGGTCTTATCGTTAAAGAGCGATTTCTTCCAGACAACCAATGGATGGAGGGGACTAATTTACACGATAAAAGACGGTGGCGCACTAATTAGCATTAAGTGCGTTTAATAGTGATCAAGCTAAAGTTAAAAGAGTACCTACCTAGTATATTATGAGAACTGGCCAAGTCAGTCTTTAGGCTTCAAAATAATATTAATTCTAAGTGATAAGAAGAAATAATCTTTTAAGTTGTAATAAAATATTTTATGTTGTTGTAAATATTTTTCAGGACTGACCATTGAAATTGGCACCCATTTAGATCTCACTTCTTTTGTCGTTGAAGTCAACTACCAAATCATACGTAACTATGAGAACATACATCGTAATATTGAACTTGGCTCTCTTTTCACATTTATGTTTTTGATGGGATTTAACTATACACAAATAGCATAAAAAAATTGCAGCCATTTAAATGCTTGAAATTTAAAACAACGCTGAGGTCTGTCTGTTATCAAATCTTGCAAGTTTAATTTCATCCACTTCCCGGTTTCCGATTGAGCTGAAACTATGCATCCATGTATAAATCGGATGACAATGCAATATTATTATGACATCGAGCTAATCTGATGCTGGAAAGTGGCTATAGGAACAACCCCATCGAGTTTGGGCTCATTTCATTCGTCCTGACGAGTACTTTTGTGCTAGATGGTAATAATAATATACAACAAAAAAACAACAAAGAGACGTACAAATTGTGGTAAAACAATAAAGAGTTTTCTTATCTTAATAATAAAACTTGTTTTTAAAAAGTTTTAAATTTCACTAGTTTATCAGTATTATTAGAAAACTAGGTACAACTAATAAGTCCTACTATGTCTCGTACACTGTATTCTACCAACATAATATTCTGTTACTACGATATAAATCTTGTTATACGTAAGGAAAACACAATTTAGCTTCGTAGTCTCTAGATTCATAATAAATGAGTTTAGACTAGCTAAATTGGCATTACAAGAGCTAGCACTGAAGACAAGGCTTGATCAATAATGCACTGCTGAAGCATTAGTGTAGCAGGTAGAATTCTACCAGTTTTTAATTGCACCTGTTTTTTTAAATAAAATGTTCCTAAAATCTTGGTGACTTAGTGTCTTAACATCTAGACAACTTATAGGAGACTATTCATTTTACGCCACACATTACTACAACTTAGAGCCACGTGACATATTGAAAAATAAAATTAAGCAAGACAGAATAATAAAAATTAAGTAAAAAATGAAAAGGATAATAATAATAATTAAATCCATGTCAAGTTATTCAATTTTACGACACTAATTACGTTTTGCTTAAAATCAGGCAAAACTTGCATAGAATTTTTAAAGCTTGCATCGTATTTTCCAAAACTTCAAGCTTTGCAAGCTTGAGCCGATCCTTATCCCTATCTAATTCCATACAATCCCAGTCAAAAGCGTGCTCAATTCAAGTCCAATTACACACAAATTGCTTAATTTTGAGGTGTATTAAACAGCGAGTGGCCCCGCGGGACAGCGGCTAATTTGTTTGCTACCGTAGCTGTCTGGGTTTTAATTGGCTTTCCAACCAAATGTATAAATCTCTTTTATATGGTCCATAGATACTATTCAAAAGATGATGGTAACATGTCGATTTTGGACAAATTAATATATTGGCTGCGGCGGCGTTTAATCGAACTATCCCAGGTGCCTGAAATTAATTTTGTATGGAAAAATCCTTTGACAAAACACAACGTTTGTGTTTATCAGCACTCGCGATAAACACAAACGTTGTAAACACAGCTATTGTGTTTTCAGCAGCAATTAAGGAAAATTCTGACGGTTAACTATCATAAAATGACCTCTCGCTTTAAAGAATCATCTCATCCTTGCTTGAACACAAGGAGGCCTGTGGTGGCTTGCACTGTTCACCACCATCTTCGGCAGAGCACTTCTTGCTATTCCCGGGCCCCTTCTCGATGAGGGCCATGAAGGGCTGGCCCTTCGTTCCGCTGTAAAGGGCGGTCGTCGATGGAGGACTGGATGATAAGGGTTTGCCGGTTTCCCAGTCCTCCATCACAAAAACACTGAATCAAGACTCGTTGAATAATCATTTTGAGGGTATACCCGTACAGTCGTCTTGCACGGGGAGACCCACATAACCCCAGGCCCCAGGGTACGCGCAACGCGTTTTTACAAGCTATTATTTACTTTTGTCCTGTTTACTTTGTCCTGTCCTATTGTCTGTAATCAAATCTTGCAAGTTTAATTTGTCCTACTTTTCGGTAATTCAGCTGAAATTTTGCACGCATGTATAAATCGGATAACAATAGAATATTATTATGACATCGAGCTGATCTGATGATGGAGCTGGAATGTGGCCATAGGAACTCCGTAATTAAATAACGCAACCCATCGAGTTTGGGCTCATTTGATTCATCCTGTCTAGAACTTTGGTGCTGAATGGTAAAAATAATATTAAGCTTGATTTATAAAAACTTTTAAAATTTCACTTGTTTCTCAACTTGAACTGAAAAAGCTTGCCCGATTTAGCGCAAATGTTCGCGCAAAGTGTACGAACTCACATAAAAAGCTCAAGGCAAAACTTGTTTGAGAATTAGACACTCTCAAACATTGGCTCCACTTAGACAAGTCTATTTTAAGGCAGCTGTTTCACTTCATAATCGACACTCGCCTGATAGCTCATTCACCTAATTTGCATAAAACTTAGCCGATAGTGTTTGTATAACAATTTTATGCCATCGGCAATCACATCCATAGTTGTTTGGTTTACTTTTAAACAAGTACGTACGTGTGACGTAACTCTAATTAAATCAGTGGCATAACCATCGGTGGAATACATTATGGGTGCCAGTGCCATGCCACATCCGCTGGACTTTCGAGCCATGGGCGATGGCACGTAAATAACATGGGCTTACTGACAGTGGACCCTGATCAAAATGATAAATTAATTATTAATTGGCGTTTATTAAACGATTCGGCAATTAGATGGATTTATGGATATCTTGTTGACCTATCTGAAGTAACACGGGTCATAACTACCGCTTAGAGATATGGTTTTCTCCAATGGGCGGTACCGGGTACTTAGCTAACCACGGCCGAAGCCTACCACCAGTAGATTCATAATATTATAGCTACCTATTAACTTAGTGATTTAGAATTATTCATATTTACAGTTTTACGATTCGAAGAACAATATAGGTACCTACCTAAATCATATAAAATAGATAACAACTCCTATCTTTTCCCAGAAAGAATTCTCAATTTTTACGCATTTTTGTGTTTTTCTGTGGTTACGCAACACTGAACACCCGATCCAGACCTCTTCAAGCTAATTGGTAGGTAAAAAGCTACATGTACCTACAAAGGTTTTTGTACATAATATATAATACTATTTCTTTCACGGAAACCTATTACGTACCCATAAACAAATAAAACTATAGTGTGTTCTAAAATAAAATAACTAAATTTGGTATCTTCCCATTCGCCCCCAAATTGATAGCCCCTATGTGGTAACAACCTCCGCATGGCGACTGGGAAATTAAGTTACGCGGTAGACCTATGCATTCCAGCAATATCACCAACTAAAATACTAGTCTTAGTAATTTACAGCAGCTAGCTGAACAAACTAAGTACCTATATCTATTCTGTTTAAGTCTAATCGACATAAGGCATGTAATAGACACATTATTCCACCCCTTTGAGCGGCTCTTCCATTACGACAAATGGAAGGGCATAATGTTAGACATTTTTGCAATCTGTTGCTCCTGTGTTGTGAGTAGATTCTCTTTTTGTTTAGAAAAAGTCTCGATATTAGAGACCTGCAGGGCTATTCACTTATCGGTTAGGGAACCGAACCGAAAACCGAATTGTCAAAAATGTATGAAATGACGTGACATGTCATGTCAAGTTGTATCTACGTAATACGTCATTTCATACATTTTTGACAATTCGGTATTCGGTTCTTTCACGGATAAATGAATAACCCTGCAGCGGCTCTAGCATACAAGCAAATTGACATACGAATAAGACTCCCATTCCACTGTCAAGAATATTTGACGTTTTGTAAGAGTACAATGACATTGGGAATAGCTTCTCTTATTTATGGTAGGAGTCTATGGTTATTTTTTTTTAATGTCTTTACTTGCTATACACGGTGCGACTGACAGAAATGACGATATTGATTGTGCAAAGACGCACATAATTACGATGGTTGTCTTTTGCATTCAATAAAGCCCGTTCATATCGGTTTGTAACAAACGTGCGTGGCATGTGCCTTAGCGTATAACGTATGCCGATTTAGTCTTTTTATGATAATTAAAAGGCATACAGTCTGAAGCGTACGCTTTACGCCCATAAAACGCGCGATGCTGTGTTTACAAGGGGCGTTTAATGTTTCCTCGGTATATAAAGCGCCATGAAAGGAAAGCGGACCCTGACTATTAGCCAGGATATACGCTAGGAAGAAGAAGAAGCGCGATGAAATAAAAAGCGCAAAATTCTAAATAAAATATATCTTTAAATCTCTAGCATCTCAATAGGTTCTACGCCTATTCGAAAGTAATCACTTTTTTTCATCCCGCACAGCAGCATTGACAATACGCGCGTTAAAGGATTTTTTTTTTGTTGATTAGTTATTTCTTATTTAAATAAACTGAAAAATTAGGAAATAATCACCGAAATGTTAGAATATTTAAGCGTATTTCAATTCAACTGTGTATATTGTATAAAAATATGAAAATGTCAAAAATGCGTTACTTTTCTTGTTAAAACGTTACTCTTTGTATTTGATAAGGTTACTTTTGTAGATAAGGCAACACTGCCCTGTTCCGACCTCCTGGAGATTTTTAAAGTTTTCAGGAATAAATACTGGGTAGCACTGTACTTTTAATGGGCAGCGTTATCTCTTACCATCAGGAGAGCGTCTTGCTCGTCTTCTTACTTCGTTGTATAAAAAAAAAAAAATATCTGATACTAAAATAAAATGCGTTACGCCTACCCTCCCATCGAGGGTACGGGAGGGTTATGTGGGACTCCCGTGCAGAGCGACTTCACGGGTATACCCACTAAAACAACCCGGCGGCACTCCCGCAACGGCTTTGTGACGGAGGTCTGGGAATAGGCAGAGCCTTGCATCCAGTCCTATAATTCTCAGGCTAGAGGTAAAATAACTGTGAACGGTCTATACCATACACGGCAGATGACGTCAAACCGCGCTACGACACAAGGCTCTTCAAAAGTACCAAGTGTGAAACTAGCTTAACAATAATAAAAGCAGCCAAGTGCGACTCCGACTCGCCCATGAAGAGTTCCGTAGCAGCAAATAACATTATATAAAAGTTCTTGTAGTTTAGGTTGCAGGTAACTTAAATTGCGGTTTACGATTTACTTGTAGACCCGCGCATACACAAACAAACAGTGAACAAATAATACCTACTAGTATTCTTTTATCTGTGCCTATACATTTAGTCTTTTACTTAATTTGTTTGTAAAACTTAATTCCGCACTCGTTGGTAATTTGGCCGCATTTTAAATCTGTGAAATCTTTAAAAGTATAATTTATTCAAATTACACGCTGTAAAGGGCCATATTGTTCTATATTTAATGCACAATATATTTACTTAGAGTCCTTTTCACGAAAAGAGTCCCTTTAGCGGGGCGCCACCATCGCGCATAAAAAAATTATAACATTCTGATTTCTCATATTTAATTTCTTAATTTAATTAATTTTTACTTAATCTATGAAATAAAAAAATATTAACGATATGAAGTACAGTAATAATTATCGATTAAATTAAATAATTTAGTTCCGCTATATTCCGCGGGACCTCTTTCGTGAAAAGCACTCTAAATGGATAAGAATTAATGCTATATAGCTTAAAATCGTTTCGTTAATAGCGTGCTCATTTCTCGTAAAAAATAAAGGATAAAAAATGGTTATTGTGGATTATTCTTAAGGACAGACAAAAGAAGAAGAGAAGTCATAGGGACAGAGAGACGCGGAATGTGACTTTGTTTTATACTAAGGATTCCGTTTTTTTTTCATTTGGCTACGGAACCCTAGAACCATAGCCAGTGCTTTAAAAAATTTTTTTAGCAGGAACCATAAACAAAAGAGTGTTCAATGCGCGCGCAACTTCGTCAGCAGCGATCCAAAGTCAGTGATGTGCAGGTTACAATATCGAACCAAAATGAAAATTATCGATAAAATCTAACAAAAATATAACAGAGAAGTGTTTGAATAAAAAGCAAAAATTAAAATACATTCTGTGATTTATTATGCCATTGTGATGATACTATATCAGAGAGATATAATTACGATAGTTAATATTATTATAATAACATTGTCTAAATAACTAAAAGGACTGAGTGACTGACTGATCTATCAACGCCCTACAGCCTAAATCGCTGGACGGATTGGCTTGAAATTTGGAAAACAGGTAGGTTTTTTGACGTAGACCTCCGCTGAGAAAGGGTTTATGTCATGTTTTATAATGACTAAGTATGTGTAATGTGTACCAATGCTGTTTTACTTATATGGAAGTGCAATGTTAATTAGGTAAACAATAATAAAACACGAAATGAAACAAATATAATATTTAATACATTTATAGAAAGTTTTGTGGTTGAGTCAGCCAATTAGGGCTGAGCAGAAGTGTTCCTTGAATATTTTATTGGTGGCGCTAGTGCGCAAGTTTACCTTATTCCCTCACCTGTTGTTCAAGCTCTAGGAGCTTGCTGTCAAAAAGCACGCATCTGTTTGACCAAAAAGTTGTCCTGAAGTTAGATGCATTTTTTTTGGATTTGCATGCATCTTTTTGATTGAATGCCAATAGTCACGGACAAATTTATACATATGACTTTTAATTAAAATTAAAACATGATCGATCAATCATCCACTCTGGGGCGATTCCACACAGCACACGCGCGGTTCCGCTTCTTGTTGTTTCTAATTCTGCAGCCTCTTCAGTCTCCTCATGGCTGAGGATCGTGGTCATCACTGGTTATGGACGTTGGTGTTATGAGTCGTCTGACGATCTGCCTCTACCGGTGCGGTGCCTGTCCATTGCATCCCTGACGACCGAGCAAAACTTGGTAGGAGGGGGGCCTTTCACTTGATCACTCCATCTGGTGGGAGAACGACCACGGGCTCGTTTGTTTCTGTATTTCCAACTACGATCAGCTTTTCAAAGCTCTCGTCTCTGCTTCTGAATATGTGGTCGAAATAGGTAAGAATTCTCTGCTGGCAGATAGTTGAGAGGCGGGTTCGGATATGAAGCTGCGAAAGAATAGATGCATTGGTGCGATTGACAGTCCACGGTATCCGCAGCATATGCCTCCAACACCACATCTCGAATGCATCAATCCTTTGTCTATCTCGAGCTCATATTGCCTATGTGTCCGCCCCATATAGGAAAATTGGATAACTAAAACATCAAATAACGACCATGGAGCGTCGGATTCTGCAGGCGTGAATTCCTGATGAAGGACATCGTAATTGTCCGAAACCGTGGTCGAGATATTCTTGGCAATATGAGACGTGAGTTGTGCCGTGTATTGTTGTTTTAGTTATGGAAACACTCGCGATAGTTTTAAAAATCGAAAATTGGATATCCAGGGTGCGTATCCACCGGATCTTTGTGGCATTGGCACAGATAAAAGAATACTAGTACAGATACCTCATCTCATACAAAAAATTTGGACCGTCCTAACTCGGGCTATTCTGCGGGCTATTTTGTTTGACCTCTAATGTCGCTAGATGGCGCTACGACAGGATCGATTTGCCATCTATCGAGGTGCCATCTATCGCGTGCCTATGGATTTACTAAACGCTTAATAGTAAGGGGCCAACAGATGGCGCTAAATTTAATCGAGTACCTACAGCAGTACCACGGCAGCATTGGATACTCCTCATCCAGATGTTATTAAGTCGGTTCATAGTATCCTTAGCCATAACTATACGCCTCGTTATCTCCGGTGCGCAGTCACCATCATTGTATATTAGTGCACCCAGATACGCATAATAATCCACAATGTAAACCCCTAGTATTATGTTGGTAATGGGCGGTTTTCCGCCTAATCTTCGTCTTGTCTCTGTTTACTGCGAGGCCCAGGCAGCTGCTTTCAGCTTCAAGTCTTTGGAACAGCTCCTGCATGTCTTCCACAGTAGACAAGATGAACGTGTCATCAGCATATGCAGCATGCATATGATTTGATATACGTTTACCGCTTGTCGAAAATGCCTTATCTCAGTTTTCGAGCACCTTTGTGCTGCGGCCTACAATCACGGTTCATTCTCAGTTATACATGAAATTAAATTGTCATAATGTGGTATTATTCAGTGAAATAAAGTGATGCGGAAAGGAAAGCGCGACATCCAGTTTTAGTTTAGCAAATTATTGTATTAATTTCATTGATTAGTCAATATTACTAATTCGGAAGTAGTTTTTCGTCGTAATAAAGAAAATTACCATTAAACGATTGTTTTTACGAATATAATGTAGAGTTTGCATGTTTTCTTCTTTGAAATGGTCGATTGTACTAGGATATGTATACCAAACAATCATTTTTAGCTTTTTATTGTTTTTTTATTAAAAAAAACTATCAAAAACCGGAAAACCCGAAAAAAACCGATTAATCGGTTTTTAAAATTCCAAAAACCGAAAAAACCGATTTTAAAATTTGGCCGGTTTTTGCAAGCCCTAATAGAGGGTAACTTAACTTCTTGGCGGAAACCAACTAGATAATATATATTCTATGGAAATCAATGTGATTAATAATATAAATGACATTTGGCGTTGACTGTCAGTATTGTAATGACAGTGGGAGTAGCGACGAGTCATAGACAAGCAGCTTGCTACTCTTGTGAAACGTCAACGCTACTCTTAGAATAGCGATGACAGTGGAATGGGAGTCTTATTCGTATGTCAATTTGCTTGTATGCTAGAGCCGCTGGGGCCCGTAGCATGCCATACGGGATCCCGCTGAAATGTCAAGAGTAGAACTGTCATCCCATACATTGTATTTTTGTGAATGTATGAGATCACAGTTCTACTCTTGAAGTTTTGTCGGGATTCCGTGTGGCATGCTACGGCCACAGCAGCGGCTCTAGCATACAAGCAAATTGACATACGAATAAGACTCCCATTCCACTGTCAAGAGTATTTGACGTTTTGTAAGAGTACAATGACATTGGGAATAGCTAAATTCTCTTATTTATGGTAGGAGTCTATGGTTATTTTTTTTTTTAATGTCTTTACTTGCTATACACGGTGCGACTGACAGAAATGACGATATTGATTGTGCAAAGACGCACATAATTACGATGGTTGTCTTTTGCATTCAATAAAGCCCGTTCATATCGGTTTGTAACAAACGCGCGTGGAATGTGCCTTAGTGTATAACGTATGCCGCTTTAGTCTTTTTATGATAATAAAAAGGCATACAGTTTGAAGCGTACGCTTTACGCCCATAAAACGCGCGATGCTGTGTTTACAAGGGGCGACCCTGACTATTAGCCGGGATATACGCTAGGAAGAAGAAGAAGCGCGATGAAAAAATAAGCGCAAAATTCTGAATAAAATATATCTTTAAATCTCTAGCATCTCAATAGGTTCTACGCCTATTCGAAAGTAATCACTAGGGACTAGGCCCGGACTGTAGGGTAGATGTTTGATTTTTTTTTCATCCCGCACAGCAGCATTTACCTACAATACGCGCGTTAAAGGATTTTTTTTTGTTGATTAGTTATTTCTTATTTAAACAAACTGAAAAATTAGGAAATAATCACCGAAATGTTAGAATATTTAAGCGTATTTCAATTCAACTGTGTATATTGTATAAAAATATGAAAATGTCAAAAATGCGTTACTTTTCTTGTTAAAACGTTACTCTTTGTATTTGATAAGGTTACTTTTGTAGATAAGGCACTGACAACACTGCCCTGTTCCGACCTCCTGGAGATTTTTAAAGTTTTCAGGAATAAATTATCTGATACTAAAATAAAATGCGTTACGCCTGCCCTCCCATCGAGGGTACGGGAGGGTTATGTGGGACTCCCGTGCAGAGCGACTTCACGGGTATACCCACTAAAACAACCCGGCGGCACTCCCGCAACGGCTTTGTGACGGATGTCTGGGAATAGGCAGAGCCTTGCATCCAGTCCTATGATTCTCAGGCTAGAGGTAAAATAACTGTGAACGGTCTATACCATACACGGCAGATGACGTCAAACCGCGCTACGACACAAGGCTCTTCAAAAGCACCAAGTGTGAAACTAGCTTAACAATAATAAAAGCAGCCAAGTGCGACTCCGACTCGCCCATGAAGAGTTCCGTAGCAGCAAATAACATTATATAAAAGTTCTTATAGTTTAGGTTGCAGGTAACTTAAATTGCGGTTTACGATTTACTAGTAGACCCGCGCATACACAAACAAACAGTGAACAGTGAACAAATAATACCTACTAGTATTCTTTTATCTGTGCCTATACATTTAGTCTTTTACTTAATTTGTTTGTAAAACTTAATTTCGCACTCGTTGGTAATTTGGCCGCATTTTAAATCTGTGAAATCTTTAAAAGTATAATTTATTCAAATTACACGCTGTAAAGGGCCATATTGTTCTATATTTAATGCACAATATATTTACTTAGAGTCCTTTTCACGAAAAGAGTCCCTTTAGCGGGGCGCCACCATCGCGCATAAAAAAATTATAACATTCTGATTTCTCATATTTAATTTCTTAATTTAATTATTTTTTACTTAATCTATGAAATAAAAAAATATTAACGATATGAAGTACAGTAATAATTATCGATTAAATTAAATAATTTAGTTCCGCTATATTCCGCGGGACCTCTTTCGTGAAAAGCACTCTAAATGGATAAGAATTAATGCTATATAGCTTAAAATCGCTTCGTTAATAGCGTGCTCATTTCTCGTAAAAAAATAAAGGATAAAAAATGGTTATTGTGGATTATTCTTAAGGACAGACAAAAGAAGAAGAGAAGTCATAGGGACAGAGAGACGCGGAATGTGACTTTGTTTTATACTAAGGATTCCGTTTTTTTTTTCATTTTCGACTACGGAACCCTAGAACCATAGCTAGTGCTTTATCAATTTTTTTTAGCAGGAACCATAAACAAAAGAGTGTTCAATGCGCGCGCAACTTCGTCAGCAGCGATCCAAAGTCAGTGATGTGCAGGTTACAATATCGAACCAAAATGAAAATTATCGATAAAATCGAACAAAAATATTACAGAGAAGTGTTTGAATAAAAAGCAAAAATTAAAATACATTCTGTGATTTATTATGCCATTGTGATGATACTATATCAGAGAGATATAATTACGATAGTTAATATTATTATAATAACATTGTCTAAATAACTAAAAGGACTGAGTGACTGACTAATCTATCAACGCCCTACAGCCTAAATCGCTGGACGGATTGGGTTGAAATTTGGAAAACAGGTAGGTTTTTTGACGTAGACCTCCGCTGAGAAAGGGTTTATGTCATGTTTTATAATGACTAAGTATGTGTAATGTGTACCAATGCTGTTTTACTTATATGGAAGTGCAATGTTAATAAGGTAAACAATAATAAAACACGAAATGAAACAAATATAATATTTAATACATTTATAGAAAGTTTTGTGGTTGAGTCAGCCAATTAGGGCTGAGCAGAAGTGTTCCTTGAATATTTTATTGGTGGCGCTAGTGCGCAAGTTTACCTTATTCCCTCACCTGTTGTTCAAGCTCTAGGAGCTTGCTGTCAAAAAGCACGCATCTGTTTGACCAAAAGTTGTCCTTAAGTTAGATGCAATTTTTTTAGATTTGCATGCATCTTTTTGATTGAATGCCAATAGTCACGGACAAATTTATACATATGACTTTTAATTTCATCACCCATAAATTGTGATAGCGTCACAAAATTCGCAGCACAAACACATAATTTATTAACAACATGATACTTATTATCTAAATATATAAAAGGATAGACTGAGTGACTGACTGACTGATCTATCAACGCACAGCTCTAACCACTGGACGGATTGAGTTGAAATTTGGCATATAGGTAATAAGGCGTAGACATCCGCTAAGAAAGATTTTTAAAAATTCAACTCAACGTGCAAGAAAGGGGCCCAAAGTCAAGTAACATACTTCAATAATGGCAACGTTATCATGCAAGCTAAGATATCTTTTTAAATCAATTAATAATTAAAACCATAGTTACCGTAAAGGAAGACAATGGCACTTCGATTTTACGTAACTATACAATACTAAGGCCTAAATGAGAAGTCAGCAAAGTGCATGGAACTCATAACATAGTAGTGGTCGTTTTAAATTTTCTTTTATACTTTCCTCCCCGGCAATGTTAACCATTTCCTTTTCAGCGATATGTCAGCTGGAAATCTGTGAAAAGTAAAGGTCGTAAATAGTATTTGATAAAACATGATTATCGAATAATCACGGACTCTCAATATGTCACATCACTATTCAATTTGTAAACAAACACCACTGAGTATAAACACTACAGACTACAACTACTGAATTAAACTAAGAAAAATACCGATTATCTAGAAATGAAAGCCGTACGATTATAATATTATGCTGAATAAGGATTATTTAACATGAACTACATACACAAAATCAATCTACTAACAGAAAAGCGATGCTTACTAACCTATGAAAAGTCAATGATTGGGTACTTACGGATTATTTAGCTCTGCGTTGTTTTATACTGTGTGCAATATTTTTTTCATTATTAGTCAAAGCATGGTAAAGAGATGCATATAAAGGGCACGATTTCCATTAAATAACTATTTTTTTCACTGAAAATATGTCAGTAACGATTCAAATACTATCAATTTGTAAACAAACAACATTTGATTATGGTTCATCCACAATGTGTGACGAATGACTTGTCGAGCAATAGGTAGGTACGCCGAGTTGTTCGTCGGAGTTGGCTGACGCACACAGATTATTTACAGGGTTATTTCAGTACATGCTATATAGTGTCATAGACAGTACATAGCTATGGTGTATAGGGCCTTATTGGAGAGACCATTGGCCATGTTTTGAGCGCAATATAATATATTCCGTGAAATTTTACGTTTTCAAGATTTTAAAAAAAATTCATTATAGGTTAGCTTTTGACCACGATCTCGCTTGATATTAAGCGACGATGCGGCCGTAGATGGTAGCAGTCTAAATCTAGTAGGCGGGATAAATCTGCCCTGGCTTCACTGAACATCATACCGGAACACGGTCACAATTACGGCTTGGGGACACGGTTTTTACCTATAATTTTATTTTTTAATCGAGGGGATAATTTATTTTTTAGTATCTTTGTACTCGGACAAAATATCAGAATAGTATTTGAATTATTATAATTAATAATTATTAATCTAATTAAATCTAATTTATCAAAATAAAAGATGCTTTATTTAAAAAATAGAATTTAAAAAATAGAATAGAATAATACTTGTCGGCTTTTCTACCCGAGTCAACGGAAAAAATAGTTTCATGAATGCATATAAAAATAATCTATGCTCCTCCGACTAACGACTCGGCGAGTCATTCCTCGCATAGTATGGATGAACCATAAGCCTCTTCATAGAGGGTAACTTAACTTCTTGGCGGAAACCAACTAGATAATATATATTCTATGGAAATCAATGTGATTAATAATATAAATGACATTTGGCGTTGACTGTCAGTGTTGTAATGACAGTGGGAGTAGTGACGAGTCATAGACAAGCAGCTTGCAACTCTTGTGAAACGTCAACGCTACTCTTAGAATAGCGGTGACAGTGGAATGGGAGTCTTATTCTTATGTCAATATTTTTATGTGCTCGGGCCGCAGAGGGCCTATTGGCTATTGCCAAACGACATGTAAAATACTAGAATCCATAGACAAAATTGCGTACATTACATGCTTGCAGATCTAAGCGAACAGACAGCGCAGCGGAAGCGACTTCATTTTATTATATATAGGTACCTACTATGTAAAGATATTCAATGATCAATGATAGGTATCCATTATTCAGATGTCATTCCCCGTGGATAATTCGATGAAGCCGCGGTAATCGAGTATAAACGATTATAAATTACACCTAAACCGTTTGCCAATTCCGCCATTTTTCCACATTTTTCCGTTAGAATCCTAATATAGAAAGGATTATTGAGCGATCAATGAGAACTTATTGGCAGGATTGAAAATTTTAGGTTGTAGGAGGGTAGATTTGAAATTATAGTATAGGTAGTAGTATTTTGATATAAGCCTATTAGGCTATTACCTAGGTATTTTATAAAGTTGGGCAAAAATAGTGTAGAAAATAATGATGGCGTCCCCTGAAATTAAATTTTGCAGGAGGTCGACTAGGTGGGTACCCCAACAGTACCAATATTCTACCGCCTGAGCAGTGATGTGCACATATTACTGTGCTTCGGTAGGTTCATTATATGCATATGACTGTAGCTTTATACATATCTCCTGAGTAGGGATTGCAATCCGGTGTCATTTTCAATCCGGCCGGATCCGGCCGGATTTCCGTCAATCCGGCCGGATCCGACCGGATCCGGCCGGATTGATCAAATCAGGATGATTTTTGCTTTTTACTACAATAAGTGATTTAATCAAGTCACTACTCTCATATTACGTAATACTAGCTGCGCCCAGCGGTTTCACCCGCTGTACTGTAACCTATGTGTTGTTCCAGGGTCTAAGCTATATAAAATTTCAGACCAATCGGTCCACTCATTTAGACGTAAATGAGTAACAAACATACATCCAGACACCCATTCTTACAAACTTTCACGTTTATAATATTAGTAAGATGAAGGTAGTTAAAATCGACTTTATTGCCTAACCAATGTTAAGACCGTTAAGACAAATAGATAAAAACATATTTTCATTCAGAACAATTAAAATTTAGTAGGTAGTGTAGAATTAGACGACATTCTGAATTGGTCACGTCGAATTCCTCAGTGTCTGAAAACCAGGCTTTACAATCAGAGGGCCTATTGGCTAATTCTCACCCACTACGATTGATGACAACTTCAATATACATTGAGGAGGTTTAAGCAAATAATGTTTTACATATCGTTTGACGATAGCCTTCAGTGCATCCTGCCCACCATGACATACGCCGCCGAGACATGGACGCTAACACATGAGGCTGTCTACCGCATCAAGGTAGCACAGAGAGCCATGGAGCGCGCCATGCTTGACATCAAACTTCAAGATCAAGTTCCAAACATCGAAATTAGGCGAAGAACAAAAGTTCAAGATGCCGGAACGAGAGTAATGGGACTCAAATGGAGTTGGGCAGGTCACCTGGCTAGGCGAGGTGACGACAGGTGGAGTAAGATGTTGACTGAATGGTGACCAAGGACAGGCAAACGCAGTGTCGGTCGTCCAGCAGCCAGATGGATGGACGATTTGGTAGAATTGGCGGGTCGCACATGGACCAGATTGGCACAGGACAGGGTTGACTGGCATAACCTGAGGAAGGTCTATTCCCAGTAGTGGGATGTAGAGGGCGGTGGATGATGATGACGAAGTAGAGTAGGTAATACTTATAATTTTACGAAGCAACGAGTAACTCAGTCTTTCTAGATTTCACTTTCACAGATTTATTTATAAGTAGGTAACAATATTAATTATTATGTAGTATTTAAAGATACAATAGTTATACCTTACTCTCGGTGACGAAAGACTCGCACGCATGAATACCACACGCATTTAAAGTCCTACGCATACAACAGCTATATTATTTTGCCACAAACTACTAGCACCGGATCCGGTCTCCGGATCCGGTATATTTGTACCGGATCCGGTAACCGTTAAATGTGCCGGATCCGGCCGGATTACCGGATCCGTTTTCCGGATTGCAATCCCTACTCCTGAGTAATAAGCGTTGGTGCAGTGCACCTAGAATTTAATTTTTGTTAAATCCTGGTTATGGGCAACACATACAATCACAACAAGATGTTAAATAATCTTACTTCTTTGCATAAAAAAACTAACACTTGCAGGAAATCAGCATCAAATTAAATCTAGGTTCATAAGCTTCTCGATTCCAACGGCACCCCATTATGTATAGCCGATTTAAAGTTTAAAGCTCCATTCCGTGACTTTGGGAATCGCGGTACCGCTAGCTCAGGCAGGTAGGTAGGTACCTATATCTCGTACCTACGTGGATTCTAACTCTAATGTCGTTGACCTCGTGGAAGGTGTCAATAACAACTCAATGGAACAATAACATGGTCCATATTTGGTATGTAGGTAAATCTGTGCATCACTGCCGTATCTATGGTATACCTATTTTATACGAGTTACGAGTATAGGTACAGGGTAGGTTACCTACATTATATAGGTACATACTTAAATTGATAACAAATAACTCTTTTGGTGAAGTCACTCAAAAGAGTTCACTTTTCCCTGAACCACCTGGTTCAGGGAAAAAGGGGTTTCAGGGGTCCTGGTTCTGGTAGGTACACCTGTACCTACCAACTAGCGCTCATAGCGATTACCAACTTGGCGATTACAGATTACTAATATTTCCAGACTACCGTTCTGAAACCATGTTTGATATAAAAATAATAATTTTGATTGTTGTCTAGGTAGGAACTTAGGAACCTACCTATGTGACCAGTTCTATAAATTAATTCTTACAATTACCTAAATAAATAAATAGTAGGGCCAAAAAAAATTGCAAAGGAAATTCTACAGGTGCCGCCGGCCGCCCTATGGGAGCAAACGAAAAGTTGTCGGCTTCTGACGCACATCAAAGGATTTGTTTCATATAGCTTTGTGGTAACTATCATGGCTAAATTATTATTGGTAGTCGATAGGTAGCATGGGTTCACGAATACATGCACAATTCGTTCAGTATTAAGTGCCCACCAAGCACACAAAAACCAAATGAGCAGGTGCAATTTAAAATCGGACAAACTTAAATTTTCTTAAAGTTAATATGGAATTAAGACTATCTGATTTCATTTAAATTGGATATACATATTCGCACGATATTATTATTTTTTGTAAACCTGTTGGCAGTAGGCACGTAGGTAAACCTACCTACCTATTATTCAATTGTTTAAATTATGTAGGTAGGTATAAAAATAGCAAACCTGTTGTTTTTTTTTCAGATAGGTGAATGCGCCGGACACTTCCTGCAAGTTCTTAATTTAAATCCAGAATCCAACGGCACTAATATGAACTACACTGTTTATTTACAACACTTGTTAGTAGGTACCAAACCTGTTAGAATTGTTTGCTAAACCGTACGGAAACGAAACTTAACACTGAAGTAGAGAAAACATTACCTACTGATTTAGTAAAATAAACGTGAAAATATTCGTAATTGTAGTTTTAGATTCGTGTTTGAAGTCACGATCGTCCGCGGCGAGAATTGACGACACGTACGAGCCGCGACGTCGTTCTAACTGGACTGACGACTTGACGCTTGCGGCCGCGTGACTTGTTGGACTGATGAAAATGGCGCACCGCTGCGGTACAATCCGTCAATTATAAATGAATGCTGGTTCGAGCGCTAGTGTCTGCGTGATAGGCCGTTGTATGACAATTTGATTCCTAGCAACTTATAGTTCCATTTAACGCCACAAGTTACGATTTGTAAAAGGCTTCGCAAAGATAGATCATGCTGCGTGAAAACCTGAGAAAAACCGGAAGGTTGGCTAGGAGTAAGAGTTCCAAATTCAGATTAAATCTATAATTTGAGCTATATATTATAAGCTAGAGAATATGTAAAGGTATTTTCAGTGGCGGATTTGCCCTAAGGCCCAGTAGGCCCGGGCCTAGGGCGGCCAGATATTAGGGGCGGCCAATCGTGACAAAAAAATCACTAATGACAAGAAATAACTAAAAGTACGTAAATATTTTAAAGGCTTCAAGGGGCCATGGGTTTTTCTCGGCGGCTCTGCTCTATAATAAGAATATTTATTTTCTCACCGCTCAGAACACATCTTTTGTAGCCTGAAATATAAAATTTTCTCGGCACTCGCAGCTAGCTGCTCGAGCAATTATAAATAGAATATTATGTATTTTGCTCACCACTCAGAACGAGCTCATTGCACACAGTACCGGCGTTAGGGTGGGGCGCGATTGGGCGACCGCTCAGGGCGCCGGATAAAAGGGGCGCCACAGGCTCTATAATGGGGCGCCCGTGGCGCCCCATTCGTTCTAAAAAATTCAATATTCTCGGTGCTCGTAGCAAGCTGCTCGCACTTTTAAAGAACATTTAGTTTCTTTGCCACTCGAAGGAAGATAAACGCACATCATTCGTGCTGAAAAATTCAATTTTTTTTCGCTTCTCGCAGCGAGTTACTCGCGCTTTTATAAATAAGGACATTTAGTTTCTTTGCCACTCGAAGCTAGCTAAACGCATACCATTCGTGCTGTAAAATATCTAAACTTTCTCGGCGCTCGCAGCGAGCTGCTCGCGATTTTATAAATAAGAATACTTATTTAGTTTCTTTGCCTCTCGGAGCAAGCTAAATGCACAACATTCGTGCTGAAAAATTCAAAATTTTCTCGGCGCTCGCAGCGAGCTGCTCGCGCTTTTATAAATAAGAATACTTATTTAGTTTCTTTGCCGCTCGGAGCAAGCTAAACGCACAACATTCGTGCTGAAAAATTCAAAATTTTCTCGGCGCTCGCAGCGAGCTGCTCGCGCTTTTATAAATGAGAACATTCACTTTCTTTGCCACTCGAAGCAAGCTTAACGCACATCATTCGTGCTGAAAAATTCAAAATTTTCTCGGCGCTCGCGCTTTTATAAATAAGGACATTTAGTTTCTTTGCCACTCGAAGCAAGCTAAACGCACATCATTCGTGTTGAACAAATCTAAATTTTCGCGGCGCTCGCAGCGAGCTGCTCGCGCTTTTATAAATAAGAATACTTATTTAGTTTCTTTGCCGCTCGGAGCAAGCTAAACTCACATCATTCGTGCTGAAAGATTCCAAAATTTTCTCGGAACTCGCAGCAAGCTGGAAGATGGATTTTTTTCTAGATACGCCCATGATTTTGCCCATCGGAATCGGCCCAGAAAAAAATCCTGGAAGTTTTTCCTTTTTAGTATAGGTTTGAATTGCTTTTTAGGGGGCGCCGTAGAAATCTCGCCCAGGGCGCTGGTAATGTTAAAACCGGCTCTGATTGCACATCTTTTGTAGTCTGAAACGTAAAATTTTCTCGGCGCTCGCAGCAAGCTGCTCGCGCATTACAAGGTTTTTAAAATTTTATTCTATTCGGAACGAGTTTAACGCACACGTTCTTGTCAGAGATGTAACATTTCCTATTTTAGAGCTTCAAATTGTAGGTAAACGTTGAAATGTACAAACCTACCTTGTTCACAAGAAAAAAAATTCTGGATCCGCCACTGTTTAAGGAGTAAGTAGGAGTAGACATGTTATATACGACGTAGGTGCAGGTATTACATGGACTGGGGCCTAGGGCGGCTTAGACTGTAAATCCGCCACTGGGTATTTTGCTAGAAGTGTGGAAAGGATGTGTATTGTGTAATATGTAGGATTTCCAAACCGCAACTGGCGCCACCTATATAAATATAAGGGCACTAACTAATAGATACCCTTCTACCGTCTACCGAACCTCAGTAATGTTTGCACATCACTGCTCAGGCGGTAGAATAACTGGCACTGTTGGGGACCAAATTTGTTACATAATAATAATTGCATGTAGTGCGGAAGCACTCTAATGTCTAAAGTATCACATTGGGCATGTAGGTACTAGGTACATACCTATTACCTACATTATATGTAAAATATTGTTGTTATTATTTGCTGGGCCACATTATAAATAAAACTGGGTTATTGTGTGAGAAAATTTATTGATATTATAATAAATATAAATTTAAAAAACAATTTATATCATTTATTAGTGCTAACTTATAGATTATGCATAATAAATAATAATTTATGACAATAATAGGAAAATGTTGAAAAGGTAAAAAATACCAAACTAATATGTAATAATTATTCCTTAATTTAGAAAGGGTGGCGCAAAATTGTTCATCCAATTATATTTTAGAGAAAAAGATTATCTCATGATTTATTAATTGTGCCACTGATGATGACGTAGCTATCCTTGTACAATTAAAAAAAAATTGGCTGAACCATAACACATAAATTTTTGGATGAGGGATGTGCTATGTCACACCTTGAGCTAAAAGTAAAAAGCTAAAGTAGTAGTTTTGTTCAACAATACAGCGGCTGATGTGCAATAGCACATCAGCCGCTTGTTGCTGTATTGTTGAACAAAAATGTAGGGTAACTTATTAAAAATATAATATATTTACTTCTTATATAATATATTCTAAATAAGAAGTTACCACCAGCATTCTTGCCACCTTTCCCTCCTCCACCTGTTTATTAGATTAAGTTTTGTAGTTAGTTTTAGTTTTTAAGTGTTTATTTAGTTTTTAAATTTGTATTGATAAAATATTTTATAAGAACTATTTCTGTTGTTTATTTTTAATAAATAAATAAAAGAAGTTACCCTATATATTGAATATTCATAGAAGACACAAAATGTATAATTATATTGTAAATTTTAACATGCCAATTCATATTGTTATATTATATAATATTATATAGGTACTATTAAGTCACTATTCTTTTTATATGATAATAGGGATGTTGACACATGTTACGAATTCATATAAACTTATGTTTTTCACTTAAAAGACAGTATTTAAAAACCTACATAATCATATTTTAAGGATCTATTTACAAGCCAAAATTGAATAAAATCAATTTTAATTTCATTAATTTTTACTTATTGGTACGCGAATGCGAACGCCAATCAGAGCGCGTGACGTCACACCACTGGCACGCACCGCACCGCACCGCACCGCTGTCTTACGCTTCCTATGAAATGTTCCTGATTTCGACACATTTTAATTATTCGTAACTTAAAAACCACTGAACCGATTTTGATGCAACTTATACTGTGCCCTAAGTTGGTCCGAATTTAAGCAAAAAAAAGTCAGTAACCAAAATGGATCTTATATTTTCAGAGAGACATTTTAGTTATTGACTTTATTTTTGGTTTAAGTATGGACCAACTAAGGGCACAGTATAAGTTGCATTAAAATCGGTTCAGTGGTTTTTAAGTTATGAATAATTAAAATGTGTCGAAATCAGGAACATTGCCTAGGAAGCGTAAGTACAGGCCAGTGGTGTGTCGTCACGCGCTGTCAGATGACAGTTCGGAACGTTTTAGCCGGAATTCAAAAAATCATTTTTATTTACGTATTTTTAAATTGAAATTTCATATATTTTTGCATAAAAATATGATATTCGTGTTTGAAATGGGTCTATCTATGATATAAAAGCAATTCCAAAAATTAGTCAACATCCCTATTTCTTGGACACCAGTTAATCAGGTTGATTGTACTAATAAATTATTTTAATTGACTTTCACCAAATAAAAAATTGAATTGAAGTCTCTGAGGATACCAGGCTTCTCAGAACAGAATAGAATAGAATATACTTTATTGTGACACCACAGAAACATAAACACAGAAACAGAAACATACAGAACAGAAACAGATACAGAAACTTACAACTAAAACAATTCACATCATGCTGAACAACAGCCATAATGGGTGACATCGTTTTGTTATTAGTATTCTTTTATCTGTGGTTTTGTCCAGTAGATGGTAAAGTAACTAGCCATGGCCATGATGGAGCCCTTCACCCAGTAAAATACGATATTCAAATAAAATTGTTATATTTATCAAAATTGATGCTCTGACTTGGGCCATACTTTATTCTTGTTATTCAAATCACTTTGCCTAATATTATGTTTTGTCCTCATGTGGGTGTATAAATACTTCTTTTTGTAGAACGTTTGGTGACATTCTGGACATTCACATCTTTTAATATGTCTATCTTTGTGTACCTCTAGCTGTTGTTCATTTTCAACGAAGTTTCCACATTCGAGGCACGGGATATTGGTGGCCGTATGATTCATTTTGTGCCTCTTAACTCGTTTGTAGGAAGTTAAAGCAAATTCACATTTGTCACATTTATAGAGCTTCGATTTAACATGAACATTTTCTCGGTGAGTAGCTAAATGAGCCGAATTGTAAAATGCTTTGGAGCATAAATCACATGCAAAGTTCCTAACCCCACTGTGCCGTTTCATATGTACACTTAATGTCTCTTTACTTTTGTACATTTTATTGCACACTTCGCACTTGTAAGGGTCGCTGGTGTGAGCTTTCATGTGCCGGTAAATATAACCTACACTTACATGTTTACCACAGATTTTACATATCATTTCTTTATCACCTATTTTGTGAACCGTCTTCCGATGGGTGTAAAGTCCACTGGACTGATAAAATGCTTTTCCGCACAGTTCACATGTATATGAGCGAACACCTGAGTGCAAGTCCAAATGATGATATATAGAATTACTTTTAATCGTTTCGAATTCACAATATGTACAATGATATACTCTTGACTTTCCAACACCTTCTATATTTATTTTACTTGCATATATACATGATTTTGGTTTCTGTTTCAAATGGACATGGAGGCTTTTATATGAAGGGTAGATTTTCTTACAGTTAGGGCATGTGAGTTGTGCGCGCAAGTGTTCCCTCTTCCAATGCACTCTCAGTTTACATTTGCTCTTGAAGAACTGGCCACAGTCATGGCACTCCAAGTGCAAGTCTATGGGTTTGCTTTTAAACTTAGAATCAGTATGAGCAGTGAGTTGTTCACTGGGTTGGAACTCATCACCTTGTGTGTCTCCTTCACTCAGTTCAGTGTACTCATACTCATGCTTTATGTCCTCATCCTGAAGCTCTCCTGAGTGGACGGGCTCCTCGTGCTCACTGTTTAATGGTTCCTGTTTTATTAGGTCTTCTATGAGTCCCTTATGGAAGGGCACGTCTGCTTGTATCGCTGAACGTAATATGTTATTGGAACGTTCACACTTTTGCTTGAATTCATACGCGGCTTCGAGAGCCTGGACGCAGGGCAAACATATCTTGTCGGGTAAGCCATCGTCCTCTTTAATATTGAAACTGACAATATCATTAATTTTATCACAAATAAAGCTATTGTTGTATTTCTCAAATATTGATATCAAGTTGTCTTCAAGTTCTACCTTGATTACATTTCGTTCTGAGTTGAATTCTAAACAAAAACGACAAATACCGCTTTTCATTGCTTCTTCAAGACTTATTAAATATCTCTCCGTTGCATTTTCCACCATTTTGCTGTTTAAAATTTAAACTTTAATAATTGTCCAAAAAATGTTTCTCGAGTCGCGCATATTTTGACATCTGACATTTGTCTGACAAACCAGTGTTGCCAGTGCCCTATCTTCAAAAGTAACGCAGGTAGGTGCGAAAAGTAACGCATTTACAATAAAAGTAACGCATTAAAAAAAACGATTTTTAATACAATGTAATTTACTTACTCAATTTAAATATACGAGTACGATATTTAAGTGCGTTGTACGATATTTTGTTGTACTACATTATTAAACCTCATAAAAATTTCTACAACTTCGGCCTTGAGACTTTTTATTTATCTCCAATCGTTGTCCAGCTATGAACTTCCAAACATGGTCTATTTTGAAGACGCTTAAATTAGTTTTCCATACAAAGTCGGTAAAAAATTCTTACAAATAAAATTTGACCAACTTCTGGTTGTATCATAATAAAATTTTGTAAATGTCTAGAAATCTGATGACAGTTTTATAATCTGGTACCACTGAGCTGCAGATGATGGAGCCAGGAGGTGTCTAATGAAATTCTTCAATGGCTATATTAGTAAACCTGTCGAGTTTGGGCACATTACATTCGAATCGATGTCGTTGGTCCTATGGCTCGTCCACATATACCGGCCAATGATTTGCCGAGTGTGTGTTTTGTCTATGGATGAACAGTTTTTGTCTATAGACGAATGTCTTCGGATATTTATGGTTTTTTTTTTCGGTAAATTTCTGGTATACATTTTGGGCTCCATAGCTGACGACTTTAATTATATTTTGAATGTTAATCAATCATGGACCATTTGAAGCCATTTTGTGTGAATATTTTTATTTTTATGTTAGAGACAGACAAACAAGCAAACGGCCCGCCTGATGGAGAGCGGTTACCGTCGCCTATGGACGTCTGCAACACCAGTGGCATTAGAGACGCGTTGTCGGTCCATTAACACCTTCTTTATCCTCCTCTTGAAGAGCCCAATATTGAAGGAAGTGGGAAATACGTCGCTTGGAAGGCTATTCCACAACCTGCAAGTGTGTGGGAGAAACGATCTCGTAAAACGAGTTGTCCGAGACTCCCACACGTTAACAATGTGAGGATGAGCCTTCAGTCTATGACGAGCGGTGCGGTGGTAAAATCGGGAGGCGGGAATTACTTTAAACTAGTTAAATTTTCTTTATTTTTTGATTTATATAATCTGTGCCTCAAGTGCATGTATTTATAATCTGTGCGCTCGGGCGAACATTGGACCAACGACTCGCAGAGTCTTTTTGACCGGCATATGTGGACAAGCCATGACATTGACAATATAATTTACTTTTTTAAAATTTTTGTTTTCCGTTTCGATTGCGTCCCGTTTCACTTAGTTATTATTTTATATTCATCCATTGTTAGTTCATTTAAAAAAAAAATCATTACCCCAAAAAGTAACGCAAAAGTAACATTTTAGGACAAGTAACGTAAAAGTAACGCAAAGGGTCAAAAAGTAACGCAAAATGTTACAAAAGTTACGCACTGGCAACGCTGTGACAAACTGACAATGCTAGTGATAGGGTAAAAAGTAAAACCATAAACAAAACATAAACCAATGACAGGATAATACAAAATATTTCTGGCTATTATAGGAAATGCTATTCTATTTATATTTATTAACTGCTTTTTGCAAAAAAGCAACTTATTTTTCTTTAAATATACCAAACAATGAAAAATGTTTCAAGATAGCTTATGCCACGGGACGCTCTCTCGCTCGCACTAAATGATACATTTGAAATATAAATTCATAGAATTAAATTTATGAAAATACCTCAAGAGAAGGCCTGTACAATATTATTGCACACATTTTAACATTAACCGACTGCAGTCCTAGGTCAAAGAATAGATACTATTACTACGTAGGTGTGCCTAGGTGTAGCCGCACTTCGGACTTTAGCCGTAACATATATAAAATGACACGGGGACTTAAAAAAAAATAATTTCGCCATTCTTACGAGGAATTTTCAAATGTAACTTTGTAATCCTACTACATCGACTTGGCGGGGGCACTGCCGTGCCCCCAGTAGGGATTGCAATCCGGTGTCATTTTCAATCCGGCCGGATCCGGCCGGATTTCCGTCAATCCGGCCGGATCCGACCGGATCCGGCCGGATTGATCAAATCAGGATGATTTTTGCTTTTTACTACAATAAGTGATTTAATCAAGTCACTACTCTCATATTACGTAATACTAGCTGCGCCCAGCGGTTTCACCCGCTGTACTGTAACCTATGTGTTGTTCCAGGGTCTAAGCTATATAAAATTTCAGACCAATCGGTCCACTCATTTAGACGTAAATGAGTAACAAACATACATCCAGACACCCATTCTTACAAACTTTCACGTTTATAATATTAGTAAGATGAAGGTAGTTAAAATCGACTTTATTGCCTAACCAATGTTAAGACCGTTAAGACAAATAGATAAAAACATATTTTCATTCAGAACAATTAAAATTTAGTAGGTAGTGTAGAATTAGACGACATTCTGAATTGGTCACGTCGAATTCCTCAGTGTCTGAAAACCAGGCTTTACAATCAGAGGGCCTATTGGCTAATTCTCACCCACTACGATTGATGACAACTTCAATATACATTGAGGAGGTTTAAGCAAATAATGTGTTTTACATATCGTTTGACGATAGCCTTCAGTGCATCCTGCCCACCATGACATACGCCGCCGAGACATGGACGCTAACACATGAGGCTGTCTACCGCATCAAGGTAGCACAGAGAGCCATGGAGCGCGCCATGCTTGACATCAAACTTCAAGATCAAGTTCCAAACATCGAAATTAGGCGAAGAACAAAAGTTCAAGATGCCGGAACGAGAGTAATGGGACTCAAATGGAGTTGGGCAGGTCACCTGGCTAGGCGAGGTGACGACAGGTGGAGTAAGATGTTGACTGAATGGTGACCAAGGACAGGCAAACGCAGTGTCGGTCGTCCAGCAGCCAGATGGATGGACGATTTGGTAGAATTGGCGGGTCGCACATGGACCAGATTGGCACAGGACAGGGTTGACTGGCATAACCTGAGGAAGGTCTATTCCCAGTAGTGGGATGTAGAGGGCGGTGGATGATGATGACGAAGTAGAGTAGGTAATACTTATAATTTTACGAAGCAACGAGTAACTCAGTCTTTCTAGATTTCACTTTCACAGATTTATTTATAAGTAGGTAACAATATTAATTATTATGTAGTATTTAAAGATACAATAGTTATACCTTACTCTCGGTGACGAAAGACTCGCACGCATGAATACCACACGCATTTAAAGTCCTACGCATACAACAGCTATATTATTTTGCCACAAACTACTAGCACCGGATCCGGTCTCCGGATCCGGTATATTTGTACCGGATCCGGTAACCGTTAAATGTGCCGGATCCGGCCGGATTACCGGATCCGTTTTCCGGATTGCAATCCCTAGCCCCCAGATACTGTTACAGTAGTTTGACTCCATAGAAGCGGTTGAACTCAAGGTCGCGCGTGTTTGCAACTATTTGGGTAGTTTTCGGTAAGCAGCGAGGTGCCGAATTGACGTTTTTATAGCTTCCGAATAATGGTTGTGAATTATAGTACGAGACCCATTTGCAAAAAAGTCTTCAAATAACGATTTTCGTGGGACACATCTCCGCCATACGAATTATTGGTATGTACTTATTTGGCATATTTTCCTGAACACGAAAAGTGCGGTAGTCACTTCCTAAGTGTATGGAGGGGGTAGTTATGACGTCACAAAGATGGCCGCCGGGCCTATTCTATTATGCGGGTTATTTAAATATCTACTGAACCGATTTACTTAAATAGGGTGTCAAATGAAAGGTTATTAAATAAGCATTATTTTATTCCTAAGAACTATCAACGTGAAATAAGTACCAAAGGAAATATTTCCAAAAAACATAATTTCTAAAAAAATAATTTTTAGTCTTATGTTTATAACTTGGTAACCGTTAGGATAATGCAAATATAGGTTATAATAAAATATTTAGTTCCTTTCATCAGCTTTCTAAAAAACCTTTAATCATTATAATAAAGCTATAAACAACGGAACTGCACCCATTTGAATGAGCCTCGGTAGCGCTGAACTCATAGCGGTAGCTAAACCATTAGACGGGTTTTCTATAGAATGATAATAGAATTTTGAATAAAAAGCATGTGCGATAGTAATGAAAATATAAAATAATATTTAAGTAAGCTGCTACCTATTCATAAGTTGTATTTACAAGTTATTTTCTGATGTGATCAGTGTTGTACTAAACTTACTGAAAAAATTATTATAAACCATAATTTTATCTAATTAATGTCCTCAATCTGACCTGTATCTTCTTAATAATTTTTTTTATACAACAATGTAAGAAGACTAGCAAGACGCTCTCCTGATGGTAAGAGATAACGCTGCCCATTATTAGTACAGTGCTACTCAGTATTTTACAAATGTACAATTCTGGGTGCACTGCGCTAACGCTTCTTACTTGAGAGTCATAAGATGTTAAGACTCCTCAGCCCAGTAATTTCACTAGCTACAGTGCCCTTCTACCGAAGCACAGTAATGTTTGCACATCACTGCTCAGGCAGTAGAATAACTGGCACTGTTGGGGTACCCACCTATTCGACCTCCTGCAAAGGAAGTCTACCCCCGGTGAAATTATACTGGTTATAACATTTTTATGAGGTCTTTCAATGAGATTGAATTTACGAATGAAGTAACTGGCAATAAAAGATTAGTATCCTCGATCATCCAGCCACAGCCTATGAGTTCAGGAAGCGTGGCCTTTGCTACGTTCGCGTTCTGCCAACATAACGTCTGGTAGTTCGATCTTAGCGCATGCTGTCGAAAGGCTTGTCGTGTCGGCGGTAACTTATCAAGTTCTTTGATGACTGGGTTTTTTGTTTGTTTACATAAGAATGACAGATCTTTCAGCGTTACAAAATTGTTCTTCTGTACGCTGTGGGCTTACACCAAAATTTGAAAGGAGTTGATAATGTTTTTGGAAAATCGGCCAGCTTGATTTTTTTGTGTGACCCGACAACGCGCTCGTAGTGTCACAATAGATGTGAGGCCGGTATATAACCAATCTTACCTATCGGTTAGTTACCAAAAAACCCATTTAATACCCAAAAACACCGTAAAACACCATTTAAAACCTTTGGAATTAAAAAACATTTTTTTGTAATTATAACTACATTTCTTGATTTTTTCGAGACGCAATAGGTGTCTTATGTCCATATTAGCTGCCCCCAGCGGTTTTACCCGCTGTTCTATATAATATTATAGTCTATGTGTTCTAAGCTATCTCTATACGAAATTTCAGCTCAATCAGTCCACCAAGAGCAGAGATTACCTAATGTATTTATAAAAACAAAGGAGTAATAAGTTTAAAAGCTCCTTCTTTGAAAAAAATAATATTATCATAAAGAAAATTATAAAACCCTTTAATAAAAACAATCTATTATTACTCCTACTCTTTCAGACAAATCAAATGCAAATAAAAGCTTGTAATAATTTAATTCGATTACTAACCAATCTAACAAAATTCACACACTCACATTCTCACCTAAACTACACTCACACAAACGAAAAAGATTTGATTACAGATAGACAGACAACAGATCCTACACCTATCAGTTGTCTGTCAAATAAAAGCTTGTAATAATTTAATTCGGTTTCTAACTAACAATAAAATAATAATGAAATTCACACACATAAAAATAAAAATTCACACATTCTCACCTCGTACACACACAAACGTTAAAAATTTGATTAAAGATAGACAACAGACCTTTCACCTGTCTGTTGTCTGTCAAATAAAAGCTTGTTATAATTTTGTTCGATTTCTAACTAACAATTTTTTTCAATATACTACGAAGTAAGAAGACGAGCAAGACGCTCTCCTGATGGTAAGAGATAACGCTGCCCATTATCAATACAGTGCTACTCAGTATTTTACAAAGGTACGATTCTGGGTGCACTGCGCCAACGCTTCTTACTTGAGAGTCATAAGATGATAAGACTCCTCAGCCCAGTAATTTCATTAGCTACAGTGCCCTTCTACCGAAGCACAGTAATGTTTGCACATCACTGCTCAGGCGGTAGAATAACCGGCACTGTTGGGGTACCCACCTAGTCGACCTCCTGCAAAGGAAGTTTACCCCGGTAAAAGTAATAATAATATTCACACACTCACCAAAGCTACACGCACACACACAAACGTTTAAGATTTGATTACAGATAGACAGACAACAGACCATTCACCTGTCTGTTGTCAGTCAAATAAAAGCTTGTTATAATTTAATTCGGTTTGTAACTTAACCAATCTAACCAAATTCACACATTCGCAATCTACCTATACTACGTACACTCACACACATACATAAAGAGCAGTGCGGGCGCCGCACAATACGGCAACGTCGCATTACATACACACTCGGAATCTACCTATACTACGTACACTCACACACATACATAAAGAGCAGTGCAGACGCCGCACAATACGGCAACGTCGCACGACTAGGGCGGATCCAGGATTGGGCCCTGGGGGGAAGGTGCAAAAATATTATTATAACGTTAACTACAAAATGTGTGAGTTTTGCTCGCTCTGAACAGTTAAAAAATTCAAATATTCTTAAAAGATATATGCAAAATTCGTAACTCAAATTAAAGCTTGTAATAATTTAATTCAATTTCTAACTAACAATAAAATAATAATAATATTCACACACTCACGTCAACTACACACACATACGTAAAAGATTTGATTACAGATAGACAGACAACAGACCCTTCACCTGTCTGTTCTGTCAAATAATAGCTTGTTATAATTTAATTCAGTTTGTAACTAAACCAATCTAACAAAATTCACACAATCGCAATCTACCTATACTACGTACACTCACACACATACATAAAGAGCAGTGCAGACGCCGCACAATACGGCAACGTCGCACGACTAGGGCGGATCCAGGATTGGGCCCTGGGGGGGAAGGTGCAAAAATATTATTATAACGTTAACTACAAAATGTGTGAGTTTTGCTCGCTCTGAACGGTTAAAAACTTCAAATATTCTTAAAAGAAATATGCAAAATTCGTAACTCAAAAAAAAGCTTGGAATAATTTAATTCAATTTCTAACTAACGATAAAATAATAATAATATTCACACACTCTCACCTCAACTACACACACACGTAATAGTTATTTGTTATACAAGAGTGCAAAGTTGCTTTTTTACCGCGTGCTCAGTTTGTATGACCGAGCAAGCGAAGGATTCTAAAATTAAATCACGAGCGTAGCGAGTGATTTAATAATTAAGCTTACGTCACACTGAGCGGACAAAGCGGACGCGAACCGGGACGGAATTTTTGTAATGTTCTAGTTTGTATGTGAGGCGTCACACATAAAGCGGACGCGAACAGGCGCGGTCCGGTCTGCCGCGCCGGGCAGATCGCGTTGATGACAACTGACAACTTGTCAATTGGACCGCTTTCCGCGGCGGAATGCGTTCGCGGACGCTGTATTGTAGGGAAGTCAATACAAGCCGTCACACAGAGCGAACCGGGCGCCGTCCGTGCCGCGACGGCACGCGATGCGGTAGAACGAGTTGTATTTTATTACAACTTCGGTGCGATTTTAATCATGAATCTAATGGAAATTTCCAATGAAAAATTATGATAATTAAAGCTAAGCTTGTACTCTCCCGCTGCTGGGCTTAAAAATCAAAGGTGCAACTCAATTATTATTATCTTACTTATGTAAAAAAAATCTTACAACTCAGTTATAACGCAGAATTAGCTAAATAATTGTAGCATAATGGTAATATATAATAAATCTGTTTTTTTTTTGTGTTATCGAGCTGCACTGATGATGGAGCCGTGACACACCGACTGAGAACCCTATGGTGACTGAACGAATGTTCATTGTTCATTCCACATGATGTAGAGAGGGTCTGATGAGCCGTAATATAGTTATCGAAACTACCTTACGAAAATTGAAGAGCTGGCAAATGAATATCTAGCGACATTTCA
Source organism: Hemithea aestivaria (assembly GCA_947507615.1). Classification (NCBI taxonomy): domain Eukaryota; kingdom Metazoa; phylum Arthropoda; class Insecta; order Lepidoptera; family Geometridae; genus Hemithea; species Hemithea aestivaria. The sequence goes on along the minus strand of OX382326.1, from coordinate 2,513,347 downwards.
TCAGTTAAAAAAGTATACTACTCAAACGACCTGTTTGTCACATTTTTAGTAATGTCAAATTCACATTGTTTTTCTTTTGTTCTCTTTGAAAAATTAAACCAACAGGAAACGAAGCCAGATCTAATTTTTATGTGAAAAAATTGCTAGTTTCTGCAGGGGGAAAGGAAACGCACACTAATACTTATAATGATATCACTAATGATTACGCACTACGCACACGAGTACACATAAATATAAACGACACACAAAAAGACAACCTGAATTGTGCCAACTAGTTTTATGTTCATCTTTGGAAATAAACGGCATACACTAACTTGAATTTACTTCGGCTTCGTGCCTGTACGAGGAGCGGGGCGCGGACGCCGGCGCGTAACCGCAACTACTCCCTGAAGAAGATCCTCGTACAGGATCGAAACGGTCGACAAGAAGCTCAAAAACTCACAAGCAACAACTCACGAATCGTTTAGTGTTAAACTAGTTTTATGCCCAGCGCTTCTTGTTTTGGTGGCGGGAGACGCCTAACTGTTACGTATCTGGCTGGTATAATGATCTAAGAAAAATCTAGAAGCGCGAACTTTTGAAGTTTCAATGTCATAATAATAATTTATTCAGTGTCAAACCGCTGTAAACTGTCAACCGCTTTTTCTGTTGGATCAGGTGAACTTGGTCACATTCGCAAAATGCCATTTTGACGAAAAATGTAATTTTCGCACATTGTCATACGAGGCAAATACATTCGCCAAGAGCGGATTATTCTGAGTATTCTTTCTATTATCGCCCCTTTTTACAAGCTTTTCTTTACTTTAACCTATCTGTTGTCTGTCTGTCTGTCCGTCTGTCTTAATCAAATCTTGCAAGTTAAATTTGACCCACTTCCCGATATCCGATTGAGCTGCAATATTGCGTGCCTGTATAAATCGTATGACAATGCAATATTATTATAACATGGAGCTGATTTGATGATGGAGCTCGAAGGTGGCCATAGGAACTATGTTATTAAACGGCACAAACCCATCGAATTTGAGCTCATTTTATTCATCTTGACAAGTACTTTTATATTAGATGGTAATAATAATAAAAGCTTGTTTAAAAAAAAACACTTGTTAACTACTCTGTTTATGCACAATGATATTGAGAAAAGCTACAAATCTCTTTGCAATGACAGCGGTAGTACTCTTGACGCAACGTAAGAGTTGATAAGTCTTGACATGTGTGTGTGTTTCTTTTTTTTTATGTTTAAAAGTAAGAAGACGAGCTAGACGCTCTCCTGATGTTAAGAGATAACGCTGCCCATAATCAGTACAATGCTACCCATAATTTCACAATGATGTGCAATTCTAGGTGCACTGCACCAACGCTTCTTACTCAAGAGTCATAAGATGTTAAGACTCTTTAGCCCAGTAATTTCACTAGCTACAGTGCCCTCCTACCGAAGCACAGTAATGTTTGCACATCACTGCTCAGGCGGTAGAATAACTGGCACTGTTGGGGTACCCACCTAGACGACCTCCTGTAAAGGAAGTCTACCCCCGGTTTTCTTGCGCTACCAATAGTAATTACCATTATTGACGACCTCTGTGGTGCGGTGGGCTAATACCCGCCTGCAACGCAGAAGGTTGCGGGTTCGATTCCCGCATGGGACAAATGTTTGTGTGATCCACAGGTATTTGTTTCTGGTCTGGGTGGTTTTTCAATATCTATTATAAGTATGTATTTACAAAAGAAAAGTATATAAGTATTATATCCGTTATCCTAACCACCATATTACAAGCATTAAGTTGCTTAGTTTGGGGTTAGGTGGCGCTGTGTGAAACGTCCTGAAATATTTATTTATTTATTATTATTAAGCATTTTTATTACCAAAATGATAATATTTGCTACAATATCTTATTGCTACTTTGATGATATGCTGCTATGACAATAATATTATAATGCTACTGCGACATTCTGCTAATATGACAATCCGCGTTTTTTTATGTCCATTTGAGAATGTGACCAAACACGCCTGATCCATTGCCCGCCTGCCGCCGCGAACTGCGGACCGGTCCTGTGTGACGTGGTTCGGTTCGCGACCGTTCGCGTTCGGATCGCGGCCAGTTCGCTTTGCCGCCGTGCCGCCTCAGTGTGACGTATCCTTTAGAATCCTGAGCGTTAGCGAGGGAATCAAAAGAGCATAAGGTCAAAAATCTTTGCACTCGAGTGTGACACATAATTTTTCATCCCCCCTCAGCGAGGAAATAACTCAATGCTAAAAGTTTTTTTTTAAATTATTCTCACCATGGATGCGCACAGTGTTGCCAGTGCACTATCTTCAAAAATAACCAGTATTCAATTTTAATTTACGTAGGTACGCTTACTTAGAGTCCTTTTCACGAAAGAGGTCCCACGGAATTTAGCGGAACTAATTTTTTATTCTATTATTATTGGACTTTTCATATTTTAAATCATTTTTATTTGTTACATAAAATAAATACCTTTTTGATTTAGAAATTAAATATGAGAAATTATGAGGCGTTAAAAAGTTAAAGGTATTTAAAAAACTTTTAAAATGTGCGATAGTGGCGTCCCGCAAAAAGGTCTCCTTTCGTGAAAAGCACTCTACCTATTCGTTTTAGTGATTATTTCCTCATTTTCAGTTTATTACAGTGAGAAATCGTTAATAAAAAAGTTACCAAAAAGTAATACTTAGAAAAAATCTTGCTACTAACTAAATAAAGTTATAAGAAATTGGCTTATTCTATTAACTCTGCTAAATTAACTCAACTATTATTTACTATTACAGTACTATATAATTCATTAAAAAAACATTATTGCCTCGAAATGTAACTTATATCTAAACAACTAACGTAAATATAGTTCAAAAGAAACGTAATATGTTACAAAAGTAACTTACTGGTAAGGCTGATGGTGCGCCCAAATCAAATTAAAAAAAAAAAGTTTACTAAAGAGGTTCTTACTCCGAGTTTTTAACAAATTTAAAAAAGTTGTACGCTTATTTCGGTACCATAGAGGTGGAAGTAAATAGGTTTAATTATGTTTTTGTCTCTAGAGGGTAAAGTAAATTTGAATTTCTCTAGAGGATAAAATGGACTTTTCCAGTCAGATATCGATGAGTAAAAATACACTTTCCGAGATAGTGGGATGAAAAAGATATGATTACAAATAGATAGACAACAGACCTTTCACCTGTCTGTTGTCTGTCAAATAAAAGCTTGTTATAATTTAGTTCGATTTCTTACTAAAAATAAAAAAAGAATTTTATACTACGAAGTAAGAAGACGAGTAAGACGCTCTCCTGTTGGTAAGAGATAACGCTGCCCATTATTAGTACAGTGCTATTCAGTATTTTACAAAGGTACGATTCTGGGTGCACTGCGCCAACGCTTCTTACTTAAGAGTCATAAGATGATAAGACTCCTCAGCCCAGTAATTTCATTAGCTACAGTGCCCTTCTACCGAAGCACAGTAATGTTTGCACATCATTGCTCAGGCGGTAGAATAACCGGCACTGTTGGGGTACCCACCTAGTCGACCTCCTGCAAAGGAAGTTTACCCCGGTAAAAGTAATAATAATATTCACACACTCACCAAAGCTACACGCACACACACAAACGTTTAAGATTTGATTACAGATAGACAGACAACAGACCATTCACCTGTCTGTTGTCAGTCAAATAAAAGCTTGTTATAATTTAATTCGGTTTGTAACTTAACCAATCTAACCAAATTCACACATTCGCAATCTACCTATACTACGTACACTCACACACATACATAAAGAGCAGTGCGGGCGCCGCACAATACGGCAACGTCGCATTACATACACACTCGGAATCTACCTATACTACGTACACTCACACACATACATAAAGAGCAGTGCAGACGCCGCACAATACGGCAACGTCGCACGACTAGGGCGGATCCAGGATTGGGCCCTGGGGGGGAAGGTGCAAAAATATTATTATAACGTTAACTACAAAATGTGTGAGTTTTGCTCGCTCTGAACAGTTAAAAAGTTCATACATTCTTAAAAGAAATATGCAAAATCCGTAACTAAAATAAAAGCATGTAATAATTTAATTCAATTTCTAACTAACGATAAAATAATAATATTCACACACTCTCACCTCAACTACACACACATACATAAAAGATTTGATTACAAATAGACAGACAACAGACCCTTCACCTGTCTGTAGTTAACATTATAATAATATTTTGCACATTCCCCACAGGGCCCAATCCTGGATCCGCCCTTGTCTTAAGTGCGACGTTGCCGCTTGGTGCGGCACCGGCACTGCTCTTTATGTATGTGTGAGTGTACGTAGTTACAGGTAGATTGCGAGTGTGTGAAAATGCGACGTTGCCGTTTGGTGCTGCGCCCGCACTGCTCTTTATGTATGTGTGTGAGTGTACGTAGTATAGGATGATTGCGAATGTGTGCATTTGGTTAGATTGGTTAAGTTACAAACCGAATTAAATTAAAACAAGCTTTTATTTGACAGAAAACAGACAGATGAAGGGTCTGTTGTCTGTCTATCTGTAATCAAATTTTTTACGTATGTGTGTGTAGTTGAGGTGAGAGTGTGTGAGTATTTTTTTTTTATTGTTAGTTAAAAATTGAATTAAATTATTACAAGCATTTATTTGAGTTACGAATTTTGCATATTTCTTTTATGAATATTTGAACTTTTTAACTGTTCAGAGCGAGCAAAACTCACACATTTTGTAGTTAACGTTATAATAATATTTTTGCACCTTCCCCCCCAGGGCCCAATCCTGGATCCGCCCTAGTCGTGCGACGTTGCCGTATTGTGCGGCGTCTGCACTGCTCTTTATGTATGTGTGTGAGTGTACGTAGTATAGGTAGATTCCGAGTGTGTATGTAATGCGACGTTGCCGTATTGTGCGGCGCCCGCACTGCTCTTTATGTATGAGTGTGAGTGTACGTAGTATAGGTAGATTGCGAATGTGTGAATTTGGTTAGATTGGTTAAGTTACAAACCGAATTAAATTATAACAAGCTTTTATTTGACTGACAACAGACAGGTGAATGGTCTGTTGTCTGTCTATCTGTAATCAAATCTTAAACGTTTGTGTGTGTGCGTGTAGCTTTGGTGAGTGTGTGAATATTATTATTACTTTTACCGGGGTAAACTTCCTTTGCAGGAGGTCGACTAGGTGGGTACCCCAACAGTGCCGGTTATTCTACCGCCTGAGCAGTGATGTGCAAACATTACTGTGCTTCGGTAGAAGGGCACTGTAGCTAATGAAATTACTGGGCTGAGGATTCTTATCATCTTATGACTCTCAAGTAAGAAGCGTTGGCGCAGTGCACCCAGATTCGTACGTTTGTAAAATACTGAGTAGCACTGTACTAATAATGGGCAGCGTTATCTCTTACCAACAGGAGAGCGTCTTGCTCGTCTTCTTACTTCGTAGTATAAAATTCTTTTTTATTGTTAGTTAGAAATCGAACTAAATTATAACAAGCTTTTATTTGACAGACAACAGACAGGTGAAAGGTCTGTTGTCTATCTATTTGTAATCATATCTTTTACGTATGTGTGTGTAGTTGAGGTGAGAGTGTGTGAATATTATTATTATTTTATCGTTAGTTAGAAATTGAATTAAATTATTACAAGCTTTAATTTGAGTTACGAATTTTGCATATATCTTTTAAGAATATTTGAATTTTTTAACTGTTCAGAGCGAGCAAAACTCACATATTTTGTAGTTAACGTTATAATAATATTTTTGCACCTTCCCCCCCAGGGCCCAATCCTGGATCCGCCCTAGTCGTGCGACGTTGCCGTATTGTGCGGCGTCTGCACTGCTCTTTATGTATGTGTGTGAGTGTACGTAGTATAGGTAGATTGCGATTGTGTGAATTTTGTTAGATTGGTTTAGTTACAAACTGAATTAAATTATAACAAGCTATTATTTGACAGAAAAGACAGGTGAAGGGTCTGTTGTCTGTCTATCTGTAATCAAATCTTTTACGTATGTGTGTGTAGTTGACGTGAGTGTGTGAATATTATTATTATTTTATTGTTAGTTAGAAATTGAATTAAATTATTACAAGCTTTAATTTGAGTTACGAATTTTGCATATATCTTTTAAGAATATTTGAATTTTTTAACTGTTCAGAGCGAGCAAAACTCACACATTTTGTAGTTAACGTTATAATAATATTTTTGCACCTTCCCCCCCAGGGCCCAATCCTGGATCCGCCCTAGTCGTGCGACGTTGCCGTATTGTGCGGCGTCTGCACTGCTCTTTATGTATGTGTGTGAGTGTACGTAGTATAGGTAGATTCCGAGTGTGTATGTAATGCGACGTTGCCGTATTGTGCGGGCCCGCACTGCTCTTTATGTATGTGTGTGAGTGTACGTAGTATAGGTAGATTGCGAATGTGTGAATTTGGTTAGATTGGTTAAGTTACAAACCGAATTAAATTATAACAAGCTTTTATTTGACTGACAACAGACAGGTGAATGGTCTGTTGTCTGTCTATCTGTAATCAAATCTTAAACGTTTGTTTGTGTGCGTGTAGCTTTGGTGAGTGTGTGAATATTATTATTACTTTTACCGGGGTAAACTTCCTTTGCAGGAGGTCGACTAGGTGGGTACCCCAACAGTGCCGGTTATTCTACCGCCTGAGCAGTGATGTGCAAACATTACTGTGCTTCGGTAGAAGGGCACTGTAGCTAATGAAATTACTGGGCTGAGGAGTCTTATCATCTTATGACTCTCAAGTAAGAAGCGTTGGCGCAGTGCACCCAGAATCGTACCTTTGTAAAATACTGAGTAGCACTGTATTAATAATGGGCAGCGTTATCTCTTACCATCAGGAGAGCGTCTTGCTCGTCTTCTTACTTCGTAGTATATTAAAAAAAATTGTTAGTTAGAAATCGAACAAAATTATAACAAGCTTTTATTTGACAGACAACAGACAGGTGAAAGGTCTGTTGTCTATCTATTTGTAATCATATCTTTTACGTATGTGTGTGTAGTTGAGGTGAGAGTGTGTGAATATTATTATTATTTTATCGTTAGTTAGAAATTGAATTAAATTATTACAAGCTTTTTTTTGAGTTACAAATTTTGCATATATCTTTTAAGAATATTTGAATTTTTTAACTGTTCAGAGCGAGCAAAACTCACACATTTTGTAGTTAACGTTATAATAATATTTTTGCACCTTCCCCCCCAGGGCCCAATCCTGGATCCGCCCTAGTCGTGCGACGTTGCCGTATTGTGCGGGCCCGCACTGCTCTTTATGTATGTGTGTGAGTGTACGTAGTATAGGTAGATTGCGAATGTGTGAATTTTGTTAGATTGGTTTAGTTACAAACTGAATTAAATTATAACAAGCTATTATTTCGCACCCCCCGAGGAAGAAAGTCGTAACTGATCATCGGCAACCTGAGAAAAATTTAGTATATAGCAAAAAATAGCTAAAATTAACCTCGATTGGCCTATGTATTACAATTTGCAATTTAATTAATCGTCATGGAGTAAATCTTAAAAAATAGATTTACGCTAATTTTCAGCGACACATTTTAATTAATTTATGTAGTTAACAGAAATATTACTTTATTAACATGGAACGGAAACTATAATGCTGACATAACTGCAGATACGACTTTCTGAGCGTATGGTGGCGTTACAAACTCCACGCGTAAGTATGATTTACGACGTTTTTCCACGAAAACTTTGTCTCGGTCTTTTTGCGTAAAATGAATTGCATCCTTTTTCTTCGAAAAATATATTCAAATAAATAATGTATTTCAAGTAAGCGCTTTTTTAAACGAAAAAAATTACAGACATTTTGGCGTATGTTTACATATTACGTTATTCCAATCATTTAATTTATAAAATATTAGTCGTTTCTCAGTACAAAAGAAATAACAAAATAAAAAACAGCCTTTAAATGACTCCAGTATAAGGGATTAATGTGTAAAACTTTTAACTTATTAAAATTTTGTAGAAAGATCTTGTAAATATTACTGATTATGTATTTTAAGGTAGCTTTTGTTGTACTATACCAAAAATCATAAAGGTTTCGTAATAAATTTAATACCAGCTATGTTGAGTAGTTTTACAGCTTTAAAAGTAAACTAAGTAATATTTCAGGATATATTGTATATCTGTGCAAAATTTCATCTAGATCCACTTAGCCGTTTTGGCGCAAATAAATCAGAAATATTCATCCACTCATACATTTGTATTCAATGATTAAGTCTAGTATTATGACAGGAAAAGTGTCATAATTATGTCTTTTTATTAAATTATAACATTGTTTTTCATTTATGAAGTATGTTAATGATGATTAAACCAATTTCAAACATTGCTTGAGTAAAAACAAAGTCTATGACACAAGGAAACACGAATGACTGCAAAGTGTTTCAAATACGATCAGTTATTGCGCCACTAGGTATGGATGCCGAATTGCTGGAAGCCCTGACTTCCGAAGTTGAAACGGGCTTAATAAATGGCGGGAACGGGCGGGATAGGATTTGTTTGTGTAATTCTTGCGCTACTCTCCGAAACGAATCTTAATAAAACGGTTAGAAGGGGTGACTCTTCTACAGTGTTCAAAACTCTTAGAATTCACTAGCGTTTGGTCACTCACGAGCCTTTTGGCGCTCCCCTGAATCGACTCCAGAGTCTGAAGCTGGTATTTGGGAGTATCATCCCAAAGACGAAAACAATATTCTATACATATAGGATCGGCTTTATGATAGAAATAAAACAAATGTCCCGGATGAAGTAATGTTGCACCTTTGCCAAAATACCCAACTTCCTGACAGTCTATTGAGTCTAGACTTGATGTAATTACAGAAGTAAAAGGCAAAAATGAGAGAAATTTCCAGTATCTGAACGTGATTAGCTATCTACAAACATACATTTTGGAAAGGAGAAGTTTCATTAAATCATTATTTCAGTGTTTCCTGTTAATTACAACTTAGGAGTCTTCAAATCGAGGGTTAATAGGTATTTACTAGGTCTGTGTGTCACATCTTCGACCGCGTCATCACTTACCAACAGGTGAGACTGTGGTCAAACGCAGCCCTATTCTCTATATAAATAATAAATAAAAAATAAAATTCTTTTAATAGCAAATAACTTTTATTCATCGCACCCCCCGTCGTCATTTTTTCTTTCCGTCTTTATTAGCTCTACCGCTAGATGTTATCTGCTTATCCAAGAAGTGAGTGATATGCAAAACAGATCAACAGTAGATTTACCAGCACCAGACCCGAATTTTTGATCACACAAGAGATCATTCGTCGCGATTGACGTTCCATTTCATGAACGTGACAGATATACCAGTGGTTAGAAGGGCCAGCACAACTGCCTTTTTTTAAAACAGGCTGCACGTTGGTGTGTTAGGCTGAAGGCTAATCAAAATCGGAGTGAGCCCTGGTGCTCATGTCTTTAACACTATCGCAGGTATTCCGGCTGGAAGCCAGCATATTCACATGATTCCACTGCGTTCTATGAACCTCTGATTAGTTATAATCAGATATAGGTATAACAAACATTGAAGGAGGCCAGAAGCATTCAGACGCTTTGATTCCGTAAAAAGAGAGCCATATAAACTGCCGAGTTCATCACGGGCGTAAATGCATCCCACACATGTGGCTTGAATTTGTCTTCAAGTGAGCCTCCGGTTAATCTGACAAATACACATCTGACGGCAAACCTATTAACGTCTCCATGAAGAACAAGAGAGCAGGGTTTTCAGATTCAAAGTAGTGGTGGTAGTGGAAAATTTGAGTGCGGACGTTGAATGTTGGAGAGGCGCACTTTTAGAGAAAGGGATAACTGAAGCTGTGAAACCGTTCTCTTAGTCATTGATTTATAGAGTGACATGGAACACAGAAACTGAAGTGGAACGAGATCTTGCGCTACAGGTCATTAGAAATCAAAACTTATACTACGTCAACCGAGAGAAACTAGAATGAGAATTGCGAGGTCACTCAAACCCTCCGGGGATGTCCTTTGGGTCCTCTTATCCATCCAGTCGCTACGGGTACGATCTTGCATGCCGAGACTTTCTTTCATGACTGGTTAACTCATCATTTGCCTTGAATCCCGCTACTCTCCAGATTTCAAGCTGAAGCAGGGCAGAATGAGTAACTATGATCTGCGTTTAGCGTAATGATACCCAGTTTACATAACTGGCTACACAGATACGTGTGCTGCTGGATTCCAATAACATAAAAACCAATCTCTATACAACTATTTCTTAATAAAAGATGTAAACAATTAGACTTATTTATTTTAATTCTGACTAAAGTTTCGTGAAAGAAGTGAGTAACAAGTAGTTAAAGTGATGAAGGCTGATAAATGTTTCGTAGAAGAATGTGGTAACTGTAATTGCACGACAATATATTTACGAAAATTTCTTTAAAAAGGAGTTATCTGTAGTTATGTAAAGATATTTGTAAAAATGTTCATACAAGATTGATGTAAGTGTATTTATGATGTTATTGACATGGAAAACTAGTAAATAGTGTGGTCGCAAAAGTAATTAACTTCAGTTTTATGGAGTAATTATATTTGATTTCAGTGTCGTACAAGTTTAGTTTTTTTTTTTAATAATTCCCTCATTTTTTGAGATAAATTTATGAAAAAAATTGACAATATGTATCGGATTTTTTTTGATTTTATTATGCAATAAAAACAAAAAGTCACAATTAGGGTTAATTCTTTCTTCTTCGAGAGGTGCGATTTGACAGAACAGACAAGTGAAGGGTCTGTTGTCTGTCTATCTGTAATCAAATCTTTTACGTATGTGTGTGTAGTTGACGTGAGTGTGTGAATATTATTATTATTTTATTGTTAGTTAGAAATTGAATTAAATTATTACAAGCTTTAATTTGAGTTACGAATTTTGCATATATCTTTTAAGAATATTTGAATTTTTTAACTGTTCAGAGCGAGCAAAACTCACACATTTTGTAGTTAACGTTATAATAATATTTTTGCACCTTCCCCCCCAGGGCCCAATCCTGGATCCGCCCTAGTCGTGCGACGTTGCCGTATTGTGCGGCGTCTGCACTGCTCTTTATGTATGTGTGTGAGTGTACGTAGTATAGGTAGATTCCGAGTGTGTATGTAATGCGACGTTGCCGTATTGTGCGGGCCCGCACTGCTCTTTATGTATGTGTGTGAGTGTACGTAGTATAGGTAGATTGCGAATGTGTGCATTTGGTTAGATTGGTTAAGTTACAAACCGAATTAAATTATAACAAGCTTTTATTTGACAGAAAACAGACAGGTGAAGGGTCTGTTGTCTGTCTATCTGTAATCAAATCATTTACGTATGTGTGTGTAGTTGAGGTGAGAGTGTGTGAATATTTTTTTTTTATTGTTAGTTAAAAATTGAATTAAATTATTACAAGCTTTTATTTGAGTTACGAATTTTGCATATAGTACGGTCCCCAATACAAAAAAATAAAATTTCCGTGGGACACATCTCCGCCATACAGATTATTGGTATGTACTTATTTGTCATATTTTCCTGAACACGAAAAGTGCGGTAGTCACTTCCTAAGTGTATAGAGGGGGTAGTTATGACGTCACAAAGATGGCCGCCAGCCTATTCTATTGTGCGGGTTATTTCAATATCTACTAAACCGATTTACTTAAGTAGGGTGTCAAATGAAAGGTTATTAAATAAGCATCATTTTATTTCTAAGAACTATTAATGTGAAGTAAGTAAGAAAGGAAATAATTCCAAAAAACATAATTTCTAAAAAAAAAATTTCTTCTTATGTATATAACTTGGTAACCGTTAGGATAATGCAAATATAGGTTATTATAAAATATTTAGTTTCTTTCATCAGCTTTCTAAAAAACCTTTAATCATTACAATAAAGCTATATACACGGAACTGCAGCCGTTTGAATGAGCATCGGTAGCGCTGAACTCATAGCGGTAGCTAAGCGATTAGACGGATTTTCTATAGAATGATCATAGAATTTTGAATAAAAAGCATGTGCGATAGTAATGAAAATATATAATAAAATTTAAGTAAGCTGGTACGTATTCATAAGTTGTATTTACAAGTTTTTTTCTGATGTGATCAGCATAATAATAGGTAGGTGTATGTGTTGTACTAAACTTACTGATAAAATTATTAAAAAAAAAACTTATTTTTATCTAATTAATGCCCTCAACGTAATCTGTATGTTCTGAATAATTATACTGGTTGTAACATTTGTTACCGACATGATGTATCCCTTCTAAGCACTTTTGTTTTTTGTCATTACATCCACAACGGGATGAACACTTTCTTCACATTTTCACCTAATTCACACATTCTCACCTAAGCTACACGCGCGCATACAAACGTTTAGGATTTGAATACAGATAGACAGACAACAGACCATTCACCTGTCTGTTTTCTGTCAAATAAAAGCTTGTTATAATTTAATTCGGTTTGTAACTTAACCAATCTAACCAAATGCACACATTCGCAATCTACCTATACTACGTACACTCACACACATACATAAAGAGCAGTGCGGGCGCAGCACCAAACGGCAACGTCGCATTTTCACACACTCGCAATCTACCTATAACTACGTACACTCACACACATACATAAAGAGCAGTGCCGGCGCCGCACCACGGTAAAGAGTATCTCTTTACCGTGGTGCGGCGCCGGTATGTAGAGTTGAAAGCTGGCAACGTCGCATCGAGATTGAGTACTTACTGATATTAAATATAGGCGTTACAAGTAGGTACCGTAAGTTCAGTTAGTTTGGTCCGTCCGACCAAGTGGAGAGATAGGAATTAGTTATAAAAACTACATTGATACGGTGAAAGCTCTGTGTTCGTAATAAAAAACTATAGGTTGAATAGAATTAAAAACTTTTTTGATAACCACATAATAAATATACCTACTTTAGGTATACCTAATAATTTTAATTCGGTTTTAACTAAACTCACACTCTTGCCTCGTTACGATATCGTAATCAGTTGTAGGTATCTCGACAATATTGTAGGAAATAGGTACTTACTCTCTATTGATATTCTATAAACTTTTATTAAAATTCTATTAACTAATATTTTGCTATTGTTGTTTTGAGGGTGATTTATTATATTAGTTTTGCTTCTTTTTTATTAATGTTGTATAATATTTTTACTATAGGTAGGTTAACTTACCTACTTATTGCAGGGGTATAGGATTTTTTTACTTTGGCGACATGGCATTGCTGTAATGTTAACGTAGTAGGTTTTAACTCAATAATTGCTCAAAATAACGAAGAATAAAATATTTTTTTTTATATTTGTAGGAGAGTTTTAAACTGTTTGAAATTGTGTATTTGGAGTATTATACCACAAGATTTGGAATATAACGTTTTAAATCGGTGTATTTACATCTGTAAGTCACACCTAGTTAGAGTGTGATAAGCCAGCAATGATTTCCTCTTATCGGTTGTCATGTTTTCTAGTATATATGTCGCTCTTAAACACGGGCTGAACCCGGGCCTTTTTATAGGCGTACACGGAGACAAAAAATTCCAACACGCAGAGGCCCCTTTGAGCTTTTACTATAAATGTGATGGGTGACACTTATCGGAGTCTATCTGTGGTGAGTCCATCTATACAAAATGGGCTCAAAGACAGTAATTAATGGAAACCACTTGAACTAGGCTATGGATGTGTATTCTAAATTGATGGTTAATGAGTCTATTGCTTAAGACTACGGCACCTGCCACTTCCGTCCCATTAGGAAATATATAGGCAGGTGATGACTCGCCACTCACTAAACGGGCCCCCATAAAGGCCGGCATTAAATAACCGACACGAAGGGCAACGAGAGGTGTCCCTGGACTTTAAACACGTAAAAGGCCAACTCGCTACTTATGCTTCACATCCTCCCTCTGAGCATGCAACTCTCGCGACTCCACTCTGGCCGGCCAATGAAGGCAAGCCGAAGATGAGGAACAGGATCCTCCCCCGGGAGCACTCGGGTCCCGGGCATGGGGCCGCTACTCCCCAACAGCTCGCCATAAGTTGCCCTGCGGCACTAGTATATTATTAACGTTAAGGCGCTATGGTAAGTGAAATGTATGTTTTTCAAAGCCTAATATAGCAAACTTTTAAGAAGATCTACTACTTTATATTTTAGTATGTGTAACTTCAATCTTTGAACAAGAGATCTTAATTAACAGAAACATGATAATTGTTTTTTTTCTCGATAGTTTTATTTTTTTTTAATATACCTAATTTTCTTCCTTCCATTTAAATATTTGTAAAACTAGGACAAAAATAAACATTTAGAGTACTTTATTTGATACATAACATTCAAACGGATGGCTATATATAGGTATTTTATCGATAAGTTTATTTAATGATTTTTAATTGAATTTTAATTCCCACGGAGCATTACCGCACGCACTCAGAACGCCGGTGACCACTGTCAGCGTCGGACCTGTGCACTTCGATCTCACCTCCACTACGATTACACACGCGCGTTTGAATTATTTAGGAGTACTTACATATATTGTGAATTTCCAAATCTCAGAAGCGTGTAGGGGGTTTAATTTATTTGTAATTAGATAATAAATATTATAATCTTTATTTTGTCCTTCTAGTCGATTATTAAAAAATATAACACACACGTACTATATAAAATAAATTAGATTAAATTAATTTAAATTAAATATTAATATGAATTAATTATTAAATACGATTAAATTAATTCACATTAAATATTAATATAAACTAATTATTAAATTAGATTGAACTAATTTAAAATAAAATCAGATAAATTCGAAAAAAAATCAGATAAATTCTGAAAAATTCTGATAAATTCGAAATAATCAGATAAATTCGAAAAAAATTAGAAAAATTCTGATAAATTCAGATAAATTCGAAAAAATCAGATAAATTCGAAAATTCATCAGATAAAATCTAATAAATTCAGATTAATTCGAAAAAAACAAAATAAATAAAAAAAAATCAGATAAATTCTGATAAAATCAGATAAATTAGAAAAAAAATCTGATAAATTCTGATAAATTCAGATAAAATCAGATAAATTCGAAAAAATCAGAGAAATGCGAAAAAAAAAATAGAAAAATTCTGATAAATTCAGATAAATTCGAAAAAATCAGATAAATTCGAAAATTCATCAGATAAATTCTGAAAAAATCTGATAAATTCAGATAAAATCAGATAAATTCGAAAAAATCAAATAAATTCGAAAAAAAATTCAGATAAATTCTGAAAAATTCGGATTAAATCAGATAAATTCGAAAAAATCAGATAAATTCGAAAATTCATCAGATAAATTCTGAAAAATTCTGATAAATACGAAAAAATCAAATAAATTAAAAAAATCAGATAAATTCGAAAAAAAATCAGATAAATTCTGAAAAATCTGATAAATTCAGATTAATTCGTAAAAATCAAATAAATTCGAAAAAAATTCAGATAAATTCTGAAAAATTCTGATAAAATCAGATAAATTCGAAAAAATCAGATAAATTCGAAAATAAATCAGATAAATTCTGAAAAAATCTGGTTAATTCTGAAAATTCTGATAAAATCAGATAAATTCGAAAAAATCAGATAAATTCGAAAATAAATCAGATAAATTCTGAAAAAATCTGGTTAATTCTGATAAATTCAGATAAAATCAGATAAATTCTAATAAAATCAGATAAAAACAAAAAAATCTGATAAATTCGAAAAAAAATCAGATATATTATAAAACCCCGTCGATTTTGCGTCGGGGGTTACAATGTGCTAAAATTTTTGGACAAGATCGAAAAAATGAGACACGAGATAAATATTATAGATACACGTATTTTTTGTTGAAAAAAAAAAAACAAAATTAGATTACATTTAATTGATTAGATTAGATTAATTATATTGGACCAATTAATTAAATTAAATTAAAACAATAATTCAGATAAATTCAGAAAAAATCTGATAAATTCAAATAAATTCAGATAAATTGAGAAAAATCTCATAAATTCAAATAAATTCTAAAAAAAGTCTGATAAATTCTGAAAAAATCTGGTAAATTCAGATAAATTTAAAAAAATCAGATAAATTCGAAAAAAAAATCAGATAAATTTTGAAAAAATCTGGTTAATTCTGATAAAATCAGATAAATTCGAAAAAAAATTAGAAAAATTCTGATAAATTAAGTTGCGTCAAGAGTACTACCGCTGTCATTGCAAAGAGATTTGTAGCTTTTCTCAATATAATTGTGCATAAACAGAGTAGTTAACAAGTGTTTTTTTTAAAACAAGCTTTTATTATTATTACCATCTAATATAAAAGTACTTGTCAAGATGAATAAAATGAGCTCAAATTCGATGGGTTTGTGCCGTTTAATAACATAGTTCCTATGGCCACCTTCGAGCTCCATCATCAAATCAGCTCCATGTTATAATAATATTGCATTGTCATACGATTTATACAGGCACGCAATATTGCAGCTCAATAGGATATCGAGAAGTGGGTCAAATTTAACTTGCAAGATTTTATTAAGACAGACGGACAGACAGACAGACAACAGATAGGTAAAAGTAAAGAAAAGCTTGTAAAAATGGGCGATAATAGAAAGAATACTCTTAATAATCCGCTCTTGGCGAATGTATTTGCCTCGTATGACAATGTGGGAAAATTACATTTTTCGTCGAAATGGCATTTTGCGAATGTGACCAAGTTCACCTGATCCAACAGAAAAAGCGGTTGACAGTTTACAGCGGTTTGACACTGAATAAATTATTATTATGACATTGAAACTTCAAAAGTTCGCGCTTCTAGATTTTTCTTAGATCATTATACCAGCCAGATACGTAACAGTTAGGCGTCTCCCGCCACCAAAACAAGAAGCGCTGGGCATAAAACTAGTTTAACACTAAACGATTCGTGAGTTGTTGCTTGTGAGTTTTTGAGCTTCTTGTTGACCGTTTCGATCCTGTACGAGGATCTTCTTCAGGGAGTAGCTGCGGTTACGCGCCGGCGTCCGTGCCCCGCTCCTCGTACAGGCACGAAGCCGAAGTAAATTCAAGTTAGTGTATGCCGTTTATTTCCAAAGATGAACATAAAACTAGTTGGCATAATTCAGGTTGTCTTTTTGTGTGTCGTATATATTTATGTGTTCTCGTGTGCGTAGTGCGTAATCATTAGTGATATAATTATAAGTATTAGTGTGCGTTTCCTTTCCCCCTGCAGAAACTAGCAATTTTTTCACATAAAAATTAGATCTGGCTTCGTTTCCTGTTGGTTTAATTTTTCAAAGAGAACAAAAGAAAAACAATGTGAATTTGACATTACTAAAAATGTAACAAACAGGTCGTTTGAGAAGTATACTTTTTTAACTGATGAAATGTCGCTAGATATTCATTTGCCAGCTCTTCAATTTTCGTAAGGTAGTTTCGATAACTATATTACGGCTCATCAGACCCTCTCTACATCATGTGGAATGAACAATGAACAACCGTTCAGTCACCATAGGGTTCTCAGTCGGTGTGTCACGGCTCCATCATCAGTGCAGCTCGATAACACAAAAAATACCAGATTTATTATAAATTACCATTATGCTACAATTATTTAGCTAATTCTGCGTTATAACTGAGTTGTAAGATTTTTTTACATAAGTAAGATAATATTAATTGAGTTGCACCTTTGATTTTCAAGCCCAGCAGCGGGAGAGTTCAAGCTTAGCTTTAATTATCATAATTTTTCATTGGAAATTTCCATTAGATTCATGATTAAAATCGCACCGAAGTTGTAATAAAATACAACTCGTTCTACCGCACCGCGTGCCGTCGCGGCACGGACGGCGCCCGGTTCGCTCTGTGTGACGGCTTGTATTGACTTCCCTACAATACAGCGTCCGCGAACGCATTCCGCCGCGGAAAGCGGTCCAATTGACAAGTTGTCAGTTGTCATCAACGCGATCTGCCCGGCGCGGCAGACCGGACCGCGCCTGTTCGCGTCCGCTTTATGTGTGACGCCTCACGTACAAACTAGAACATTACAAAAATTCCGTCCCGGTTCGCGTCCGCTTTGTCCGCTCAGTGTGACGTAAGCTTAAATTCTGAAAAAATCTGGTAAATTCAGATAAATTAAAAAAAATCAGATAAATTCGAAAAAAAATCAGATAAATTTGAAAATAAATCAAATAAATTCTGAAAAAATTTGGTTAATTCTGATAAATTCAGATAAAATCAGATTAATTTATTTATCTGATTTTTTCGAATTTATCTGAATTCATCAGAATTTTTCTATTTTTTTTTCGAATATTTCTGATTTTTTCGAATTTATCTGATTTTATCTGAATTTATCAGAATTTTTCAGAATTTATCTGAATTTATCTGATTTTATCTGAATTTATCAGAATTTACCACATTTTTTCAGAATTTATTTGATTTATTTTCGAATTTATCTGTTTTTTTTTTCGAATTTATCTGATTTTTTTAATTTATCTGATTTTATCTGAATTTATCTGATTTTATCTGAATTTTTCAGAATTTATCAGACTTTTTTTAGAATTTATTTGAATTTATGAGATTTTTCTCAATTTATCTGAATTTACCAGATTTTTTCAGAATTAATCAGATTTTTTTCGAATTTATCTGAATTTATCAGAATTTTTCTAATTTTTTTTCGAATTTATCTGATTTTATCAGAATTAACCAGATTTTTTCAAAATTTATCTGATTTTTTTTCGAATTTATCTGATTTTTTTTAATTTATCTGAATTTACCAGATTTTTTCAGAATTAATCAGATTTTTTTCGAATTTATCTGAATTTATCAGAATTTTTCTAATTTTTTTTCGAATTTATCTGATTTTATCAGAATTAACCAGATTTTTTCAAAATTTATCTGATTTTTTTTCGAATTTATCTGATTTTTTTAAATTTATCTGAATTTACCAGATTTTTTCAGAATTTATCAGACTTTTTTTAGAATTTATTTGAATTTATCAGATTTTTCTCAATTTATCTTAATTTATCAGATTTTTTCTGAATTTATCTGAATTATTGTTTTAATTTAATTTAATTAATTGGTCCAATTTAATTAATCTAATCTAATCAATTAAATGTAATCTAATTTTGTTTTTTTTTTCAACAAAAAATACGTGTATCTATAATATTTATCTCGTGTCTCATTTTTTCGATCTTGTCCAAAAATTTTAGCACATTGTAACCCCCGACGCAAAATCGACGGGGTTTTATAAGTTTGACGTGTTTGTGAATGTGTGTGTGCTAACTACATGCAAAGAATCAATCACCAAGGGTCAATGACCGCGCACGTTTTACGATAAGCGTACGCCACACGTTTCCAACGGGCGTTCTGAGCAACTTTTGCCCGCACTAAATACCTAATCTGCTCGTAAAGCCCGCCTTAGTTTTGTTTTTTTTCTAGTACCGGATTTAATCCACACAACACTTGGTAGTTCCTCAGGGAAGTGCATAACGAGGAGTCATTTACTATTAACTATTAACCGTTCAAAGCCCGATTGTTTACAATCAATCCTATGTAGTATGAAACGGGTATCAGCTTCTTCTTGAGTACCTCTCAAATGATCAATAAAAACAGAGGAAATCATTGCTGTTTTATTACACTCTAACTGGGTGTGACTTGTGACACTACGAGCGCGTTGTCAGGTCACACAAAAAAATTAAGCTGGCCAATTTTTCAATAACATTATCAACTTTCAAATTATGATGTAAGCCCACAGCTTACAGACGAACAATTTTGTAACGCTGAAAGATTTGTCATTCTTATTTATACAAACAAAAAACCCAGTCCGGGTTTCTTGTTTGTATACCAAGAACTGGATAGCCAATTGTTTATTTGTGTATTTTCCATTGTTAGGACTTTGTAATTAACATAAAACTATTTCACAAACGTATATTCTAAAAACATGTCAGCTTGTTCTAACCATAGAGTAAATATCTTAGACAGTTTCACAGATAATATTATTGCTATCCTTAACATCTCCCCTTTTCTAAATAAAGAAGTATAACAAATCAATCATCACTATATTCTACATAATCATTAAATTTAATAGGTTTTCTAACAATACGACCCCTACGTGTAACTACACACTGTTCTGGCACATTTTCATTTATATTATTATCAGGCAATATAGTTGGTGAATCAGGAGTATGTATGTGATTGAAACTAGACTTAGAGCTACTGCTGTCACATACAACACGACTTGAGGAGACATCTGTGTTTACACCGTTATTAACAATCTGGGTGTCTATATTAGTATTATCTCTATGTAAATTATTAGTTGTACAAGTGTTATTCATAATTTGAGGATCAACATCAGGGGCCATGTCTATATTATCATTGAAATTTCTTTTATTGTTAGGATCACCATTATCATTAACATTTTTCATTTTGCTTTCATTTATGTATTTTCTATTTCTTCTAAATATATTTCCTTTATCATCCCCTACTAAATAAGAACGAGGTTCTGTGCATTTCTTAACAACTTTCCCTTTAATCCAATTAGAATCTAAAGATCTTTTGAAAAATACCTCTTGATCTACTTTTAACTCTGTCAAATTTTTAGCTGATTTATCATAATAATTCTTTACATTATCTTTATGATCATAATATTTACTAGTATAATGACTTATTTTCGGTTTTAAATCTTTTCTGGGAATAGGTAGCAATGAATTTAAATTTCTTGAAAACATCAACTGAGCAGGAGATGGCATATATGGCTTAGGAGTATTGCGATAGTTTAATAATCCTAAGTATGGATCCGAATGATCTTCTTTGCATTTCTTCATTATATTTTTAAATATTTTAACACCACTTTCACTTTGACCATTTGATTGTGAGTGTTTTGGACTTGATGTTGTGTGATCAAATTTGTATATTTTAGCAAAATGTTTAAATTTATCAGAAGTAAATTGAGTACCACAATCAGTAACTACTTGCGCGGGAATGCCATGTCTTGCAAAAACTGATTTACAATTTGTGATTGCACAGTCAGCTGACAAATTATCTAACTTACTGACTTCAATGTACTTTGAATAATAATCCATGAACACCAAAAAATCCTTATTATCAAATGTACAAATATCTATGCCCACCTTGTGCCAAGGTATTTTTTCAAAAGAATGACTGATCAGTGGCTCTTTTTGCAAGTTTGCTTTGTACTTGGCACAAGATTCACAATTTTCAACAAATATTTCCAAGTCCTTATTAATATCTGGCCAAAATACACATGAACGTGCTCTAGTTTTACAAGTACTTATACCTACATGTCCTTGATGTATGATTTGCAACATTTCCTTCTTAAGGGACTCTGGTAATACAATCAAATTGCTTTTCAGAACTATTCCATCTAATAGACCTAGTTCATCCCTAAAAGTCCAAAAAGGACGTATATTATTGTTGACATCGTTAATACTATTGGGCCAACCATTTTTTATATACAACATTAAATCTTTCAATGTATGATCTTTTGCTGTTGCTAATTGTATTTCTCCTAATTTTGTATCTGATACAGGCAAGCAGTCCCTATGCAATTTGACATGACATACAATATTCTTTTGTAGCTGTTTCATTTTTGATTCTTCATAATCACTATGACTCCGAGACAATGTGTCAGCTATAAACATTAATTTTCCTGGTTTATACTTAACTTCTAAATTATATCCTTGTACTGCTAACATCATACGTTGTAATCTAGCTGGTACTTTATAAAGTGGTTTCTTAAATAATGACTCCAAAGGTTTATGATCAGTTTCAACAAATACTTTACGGCCATATGTATATTGATGCATTTTAGTACATCCAAAAACAATTGCTAACATTTCTTTTTCTAACTGACAGTAGTTTTGTTCTGTAGTGTTAAGAGCACGAGAACCAAATGCAATTGGTTTGTCATTTTGAAGAACTACAGCACCCATTGCTGTAGATGAACTATCCACAGATAATACAATGTCTTGGTTTGTATTGAAATAGGCTAGGCAAGGACTACTACATAAGGCCTTTTTTAGTAAGTTGACAGACTCTACTTGGTTGCTATCCCAGGTGAATACAGTGTCTTTTTTCAAAAGCATACGCAATGGCTCAATTAACTTTGAATAATTTGGTATAAAGCGCGATAAGTAATTACACATACCTAAGAATCTTTCCAAATCTTTCCTACACTTGGGTTGCTCCATATTCATTACTGCCTGAATTTTGCTAGGATCTGGAGATACACCATTTTCTGTGAATATATGGCCAACAAAACATAGTTCCTTCACAAAGAATTTACATTTACTTTCATTGAACTTAATTCCATTTTTTAAAGCAATCTCTGAGACCTTTTGTAATCTTGAATTTAATTCTTCAACAGTGTCCGCATATAAACACAAATCATCAATATAAGGAATAACTCCTTCTACATTTTCAAACATTTGAGTAATTATTCTACTGAATTCTTCAGGCGCAGAACTTATACCAAATGGTAGTCTTTTAAATTTATACCTGCCAAATGGCGTTATGAAAGTACACAGGTCTGAACTAGATTCATTTAGATTTAACATCCAAAATCCATTGGAAGCATCAAGCAAGGCAAAATATTTAGCATTTTCCATCTTACTTTTAATTTCATCAATATTAGGTAATTGATATTTAGGCTGTATAATGTATTTGTTGAGAGCCCTGGGGTCTATACATAATCTCAACTGACCATTTGGCTTTCTGACAGTAACAAAGTTATTTACCCATTTTGTTGGTTTATGTACTTTTTCAATCACACCTAGATTTTCCATTTTAGTCAATTCTTTGCGCAGCTCAGGCAGTAGTGAAAATGGAACTCTCCGTGCCGCTTGAATTACTGGAACTGCATCATTTCTCAAGTGGATATTTACAGACCCTGGGATGCTACCAAGTCCTCCATCAAACAGCTCACTGAAATCATTTTTTAACTTTTTTATATAATTATCTACATTTGTGTTATTTTTCACTTGGACATTATGAACATTAACCAAATTAGTATTTGCTGAAACAAAATTATATGTGAGACAAGTTCGACAACCTAATAAAGTAGGAACATGACCATTTATTACAATGAATTTTACATTATACTTTTTACAATTTGGGTGTGTAATTTCTAACCAACATGTTCCACGGACAGGTACACATTTCCCATCCAGTTGTACTATCTTTTTATCACAGGGCGAGATCTCACAGTCTAGAATACCAATTTGTTTACATACCTCAGTTCCTATAACATTACAGGCTGCACCAGTGTCCATTTTAATAGGTAATTTCTTATTTCTAACAGTGAAATTTTGAGTTATTTCATTACCCGCATAACCAACGAAGAACTGGTCAGTATAGTCTTCTGTATCATTTTCCTCTTCCACTATGTGTATTTGGTTTCTATTATTATTATTTGGATTATTCCCCTTGCGACACACTTTACTAAAATGATTTGGCTTTTGGCAATGGAAGCATGTTTTACCAAAAGCAGGGCATTTGTTTACTTGATGTGACTGTCCACAGTTCCTGCAGTTTCTTATGATTTTCTGATTGTATTTTTGATTATTGACAACCAAGATATCTTTCTGGGAATCCTCTTTGTCATTGGACGATTGATTTTGGTCTTTTTCTTCGACATATTTCCGTGATGCCTCTGCAGACAACAGGTACTTCATGACATATTCCAGAGATAGCTTGCTATCATC
The DNA here is from genome assembly GCA_947507615.1 of Hemithea aestivaria. Lineage (NCBI taxonomy): Eukaryota > Metazoa > Arthropoda > Insecta > Lepidoptera > Geometridae > Hemithea > Hemithea aestivaria. The sequence goes on along the minus strand of OX382326.1, from coordinate 2,489,643 downwards.
TTCTGACATCAATTTGGTTTTTAATTGATTATAGTTATTGTCTAATCCTGCTACTATTTTCGCTACTGTCAGACTTTCTCTAAGTTCTCCGAGCTCGCATGTCATTCCCAGATTTATAACTTTCTGAAAATAGTCCTCTAACTTCATACCGCGTTGGCCCATAGTGAAAAATTCGTTTCGTTGTATCGTAAGGTTTTTCTTTGGCTTAAAGTATGTGTTGAATTTCTCGAGCACGTTGCTAACAGTTTCATTTTCTCCACAATTAAAGGTATTAAATATCTGTATTCCCTTCTCCCCAATAAAATTAAGTAAAATATTGACCTTCCTCTTTTCAGAAACCTTCTCCATATCGTTAGCAATTATGTAAATGTTATACCTCTGTCTCCATTGTTTAAAATTTTCATGGAGGTTTCCCATGAAACTCATTTCAGGCAGTTGTAGCGGTGGATACCCACCTGACACCATGTTTATTTGTGTATTTTCCATTGTTAGGACTTTGTAATTAACATAAAACTATTTCACAAACGTATATTCTAAAAACATGTCAGCTTGTTCTAACCATAGAGTAAATATCTTAGACAGTTTCACAGATAATATTATTGCTATCCTTAACACCAATTGAAGATAAAAAACTTGATAAGTTACCGCCGACATGACAAGCCTTTCGACAGCATGCGCTAAGATCGAACTACCAGACGTTATGTTGGCAGAACGCGAACGTAGCAAAGGCCACGCTTCCTGAACTCATAGGCTGTGGCTGGATGATCGAGGATACTAATCTTTTATTGCCAGTTACTTCATTCGTAAATTCAATCTCATTGAAAGACCTCATAAAAATGTTATAACCAGTATAATTATTTAGAAGATACAGATCAGATTGAGGACATTAATTAGATAAAATTATGTTTTTAATAATTTTTTCAGTAAGTTTAGTACAACACATACATACCTACTTATTATTATGCTGATCACATCAGAAAATAACTTGTAAATACAACTTATGAATAGGTAGCAGCTTACTTAAATATTATTTTATATTTTCATTACTATCGCACATGCTTTTCATTCAAAATTCTATTATCATTCTATAGAAAACCCGTCTAATGGTTTAGCTACCGCTGTGAGTTCAGCGCTACCGAGGCTCATTCAAATGGGTGCAGTTCCGTTGTTTATAGCTTTATTATAATGATTAAAGGTTTTTTAGAAAGCTGATGAAAGGAACTAAATATTTTATTATAACCTATATTTGCATTATCCTAACGGTTACCAAGTTATAAACATAAGACTAAAAATTATTTTTTTAGAAATTATGTTTTTTGGAAATATTTCCTTTGGTACTTATTTCACGTTGATAGTTCTTAGGAATAAAATAATGCTTATTTAATAACCTTTCATTTGACACCCTATTTAAGTAAATCGGTTCAGTAGATATTTAAATAACCCGCATAATAGAATAGGCCCGGCGGCCATCTTTGTGACGTCATAACTACCCCCTCCATACACTTAGGAAGTGACTACCGCACTTTTCGTGTTCAGGAAAATATGCCAAATAAGTACATACCAATAATTCGTATGGCGGAGATGTGTCCCACGGAAGTTTATTTTTTTTGTATTGGGGACCGTACTATTAGTAAAAATATCACAAATTATTTAATTCTTTTTGATATCTTGAGTAATTCACAATAATAACGCCTATTCGGCACCCCACTGCCTACCAAACCCTGAGATGTTGAAAAGGTAAAAAAAAAAATACAAAAACGAATTAATCCTTTATTCATGTCATATAAAAACAAATAAATATTATTTTTAAGCTATTGCATAGCTTCTATCGCGGGCCTTGAGCGTGGGGACCGAATCGAGAAATTTCGTAACGAAAAATTATTACGCACCCAATTAATTGAACAAATTCATCTCTCCTGCCACCTGGCATCGTATCGTAGCGCAGTGGATAAACCGGCGCGACGCGGCGAGTTGATTTCTGAGATCCTGAGATGCCGAGTTCGATCCACACTGAAGCAAATCGAACTTTATGCGGCATTTTTTTAAGCTATTTTGTTTTGCCAGCTTTGTTTATTATTGTATTAGCAAATCCGAATAATATGGATAATACAACTCTAAGATTTTTTTTTCTTAATTTTAATGAATATATAACAAAATGTTGGAAAATATATACCAAGGTATACCTAATAGAAACATCAAGATAAAATGTTTAGGTATCTCAGAAGTACATATATATATCACATTAAATTATATTAACAAATAACAAATTAAAAATAACTTATTAAAATCTGTTAACATGACATGGAAATATTGTGTAGAAAAATCAACACAATATTTCAAGCAATAAAGTTCATTTATTGCTCAACTTGAGAACCACTAACGCCATCTGTTGAGGTGTCATGGAACTAACAAACTTCGATTTGTTTTCAAACAAATTATAATTTACAAAATTTCACGTGTTTAGTTTATTTGTATGTAGGTAGGTACTTAGCATGTTATTCTGAAGTTTTCCCTATTGGGGAGATTTTAAACATTTGGTTTAACCATTATTTAACAAAATTGTGTTAAATTTGCAACACAAGTTCTAAATCGATTTTGATTCCAAAATAACAATCAATCCGACCGGCACAGCGGTGATACTTTTTAGTTTTTCATCTCTCTTTTGTTTTTTTATCGGTCACCACGCTCAAAGTGTAACTTGAATTTTTTCCATCTCTCTTTTGTTTTTTGCTGTCGAAAAAAAAACTGCATTAATAAAATAAATAAATAAAATAATTATAATTGCATAAGTTGATAAAAAATGCTATACAATAGCTTTACCGCGGCAGTCTCCGAGTGCCACACGTCTTTTTTTAATGGTTGAGCTATAAAGCCGGGTCTCCAGCTCTTATTTTGTCTACATAAACAACAAAAACACGACAGCACACAGCAAAATTCCCCTACACAAAAAAAATGTCTATGCTTCAAGCGTCAACAAATGTTTTTGTTTTGCATCGGCTATGGAAAGCAAAAATATTTGTTGGAGCTTACCGCCGGGCTCAGCTAGTAAATAAATAAATGAATAAAGCCGGGTCTCCAGCTCTTATTTTGTCTACACAATCAACAAAAACACGACAGCACGCAGCAAAATTCCCCTACACAAAAAAATAATAATGTCTATGCTTCAAGCTTCAACAAATGTTTTTGCTTTATTTATTCATTTATTTATTTACTTGCAAAGCAAAAACATTTTTTTTTATTTTTTATTTTTTTTTATAGAAGACTAATCAAGCGTTTGACTGCAATCTCACCTGTTGGTATGTGACGATGCAGTCGAAGTTGTAGCACGCTTGTTTAGTAAGAACCTATTCACTCTTGATTTGAACAAACCCACGTTATAGCATTCGGGAAACACTGAGAGTGGTAGCGAGTTCCATAACTTCGCCGTTCTCATAATGAAAGACGAAGCGAATCGCTTAGTCCGAGCTGCTGGTATACTCACCAGATATTGGTGGCGCAGTGCTGTTTGCCTGGAAGTTCGGTAGTAAACATTTGTTGAAGCTTGAAGCATAGCCATTTTTTTTTTGTGTAGGGGAATTTTGCTGTGTGCTGTCGTGTTTTTGTTGTTTGTGTAGACAAAATAAGAGCTGGAGACCCGGCTTAAGTCTTACATGTTTTTGGATGGGGGATACACTATGTCACATCTTGCTCTGAAGTATTGCATGTCATCATTCATCTACAACATGTGGTAATGCTGAATGCTGACATATTGTCGGACAAATATGCAGTAAGCCTCTCCCACCTGGCTTTACTCATGCTGGACTTGGCCATTATGGCCACTGGGTGACACAGTTTTATCCAATGGGTTTAACTTCTTCTTTTAGTACCTCTCCACTACTGAAGGTCGGCAGTCATCTTCTGAAATTTATCCTTGTCCAGGGCAAGCCTGAACAGATCTTCCACCTTCTTGATCCCAGTCCATTGCCTGATATTGCGGAGCCACCACAGTTTTCGCCTTCCTACACATTGTTTCCCCAAAATTTTACCCATCATAATCATTTGCAGCAATTGATAAGTCATGTCTCAAAACATGACCTAGATATGAAACTCTTCTCTGCTTCACAATTCTGGGTTTAACTAGCCACGGCCAGTAAAACAGGTATCATGTAGCTTTATGTAAATAAATTGGCAAAGAGCACAAAATGATTGTTATATTTTTCTTCCTTTATCTTTTTCAAAATCACTGCTTTGACTTTGACAATACTTTATTCTTGTTATCACTTTGCCTTACATTATGTTTTATCCTCAAATGGGCATTTAGATTTTTCTGCCCGAAAAACATTTTGTGACAATGAGGACATTCACAGTCTTTATTATGTCTCTCTTTATGTACCGCTAGCTGATGTTCATTATCAAAAAATACTCCACATTCAAGGCACGGGATATTGGTGGCCGTATGTTTCTTTTTGTGCGCCCTAACACGTTTGTAGGACCTTAAAGCAAATTCACATTTGTCACAACTATAAAGCCTTGATTTGAAGTGAACATTTTCTCGGTGATTAGCTAAATTAGCCGCTGCGTGGAATGTTTTGTGGCAAATGTTACACGCAAATTTAACCCCACTGTGCAGTCTCATATGAATTCGTAAAATGGATTTATTCTTGTACTTTTTGTTGCATACTTCACAAACCACAGAGTTGTCTTTGTGACCTTTCATGTGCCGGTAAATATTACGTACACCTACAATGTGTTTGCCACAGGTTTGACATGTGATCTCTTTTTCATCCAATTTGTGAAACGTCATCCGATGGGTGTATAGTCCACTGGACTGAAAGAATGCTTTGCCGCACAGTTCACATGTATATGATCGAATTTCGGAGTGCAATTCCAAATGCTGATACATAGACTGCATTTTGACAGTTTTAAAATCACAATCTCTACAATGATACACCCTAGACCTTCCAACACCTTCAATGTTAATTCTACTAGAGTATACACAAGATTTAGGTTTCTCTTTAAAGTGGAGATGGAGGCTTTTAAATGTGCCAAAGTTTTTTTTACAACTTGGACAAATGAGTTGTGAACGCAGGTGTTCCCTCTTCCAATGCACTCTCAGTTTACATTTGCTCTTGAAGAACTGGCCACAGTCATGGCACTCCAAGTGCAAGTCTATGGCTCTGCTTTTAAACTTAGAATCAGTGTGTGGAGTGAGTTGTTCACTGGGTTGGAACTCATCACCTTGTGTGTCTCCTTCACTCAGTTCAGTGTATTCATACTCATGCTTTATGTCCTCATCCTGAAGCTCTCCTGAGTGGACGGGCTCGTCGTGTTCCTGTTTTATTAGATCTTCTATGAGCCCCTTATGGAAGGGCACGCCTGCTTGTATCGCTGAACGTAACATGTTGTTGGAACGTTCACACATTTGCTTGAATTCGTACGCGGCTTCGAGAGCCTGGACGCACGACAAACATATCTTGTCGGGTAAGCCATCGTCCTCGTGAATATTGAAACTGACAATATCATTAATTTTATCACAAATCAAGCTATTGTTGTATTTCTCAAATATTAATATCAAGATGTCTTGAGATTCCACCTTGTTAACATGTTCTTCAGAGTTGAATTCTAAACAAACACGACATAAACCGCTTTTCATTACTTTTTCAAGATTCATTAAATATATCTCCGATGCATTTTGCATCATTTTGCTCTTTAAACTCATAATTAAAGTTATCTTAAGCCAACCCGTACAATAATTAACATTTTTCCTTGTAAAATAATAAATTGTACAAGTCAAAGAAACAGGAAAATACACTATAGACTATAGACTATAGACCACAGATCTGATAAAACCATACACGAACCACAGAGGTACAAATATCAATGACACATTATAATATTATGGCTCGTCCAGATATACCGGCCAATGATTGCTCGAATGTGTTTTGTCTATGCAGTAGCGGCGCTAGGCGTCAGCGACGTCGGCGACCGCCGACGGCCTCGCGCTTGAGGGGGCCTCGCAAAATTTTTAATTATTTATTCATTTTTTTTTAAACATATTCGCGAGTTAAGTGATTGTGAAGTACTTAAGGGCTTTCATCAAAATGCATCAAAAGAAGATCTTTACAAGTATTATAATGATTTAGGTAGGACTTACAATATTTCAGGAAGGCGAAAACAGCGACATACAGCCTTTCGAACTATATAAAGGTACCTACTACTAACTCCATGTTAATATCAGGCGCAAAACCAGGGCCCCGCGGGCATGGGGGCCATGAAAATTAAGTTATTTAATGTGGCTTAATTTTTTTTCTTGTCAAAATCAGCGGCTAGCAAACTCTTTTTAAAATATTCTCGGCGCTCGCAGAAAACTGCACGCTCTCTAATTAGCAAAATTATTGTAATCTCGTGACTCTTAGAACGAGTTAAACGTACGTACAACTTTCGCATTCAAAAATACATAATTTTCTCTGTTTGCGCTCTTACTAGATAGAATATTTAATTTTAATTCAATTTCCTTGCCACTCGAAGCCAGCAAATGGACAAAATTCGTGCAGAAAAATTCAAAATATTCTCGGCCCTCGCAACGAGCTGCTCGCGCTTTTAAACATAAGAATATATTGAGATTCCTAGCCACTCGGAGAAAGCTAAGCGTACATTATTCGTACTGAAAAATCCAAAATTTTCTCGGCGCTCGCAGCGAGCTGCTAGCGCTTTTATACATTAGAATATAGCATTTAGATTTCTAGCCACTCCGAGCAAGCTAAGCGTACATTATTCGTACTAAAACATTCAAATTTTTCTCGGGGCTAGCAACGAGCTGCTCTCACTTTTATAGGTAAGAATATGTAGTTTCCTAGCCACTCGGAGTAAGCTAAACGCACATTATTCGTGCTGAAAAATTCAAAATTTCTCGGCGCTCGCAGTAAGCTGCTCGCGCTTCTACAGATAATAATGCTTTTATTACCACTCGGAGTGAGATAAACGCATACCTTTCATACTCACTTAGACAGAATTTAAAAAATATATCATCGCTCGGAGTGAGGCGTAAGGCACGAAGATGAAGTAAATACAAGTGAGTTTATGCCGTTAATTTACAAAGATGAATCTAACGCGTCGTTTAGTGTAAAAAAGGTGTGAAGTATTCAAAATTTTATGACTACGCTTAAATGTCTCCCTTCTCAGTTTGAAAAAAATGCTAGCCGAAAAACGGGGGCCTCGCGAACCTAATTTCGCCGACGCCCACGCGTGGTCTAGCGCCGCCACTGGTCTATGGACGAACAAATTTTGTCTGTAGACGAATGTCTTCGGATATTTACTGATAAAAAAGAATTAATTAGTGATAAAAAACGTCAATATCAAAACTCAATTATAAGCATAATAAATAGGTATAAGTTACATATATTCATAAGTTTTATATTATTTATGTATTAAGACCTGTGGATTTTGTGAATATAAAAAAAAAATTACGGTTTTTTTACCGGTAAATTTCTGGTATACATTTTGGGCTCCATAGCTAACGACTTTAATAATATTTTGAATATTAATCAATCATGGATCATTTGAAGCCATTTTGTGAGAATAAGGACTAAAAACAAGTTAAATTTACCTAAAAAGATATTTACTGAAAAAAAAAATTTGTGCGTGTACTAGTTTACACAGATAAGAAACTTCTTTAATTAAATTAAATTTAAATTTTAAATTTATAATTTTTTTAAATTCATGTTCATTGGAGAAAGTGAAAGTACTCTTCGTCTGAACCAACCGTGGTAGGGGCAAGAAACAAAAGATGGCGCGTAACTGAAAAATGTGACGCGTAACCGTGACGCGTAACCGAAAAAATGTGACGGTGAATTTTTTCCAACGCCGATAAAGAAGTTTCACTTCAAAAATTTGTGCGTGTACTAGTTTACACACGTAAGAAGTGAAACTTCTTTAATTAAATTAAATTTAAATTTTAAATTTATAAATTTTTAAAATTCATGTTCATTGGAGAAAGTGAAAGTACTCTTCGTCTGAACCAACCGTGGTAGGGGCAAGAAACAAAAGATGGCGCGTAACTGAAAAATGTGACGCGTAACCGAAAAATGTGACGGTAATTTTTTTCCAACACCGATAAAGAAGTTTCACTTCAAAAAGTAAATATCCGAACACATTCGTCTACATCCGTCAATAGACAAAAATTGCTCATCCATAGACAGAACCACACTCGCCGAATCATTCGCCGGTAAATGTGGACGACCCATAATGATTAATGTCTGTGATCGTAAACGGATAATACTGTAGACTATCACAAAGCGTGCCGCTAAAAGGGACAAGAAATATTACGTCACCATATTTCGGGTTACCATACGAAGAAAATTAAACCAAAATTTGTACATGTTCCTTTATTTTTTAGAAATAAGTACCTAACCATTTATTAAGTAAAATACGAGGTAGACTTACTATATATAAAATGTACTCTGTGAGTTAGACTTTATCCTAATGGTAAGAGATAAGGTTGAGGTTTTAAAGATCTTTATTATCAATAATTATCAACAAAGACACAATTTGGTACATAACAATTATTATTTCGTTAGTAGTCACAATCATCAAGTTAAATAAAACTTAAATAATAAGATTACAAGATAGGGTAGATATTATTAGTTGCCGCGGACGAGTGCTTCGGTGTACCCGCAGCCCCGGTGATATGGCATTCCGCAGGAACACCCCCATGTTTTTTTAATGGTTATCCTCGCCACACACATCTTCGACGGGGGGTCCCACATACCACCCTACGCCCCTCGGCGCTGGGTGACAATGCGCGGGTAACGCATTTTCCTGGGGGAAAAAAGGTAGTTACTATACTTCGTTTCAAAAACAAAGATAATTTTCAGGTCAGGAAGGTTATAATATTATCAACGATATTTGCCATGTTACAAAATATATGAGATAAATTCAAATATACATATTCCTATAATTTTAAATGTTTGAGTTAAACATATAAGAAATTTATTTTCTACAATATATAACTCGTTGGTACAATATAGAGGTAAGATATTATGTAAGCTGTTTTTTAAACACGGGAAATGAGTCTACATTTTTTATATGGGATGGTATTTGGTTATAATTTTAAGAGATAACCTTTTTATTGTAAGCTTTTATTTACTTTCACCTGTCTGTTGTCTGTCTGTCTGTAATCAAATCTTGCAAATTTAATTAGATCCACTCCCGGTTTCCGATAGAGCTGAAATTTTGCAACCATATATAAATCGGATGACAATGCAATATTATTATGACGAGGAGCTGATCTGATGATAGAACTGGAAGGTGGCCATAGGAACTCCGTAATTAAACGACGCAACCCTATCGAGTTTGGGCTCATTTGATTCGTCTTGGCGAATACTTTGGTGCTAGATGGTAATAATAATAATAAAAGCTTGTTTTTATTAAGTTTTTTTTTTTAAATTTCACTTGTTTATTTACAAGCATTTATTTCTTCAATATTTTATATATGTATTTAAGATTAAACCAACTATGAAAAAGTATTTACATCACCTAACTATTAAGCAATGATTTAAATACTACTTATAAATAAAAAAACGTCGTTGAGGTAAAAAACGTAGAAATACCTATTTAGTTCCTTTAAATTTCGCGGGACTCCTTTCGTGAAAAGCACTCAATCCAAAAATTCTAAATGCTAGTGTACGACCCACAAGCCACTATCTGCGCCACTGCGCCACATGTGACAGGAAGCCAGGGCCCCAGCCACTCGTTCAAGTCAATTATTGTTATGAATAGGAATATTGACAAGGGCAAAAAAAAAGGTAGTCCTGGGTATTTTTAATACCTGATGTAAATTTAATCATATTTATTACGGATTTTGATGACTTCATGGACCAAAAAACTTAGTCAAAACATCTTTTTTTTATTTTATCTTTATTGTTTTAGTTTCCTCTGTCTACGGTTTTTTCAGACGGCCGATAGCACACCCTCGTGTTCGAGTTGACTACTATATACATTATAAATAATAAGTCAAGCCATTATTTTTCAATGAATGTCTTATATTTATAAAAAAAGTTGGCAACACAAGCGTTTTCAGTTTTGAGGTTATAATAATAATTATTTTTTATATTTAAGCTTTTTATAAAGCCTAAGTTACGTCTAGAGTGCATACAACACAATTACTAATGATTAAAATTTTGTTACGAAATGCTTGTATTAAAAAAATAGTATAATACTTACGAATGAAAAGACAATCCGAACATTTTCTTTTCACTATCACTTTTACACCCTATCACGCTACACCGCACCATTTTTTAACCTAAATTGTGGATATATTCAGTCTTTATCGTTTACAAGTAATTTCATTAAAAAAAAAGGTAGCACTCCGGGAGTGCCGGCAGAAGTGAAAACTTCAATATTTACGTTGTGTTTAATTATAAGTATAAAAGTACTATCATTTATGAGGTAGAATACAATGTTTATTTATTGCGCTATCGTACACAAATATGACAATTTATATGTTGTTATTTATAATATTATATCGTTATTTATATATAACATTAAATTTTATCTCTCAGAAAAATCAACTTCCATCCATAATTTCGACGACTTTTACACCATCAACAGAGCAGCACACTCAGGCACGGTAGAAAGAGTGGGAGATACTAGTTCCTCTCCCTTCCCCTCGATCTTACGCTTTTTCGATCAGCATCACGTGACCCTGACGCGAGTTTTAAAGTTTTTACCCATACAAAAAAGTGCTCAGCGCCGCTAAAGAAGTTTTCACTTCAAAAATCTTTGCTGAAAATCAGTAATTTATATTTTAATCAAGACGACTACAATATTTTGCAGCTAGCTGTCAAAATTTGTTTCGCAAACTACTTTGCGAAACACGAAAAAAGCGGCACGCTGTATGAAACAAAAAATAGCATCATTCTATTTCTTTCTTTTACACAGCTTTCGCATAAGTTGTTCTCTTTCTCGTGCGAATGAGATAGAACACATCCCAAAGTCTATAGTTCTTTCTCTGTCTACGTCTGTGATAGCGGTGATAAAAAATTAAAATTAAACCGGGTAATATCTATGAATCAAACTATGGAACGATGTTTATCAACCCAAGATGTTAAAAATAATGGAATCATAACGTTATGTCGTATTTGCTTAAAATACAGCTCTGAAGAACGTGAAAACAAGGAAGAACTTGATAGCAAGGAAAAGCTTTTAAACAACTTGATATCGATATTTGAGAAATACAACAATAGCTTGATTTGTGATAAAATTAATGATATTGTCAGTTTCAGTATTCACGAGGACGATGGCTTACCCGACAAGATATGTTTGTCGTGCGTCCAGGCTCTCGAAGCCGCGTATGAATTCAAGCAAATGTGTGAACGTTCCAATAACATGTTACGTTCAGCGATACAAGCAGGCGTGCCCTTCCATAAGGGGCTCATAGAAGATCTTATAAAACAGGAACACGACGAGCCCGTCCACTCAGGAGAGCTTCAGGATGAGGACTTAAAGCATGAGTATGAATACACTGAACTGAGAGAAGGAAACACACAAGGTGATGAGTTCCAACTCAGTGAACAACTCACTGCTCACACTGATTCTAAGTTTAAAACCAGAGCCATTGACTTGCACTTGGAGTGTCATGACTGTGGCCAGTTCTTCAAGAGCAAATGTAAACTGAGAGTGCATTGGAAGAGGGAACACTTGCACGCTCAACTCACATGCCCTAACTGTAAGAAGGTTTGCCGCAGTTATAAAAGCTTCCATGCACATATGAAGAAACAGACAAAATCTTGTATTATGGCTTCTAAAATCAAAATAGAAGGTGTGGGTAAGTCACGGGTTTATAATTGCACGGAATGTGAGTACAAGACTAAAAATATGAATAGTATGAAGACACACTGGAGAACACATTCTGGTGAACGCCCGTACTCATGCAAACCCTGCAATAAGTCATATAGTCAGATTAGTGGCTTGCACTTACATAATGAGTATGTTCATAAAATTATAAATAAAAAAAGGATATGCAAACACTGTGGAAAACATATAAAAGGCCATTCAAATTATTACAGACATATGAATGAACACATTACCAACTATCCATGTAAAGTGTGTGGCAAAGTGCTCAAATCTAAAGCAGCATTAGCAGATCACACTCAAAGACATACTGGCATCAAAACACACGCTTGTGAGATCTGCGCCAAAATGTTCTATGGACTAGCTGAACTCTACAACCATAAAGCAAAAATTCATGAAAAATCAAGAAATTATAAGTGTGATAAATGTGATTTTAGTAATGCAGAATATAATGTTTATTCAAGGCATAAAAAGAGACACACGGATAGTAATATACCATGTCTTATTTGTGGAAAATTTGTAGATAATGAGGTGCAGTTGAAGCTCCATCAAGACAGGCACAAAAAGAATAATGCTTGTGAGCATTGTGATAAACGATACTACTCTCGGGATGGTCTACTCAAACACATGAGAAATGTACACAATATTCGGTCATCACATGCTGTAAAGAAAGATACAGATACCTGATAGTTGACTCATTGAAAATAATATTCACATGGAATAGGCATATTTTTCATTAAGACAACATTGTGTAATATTAATTGGTGATTAATTCACAAAAATAATTATATTAAGTATATCAGATTGAATATATTCGTTAATTCTTCTGGATATATCCATATAATTTAATTTAAGAGTATGATTGTCAAAATTATATTATTTTCATTAAAATTTGTGTGATATCACACAAATTATGGTAATAATATTATTATGTACCTATTTTGCATTGTTTTCAATGTACTAATAATATAATTGAGTATCACTCTTATATGTATTTTATTATCTATATTGGTCCATCAAACCTTGTTTTTTTATATAATAAAATGACAATGAGGGTTTTCGTCTGGTTCACCACCAGATAGCGCATACCATGGGCCATGGACCATGGCATATTTCCATCTGTCCCCAAGAGGCAATTGGGAATAAATACCCATTGGTCACCCGGTGACGACTGGGAACTTTTGCCACAACTTATAATAGCTGTACATTGCTGCACGGACCAAAGAAGCAACACTCATAGAGATTACACAGTCCATATAATCAGTACTTACCTACAGTGCCACTAAAGGTTTTAGAATTTGAAATTCAAGGTGCACTGCACCAAGACTTCCTACACAGGAATCATGAGATGTCTCTTCAGCCCAGTAGTTTCTCTAGCTATAGTGACCTCACACTAAAGCACAGTACTTACTGTTTCCACATCACTGTTCAGGCGGTAGAATAACTTTCACTGTTGGGGTTACTGCCTAATTTTATTCGCTCTCCCTGTATAGGAAGTATATCTTTGGGTGTGGCGGTATTAAAATTAAAAAAAAAACACTGTCAAGTGTCAGCGATGACATGATTGTCACTGTCATTGCCAGAGATTTTTTTGGAATTTTGAATTCTGAATCTGAAATCTGAATAAATTCTAATAAAAATACCCTTATTATTGTAACGTCCAGCATTATATTCTAAATAATTAAAAAAAAATATAATAGCTGTACATGTCCGATATAAAATAAGAAATGGTGAAACAGGAGGATAATAAAATTCTTTGTCGTATTTGCCTCGAGTGTGGGCTTGGCGATGTAACATCACTCTTTGAAAAACAAGATGATATATTAATCTGCGACAAAATAAATTACATCATTAATATTGATATAAGTGAGAACGATGGCTTACCCGACAAGATATGTTTGTCCTGCGTCCAGTCTCTCGAAGCCGCGTATGAATTCAAGCAAAAGTGTGAACGTTCTAATAACATCTTACGTTCAGAGATACAAGCAGGCGTGCCCTTCCATAAGGGGCTCATAGAAGACCTAATAAAACAGGAACCATTAAACAGTGAGCACGACGAGCCCGTCCGCTCAGGAGAGCTTCAGGATGAGGACATAAAACATGAGTATGAATACACTGAACTGAGTGAAGCGGACACACAAGGTGATGAGTTCCAACCCAGTGAACAACTCGCCCCACACACTGATTCTAAGTTTAAAAGTAAAGCCATAGACTTGCACTTGGAGTGTCATGACTGTGGCCAGTTCTTCAAGAGCAAATGTAAACTGAGCGTGCATTGGAAGAGGGAACACCTGCGTTCACAACTCACATGCCCTAACTGTAAGAAAATTTTCTGTAGTTATAAAAGCTTCCATTCACATATGAAGAAACAGACTAAATCTTGTATTATGGCTTCTAAAATAAAAATAGAAGGTTTGGGAAAGTCACGTGTGTATAACTGCACGGAATGTGAGTACAAGACTAAGAGTATGAGTACTATGAAGAGTCACTGGAGAAGACATTCTAATGAACGCCCTTATGCATGTGAAATCTGTAATAAGGCATTCACTCAGGTGAGCGGCTTACAGAACCACAAAGAATATGTTCATAATATTATTTTAAAGGACAGGGTATGCAAATACTGTGGAAAACATATAAAAGGCCAAGGAAGATACTACAGGCATCTAAGGACCCACACTGCCAACCATCCCTGTGAATTGTGTGGCAAAGTTCTCAAATCTAAAACAGCATTAGAGGAGCATACTCGTAGACACACTGGAATCAAAAGCTATGCTTGTGAGATCTGCGCCAAAATGTTTTTTGTGTCATCTGATCTATACAACCATATAGCAAACACTCACAAAAAATCAAGAAACTATAAGTGTGATAAATGTGAATATAGTAATGCATGTTATTCCGTTGTGACAAAACATAAGAAGCGGCACACAGATGATAATGTTCCATGTCTTATTTGTGGAATATTTTTAGATAATGATCAGCAGTTGAAGCTTCATCAGGATAGGCACAAAAAGAATTTAAATTGTGAGCATTGTGATAAATTATTCTATAATCGGAGAAGCCTCCTCACTCACATGAGAAATATACACAATATTAGAATATCACAGATTGTTAAACAGGATACAGATAGCTGCTGATAATATATGTATTTAAAATAAAACATCTTTTAACAATAATGTGAATAATATTATTTATTAAGTTAGCCCTTAAGAGTAAATGCTTAGTTAATAAATAATTATGTAGGTAATACATAAATATCCTAAAATTTTACTGAGTCTAAATGATTATAATTATAAAATCATAATAATAAATGTCATTCCTACATAAATTAATCTTATTTTCATTTCCATTTTTGTAATGTGTAATAAAAAATAACAATACATAATATGTTTGTACTAAATTTTAATATTATCATGTGCCTACCTATTTTAAATCATTTTTCTATTATTATAAATCTTTGCACTAAGGGCAGCCAAACTTGGGTTCGAAAGAATTCTGCAGCAGCCGTAACTCATAATAATATTCCATCGCATAGATACATGATACAATATTTTTGATTCCGGTCAATCTCGCTGAATAGCTAAACTATGAACTCTATGTGAATAGCTGAACGCATAGTGGTCAGTGGTAACCGCAATGTGTGTATTGTGTATCAGACAGTAGCAAAGGCAGTCTGTGTGAGACGTATTGTCGGTGTAAAACCATATTATTTAAAAAAAAAAATACTGTCAAGACTGGCTTGATTGTCACTGTCATTGTGACTTGCTTATTGCTTTTGTGCCGTAAACGGATGATACTGTAGACTATCACAAAGCGTGCCGCTAAAAGGGACAAGAAATATTACGTCACCATATTTCGGGTTACCATACGAAGAAAATTAAACCAAAATTTGTGCATGTTCCTTTATTTTTTAGAAATAAGTACCTAACCATTTATTAAGTAAAATACGAGGTAGACTTACTATATATAAAATGTACTCTGTGAGTTAGACTTTATCCTAATGGTAAGAGATAAGGTTGAGGTTTTAAAGATCTTTATTATCAATAATTATCAACAAAGACACACTTTGGTACATAACAATTATTATTTCGTTAGTCGTCACAATCATCAAGTTAAATAAAACTTAAATAATAAGATTACAAGATAGGGTAGATATTATTAGTTGCCGCGGACGAGTGCTTCGGTGTACCCGCAGCCCCGGTGATATGGCATTCGGCAGGAACACCCCCATGTTTTTTAATGGTTATCCTCGCCACACACATCTTCGACGGGGGGTCCCACATACCACCCTGCGCCCCTCGGCGCTGGGTGACAATGCGCGGGTAACGCATTTTCCTGGGGGGAAAAAAGGTAGTTACTATACTTCGTTTCAAAAACAAAGATAATTTTCAGGTCAGGAAGGTTATAATATTATCAACGATATTTGCCATGATACAAAATATATGAGATAAATTCAAATATACATATTCCTATAATTTTAAATGTTTGAATTAAACATATAAGAATTTTATTTTCTACAGTATATAACTCGTTGGTATAATATAGAGGTAAGATATTATGTAAGCTGTTTTTTAAACACGGGAAATGAGTCTACATTTTTTATATGGGATGGTATTTGGTTATAATTTATAATTTTAAGAGATAACCTTTTTATTGTAAGCTTTTATTTACTTTCACCTGTCTGTTGTCTGTCTGTCTGTAATCAAATCTTGCGAATTTAATTAGATCCACTCCCGGTTTCCTATAGAGCTGAAATTTTGCAACCATATATAAATCGGATGACAATGCAATATTATTATGACGAGGAGCTGATCTGATGATAGAACTGGAAGGTGGCCATAGGAACTCCGTAATTAAACGACGCAACCCTATCGAGTTTGGGCTCATTTGATTCGTCTTGGCGAATACTTTGGTGCTAGATGGTAATAATAATAATAAAAGCTTGTTTTTATTAAGTTTTTTTTTAAATTTCACTTGTTTATTTACAAGCATTTATTTCTTCAATATTTTATATATGTATTTAAGATTAAACCAACTATGAAAAAGTATTTACATCACCTAACTATTAAGCAATGATTTAAATACTACTTATAAATAAAAAAACGTCGTTGAGGTAAAAAACGTAGAAATACCTATTTAGTTCCTTTAAATTTCGCGGGACTCCTTTCGTGAAAAGCACTCAATCCAAAAATTCTAAATGCTAGTGTACGACCCACAAGCCACTATCTGCGCCACTGCGCCACATGTGACAGGAAGCCAGGGCCCCAGCCACTCGTTCAAGTCAATTATTGTTATGAATAGGGATATTGACAAGGGCAAAAAAAAAGGTAGTCCTGGGTATTTTTAATACCTGATGTAAATTTAATCATATTTATTACGGATTTTGATGACTTCATGGACCAAAAAACTTAGTCAAAACATCTTTTTTTTTTTTTTTTTTATCTTTATTGTTTTAGTTTCCTCTGTCTACGGTTTTTTCAGACGGCCGATAGCACACTCTCGTGTTCGAGTTGACTACTATATACATTATAAATAATAAGTCAAGCCATTATTTTTCAATGAATGTCTTATATTTATAAAAAAAGTTGGCAACACAAGCGTTTTCAGTTTTGAGGTTATAATAATAATTATTTTTTATATTTAAGCTTTTTATAAAGCCTAAGTTACGTCTAGAGTGCATACAACACAATTACTAATGATTAAAATTTTGTTACGAAATGCTTGTATTAAAAAAATAGTATAATACTTACGAATGAAAAGACAATCGGAACATTTTCTTTTCACTATCACTTTTACACCCTATCACGCTACACCGCACCATTTTTTAACCTAAATTGTAGATATATTCAGCCTTTATCGTTTACAAGTAATTTCATTAAAAAAATCTTTGCTGAAAATCAGTAATTTATATTTTAATCAAGACGACTACAATATTTTGCAGCTAGCTGTCAAAATTTGTTTCGCAAACTACTTTGCGAAACACGAAAAAAGCGGCACGCTGTATGAAACAAAAAATAGCATCATTCTATTTCTTTCTTTTACACAGCTTTCGCATAAGTTGTTCTCTTTCTCGTGCGAATGAGATAGAACACATCCCAAAGTCTATAGTTCTTTCTCTGTCTACGTTTTGTGCAATATTTTTGTAATTGCATTCGAAAATATTTATAAAATATAAATTGAAAATAAGCTTTGTAGGTACATGTCCGTGGAAATAAATAAGCAATGGTGAAACAGAAGGATAAAAAAATTCTTCTGTGTCGTATTTGCCTCGAGTGTGGGCTTGGCGATGTAACATCAGTCTTTGAAAAACAAGATGAGATATTAATCTGCGACAAAATAAATTACATCATTAATATCGATATAAGTAAGGACGATGGCTTACCCGACAAGATATGTTTGTCCTGCGTCCAGGCTCTCGAAGCCGCATATGAATTCAAGCAAAAGTGTGAACGTTCCAATAACATGTTACGTTCAGCGATACAAGCAGGCGTGCCCTTCCATAAGGTACTCATAGAAGATCTAATAAAACAGGAACACGACGAGCCCGTCCACTCAGGAAAGCTTCAGGATGAGGACATAAAGCATGAGTATGAGTACACTGAACTGAGAGATGGAGACACACAAGGTGATGAGTTCCAACCCAGTGAACAACTCACTCCACATACTGATTCTAAGTTTAAAAGCAAAGCCATAGACTTGCACTTGGAGTGCCATGACTGTGGCCAGTTCTTCAAGAGCAAATGTAAACTGAGAGTGCATTGGAAGAGGGAACACTTGCGCGCACAACTCACATGCCCTAACTGTAAGAAAGTCTGCAACAATTACAAAAGCTTCCACACACACATGAGGAAGAAGTCAAAATCTTGTATGATAGCTTCTAAAATAAAAGTAGAAGGTGTGGGTAAGTCTCGTTTTTATTACTGCACTCAATGTGAGTACAATACTAATAAAATAGGTCACATGAAGATTCATTGGAGAAAACATACTGGAGAACGGCCATACTCTTGCAATATCTGCAATAAGTTTTTCACTCAAATAGGAACTCTAAACAATCATAATGAAACTGTTCATAAAATTAAAGTTAAGGAAGGGATATGTAAGCACTGTGGGAAAGTTATTGTGGGTCGTGCTAAATTTAACCAGCATGTACGGGCCCACTCTCTCAGCTATCCGTGCAAGTTGTGCGGAAGAGTTCTCAAGTCTAAGAAATCATTTGATGATCACACTAAAAGACACAATGGGATCAAGAGCTACACTTGTGAGATTTGTGCAAAAATGTTTGTTGGACTAGCTGATCTTGGGAACCATAAGGCAATAGTCCACTTCAAGTCCAGGATGTACAACTGTGATAAATGTGAGTTCAGTGCCCGAGCACACAAGACTGTTGCTGTGCATAAAAAGAGGCACACCGATACAAATATTCCTTGTACTATATGTGGCAGATTTGTAGAAAATAAAGTGCAGTTAAAATTGCACCAAGAGAGGCACAACAAGAACTATGATTGTGAGCATTGTAGCAAGAGTTTTTATTCATGGAAGAGTGTACTCAGCCATATAAGGAAGCAACACAAAATAAGAACTCTTAATACTTTAAAAAAGGACACTGAAACTCAATTTATTTAATACAGGATGTTTGTTTTTAATTCTAAAATATTACAAGTTGTGCAAATATTTTCGAATGAACTAAAGCTATTTTATTTTAATGTAGGTGTATTTGATTTAAGATGTGTAATATGGGCTGTGTCCGAATTAAATGATTTTTATTTATTTTTATTTAAAGCTAGCTGTTTGGCTGTACAGTAGCCAATTTAAATATGCTAGCCAAACATCTGACTTTGGATTATTGAAATAAACTTATTACATATTGTTTTGAAAGTTGAAAGTTGCATGACAGCTGTCAAAACTGTCAACAACGTAAAATTGCGCTCTGCGACAATTTCGATAAAAATATAGTGTTAATTCATACTAATAAGCATAAAAGTAGTGTTAAAGTGTAGTTTAGTGAACGAGCTGGCCCTGGAAGTGCGGGATAGGCTGGGGACCAGCGGGATTCGGTGTCTTAGTGTAAAAAACAGTGAACACAAAAAAACTAACTTTCACCCAAAAGTTTTCGATTTTAGTGTTTTGTATTTACGCAAAAAGTTTCTCATAATAAACATTGAGTGTTATGCGTGCAAATACAGCTAAATAACGAAAAAAGAACTTAAAAATAGTGCAATTCTAGACAATTTCTATCTACCCTCAATCTATATTCTATTTTTTAAAAACTAAAATATAACTGAATATTTTATCAAATTAATCAAAATAGGAGTATGAAGTCGTCATTCCAAATAAGCAAAACCCCTTAAAATGGGAAATAATGAAAATAATGCCCAAGCCGACAAAAATAAAAACAAAAAGCTAGTCCAGCAAATATTCCATCAAGGATTATTTTTGTCAGATCAAAGTACTTCTTCTGCCAACATAGAGCCAGAAATATATCAAACTCCAATGAAATCGCCAAAAACCAAGGAATGGACAGATGTCTCACGGAAAAGGATGCGTAACAGCCCCAGTGATTTTGGTGAAAACAAGCAACCTAAAACTAAATACTGGCTTAGACCTACTGGGCCTGAAATTCCGACACAAAACAGCTTTGACCTTTTGGATGAAGAAGTAGTTGAAATAAAAGAACAAGATCATAAAATTCCTAAGCCCCCACCTATATTCGTCTCAAATGTGGGAAATATTAACCCACTAATTACACTCCTGAATAATGTAGCCAAAGATGAATTTTATATAAAAATCCTTAGTAGTGATCAAGTCAAAATTCACCCCAAGTCACCCGAAGCATACACACACATCATAAAGAACCTAGAAGAAAAGAATACTGAATTTCACACATACAAACCTAAACAGGAACGGAGTTTCAAAGTTGTGCTGAAAAATCTCCATTATTCTACAGATGTACAAGACATTGCAAGGGAACTCAAAGCCATTGGCCATGAAACTACAAATATATGGAATATAAAACACAGGGTAACCAAGAAGCCACTACCACTGTTTACTGTGGAGTTAAAGCCGGCTAATAATAATGCTGAAATCTACAAAGTAGAGTTCCTACTTAACTGCCGAATTAAAATCGAGCCACCCCAACCTAAAAATGAAATACCTCAATGTTCCAACTGCCAAAGATATGGTCACACAAAAAGCTTCTGCCACCATAAACCTCGTTGCGTCAAATGTACGGGTTCTCACAGTACTACTCAGTGCCCAAGGAAGGAACGCTCGAATGATGTTAAGTGTGTGCTGTGTGAAGGTAATCATCCGGCAAATTATAAAGGATGCTCGGTTTATAAGGAACTCCAGAAGGTTTCCTTCCCAAGCATGAGGAAATTTAAACCAGCCACAAACAATCAGCCAAGGTCATCGGGCCAGCAAGAAGCTGCTATCACTGAAACGCAGCAGGCCAGCCAGATCGTAACTGCCCGGCGCCAACAGGGCCCTGCGCAGTCAGTTGAACAGCCGGGAAGTTCTGATACCAAAACATACTCAAAAGTTGTCAAAAATATCATACCAGCAGAAGAGATGCCAGTACCACAAAACCCAAACGCCAATTCACCATCGAGCGACATACAGGAGCTCAAACAAATGTTGAAGGAATTAATGGACAAAATGGGTGTAATGCTGAATCTTTTGTCCGCAATCGTCTCACAGTGGACAAACAAATCACACTAGTGATTTGGAACGCTGATGGGCTACCTAGACATGATCTAGAATTAAAAGCATTCCTTGCTAGTCAAAAAATTGATATAATGTTAGTGTCAGAAACACATTTTACCTCAAAAAGCTACATGTCCATACCTAACTACAACATATACCACACAAATCACCCAGATGGAAAAGCGCATGCAGGCAGTGCTATTATAATTAAGAAAACAATCAAACACTTTGAAACTAACAGTTATTGTAAAGACTATATACAAGCTACAAACATCGTTGTGGAAGATATGATGGGTCAACTAACAGTATCTGCAATTTACTGTCCACCAAGACACACACTCAAACAGGACCAATATCTGGAATTTTTCAATAGCCTAGGTAATAGGTTCATTGCTGGTGGGGATTACAATGCAAAGCACACTATCTGGGGGTCACGTCTAATCACAACAAAGGGCAGAGAACTTAATAAAGCCATCCAGACACTTAATCTGAATGTCTCCTCACCCAGTAGTCCAACCTACTGGCCAAGTGACATTTCTAGAATACCAGATCTAATAGACTTTGCTGTGTACAGAGGGATACCAGCAACTAAAATCACAGCGAAGTGTCTAACAGACCTATCGTCGGACCATTCGCCAGTATTAATTACTATTAATAATAATATTGTACCAAGGGCTCTTCGCTGTGTTCTGCATAATAGTAAAACAGACTGGAACATGTATCAGGATCAACTCGAAACCACTCTGAAAAATGATATCAGCTTAAAGACTGAAGAAGAAATAATACTAGCCGTAGAACATTTCAACACTTGTATTCAGAGTGCTTCGTGGAGTTCGACGCCTATAACCAACAGACAGGATGATATATCTAAAAAGGTACCCCTGTCATTAAAAGAACTGATCAGAAGGAAAAGAAATCATCGGAAATTATGGCAAAACCACAGATCGCCACAGCATAAAAATATTCTTAATAACGCAATAAAAAAACTTAAAATATCACTGAAGGAACACGATGATACCATCACACAAAATCGTCTGCAGAACCTCGACACCACAGCAGCGACAGAATATTCTCTCTGGAAAGCAACCTCAAAAATCAATAAAGCGATAAAAAATAATCCTCCCATAAGAACTAGCAGTGGAAGCTGGGCGAGAAGTGATAAAGAGAAAGCTGAGACATTCGCCATCCATCTCAGCAAAGTCTTTACACCAAATAGCAGAGAAATCACTGAAGAAGCAGAGAAATTCATTAACGAAATGCTTGCGGCTACACACCAGTTAGACCTGCCCATTCAACCCTTTACCAAAGGAGAAGTAGCAAATATGATCAAGATGCTACATAATAAAAAATCGCCAGGGTATGACCTAATAACAGGGAGATGCTTAAAAGAACTTCCAAAAACTGGTGTTACTTTTCTAACACAACTTATGAATGCTGTACTAAGATTAAGCTTCTTTCCGCCACAATGGAAAGTAGCTACTATAATAATGCTGAACAAACCTGGAAAGGCTCCACAAGAAGTGTCCTCGTACAGACCAATAAGCCTCTTGCCCATTACATCTAAGCTGTTTGAAAGGCTTTTTCTTAAACGGTTACTACCTATCATAACGGAAAGGCAGCTTATACCATCACACCAGTTTGGATTTCGGCAACGTCATTCAACCATAGAACAAGTTCACCGTTTAGTGGAAAAGATACGTGATGACTTAGAAAATAAAAAATACTGCTCAGCTGTGTTCTTGGACGTAACCCAAGCTTTCGACAGGGTATGGCATGACGGCCTACTTTATAAAATCAAATCAACACTTCCAACAACTATATACACTCTAATCAAATCATATCTAACCGATAGACATTTCATGGTGAGACAGGGAGAGCACACAACTAATCTAAATATCGTCAAGTCTGGTGTCCCACAGGGAAGTGTGTTGGGACCCATCCTATACACACTATTCACGGCTGACTTACCAGTGAACAAGCATTCAACTGTAGCTACTTATGCAGATGACACTGCTATTATGACATCTCATACGGATCCCATCAAAGCGTCGCAGTTGCTGCAATGTGACTTAAACTCAGTGGAGAGCTGGTTAAACGTATGGCGCATTAAAGTAAATGAAACTAAGTCTGCCCATGTTACATTTACATTAAGACGAGATACATGTCCGCCAGTACAAATGAATGGAAATCCAATACCACAAAGTGAGGTAACAAAATACCTAGGACTACACCTGGATAGAAGGCTCACATGGCAGAAGCACATCATGTCAAAAAGGAAACAACTCAGTCTCAAGCTACGCCAATACCAATGGCTACTTGGTGAGAAGTCAAAATTGAGTCTAGAAAATAAACTGCTTATATACAAAGCAATCTTAAAACCAGTTTGGACCTATGGCATCCAACTTTGGGGAACAGCATCAAAAACCAACCTCAGCATCTTACAACGATTCCAATCCAAAGTGTTGAGAATGATCGCAAATGCTCCCTGGTATGTCAAAAATGAGAGACTACACAAGGACCTAAACATACCAACAGTAGAAGCAGAAATAAAAGAAAATGCCACCAAGTACCAAAAAAGGTTGTCTTGTCACCCAAATGATCTGGCAAAAACATTAATGTCAAGAGAACCTCTTAGAAGACTCAAACGAAAAATCCCTCAAGACCTAACAAAATAAATGACCATGAAGAAGGATGGGCCAATGGGCACATTCCTTACAAGACGTGCTATACTGCAACAGCTACAAACAAAGCTCATTGTCTCCAAGAGACAGATTGCCTTGGAAAAAGAATAAAAAAAAAAAAAAACATATTGTACATAGGTGATGGTGAAATTAAACAAAAATAATAAAATTTTATCTTATCATTTAATTCATATCATATTCAATTTTTACAAATTATTATCACTTTATTTTTTAACAATTTATACCATAGTATGGAATATGTGTAACTATGGTTCAGATATTTAAATAAATAGTAAATAGGTAAAGATTGACCACTCCCTAAATTTTGCTGTTTCCCTTAAATTCAGGAAACATTTAGTTTGAAAAATAGTCACAGATGCAATTTAATATTGGTTGAGGTACTGTAAATATTATGACCATGATTTAAATAAATATGAACATGTAGCACTTGTGTTATTCCTTGACTAATTTAGAGATTTCACAGAGTTGGTTGTATGTATAGTTTGTTAACAATTTTGGCCGCATTAATTTAAATTTTACACTTGAAACTTAAGCAATATTTTAGAGATGTGGCTGGTCTGTAAGTTATACATTATAATGCAGATTGTATTTTAAAGGCAGATCATGTTCGAAAAATATTGTAATGCCATAAAATTAGTACCAAAAAAAGAATCCCAATCACGGTAAATTTACAGTCAGTCATATCTCATGAGCTGCATTTGTTACAATAATCTGGTTCATAAAATTAAGTTCATTAAACAAGTTAATTATAATGATCATAGTTTTATGAGATTCTGTCAATAGATTAATGGTAAAGCCAGCCCAGACGACTAACGAGTCTTCAACTTTTAATTAATTATTTATATAAAGCTGGACCCACCTACTCATACCTACTCATGTGTGACTCGTCAATCATAACGTGTGATTTGTTAACGCACTGTAACAATATAATTTTATTTTTAGCGTTACAAGACGACAGAAGTGGAAAAGCTTTCGCGATCCGGGACGGATTTTTGTTTTGAGTAAGCGGGTGAAAGAATCGGAAACAACAAAAAGATCGCTATCGCTTTTCCACGCGTTCCGGCGTCTGTGTAACGTCGGCTAAGTATGAAATGATTAATGCTTCACAACACACTACAACACAGTTGTGTGCCTCTAGCTTAAATCTAAGCTGACTTTACCATAATCTAACTAAAAAAAAGTCAGTGCTCTATATTCTTTACATTTAATACATAGTATTTATTCATAAGCATCATATTAAATTGTTTCGATAATCACATACTGACTCAGAACCTGGACTTCGACACAAAAAATAAGCGTAGACGAAGGTTTATACAAAGTTGGCACCTATCTTATTGCTGACTACACCGTAATCGGTTAGCGGCCCCTTATGACTTATGCCTCATTTGTTCTAAGATTAGCAAAGTCAAATTCGTTGTAAAGTCACAATCAGAATGCTAATCAGAACAATGACAATTTTAATCAGCATCTCTGCTATTTTCTAATGGGCTTAGAACGGAGTGTTAGGAGACAACTTTACAGTAAGACAAGACTCAGTCTTGTCATTTGTCTAGCTTTCAAGTAGAACTTTCATCACATACATACTCCGATAGACTAGTAATGAGAATGTATGAAATGAAAGTTTAACTTGACAGGAAGACTCCATGCTAGACCCATTAAAAAAGGGGGTTTATTCCCATTCGCCACCACATCACGTAGGATTTTGGAATCAATTCCATGTTTTCGCAGGGTGATGAGGGGGTTTGGCGACCTCCACAGCAGTATAAAGCTATTTCAAAGTGGGAACAATAACTTCCACATTCAGTGGTAATTGCCACCTGGGAAAAATTGATGTGGGGGCGAAAAGTGGACTTACGTAATAGCAGACTTATTAATTGCCCTACTGTCAGTCTGATAGAGGTGCAAGTACCAACCGAATATGGTGAAGCAAGCTTGTCTTACACACTAAATTGGAATAGTCTATCTAACAACATCTACGTTCAATCAGGGGGTTGCTGATGTGAGCAGTGTGGTACGGGGGTGGGGGAGGATTTGAAGGCCCTAGGGAAGAGGGAGGAGTAGGATGGAGGAGGTTCGTATTCGGGAGGAGAGGGGAGGGGCTGTGTGAACAGTTGTTGGGAGGCAGCCGTGACTGACACTGTGGGGGAGAGGTCGATGCACGAGGGAGGAATGTTTAGCGGCGTGTCTGACGGCTTGGAGCGCTTGCAGCAGCATTCTGGAACAAATAAAATAATTTAGAACAAGGCTTAATAATTGAAAGAAGGTTGAGGCCCTATTAATAAATTTATTTATTGAAAAGCCGCACTAATCACACAAGAACATGGAATAAATCAATGTCAACAATGTTTTATTTGCGCTGCTACACTGTGGTTTGTGAGTTCAACGACTAGGCACTTAAAATCCAATTCTATGGAATTTCCAAAAGTTTTGCTCAAGTTTTATTTTTTTGGTGGATGTTGGTATATTCCCATTTGCTCATTTTTCACCCCTAAGAGGCAAATACTCTTTGGAGGCAATGGGGAATAAATTTGCCACCCGGTGACGAATGGGAATTTATTCTCTATAGCTATCTGGAATCTTGGCACAAATGTGGAAGGAAATTACTCTTTGCTTCAGCTTTTTTAATAAGACATTTATTGGAACAGATGTCGTTATCCGTATTTCCCGAGTGTATCAATTTGGACATCTTCAAGTTACAAGTGAATACGTACCTTTGTAGGCATCATACGTGATTCAGGATGTGGCAAAGGCCTATTTAGATAGTATTTAAAAAAAAATGGGAATATAAGTTTGGGGATGTTTGTATTCTCACCCCAAGCCAAGCAGAACATGAGTATAGTCGCGCAGACCAGCATGCCGACCACCAGGTAGCTCCACGGCCCGTACGGCTTCAGTGCTGCTGCGAACTCGTAAAATGCATTCGAGGACTTCTCGCCTTCGCTGATTTTCACTGGAAAAGGAAAATAACAAAATTAAGTTTGAAATAAGTAATTGTAAGGCACTTGTTTCCTTTTAAGATGTATATGTTCTAAGTTTCTGATACAGATAAACCACTTTTAGGAGATCTTTCTCGTTTGGGCCGATAAAACAAATCGTTTTGTTTACTAAAACTATCGTATCATCAAGAATAGTTTTATATCTAGGTACTTAGGTAAGTACCTACCTATTCCTTTTGGCACTTACACAAAAATCTTTCCGATTTTAATTAAAAAGAAGATATTTCGAGAGTAAGCACCTAGTTTTCTTCCAGAGGCTAACCTAAGTCCGTATCATTACAAACATTGGAATCGGGACAACAACAAATGACCACCTTCCTTAATGTCCCAGCTGTCCTATTATGTACAATCCAGGATCTCATTAAGGCCAATGACAGAGCTATAGCTTTGTTTACCTACTTTCTGGTCCATGTATACCTGGATGTTATCAAAAAAAGCCATTTGGTCTCGAAAAGAAGAATCTTCCAGTGTGAAAAATACTCACTTATCACAGAAGGCTTAGTGATCCCTTCATTCTGATCGAGCCCCAACAGCTCCTGGTTCCTGGCAGCAAACCTCCTCAGGAGCTCCAGTAAAGGCGGGTCCCGTCTGTGGGAGCAGGCGGAGGAGTCCTCGTCCTCCCCGCCCGGGCAGTGCCGCACCCCATCGCATACGAGGTACGAAGCTATGCACAGGCTTGTCAGCCCGCACGGGAATTGAGATTCATCTGTGCAGATTGCTCCTGGAAAATAATGATTAAGAGGGCTTATACAGCTGGACGCTCTCTCGCTCACACATAATTTTTTTATATAATATTAAGCTGGACATTATTTTAAAATGTGTGTAATGTGTAATAATACTGGGCAGGGTTCTGTGGCATGGGGAGATTTTTTTTAATTTTGCTTCCCATGGTACCTTTAGGCATCTCGCGTGATACATCCTCGGTCCTCGACCTCATCTGCACTTTGCATCAGGTGGAATATAGTCAAAAGCAGGCCTGTTTAGTATAAGAAAAGCTTACCACTATTGAGAGCCGTGATGACCAGCCTCAGTTTCTCGGTGTGTTGGTACGGCGAGGTGGGCGGGTTCCACACTATCTTGATCTTGGGCGGAAGGAGCCTCGTCCCCGCCCGTGCAGCCACTGACGCTGCGTTGCCGCCGCAAAGAGATAACCGCCATGATGGCTTCTTCTCTTCTGACGAGTACTGGAAGGATGAAAACATAATAGTTAACTTAAAGAATTTTCCAAAGTTTGATTAGTTTCTCATTGAAATTGTAGGACAAGTCTAAGCATAGGTAGATATGCATTCTGTCAGTAATAATAAATATATGGTAGGCATGGAGCTAGAAAAAAAGTATTTCTATGATAGTCATGCGGGTGGTAGTTTTGCGTTTGACTTTGTCCTGAACCTTGAGGCCTAGGTTACGGTCTTTCTGTGTCTGTAAAATACCAGCACAACGCTTAAAATCAGATAAATGTTGTGTCATTAACAAGAAGATAGTGGCGGATGCATAAAAATAACACCGAGTTTTTCCATAGTTATTTTGTTTTGCAATACGATTGTAAAGAGTACTCGTAAGTCGTAAGATAATTTCGATCAGGCAGTTTGCCAAACTATTGCAATTGCTTCCAGTGTTTACACCATTGATGTTTTGCATTTTGAGTGGTAATGTGGTATTTATACAGGCATCGTGCCAGGTGCCAAGTGGGGACATCTCAGGACTTGACGCAAGCAGTAGCTGCTTGGAGAATAATTAAAGGATGTGACAGACATTGGTGAGGCGTTTGACTATTTTACCAAGGCGTTAATTTTACGATACGAGTTTTTTAAAGTTAAATTGTAATAACTTTTACCTATTCAGTATTAAGCCAAAACCTACTGGGATCCTTAGTGGGTCCTAAATTTATAACACTCAGAATCGGTTAGCTTTGTTCTATTCTCAATATAATATTATGGACGAAGAAAATTAGTACCTACCAAAGTAATAGTACGACAGAAAATGATGTAGTTTTTACACCATTTTAATTGTTTTGTGTTTCACTTAGGTGTTGAGGGTAGATCGAGTTTTTTAAACAGGATTATAGAGACCTGTCGAAAGTTTACCATAAAAACGAACTTTATCACGAATGGCAATAAATCAATGCCAAATGTTCTGGTGTATTCGAGAACCCTGTTATTTTTAATTGTACCTGATAATGTCCAATCTAATTCAATAACAACACCGCATGTAAGTAGGATATAATGCCTTATTTCTATAACAATAAAGACCATCTTAGCAGATATTTGTATAGCATTGTCTGCGTATTAAGCTACTTGACTCCAATTAACCCCATGGTTTCGCAACACTTAAGAAGAGTGGGAAGAGTTTGTGCAGATAGAGAAGACACGGTGAGCTTTATCGCCACAACGATAATAAATTAAAAATACTTAATTAAGTATTGATGAGGTAAAAAAAATTACGCAACATATTAAATTGAGCCAGTTTTCGAGTATTAGACTTCAAGTAACGAAACACCAACTGTGGCATCTTGTGATCTCTTATAATAGACCTTTGTTCTGCAGTGTACTGCTTCCGGCCAATGATGAAGAAATAAGCATCATAGACCGTACTACTTCCGATCTGTTAATAATATGACGGATAGAAGCCAAAATAGTTTCAGATAGATAGATAGATAGATAATCCTTTATTGAAACACAAAAATGTACAAAAACAACTTACAACTATAATATAAAACTAAGTGTTACAATTGGCGGTCTTATCGCTAATAGCGATCTCTTCCAGACAACCGTGCAAGGAGAGGAGAGCAATTGTAATTCACATGGGTTAGGTGGTGTGTTTAAATTTACAAGATAGGTACAAGGTGTTTAAATACTTATTATTTATATATTCAATACACATAATATAATACATACATAATGCAACACAATAAATATTATATACTCTAAAAATAAATAAATAAATACCTACATATTATACTATTAAAATATATACTATTTTGTCTGCTTAATAATAATGATAGTAAAAATTTAATATTATACTAAACGGATACAGGTTGAGTAAAGTACCTCCAAAAGTAAGATTACGGGAAAGATCAAAGAAGAAAACAGCTAAAGTTATACAGATAGATAGTGTGCAAGTACACGTGATTTAAAAACATTCATAGTCCAGTAAAAGAAGAAATGTGGATCGAAAAGTCGAAAGCAGAAAAACTAACTTAGTAACTTTGTTTGGACTAGTTAGGAGATAAACATATTAAAAGTCCCCACCCCTCCGAGGTGAGCCCGAGGGGGGGGAGGCCGAAGAAGGTACTTAAATATACGAACTATATCTCTGTTCCAAATTCCAATAACACAGCTCAAACGGTTATTTAGATATAAACATCCAGTAATCGGTGAAGTTAATACATACTGAGGGATAGATCAAAAGTAATATCCCAGTTCCAGATGACCTAGAAAGCTGAAATTTGGCATCCCGATAGGTAATGTCGTAGTAACAAAGGGAAAAATCAGAAACTAGTATTTTTTTATCATTTTAAATTATTATTAATTTTTAAAAAATGTATGATATTAAAGTTTGGGACGCCTAGGAACGCAGGTTGCATGTTGCTATAATTTTTGTGTAGGCGGCTATTTTCTGTTAGATACTACGAAGTGCGCGCGAGTCCACTATTCCTACTAATATAATTATAAATATAAATACAAACTTTATACCTACTGTACGTATGGATATATGTTTTTTACTTTTTCACGCCTAAACGGGTGGGCCGATTGACTTTAAATTTGGTATAATAAAAAATATAGCTTAGACCCCTGGAATAACATAATATACACTACTTACTGTACCAAACTGTATAGCGGGTAAAACAGCTAGGCACAGCTAGTCACTAATAAAAATAGGTTCCTGGTACCTACGTAACAATTGTATATCCTATGTAAATACCTATCAATATATCGACTTACCAGCACAAGGCGGCTCAGTAACATAGAGGTAATAGTATTAACATTGTTTACAATAAAAATAATGTATGTATATCGCCTTAGGTGCTAGTTGGTGTAAACATGTTAGATACCTACGTACCTGTAACGTATAGTCATAATATTATAGGTATGTGGCGATATCTGGGGGCACGGCAGTGCCCCCGCCAAGTCGTCGTCATTACAAGTCTTGTCGGCTTAGGTTTCTTTTGATCGAGATTCTAATCCAGTTCCAGATGATCTAAAAAGTTAAATTTCCATCCAGGTAGGCGGTAGGTATAAGATAGCTGGGTGAATATAAATAAATTTATCAGTAACTAGTATTGTTTAAAAATCAGTTGATTAGGTACAATATTCAAATCAATAGTGCACATAAATGCTATATATAAATAAGTACTAAATTAATTATAGGTATATCGAAGCACGGCGAGGCCCACGGGCCGCGGTGCGCGGTGCGACGGCCGTGCCATGGAGCAGTGGGGTAGGGGGAGGTGCAATAAAATAATCATTTGGTATTAATCTTATTATGACTGTGGGTGTCTTAAACCTATTACATACTAAAAAGTACTGTACAAAAAGCAATGATATCCCATCAAAAACATAAATGTGAAAAGAGAGCCAAGTTCAATATTACGATGTATGTACTCATAGTTACCCATGATTTGGTAGTTGACTTCAACGACAAAAGAAGTGAGATCTAAATGGGTGCCAAGTTCAATGGTCAGTCCTGAAAAATGTTTACAACAACATAAAATATTTTATTACAACTTAAAAGATTATTTCTTCTTATCACTTAGAATTAATATTATTTTGAAGCACAAAGTTTGACTTGGCTAGTTCTCATGGGTACCATACGACGAAGTATCATTAAGATAAGACAATAGATACTTTATTGTACACCACATAATGTTACAGAAAATACATAAGTACATAATTAAAATTAAAAATTACAATGTACAAGTGGCGGTCTTATCGTTAAAGAGCGATTTCTTCCAGACAACCAATGGATGGAGGGGACTAATTTACACGATAAAAGACGGTGGCGCACTAATTAGCATTAAGTGCGTTTAATAGTGATCAAGCTAAAGTTAAGAGAGTACCTCCCTAGTATATTATGAGAACTGGCCAAGTCAGTCTTTAGGCTTCAAAATAATATTAATTCTAAGTGATAAGAAGAAATAATCTTTTAAGTTGTAATAAAATATTTTATGTTGTTGTAAACATTTTTCAGGACTGACCATTGAACTTGGCACCCATTTAGATCTCACTTCTTTTGTCGTTGAAGTCAACTACCAAATCATGGGTAACTATGAGTACATACATCGTAATATTGAACTTGGCTCTCTTTTCACATTTATGTTTTTGATGGGATTGAACTTACCAGAGTAAGTAGGTACTTATCTACCAAAATGAACAAAGGTTTCCTTTTACCTACAAGTTCAAGCATGCGTCAACGTCAACGTGAGTAACGTTATCTACGGTTGTAACGATATGGTTTAATTTTATGACTTGGAATTAGGACGATGCCCGTTACAGTTACTGATAAGTAAATTAAATCAGAGCTGAACGATGACGTACGTGTATTTCATGGCTGAATGCACAGATTTTGCATTATTTGCGCATGAAACTATAGTTTTCTTCAGACTTTACGTAAAATTTTGGTGTATTTTTCTTTATACAATAAAAGTTAGCCTTTGATCACGACCTCGCGTGATGTTAAGCGCCGATGCGGCTTTAAACGGTGGCAGACTAAACCTATAAGGCGGGATATATCTTGTTATATACTTACAATAATAAGCTTGCAAGCGTCAGTATTGTTCTGCGCGGGTGGCCCCTGGCCCGACGCGGTGTCTTGCGCTTGGTTGGCGCTGCGGGCGCTCCACTTGCGGCCGGTGGGTGACTGCGGCTCGCTGAGGCCTCTCTCCCAGTCCGATAGAGACTCCTGGAATAGAAGAAAACGGAGATTAGACTTGATCCTTTAGTTCCTGATTAGTTCCGGGAGATTAGTTCCTGATCCCGAATTGGGAACTGGAGGATAAGACTGTGTCATTCCAAGAACTCCTCTACAGCCTTTTTTTATAAGTACACTTTTGCAGATTTTGCCAAGAGGCAGCTGCGGGCCACTCACGTTCAACTAAAATGTCATCTGACGATAAATGATCCACGTGTGTATACAGCAAACCCTTGAAAACTTGAAGTTCTTGGAATACGGGTTTAAGGAGTGATCTATTATTATGTTTGAGTTTTCATGGGTGTCACAGTAAATCAGAAATGGAAGGAGTGACACTTCTACCCATTGAACCTAACAAAGAATAAAAATAATAACTAAAATGCACTTCTGTATTCTGGGGTATAAAAAAAGCACTCTACATTGTGCGAAAACGTTCTAGAACATGTGAACCTACTAGAAAGGTCCAGCAGTCACCGGGCTGTCCTAATGAGCCTTGAAATCGTGAGAAACATTTTGCTGGCTCCCACCAGATTTGACTCGTTTTCTGTTTACGGTCAATAAATGATTTGCGTCATTCCAATCTGGCCATGGCAAATAGAATGGAATAGAAAACTCTTTATTGTACACCCAAATAGGTACAATAATTATAAACTTAGTACTAAGATTACACAGAAAGGAGTGTTACAATTGGCGGTCTTATCGCTAGTTGAGATCTCTTCCAGACAACCAAGGCAAATATTAGGTAGAGTGGTAGAGCTAGCTAAAGGGTTTTCATTTTTATATTGTGGCCTACGTTTGGACACATTCCACCTGATGGAAAGTGCAGATGAGGTAGACGATGAAGCACGATACCAAGAGTCATCGTCGCAAACTTTACCTATAATAGTCCCTGTCAATTCACGTAATTATAGGCGCCAAAATTTATGAAGTTACTGTATTCTAGGGTCTAAACTACCTAAATACCAAATTTCAGTTCAATCCCTTTAGCTCTAGCTGTTTATGCGTGAAAGACTAATAAACATCCATACTGCAGCACAGGACGTCAGAAAATTAAAAAAAAATCATAATAATATCTGGAAAAATTCGTCCAAATGAACACCTACTTCTATGTTTTTTTTGGCCCATTTGGAGCTGAATGTCTTACTACCTCTCTAATATGACAAAATGCTCATTTTAGAGCAGTAGTTCAAACACTGTAAAGCACGCATGCTGCCATGCGGCAATAGAATTTAGAATACAGAGAAGGTCGGCACAGGGAGCAGGCTATCTCTTTCTATTTCATAGCGATGTTCACATTCAGTAAACGAGCGAGAATGAGACGCAACGTATATATAGAGAGCCAGACGTTCAGACACACGCACACATAGACGCTTTGCACACTTATCTCGGACTATATCGAAGGAATTCCAGTCGCGGTTGCCACCTCTTTGCCGTACTACGCCATATCTACTGTCAGATTACACTAGTAATCTTCATTATTTTACTGCAGTTAATGTTATTTTGTGTCGCTGTAACAAAATGGATAATGCTGCACTGAATAAGCGTCGTTATCGAAATTGTGGCGTGTTCGGTTGCCTTCACACGACAATAAATTCGACAGATTTGACATTTTTTTCATTACCCGTCTGCGATGAGAGGTAAGAATTGCAATCAATTAATTACGTATCCAGTACCTAATTACTAATTAGATTAAGAAAATAAGACATGGTTAGACCTTCTGCAATATTTTCTATTATTATGTTATTCTGTTTTTATTTTTTAAGTGGCTGTGCGATTGTTTGTTTAAAGTTGTGTGAGTGTCGTATTAACCTGTGTGCACAGTTATCATCAACCCGCGGCCAAAATTGGAACTAATCACGTCCTAATTAATTTCACATTGAAATGTTAATCTATTTATTTGATTGATATTTAATTGAATCTATTAGACTCGTATAGCTCAATTGAATGCATGAATAATATATTATTATTGATTACATTCTTTTGAACGAAATAAAAACAAAAATTTAAGATAAGTTACGCTGGTCACACCCTCAATTTTATTTAGATAAATGGTCCCGCGCGCACCATCTGTCAAACTGTCAGCTGTCACTTTAACTTTTTCTAATTGCGGCGGGTGGCGTATCGCGACTGTGTGTTTACCAATGCTATGTAATCGATTTTTTTTCTTTATTACAGGAGAAGTGAATGGTTAAAATTGATGCTACGAGAAGATTTAGAAGGCAAACCAGCTCAGGGTATATGGGTGTGCGAGGATCATTTCGATCCGACGTCCATTTTGATATCAGAGAAACGAAAGACTTTGAAAAAAAATACTATTCCCAAACTGAATTTACCAGGAAGGAACTTTGATGATAAAGGTTGCCAAGCGACCCCATCAACAATAGAATCTTTTACAAATTGTTACGTACACACCGCATCTAAAGGATCACAGACAGCTAATTATTTATTAAAAAAGCAAATCAAAGCTGAAATTCGTGATTTCAAGATAAAATTAAAAAGACTCAAAACAATAGCAGCTGAGAAAGAATCAGCTATGTTTTTTAATATGTGCGATAAATTTTTAAGCAAAAAACTGGCAGATGCTGTGAAGGAGCACGTTCAAAACAAACATTTTTCTGATAACACTTAGTTAATAGTTAATACCCACATTAAAGAAAGTATTTGTTAATTTTAGACTTTTATTATGATAAAACGACTTTTAGCCATTGTCCTAGAAGCACAAAAAGGAAAAATAAGTATAAGGAATAGCGCTGCCGCTATAATCAATGCAGTGCTACTCAAGATTTTACTACAATGTAAAATTCTAAGTGCACAGCACCAACGCTTCTATCTAATATAATATGTTAAAACCCTTCAGTGCAGTAATTTCATTAGCTACAGTGCCCTCCTACCGAAGCACATCACTGCTAAGGCGGTAGAATCCTCACGTACTCGACAACCTGGAAAGGAAATCTACCCCCGTAAATATATAATACCTTTTTAATGAATAAACCTTCACATTCTCACTGCACCTTACAACACACAGTAATTAAAAGTGCAGCGATATACCGTAAAGTGAAACAATGGCGTTATGAAACGACAATGAGATACATACGTTACCTAATTATGAACAAAAGATATTGTTGCTTTGTAGCACATGTTGCGTTATGTTTTAAACATTTTACGAGTTATTTTTACAGTCATTTATGATTAATTGGAATGAATTATTGAGGTTTATGTTCCGAGTTCCGACAGCAGAACAGGTTACCCTAATTACACTGATAGAGTCAAATCATAATAGGGATGTTCACCAAAAATAAAAATTAGTTTCAAATCGCTTAGATTCCTAACTATAAGGCAACTGACATGAGCCAACGATTGCTTTCTAGTCTCTAGATAATCTTATAGGTCACCGATATATCTTATTAATATTATAAACGTGAAAGTTTGTAAGAATGGATGTCAGGATGTCTGGATGTTTGTTACTCTTTCACGCCTAAACGGGTGGACCGATTGGGCTGAAATTTTGTATAGACCTTGGAATAACACATAGGCTTACATATGTACTGTGGGTAAAACCCCTGGGCGCAGCTAGTACTAAATAATGATAAATACACATCTCATTTTTCATTTTGTTAAATTCTGGGGATTTTTTTGGGTCTAAACTAGAAAAAATAGGCTTCCAAGAACCAAAATCCTTATGTGTATTCTATTATTTGCTTTTGGTGTTAGACCGACAGGTGAAATCTAGTTACAGTTAAGTTTTTCGTTTTATTCCTATTTGGCCCCATATCGATTGTCCCCAGGTGGCATTTGGGAATAAATTACCAGTTGCCACCAGCTGAGAAATATAGATAGAAACACATTTATTCGACGGCTAAAGCATAAAAAACAAGACAATAACAATAATAATGAAGCACAAGAACATCCACTAAGCCGCCGAATGGGAACTGCCTCAGCGTTGTGCTGCGTGTGTACAGTGAAACACACAGCGCTGGTATTCTGGCAGCCCCCATCGGTAAGGCCGTCGGTCCTTACCACGGATTACAGATTTTTTGTTCTGTGGTCCTTACATAATATTATAAACATTATATTAAATATTGTCTAACAGCACAAAAAAGAAATAACATAGAAAATATTTTATTCTAATTTTAATTTAGCTGAGGAGGGGGATAGGACAACTGCACGGTATACCGTGATAATATTAACTTTATGGAATATGTCTTAGCTTTATTATGGTAAGCTAGACCTTATAACCTATTCTCATTCTGTAACTTACATTATAACGGGGGTTGGCAAGTAAATTATTGCCTTCTACCGGTTACATGAAACACAGAGGTCTAGTGTAGTATAGCAGAGGAGATATCAGCTCAAAATTGTTCAACTAGCTTAAAAATCTATAGTTGGGAAGATAAAATTGAAAATTAGGTAGTTACATAACATAGGCAAAGAGCGAAATTGGTAGCGTACGTGGCCCAGTAGAAAAAATACTGAAAAAAAAAATATAACTAAGATTGATTATAATTATTGATACCTACAAAAAAAAACATTTTGCAAAACGGAGCGCGAGAGCCTTTGCGAAAGGGGTGTTTTGCGAACGAGGGACATTTTGTGACGAAGCCGCCTGCCACGATGTAGAAATGACACACTAGTCTCCTCTGTCATTTTTATAGGACCTTTGTATGAAAAGAGCAGCTCATGTGACTTCCTACATGACATAGTATGAACTATGAACGTACCTACGTACGATATATGTGATTTATGATCAGAATGGATCAAGTGTGTGATTACAGCTAGACAAGCTGTGTGGCCTCCGCACGGCCTCGGTGTTTCCACCGAGCACTGAAATGTAGTGCATTATTTAGTCTGTTTACACAGTTGCCGGGAAAATGTTACATAGGCTTATTACCTATATGCTAGTTTTAATAAAGTCTATGTAACTTTATTTAAACTCAAGAAATTCTTATTTATCTACTTAGTTTATGCTCGCAGTTTTGCCAGAAAGGGCGGATTCGCCGCAGAACACACATGCGTAGGTCGAGATACTAGGTACGGTAAAAATATATCATATCTTTTTTTGACCCAGGAAAAGAAGTCATCAAGTAGGAATTATAAGTAGGAATGGTAAAACTCCCCACGGTAAAACTTAAAAACTTTTTACTGTTGAATCTTGAAAAGTTATACTTAAAATAAATATTCTAGAAACAAACCCGCCTAGTTAGGTCTCACACAAAGCCTAGGTAACTAGGCACTATAGGTCCAAGGCGAGTACAAGGTTCGACATAACAATCTGTGCATGGAACCTTGAGAACACCAATTAGCGGTAAACGTTTGCCATTTTCACATAAAAATCATCGTTTGGTATTGACAAGCCTTCTTCTGCCCATGACTTTACCGAAAATGTTAGAAATTCTTATAATGGCTTTGAATCAATTATTTTAACTAAGTATTATACATCTTCTTTCCGTATCATGGAATTTCCTAAAGGGTGCTAGACTATACGATTTTGATTTTTTGATTTTTTTTATTTCGATTTTTTTTTATAATATGGGTGCTAGACTATTGAAAAAAAAATTAATTACATATACCTATATTTTAATATCTTATTTATTTTATTTTAATAATAATCGTTAAGATTGAGAATTTTCAATATGAAAAAATAAACAAAAACTAAAAACAGAATTATAGACCATTCAGTTTAATTAATTACATTTTAAATAACTAAAATAGAAAACCCACTTACATTAACTGCAATGTTTCAGGTAGCAATATATTTTTTCCATTCACGGAAAAATTTACGTGAATTGGCAGTTCGTGACTTAACATCGTAACTAGCATTATGAATTACTTCATAACTACAGAGTAGGTAAGGCAGTACCTACAACAATTATGCTTTGTAAGGTTTAATTACTTGAATAGGTTATATTCCCATTCGCCCCTACATTGGACAACATCGGCTACAACATGGGACACTTCAAAAGGCTAGTGAACAAAGTCTTGAAAAGTAGGCAACGTACCAGCGGCACCCCTGGTATTGCAGGTATCCATAGGCGACGGTAGCCACTCACCAGGTGGACCCTCTGCTTGTTTGTCACCTATTACATAAAAAAAACATTGATAGCCACCAGTTGGCATTTGGGAATTAATTCTTAGTTGCTGCCGCGCCGTGTGAGGAAGGTAGGCGATCTACACAACAGTTCAAAGCGTTTTGAAGTGGGAACAAAAACTTCCGAGTCATATTCTGTGGTAATTGCCACCTTAGGGTAATCGAAGTGGGGCAAATGGGAATATATTAGCATTGAAAGGTTAGTTTGACTAAGTACTTATGTATTTAATTTTCGTTAAATCCCCGTTGTAACGTTTTTACGAGCTTTTATTAAACTTACAATTACAATGAAATGTATGTCCGGTACAAATGTTTCAAGTTCCAACATAATTTAAAGGCAGTTGTAAATTTTTTAAAGTGTTAATCTAGCTTGCAATAGAATCGTTTTTCCAATGATTTCCGTTCTAAGGCACAAGTGGGTGCCAAGGAAATATTAGAAAAACAACTTGATTTCTGATTACTAGCGCTGCGTGTACGCACAGTAATAATAATTGTCCTAGTTCTGTCACCAGTAATTTATTGACTGACTTTGAGCACCTATATTATTATTACATTGTTTATTGAAGTCGTGACAACGGAAATAATAAGGAAAAGGAACGGCTATGGGTTTTCTACAGCACGAAAGACCAAAAGTGCAAGCTTTATGTATCACATTTGGTTAGCGTTGCCTCTGTCCTTCAT
The DNA here is from genome assembly GCA_947507615.1 of Hemithea aestivaria. Taxonomy (NCBI): domain Eukaryota; kingdom Metazoa; phylum Arthropoda; class Insecta; order Lepidoptera; family Geometridae; genus Hemithea; species Hemithea aestivaria. The sequence goes on along the minus strand of OX382326.1, from coordinate 2,449,744 downwards.
TTCTCAGTATATTCTTTGTCCTATGAATAATCCAATTTTATCAAGTGATCCGTAGTCGTGACTAAATAATGTATTGGCTCGGGTATGTAGCAAATTACGACATTGAAATTATTAATCGTGGCTTGATTATGATTTTTTATAGCGCCCAAGGCACAAATAAGTGTAAGGTCATAGGGAAAATGTAGTAAGGTCATAGGGAAGCATATTATGGCGAACTGGAAAGTAACCATGATCGTACCATATGGTTACCATCCATCCCACGAATAGGTGATCGCTACTCCCTAACCTACGACTTACGACTACGCTCCCGCTGTCATTCCAGAGATCGCTAACTCTTACTGGAAATAAAAAAATGGACTGGAAAGAATATTTTTATAGAAAGGTAAAAGTCATTATTATTAATGTCATCCCAGAAATTACATTTTTAGCGTTACGATTTGTGTAAAGCGAGTGTGACAAATTCGCACGACCTAACCAAAGTCAGGCCATAACTTTAGTTACCATTTTTCCTAGACCGCAGTTCGGTTTTTCTGGGATTTTTGAGTTTTAATTTTCCTCAGCATATGCAAACTGCAGTACTAAGAACACTAATGTAATTTAAATAATTACAAATAACATGAATTTCTGAATAAAAGGCGTGACTGACGCACTCACTTTTATAATATCGTTTACTGGGAATACATAATACCTACTAGATACTTAGAATTAAAAGCTATTAAGGAACTCTTTTATTAATATGATTTCTAGCTACGTCCCACATAATAACTATTGAGCTTCATAACAATGTGATCAATAGCTTCTATTGTTTCAATATCATAATATAATCAATAGCTTGTAATCAATATCTGTATCTTCACTGACAACCTTTTCTATGTCATTAAGAGGCATTTAAACCAATTTTAAAATATAGTACTCAGATTCTTCTTCTTCCTGCCCTTATCCTACACTAGGTAGGGTCGGCACAACACGTTTTTCTCCTCCATTCTTCTCTATCATCCGTCATATCTGCATCCACTCCCCTAGCACGGATATCCCCTTCACAGAGTTTATCCAAACATTTTTAGAGCGCCCCCTTCCCTGATTACTACTACCTATCACCATATACATGGATTTTTTGAACATGATTTTCATCCCTCCGCATAATATGTCTAAAAATAGTACTCAGATTGGTTTGTATTTTATATTATTGGACCTGCGAAAAATATTACGTATCCAAAACTATTCATCAGATTTCGATTATTCTTATTTAGTCCAATAAATATAAACTAAGGGCACAGTGCAAGTTTATATAACTAAGTATAGATAGATAACACTTTATTGAAACACAGAAATATACAAAAATAAACTTATACATAAAAACACAATTTTATAATCTATGTGTAACTAGGTATTTAGTTTTTAAAGATATAAATTAAAATATGCGTTTAACACAAAACTTTACACAGAACTTCTGTTTAAAGTTCTTCTGTCAGACAGAAGTTTCCAGCAATTTTACATTAGTCCAAGTTACAGCTCAGTTTTTCATTAAAATCCATTCAGTAGCTGTTTGTTGATATAAATCAAAACCAGCGCTTACTCGTGATATAATAAGTTTCCAGCCATCTTTATTTTGATTGTCTATACTACACCATAAACTAACATAACCATGAGTATACGGTAGCAACTCGTAATCACAAACCGGTTACGTTTTCTCCGAGGTGCAATTTACTGGCTCCAGAGTTGGCTAAAAATAGCAGTCGGACCATTGCTGGCCACATACCAAGTTGACCATTTCGTATGAATCAATTGGTTTTTAAGCTATAAATATTTTTATAGATTCCCTTTTAAGGGGGCGAGTTGGCGATGATGTAAGGTGTAGGTCTCGATGGATTTTATTTATATTTTGTAGAAGTACATAAGTACTTACATAGTTAGGTTATGTTGGATTATTTATAAAATACCGCTACTTTATGATATACGCGTATTTAATATTTTTAGATTTTAAGCTTACAAGAAGAGCGTGTTTGTGATAGAAGTAAGAAGACGAGCAAGATACTCTCCTGATGGTAAGAGATAACGCTACCTATAATAAGTACAGCTACCCAGGATTACATAATGATGTAAAATTCTAGGTGCACTGCGCCAACACTAAGTCACAAGATGTTAAGACTGAAGAGCCCAGTAACTTCACTAGCTTATCGTTTTGTATGATCTTATAAGACGCAATCAAAGTATCTTTAAATTGATCCTATTTGTATGAAACTTGCACTGTTCTCTAAGTTGGATAATGTAAAGCTAAAAAACGGAATGATTAAAAAAAATATCTGTATACTAATATGATGAAATCCAATGATATCCAAACCTCCAGATAAAAACTGAACTTAACTGAACTGAAAAACAGTAGGTAAACTGAAATTCTCAACTTAAGGCTTTACGTAGAAATCCAGTCATGAGACAAAAAAGTGGCTTGGCAACAGACGGCAACTGACCCAAAAAAAGAACAAGGAAAATGGCAACACATGCATTAAATTTGACTTTATTTTGACCGTTATATATTTTGTGTTAAAATCGACATCTTGCATAGAAACCAGTTTGAAATCCATACTAATATTATATGTGTCTATCTGTTAGCCTATATCGCCTCGAAAATTGGTATATATATATATACTTTAAGTCTTGGAAAAGGATAAAAAGGACACTTTTTGTCACATTATTTTATCCTACGGGTCAAACACTTTTTTATCCCAAGGAAATATAAGATATTCTGTGCTTTCACTTGCTTTTGTCCTACAATTCATCAAGTGGATAATTTGTTTTACGCGGGCATCATCGCGGGTTGTTACTAGTTTAGTACAAATGTATGCAAAATCACTGACGAATATAGATGAATTCCATTGACATTTATAACATAGAAACAAAGACTTACGTGGCTTCAATAATGATGCCAGATATATGACTTTTAAATAAGGTTTGATCTAATTTGGTGATGCAGGAAGTACCTTATGTTGTTCAATAATACATGATAAGCGTTGTTTATGTAAAGGACGCTTTAAAAAACTACCTACACGTGCTATTTTAATTGCAAAGTGCTTATAATAATAAAATTTATTAAGTTGATATCTCAACATTTAAAAAATATTTTATAATAAAATTTAGTTTTCATAATTTACCTTCAAAAGTAGATACAATGTGCATTTTAGGTGTAAAAAGTACGGTTATTAAGCAGGAAACTTATCAATATATAGAAATAAGCCAAAAATGTGAACAACATTCAGAAAATAATCAGCTGATCGACCAATATGAGAAAGTTAATTTTTTCGCGATTATGAAATTATTTACCCACCAGTTCAATTCATAAGCAACTTGCATAATTTGTACTTTGAATGCATGATATGATGATGAAAAGGTTTTTCAAAATACCTAAATGAATTATGTAGGTACTAGGTACTTGGTAATGTTGAAAGGAATTTATTGGGGAAGGAATTTTTGAAATCGCATCAGTAGTTTCGGATAATATCGAGCTACTTGCTGCATAATGCAAAGCTGTTGCAAAAATTAACAACATAACAACTTTACTATTATGTGGTGCGGTTTAGTAGAATTACTCCATTTTTTGTGAAATGATGTAATTACGAAGAACATGGTGAATGAAGTATTTGCGAAAATCGACATGGTCAATAAATATTTTGACATTTGAGTCACATTAACAGTTTTAATGGGTTGTATCTAATCTATTTTAGGTGCCTATGGCCTATATGTAATGTTTAACAACCGTTACCAAGATTTAAAAGTAAGGTAATAGAAAATTACACACTTAATGTAAATAATCTCTGTGCTACTCTCTCGCTCGGATTATAGGACAATTTTTAAACAAAAATTCGTAAAATTTACTTTTTGAAAATGTTTGTTGCTGCCTTAGAAAATTCTTTAAAAATTCAAAGAACACACTTATGTTATTTAATGTTATAAAGTTTTATACTTTAAAAATGGTAAAGGGTTTACAGGATACAGGCGTATTCATCATTTTAAGAATAACTTTGCTGTCAAGTTTGCAGCCAGTTTTTCCATACAAAAGTAAAAATCGATCAAAAACAATAAACTACATAAAGTGGTAAAACCCCACATCCAATTATCTAATAGCCTAAAGATATAACTACTATATTAACATTAGGAAATGACTCCAAGAGTCCGATAGTCGAAGCTGTCCGACCGGTTTTAGAGGCGTGGCGAGACGTGTGGAAATCAGACCTCAGACGTGGGATGCAAATATATCTCAACCAGTTGTTAGTTGTTACTAGTTGTTAGTCACCGGGTACACGAACTGTGATATATACTGTGGTTATTCTGATTAACTGATGAAAATATGACGTCCGTTTCTTGGTAAGAAATCTCGGACGAGGATATCGTGTTATGCCTTCGTGAATTGGATGTTGCACAAGATTCCATTTGATTATTTTGACTAATTAAATGAGCTGACGCACTGCTCGAACACCTGAACAGATTCTGTTAAAATTTGGCACATAAGATATGGATATTGTGACGTACATCCTCTTAGAACGAATTTATATCTCGTATTACGAAGTGGGACTTACTTTGCTAACTTTTATAGAAATATATCGATCCTGGTGACGTATTTGAAGAGTCATAAACTAGCATCATAAATTATAAAACAAACAAGCTTACATGGGGCCTTGAATCCCTCACAAAAGAATTTTCCACATCATAACAGAAATTCAATATGGTATGACCATACATAACAATATGTCGAACAATAAAACCGTGTGATGAGAATAACATTAAAGATTCCAAGGGCCTGTTGATTTAGTTGGTATAGCCTATTTTGTTATTTGAGGCGATACCTATCAGAAGTAATCTAAATCTTGAGTAAAAGTGTTTACATAATAATTGTAAAACCCTACGTGGCACTCTATTGATTATAATGGGCAGCGTTTTCTTTTCTCTTACAATCAGGAGAACGTCTTGCTCGACTTCTTATTTATTTGGATAAAAAAAACAAATCCGTGAACACTTTTAAAATTTATGCAGTAATATTGTGAAGGGCTTCTCTTGAGGAATTTTCAAAAAGTTACCTTCTATGAATTTATATTTCAAAATGTAACAAATAGTGCAAGCGAGAGAGCGTCGAGCGGAGAAGGCTATTGAAGATTTAAGAAAGTTTGGATCCGTTTCCATAAATATTTTAGAAATGAATCCTGGATTGGCTATCGCCAAGCGACATGTAAAACACTAGAATTCATAGACAATATTGCTTACATTACTTGTTTAAACCTCCTCATTAATATGAGTAAAATAATAATTATAATAATTGGGGTTTACACTCCAACAGGTTACCCTACTTTGTCAGAGCACAATTTATAGGTTGTATGGCCAACCTATGTCGCAGTTTCAGTTTAATAACAAACGCAGTAGAAATGTACACTGAAGTTGTCATCAATCGTAGTGGGTGTGAGTTAGCCAATAATAATACTATGTACCTACTTATGAGGCACTTATCCAAACAGGGTGGTCTTGGTGGCTGTAATACAGTTTTATTCCTAGTACGGCCACCATAGTTCCCTGAGTAATTTAGTATCTAGCACTACTGTATGTACATAAAAATAAATAAATAGGCCCTCAGGTATCGGTGGTTACAACTGCGCGGTATCAGTTTCCAATTTTTTTTTTAATGTGATGAAGTAGAAGACGAGCAAGACGCTCTCCTGATGTTAAGAGATAACGCTGCCCATAATCAGTACAGTGCTACCTAGAATTTCACAATGATGTGCAATTCTAGGTGCACTGTACCAACGCTTCTTACTCAAGAGTCATAAGATGTTAAGACTCTTTAGCCCAGTAATTTCACTAGCTACAGTGCCCTCCTACCGAAGCACAGCAATGTCGACACATTACTACTGCTCAGACGGACGGTAGAATAACTAAATTTATATATGCTCCTAGATCTATGGACACCAACCCACTGCGGTGTTTGACATTATGATTGTAGATCGTTTACGGCCAATGTCAATTGATTACAATGTCGGCCAATCAGTGCGAGGAAACCATAACAATACAAATGATGGCGTTTTCCAGAGATATCGAGATATCAAGGGGAACATTATGCTAGGCCTTATTACACTATTATTATAAATGCGAAAGTTTGTGAGTGTGTATGTTTGTTACTTCTTCACGCCTAAACGGGTGGACCGATTGAGCTGAAATTTAGTAGAGAGATAGCATATAGGCTATGGTACAGCGGGTAAAACCGCTGAGCGCAGCTAGTAGATAATAATTAATTGTTTCTAATTATTCGTATAGTAATTGTTTAATTTCAATTGTATTTATTAAAAAGTATATTAATTATAATTTTCAGAGATTTATTCCCTAATAAACAATTTAATTATTTTCATTCCTCCCTTAATGAACAATAAAAAAAGAGAATGAATTATTAAATAAATAATTTTAAAATAATAAAATCTATGAATAATGACTAAGCTCTAAGAAATTCAATAAGGAAAAACCAAGAAAAAAACTTCTCATTAAATAAGCTAAATCAACAAACACACTTGCATACTAAGTACGACATTCATTACCTAGGCTAGGTATCCTAATGTACTGAAAACAGCTTTAAGACCTAGGTCGTAAAATTCATTTTGATCTGACGCAAATGTGGTATGTTTCTGAGGAATCTTGTGTCTTTAAAAATAACTGCACAATGATATAAAAAGCTAAACGAAGCCGTAATTAATTACTGTGACAAGATTCTAAACGGATCTTAATTGAAATGTCCTTTTAAGAACTTTTTCGTAATAAAATGACTAAACAGAGCAAGAGTCTGCGATGGGCAGACCTTTGTCATTTTATAAAACTTGTGAAGAGTTAGCCCCTATTAAGGTAAGGATGATCCTCAATAGATATAATAATATAACGTACCATAGGTAATGATGACTTGGTATTTCTTTTCTTTTTTTGTTTCTTATTCCTGTTCATTTGTGTGCCAGTGTTTTTTTGCTCAATAAATATTTTTTTTTCTTTCTCAAATATGAAACTTGGACCATCATACAAGCAGGCTTTAGCAGACACCAGGTAATAATGGTACCTATATTAAATTGGCTCTCAAATTCGTTCTAGTATAAAAGCTAGTTTATTTATAAGTACATATTTTTCTTTTTTAATTTCTTGGTAATTATTTCGGAAACACCCCCTCATTCATCGGCCACATTATGGGGTGAGACCATAATCAAATCTTAATTACATATCACACTAAAAAAAAAATAGTTATAAAGACTAATAAATATTATAAAGACAAAAGTTTGTGAGTAAGTTTGTTACTTCGTTACGCCTAAACGGGTGGACCGATTGAGCTGAAATTTGGTATAGAGATAGCTTAGACCCTGGAATAACACAATACAGCACAGCGGGTAAAACCGCGGACCGGTAGTAGCGAATAAAATAACCTTACAAAAACACGCTACGAGTACGTTCCAGTTGCTTCGCAGTTGTATCAGATCCTTCGAGAACTGACTCCGGTAAAGTACCACACTGTCAATATGTTTAAACAATTAAAAGTTGTGTACATTGCACGTATTATACTCTATCTTTATTGGTATAGTTGGCGAAGTGACGGGGTGCCACGCCCACGAGACTCAAGGCAGTCATGTGACATAATACTTTATAAAATATGCTTAGTAGTAGGTTATCTTGGTTTGTATCCTATAGTGACGTGACCCATCTAAACTTGTTAAATCTAAAGTTGTAAAGAGCGTTTATGCCGCGGGACGCTCCCTCGCTCGCAAAATTTGATACATATTGAAATATAAATTCATAGAATTAACTTTAGAAAATTCCTCAAGAAGAACCCTGCTCAATATTATTGCACTTTGCACACATATTAAAAGTGTTTCCAGTTTGTTATATTAACAAGTGAATTAAATTAAAAATTTAAAAAAACCCCCAATGCAATATTCACCATTTTTTGATGGCGGCCATCTTGGATTTTAAATTTTAAATAATGGGCTGTATTCTACTCGTTAAGCCCTTTCATTTGATACCCATATTGAGGGGGTCGTGGAAGAAAAAAGTAATCCGCCATTTTGTAGCGGCGGCCATCTTGGACCGATTTTCACCAAACATGGCTAAGAACACTCTCGACTAACTCTACTTTCAAACAAAAAAAAACTAAATCAAAATCCGTTCATCCGTTTGGACGCTACGATGCCACAGACAGACACATACACACATACACACACACACACACAGAGACAGACAGACAGACAGACAGACACGTCAAACTTATAACACCCCGTCGTTTTTGCGTCGGGGGTTAAAAAATGCCAAGATGAGATTAATTGAAAAAAAAATTTTTTTTTTTAAATTTCTCCCGATCCAGGTTCCCGCGGCATAAGCGCTCTTAAATAACGATAGCTTAGCAAACTACATATGTATATGGTGATCGTGGATCGTTTTGAGCTCTGAATCAGAAAAGCGCCACAAACAGCTGCACAATATAATTTTGGGGCTCTTTTTATAGAAAAAAATGAGTCACGCATACCTTCCTCTCAGGAGTACGGAATAGTTATGAGATTATGTGGGACTCCTCGTGCAGGACTACTGCACAGAGAGACCCACTAAACGAGTCAGCGGCAATTCCACATCGTCTTTGTGATGGAGGACTTTGGAGCCTTTGCATTCAGTCCTCCACGCTATAATAGAAGCCCAAGTACTGCAAGCTGTATATCAGCTGTGTATTTTTTTGTTACGCCGGGAAAAAATACTTTACGCATACTCTCCCATCGGGGGTATGGGAGGGTTATGTGGGACTCCCCGTGCAGAGCGACTGCACGGGTATACCCACTAAAACAACCCGGCGGCACTCCCGAATCGTCTTTGTGACAGGGAACTGGGAATCGGCAGAGCCTTGCATCCAGTCCAATCACCTGTGTATAAGCTTCTTTGTTTTTTGCAAGCTGTATAAACACTAGAAGCGCTATTACAACCGTTATATAACTTGTAACTAAGGTACGCGTGACCTGTTTTTTTCTCAGCATAAACAAAAAACTTCGTAGCGTATCATAGGAGAATATCACAAGTCACAAGTTAGGTATATCAACGACAAATTATAGTCTTACATCTTGTAATTATATGATTACCCTAATCGCCACGATGTGCGCTGGCGCATACGAAAATAATATCCGACGACATAATAAGATGTCTAACAATTAATTTAAACTGTGTTACACAACTCATCTTTACGTAATCTCTTTATTAATATTTATGTTTATAAACAATAGGTATTGTTATGTTTATGTTTTAAAATTAAGACGAGCACGTTGCCGTTATGAAGCTGCAATATCTAAGATGTATTTATTAGTTTGTATTTTGTAGACCAAGTCCACTTAGAAGTTAATAAATATACTTATAAATAAATTAAATTTTTATTTGGTATATTTTCCAGTGGTTTTATAAAAAGTTTATTTTATATGTGCGTCTCGCCGCTCGCCCCCATATGGAAAGCGAGCTTTAAGTCGATATATTTTTTAAATTCACTTGTTATAAAAGCTTTTCATTGCAAATTCAAACCTATTATAACTGTTCCAGACATCCGAAATTCAAGTAGATTCAATTTTACCGTTCGAATAATCTAATAAAATCACAAAATTATTGTTTTATGTAAATTGGTTTTTTAAAGGCAAAATGGATGAACAAGTCGAATTCAATGCCAGCGCCAGCGCATCGTAATTAGCGAGCGTATATAACGAGTGACGCTCCTCTCTCGCTCGCACAATTTGACTAATTTTGAAATATAAATTCATGGAATTCAGCCCTCCATAATATTATTGCACACATTTTAAAAGTGTTTTCAGTTAGATATAAAAAAATGGAATAAAATGATTTTTTGAAAAAAAAATTTTTTTTTCAATATCATATTTTTTAATGGGACTTCTGAAAGACAGTATAATAAAAAACTGCATTTTATGCATTATGTGTACGAGCCACTTTCTCGTTTAAGGCAATAATTATGACAAACAGCTCATTCATTTTAGACACACTTCTTATTTATTTACAAACTATATAAATTACATTACGTAAAAACATAATATTTATGATCAGTTTAATTTAAATATAATATCGACATTTAAAAGGAAAGGTTCTCAATTCGTCAGTTTTATTTACTTAATGTAGGTATTTATGTTCACCGATTAGGTACTCGTAGAAAGTAATCTAAAATAAAAATATTTTTTGTTGACCTGTTGGTAAGTGATGACGCGGTCGAAGATGTTACACACACCTAGTAAATACCTATTAACCCTCGATTTAAAGACTCCTAAGTTGTAATTTTCAGGAAACACTGATGCTGGCAGAGAGTTCCAAACCTTCGCCGTCCGGATAATGAAGGTTGAACTAAATCGCTTCGTACAGACAAATGGAATATCAACCATGTAGCTATGATGCAGCGCTGTTCCTCTAGATGTTCGGTGGTAAAAAGGAGACGCGAGTTAGACTTATATTCGTAAAATCTCAAGTAAGGCGTAGTTCTATAAACTGGTAGATGTATGTTAATTGATCAACATAATATTGGATTTAGTTATATCGTGACGTCACAGCCTGACGGCATCGCGATGTATTATTGAGTTTATAGTTTACAATGAGGCCTTCGGGGGCAATGGCGCCTCAGAGTTTTGACCGCTACTCTGCACTTATGATACAGAATATTAAATAGTACAAACATGGGTATCCAAAGCAAGGCAAGATAGGGCAGATGCCCCAACCTGTTGTTCCACGAAGCTTTCAGTCAAAATGTTCTAGGCGCACAAACTTTTAATACTTAATCGAATGTATTTTCAGCACTCGTATGACATGTATTTAATTTCCTACTTCTTAGTTTATTTACTTCTGCCCACACTTTATATCACAATTTATAATATTTGATACGCACTTGAGTTCTAACATCTGTATCTAAAATCTAAAGCCTCTATTATAATTACTACCCACACCCACCAAGTAGCAACTGGGACATAGGTTTGATTCCCGTTTGCCCCCTGCAAGCTATCCATGTAAGGGCGATTGGGAACACACCCTTTTTACTTTGAACTTTTGACCAGGATTCAAATCGGTAAAAAAAGTATACGTTATTGATAATGTTTTAAATCTTAAAATACTTAATATGTAGTATAAATTTATTAGAACAGGTATTAGGATAAAATATGTGAAGTAGTATTATATAACTTAGTTCGGGCCAGACATAAAATCATTTAAAATCCGTTTTTCATAGACGTTTGCACTTTAAAACCTGTCTAATAATATTGACAGGTTATTTTAGTTATTCTTCAGGTCATGCTATTCATTGAATAAATAAGGAAAAAGAACGGGCAAGTTAAGCTTTCAAACGTTTAACTTGGCTTGTATAAATCTACACGGCGTGATATAAACGGATATTATAAAAGGCTTGAAAAAAATCCACCTAAAGTGATTAGGTCATCATTGTAGGCCAATGTACGTATATGTAATGTATATACACATTACACATTGGCCCACAATGATGACCTAATAAGCGCGTTAAGCGTTTGCGTTTTTTCGAGTATTTCTTTAATATGTATGTGCAACTGCAATTTTGGTAACGCGAGAAAGACACAAATTGAGGGATTTTGGAGAGGTACTCGTATTTGTCCAACAGTGAGACAGTCGAGACTAACAAAAAAGAACGTGGCAATCGCCTGTTGGCTAATGCTGAAAAAAATTACTGAGATGACGGTCTTTGAAAAATTAACAATAACGACTGTCATCCCAGTACATTTTTTAGCTTAGCCACAAGCTTATATTGGAGCTTGTCTAACCCCTTTGATACAAAGATCCAAATCGTCCTATCTAATCTTATTAATTAATCTGCGTATAGGTATGCGAGCAAACCATTCTGTAGGTGTTTAGCATTTTAAAGTGGAAACGCTTGTCCATCCACATTCCTGGTGAGGACAGTAATATGAACATCCCAAATATGCCAAGGTATTGTCATAATTATAAGGGTGCTGCGATTAAAGTTACCTACTTACCTTAGCAGTAGATAGTTTTTTATGAGATTTTTAGTACCTGTAAAAGATAAATTAATTTATTAGAACACTATACAAGAACTTAGAATCTTAGTAAAGTTATTTTCAAAATGTATTAAGTTTGACTAAGACATAGACTAAGAAATTACTATATCTGCAGGCCATCTTCGTTTCTAAGAGTCTAAGTAAAGAATAAAAAAACACGGCCTATCTGACAAAATTCAAAGCGAAATTTAATTTTAAATTATTTTTCAATTAAAATATACCACAAAGTTAAGAAACGCCTATTACTTAATATTATGTAATTCTCGAATAAAACATGTTATAAGAAACTTTTATATTGGCAGGCTTTTAGTGAATTTGACTTTTATTATATAGAGGAGTATAGGTTTCTTCCTCTAAGTAGGACCACCGCCTTAATAACCCACTTCTTCCATGAGTAGGGAACGGTAAGGTAGGGGAAAACACAATAGATCCCAATGGGTCGACGTGTTGCTGGTTTATTTGCCAACCCCCAAGATTGAAGAACTTTTATATACTTAGTTATCCCATAATGGTGGTGATCTAATCTAAAAATGTATTTGTTATGATAGGTCATAATCAAAGGTACATTTGGTATGATTTATTATTACGACGTATAGCGCCAACCGATAGCTTATTTATTAAATACCTGCCTATTGCTTATTTATTACACTACGTTATAAAATAACGGCGTCAGATCTTAATGGCCGGTCAAGTTATTAGTACCTTCCTATTATGAATCAATTTTTTGCCATCGACGTTCAAAACAGGAAAATCTTAATGCGGTCTTTGATGTCATCCATTAATTTTTAGCTGCTATTTAGACTTCCATTCTGTAATGTGTGTTTTGATTTTTGACGATATTTGAGCGCAGTTTTATAAATAAACGTATTACGAGTTTTTATTTAATAATTGAGATTGCTACAACACAACAACCTACCTACTTTTACACTGTCAGAGTCAAATCACAAATACAATAATCATAGCAGCGTGGTCCTCCTAAATGACATGACATAAAATACACATAAAATGCTTATAGTCTCTTTAGCCCAGTATCTTCCCTGGTCAAATATTGGCAAAAATATTGGTCGTGGTAACTAACACAGACGGCATCTCGAATAAAGAAACCCTCGACCGTTAAGTGTTTTTTCAAGACGATTTTAACCCTTACATCCCTTCGTTGTTACTTGTTACATCCCCAAGCGGCTCGATGAGCCGCACCCGCGCGAACTTTATTTTATGGAAGTTAATAGAGGCCATTTTTTTTTTATATGTGTGTGTAAAAAATAAATATTTTCTTTCGTGCGTCAAATTTTGTTTTGGAAGTGGTTTGTTTTTTTTCTGGAGCGGAAAATGCCTATTATCGCGGTCACTGTTTCGGACAATTAGTCAAGAAGTAGGTGTACTACATATTAATATTTTAAACTGTACGAACTGTTGTTACACATAAGTTACGAAATTGTGTTTAGTTATAAGTTTTCTGTATATTTGTGGGGTTTCAATAAATAGTTTTTTATTCTATTCTAATAGTTATGTATATGTATCTAAGTATTTGTTTTGCTAAACTCCGACTGACGATGTACCGGCGCTACGTCACAGATTTCACCTCCAAAACGCCGGCGGGTATGGCGCCACTTTCTACCAACACTAACTATGAAATATAGGATGTAGTGTGCATATAGTGAAGGTTAATAAGCATAGTTAATGTTAGTTAGCAAAACAGTAAGTTACATACATGTCAATTATGTTTGTTTTTAATTTGCAAGAAGAGAGAATAGAGATATATATTCAACAGTCATCATAGGTCGGGCTAAAATTATTACATATAGTCGCAGATGCATAAAAATTGCAAGCGAGAGTAAAGTCCGGGTTCTTTTAAATACACTTATTGTGTGATTTTGAAAATATCATCTTCTTTATATGAGTGACAAGACGAAAAGAAATCAAGTGTGTAATGACTATTATGACTGCCCATTATCCAACGCAGTGCCACTCAGTGTTTAAAAATTAAAATTCTGCTCGTTGAAAAATAGACGGTCAGACATAATTTAAGAGTGTCCCCAGACATCGTATAGGCAGTATAACTTCTAGAGGTCAAATAGAACAGATAGTGTCAATAAATCCCCGTTATCAGTGCTTATCACAGAATGGCTTCGGCGACTGCTTGGCGGGGGAATGAACCGAGCTTTGTATCATAATAGTATTATTGGGAATTTACACCACTTTTGTTTTTATAAGTCATTACTCTAAATTACTATGTAAACAAGTGAAATTTAAAAAACTTTTTAAAAACAAGCTTTTATTTATATTACCATCTAGCATCATAAAGTACTTGTCAAGACGAATCAAATGCCCAAACTCGAAGGGGTTGCGAGTTGCGCCGTTTAATTACGGAGTTCTTATGGCCACCTTAGAGCTCAATCATTAGATCAGCTCCGTGTCATAAAAATATTGCATTGTCTGATTTATACAAGCATGCACAATTTCAGCTCAATCAGATACCGGAAAGTGGGTCAAATTTAACTTGCAAGATTTGATTACAGACAGACAGACAACAGACAAGTGAAAGTAAATTAGTATAGCATTGTTAAAATATCTGGTTCTAATCTATCTACAATATATTCTAAAATTAATTGACATTCCTGACTAAAATAATTGTATGTATCAAAACATAATTTTTAAATTTTTTTTTCATATTTCAATGTACAATTATATTATGCCATTATTATTGGATATTGCATTTATGACATAATGTATAAAAATATGACTATTATAAAATTTATAATAATGTAATCACAGTACGGGGTTGTAGTTGAACTAAGCTTTATTTATATAAGACCTGTAACACACCTACAATGTGAAATGATAAATAAATATATAAATAAAAGCTTGTAACAAACGAATAAAACTCACGGAAATAATGGTCGAAGATAGGCTCGACCCTGAGATGTCCTTCATCAGGAGCTCACGCCTCATTACTCTAAATTCAGCTGTATCACCTCTTCATGTCATAAATTATAGGTACTAAGTGTCACCAAAGGCTATCCGCACACAGGCTTGTGGATAATAATATTGATTAAAAAAATATTGACAAAAATTGTTGTCTGTGTGCGGCCAGGCAAAAATGTGTATGGCGATGATAGAGTTAGTAGTATAATGTTAGCTTTTTAAATTTCGAATATTTTAAATTTTGTTATTGTTAACTTTGATAACGGTATTCAATAAAAAGTTATACATCGATCTATTTAAACTGAAGCAATTAAATAAAAAAAAATGATTTTGTAATCACAATAAAACAACTATCTACCTTTTTATAAAATCAAGTTTTAATTTAAAGTTGAAGTCGTAACCATTAAATAATGGCTTTATTTAATGTAACTCAATTCTACGTAATATTTTTATCTATTCAACATTCAGTTAATTAAATCTTAACTGTCCAATTTTCCTATCAAACGCAACATTGTCCAAATTGTCACAAAAACAACAAAGAATAGAGACATCAGAAGTGTCACTTGATACTTCCCACGCTCGCTAATTGCCTATTCCCACCGAGCCTCACAGAGTTACGAAACTAGCGGTTTAGTGATTGTTACAATTTAAGCTAATTAACAAATTGTTAGGTCAAGTTCGTTCTTATTCGCTGAAATCTGTGAAAATATTTTGTAAGAATTTGTTGTTACTTCCCTTGATATGCTTATTTGAAGATATTCGCTAATTTTGCTGTGGTTTGAACAAATAGGGCTACATTGTTTTTTTTACTTATTTTTATAACGGTCGTATTGCAATTTAACGCTAGAGTATAAAAAATAATTAATTGATTATTTGATAACAAATATTATCATATTATATTATGCTAGCGAACATCAATAATTATTATTCTGACTTAGCCTAATAGACCCGCGTCCTGAGGTCGTAGATTCAAAAATTTTTCGCATACAACTCCATCTCTCATACGTACGTATATTATGTAGATCCTATAAAATACGAGTAGTGGGTAAAACCGGTGAGCACTCTTTTAAAAATCTACAAATTCCAATCGATTAAACTTTAGGTAAAAATACACGTTACACGAGTAATAATTGTTGAATCTTTTCCGTCCTGAATATTAATAATATAAAAATATTACATAACCTTACGACACGAATTCTTGGCATAATTTGCGCTGTAGGTATATAGGCTAGTCTAATAAATATTCAGGCTCCGTCCAGTTAGGTACATATCGGTTACGTAAGATGTGGGTAAATTACGTAGATGTTGCTTATCTCTTAACTACCTCATCTACACCATTAAGCGGTCATTAGTCATTATGATAAGTAATTTACTGTCATAGGTGGCAATAATTAGTTTAATTTTTTTACGATATGACGTCTATAATATATAACTAGCTGTTCCCAGAGGTTTTACCCGCTGTACTATTATAGACTATATGTTATTCCAGGGTCTATGCTATCTCTATACAAAATTTCAGCTCAATCGGTCCACGCGTTTAGGCGTGAAAGAGTAACAAACATCCCGACATCCAGACATCCATTCTTACAAACTTTCACGTTAAATAATATTAAGTAAGATTGTCATTTAAAGAGGTCGAAGTCTGTATAAACTCCTTTTTGATCAAAGAATAACGCTCTTTCTAGAATGCCCCAATATTGCTGAGGGTCTTTATAAAGCCGCGTTTCCAGCGCATGTTTTAGTTCAAACATTGAACATAAACATGACAATATTCAAAAAAATCTCGGCGATTTTGATGGATATTGATATTATGTTCTGTTGTACGTGCTTTCCATTTGGTATGGAAAGAAAAACATTGTTGGAGCAAACAAAAAGTGTAGTTTAACAATGTTTGGTGAGAAATGTTGTGATGTTTTTATTGAATGTTTGAACCAAAACGCTGGAGACGCGGTTTAACAAAACCGAAAATGCTGTGGAATTGACACACGGTGAAAAACGCTTTGTTTTTCACCGCTTAATCGAAAATAAGTAAAAACAGGGTTAGAAATGTATTAGGTATGCTCTTCAACTTGACAAAAAGAAGGGAAAAATAATTCTTCTTATTCGTTGCCTCGGAGAAAGGAGAACTGCACAAGAGAAGAGGAGAGTCTAGTAATCTTCGAAAACTGACGATGTTGATATTATTATGATTTAATATTACTTCATTTTCTTGTATAAATTGCGACAAAAACCATCCTTTTGTGTAAAACTGTGTGAGAAAATTTTATCTAATATATAAAATTCTCGTGTCACAGTTTTCGTTGCCATACTCCTCCGAAACGGCTTGACCGATTTTGATGAAATTTTTTGTGCTTATCCGGTATCTATGAGAATCGACCAACATCTATTTTTCATCCCCCTAAATGTTAGGGGTAGTCCACCCCTAATTTTTATTTTTTATGTTTTAGCCAATTTTTTTAATTTCTATTTTTTTATGATACAACATACAAAAATACATACAATCCTCAATTTTCACCCTTCTACGATCAACCCTTATTTTTTAATAGCCATTTTAGTAATTTAATCATTTTTCCTCTCCGGTCGAAAACTGATCAATCGTCATTTAATTAGTTATTTATTATTAAAATCTATGAGAATCGGCCAAAATCTATTTTTCATCCCCTTAAATGTTAGGGGTAGTCAACCCCTAAATTTTTATTTTTATTTTTTAGACAAAATTTTTAATTTCTATTTTTTTTTGATACAACATACAAAAATACATACAAACGTCAATTTTCACCCTTCTACGATCAACCCTTATTTTTTAATAGCCATTTTAGTAATTTAATCATTTTTCCTCTCCGGTCGAAAACTGATCAATCGTCATTTAATTAGTTATTTATTATTAAAATCTATGAGAACAACTTAAATGTTAGGGGTAGTCCACCCCTAAATTTTTATTTTTTAAACAAAATTTTTAATTTCTATTTTTTTTTTGATACAACATACAAAAATACATACAATCCTCAATTTTCACCCTTCTACGATCAACACTTATTTTTTAATAGCCATTTTAGTAATTTAATTATTTTTCCTCTCCGGTCGAAAACTGATCAATCGTCATTTAATTAGTTATTTATTATTAAATTATTATTTATTTATATTTTTTATTTATTATTATTTATTTATAATTTATTTATAATTTATTTATATGGCAAAACAACGTTTGCCGGGTAAGCTAGTATAATAGATAATATTATAACCAGATCGTAAAAAATAAATCTCACAACCGTTCGAACCACAGATTACTTTAAAAAATACATCGAAATTAGATTGATTAAATAATTTACTTCAACTGGCGTGCTTAGAACTTTTGTAGTCTAGTTTTTCTTTAACTAAATCAAAACAGCACAACTCATTATCTGTCATTCTAATATTGATGAAAACATCAGTTTTGCTATCTATTTCGTCTGATTTACATGCAAAATCTTACATACATTTTATTAATTTTGAAAATAATTTCGTCTTTTAAATAACTCTCTGAATAGACAGCAGTAACACTGCAGTAGTAGGATATACACGGTGACTGGTAAATCACTTAAAAGCTTCAAGGATATGATAAATTATATAATCACATTATGTTTAAAATTAACAAACAAAGACAATACTAATACATTTAAGAGAAAATCTTATTTGAATTAATTCGCCATGTCCCAAACAAAATGGTAAAACTACTGGCGAACAGCTGACGCAGGTAGGTAAGTAAAGCTACATACAAAGTAGGTATCGACACCACCGACAAAGGACGCGATCTGTGACGCGACATAGCTACGCGATGCTACACACTCACGTGATGTTAAGCGATGATGCGGCCGCATGTGGTAGCAGACTAAACCTAGAAGGCGGGATAAATCCCTCCCTGGCTTCACTGAGCTTATTTTCCTTTGCTGGTGGCTGGTTATCAATACAAGCCGCAATAGAAATGCCATGCGTGAATGAAATGGAGCGCGGTGCGTTGTGATTTTCTTTCGGCGGCCGGCAGCAAGGTGGCGGCGCGCCGCCACCTTGCAGGTTGGATTGTACCTACGCACCTACGATTTGTGCAGATACCTACCGCATCGCAAAAGATTTTGAAATGTGAATAAATAATAATGATTTTGTAATATGAATTATGTTCTTATTTGATATTTTTTGTCAAAATTAGATAGGTAGGTACCTATTTTTACGAATCGTGGACTGGGTACTCTGTTTCAAGGTTCTAAGTTTTAAATGCACGTCAAATTAAAACCGCAATAGAAAGCCACGCTAGTCGTAGCTTTCTGTAGTTTTCTGTAGCTTCTGTACAAGATAGCCGGTCGGCTGGTAGATTTCGATAAAGTACCTACGTAAGAGGGCTACAAACCTATTAGGTACCGACTATGACGGTGATTTTTGCGTATACCTATTTTATTAATACAAATTACACATACCTAATTTCCTTCTCCTGTGTATCCAATTAAAGTATCACCACGCACTTATCAAAAACCTTCACAATTATTTACTATTAGTGAACACCAGACCACTTTTAACATCACACCACTAATAATACTAGTTATTTGAGAACGTCACACGATACCTACAACATTAGTGATTGAAAACATATGTTGTGATATCTATGTGAGCGAAGCAACTGAGCGGGGTGACGGCGCGCCGCGCCCGCGCCGCGCCCCCGCCGCGCGGCGGGGGCACGGCGCGGGTGCGGAGTGGGGGGGGATAGGCACGCTTCACCTTTCGCTAACGTCCAGGCGCGTGAGAATCGGCCCGTTTAGATTACAAATACTTTATAGAACACATAGGATATTTTACCCAAAATTTTAGTACCTATTTTTATATTTTTTTTAGAATGAGAATCGTTAACTGAGTTCCCTGTTTTAGGCTTCTAAGTGATTTACCAGTCACCGTGTATATGCAAAGCAGCAGTAGGACGACGACGCGACGACAATTTTTTACACTCATTAAGGACAATATACTAGAGGTAAGTACAGCTAATTACAAGCTAAATAATACAGCGATTTGTACTAATAATAATTTGAAGAATTAATTTCGACAAAGTACAAACGCATGTTTGAGTGTTCAGTGCAGTCAACTACAAAGAAATGTATTCATGTTAGTCTTACAAAATGAAGGAACTTTTAAAAATTATTTACCCTTACTTTGTGATATTTTCAGTATCCACCAAATCTTATACTATATTCGATTCATTTAAAATGCTATTATTATGTATCACCTAAGGAAAAGTAGTGGGATACATCATTGTTGCATATTAAACGAGTCGATGTTAATATAAAGTTTGATTGCTACTAGAAATGTTACGAACCAAGGGTAGTTCATTGTGGCAAATGAAAATTTACTTCATTTTGTAAGCCTAACATGGATACATCTCTTTGTAGTTGACTGTACAAACTCGCAAATCGTTTCGTCGTAGTTGCGTAAAGGTCCTTGGTTGCCTCTTTCTTGGCGTTTGCGAATGTAGTGTCAACATAATACTCGTAGTTGATCGTGGAATACCAATTTTCCTGTATGATGAAAAATGGCCGTGGCATTTTCAATTTTCGGATTATGTTTAATTGTAAACAATGACATCAGAAAACTTCTCAGAAAAATACGTACTTACTTAAGTATCTATCAGAAATCAATCTTGATAGAAAATCAGGTAAAGTACCTATCGAAGTAAGTACATAGGTAGGTACATAGTATCGCAACAAATTTTCATAGTGTTTGACATTTTGCACTGTAATTGGTCAATTTAAGTCCGTTCTGCTGACTCTGCTCCTCTGATGGTCCGTGAAAACGCACTCTAATATTTATTGTTAAAATAATGGCATTATGTCTAAGTTACATAAAAAAACTAAGAGTTACTGAAATCTTGTGGCGATCACAATTGGCCAACTATGGCGGCAGTGATATAATATGGAAAGTCACACGAAATAAATAAATTAATAAGTTTTAAGTTAAGTTTATAATTAATCTTACTTAAAATCAAGGCACTACTAACAAATCTGTGGTAAAAATGTAGGTACTTATTACTTAAGTGCCAATGTCATGGTCTGGTCTCGACCTTCAACTTTTTCTCACATATTCCGTTTTGTTGCACAGATGAAGTCATCGGACTGAGGCAGACTGTTAATCGTCATACCTTTACAAAAATATTGCAATTAAAAAAACGCAAAAAATTATGCTCCAAGATTATTTTCTGCTTCCAGAGAAGGATTTATCCCGCTTTCTAGGTTTAGTCTGCTATCTCTGCGGCCACATCGTAGGTTAACATCACGCGAGATCGTGGTCAAAGGCTAATATACAACAAGTGAGTTAAATTAAAAATTTATAAAACCCCTAACGCAACGCTTTCAAAATATATAATAATATAATATAATTCGCGTTTTCGTTTTTTAATATATAATTCGCGGTTTTGTTGTGGCGACCATCTTGGATTTTAAATTTGTTATAGTGCGTTGTATTCTACTAGTCAAGCCCTTTCATTTGATACCCATATTGATGGGGTCGTGGAAGAAAAATGTTATCCGCCATTATGTAGCGGCGGCCATCTTAGACCGATTTCCACCAAACATGGCTAAGAACACTCTCGACTAAATCTACTTTCAAACAAAAAAAAAAACTAAATTAAAATCCGTTCATCCGTTCGGGAGCTACGATGCCACAGACAAACAGAAAGATAGACAGACACGTCAAACTTATAACACCCCGTCGTTTTTGCGTCGGGGGTTAAAAAGAGTACCTAACTTGATGCTTAAATGCACTAAAATATTTTTATACCACTTGAAATTATAATATGTCTGGACTTTCGGGGCATGGGTTCGGTTTTTGATCTCGGTGACTAACATAAAGATATAAATTATTCCCGTCCTCATAAAACCTCAAGCCCTAAGAATCCATCAATAGCAGTGAAAGGTGAAATGTACAACCGTTACACAGCTGCTATTTATAGAGCCGTGGCCC
The DNA here is from genome assembly GCA_947507615.1 of Hemithea aestivaria. NCBI lineage: Eukaryota > Metazoa > Arthropoda > Insecta > Lepidoptera > Geometridae > Hemithea > Hemithea aestivaria. Next base: position 2,427,779 of record OX382326.1, on the reverse strand, counting down.
AACCAGTTGGCTCCACGGTCCAGCGCGGTGGGCCGGTTCTCCACATTTAGCTGTTAGGTACCTGCAGCTAATTTTGGTGCTTTTTCAACCTTGTCGAAGTAACGTGTTGGAATGATGATGGTGCATGTAAAACTTGTTACGGTCTTTGATTTTTTTTTAAAGAAGCCTTTGAACACTTTGTAGCGTGATGTTCAGCGACGTCGCGGCCGTAGCTGAGAGCAGACTAAACATAGAAGCCGGGATAACCCCCCCCCCCTTATAAAATACAAGTAGGGTACTTGATAATAACTACCTATATCTGAAGGCTTTTCTTTACACATACACACCTATAAAAATATGCAGAAAAGAAAGATAACTACACGAATATTAATTTCATTTAATTTAATAAAATTCCAGCTCAATTACTTGTTAATGTTGCAAATTAAATAGATTTAAAGGAGATTTTTAATGTATCTTTTATGTGACCCAAAACGTATAAAAAACAATCAATTATTCAGAAATTATTGTGATTCTGACCATAGATATTAAACCCAAGAAAACGTAACACCTTTTTATCAGTATAATAAAATAAATATTACCGTTTTAACTTTAACTCTTTATTCCAATAAAGATTTATCGGTGACAAGTCAAAGAAATATGCATAGCAATTAGCTGTTTAACCTAATCATGCAGTGCCTCAAGAACTCTAAACTATTTTAGATGTAAAAACAAGGTCTAAAAATAGCAATTAGTGTATAAGGAAGCTCGTTTAGGTAGCCTTAAACGATGTATGCCATTTAAGGATTCAGTCAAAACGCGCCACCTTTTGGTGCAAAGTGCAGATTCTATGATTCATTCGCCTTGTTATTGCTTCTTATTTGCGTTCTTTAAAATAACTATTTTTTACAATATTTTTAATTAAAAATATTCAATTTACCTAAAAGCACTTTAACTAAAAACAAAAACGGCACAACTCACGTCTAATATTGTCGAGAATGTCGTTGTTGTTGCATATTGTTGTTGTTAGACATAATGAGTTGTGCCGTTTTTGTTTTTATTAGTTACTAGCATTCGCGATAGTTTTAAAAATCGTAAAAGCACTTTGCATTTCGAATTAATTACACTTGTTGATAAAACTGAAATAATTCAAATTCAAACAACAAACCCCTACCTACTACCTAAACTTATTACACGAAATCAGGCGAAAGTTTGTGAGTGAGTGTGTAACATCTTCACGCCGCGCGCCGGGTGGCCCGATTGAGCTGAAATTTGGTATAGGTAGACATAGCTTAGACCCTGGAATAACACATAAATTACAGTACCGACTGCGTGTAAAACCGCTGGGCGCAGCTAGTATTTTAATAAACGTTAAAGTTTATTTTTGCAAATAGTTAGGTATTTCAAAACCTTCTAGAATTCTCCAAAGCGACGGATGACCGTTAGAGATGACATAAGAAGTGGAGTGTATAATTTTTAAATTAGTTACCATTCGGTATAACCTGTATTATAGGTACAGGTATGTGTATAAAATGTACATAAAGAGGCACGGAAAACTGGCTTTAATAAAAACGAATCTACACAAAGCTAAACTAGCAATTTTTTATGGACATGAATTCTCACTGTAAATTTTACGAGCCAATAACCTATGTCGTCACGACGATCTTCTCAATGAGGTACGGATTCCTGGATAATTATTATTGTAAAACTAACTTACAAATGCTCAACTGAAGCCTATTAATTTTATATGGAAATGCATTTTGATTTGATGTGAGACATGCTAAAATACTACATTTTAAAACAATAAGATTTTCTTTTTATTTATCTTTTAATTTGTTTATTTAATTTAATAAGTCTCAAAGATATAGCTTACAGTAAAATACACCCAAGATGCTAACTATGACTAACAACTTTCTGTATTTTTATTTTTTATATTTCGAGTTTAATACTCCGAGAGGCCTATCGAGAAACGGCAAAATGACTATAATATTACATAATCGAAATAAAACCGGTCAGAAATATTGATCTCCACTCTCCACTATTTGTAGGTCAAAAGTAGTTGTGCTATTTTGCACGTAGTGTAGCGTAGCGTAGGCTCGGTCATGGATGAAAAATATTTCATCCATGGCTCGGTGGCGCAGGATCATTGATCATGTCAAATTATATCAAGGATTTTTTAAACCGTTGTTACAGAAATGGTTTATCTCTACCGCTCTACCCCATCACTAGATAACATATATTTATATATAGGAATGTCTGTACCTATATCTACTCGTAAGAAGCAATATGTCTAAATTGGCGAATATTTTTTATGTCATACAAATCGACCGAAGAGAAGCATTGTAGAGTTAAGGATATTGGCCCTCGGAATAAGCCGATTGCACATAATAGGTATATCATGGTTTAGATTATATTTTTTTCGCAGCAAACTGCACGCGCACATATTATTGAGAATTTTTGAATTGTCTAACCATTCGAGCGAGCTAAACACACACTTTTCTTACGGCATTAAGGTACAATGTTCTTTACTTCCGCATTGGGTGTAGGTAATTATTAATTTTATGCATTTCATAATACGTCATGATATTAATCACTCCCACTTCTTTCTCTGAAGTGTGTTTCTAGATTGCAAATGATTAATTATTTCGTGTCATGATTACACAATATTTATTTTAAAGTTTATTATTCAGCACAAGCTAAGTCTTACTTAATGCTAAAGTAGCATTTTCTACCAGTTGTCCTGAAACTGGAGAAAAATTACTGGACAATGGTATGAGTGCAGACAATAATGAATTAAATTTAAAATTTAAAAAACCCCCAACGCAATATGTAATTCACCATTTTGCGGTGGCGGCCATCTTGGATTTAAAATTTTATATAGTGGGTTGTATTCTACTAGTTAAGACCTTTCATTTGATACCCATATTGAGGGGGTCGTGGCAGAAAAAAGTAACCCGCCATTTTGTAGCGGCGGCCATCTTGGACCGATTTCCACCAAACATGGCTAAGAACACTCTCGACTAACTCTACTTTCAAACAAAAAAAAACTCATCAAAATCCGTTCATCTGTTCGGGAGCTACGATGCCACAGACAGACACACACACACAGACAGACAGACAGACACGTCAAACTTATAACACCCCGTCGTTTTTGCGTCGGGGGTTAAAAAGAGATGAAGCGATCTTAAAACTATCAATAAGCGATCATTACCGTGTTCTGGCAAGATGTTCATCGAAACCAGTTAGGGATGCATCCCACATTCTAGGTTTAGATTGCTACCATCTTCGGCTGCATCGTCGCTTAACATCAAGAGATCATGGTAAAAAGCTAACCTGTATAATTAAAATTAAAAACAAGTGAAATTTAAAAAAATGCGTTTTAAAAACAATCTTTTATTATTATTACCATCTAGTACTCGTCAAGACAAATCAAATGAGCCCAAACTTGATAGGGTTGTGTCGTTTAATTACGGAGTTCCTATGGCCACCTTCCAGCTCCATCATCAGATCAGCCCCATGTCATAAAAATATTGCATTGTCATCCGATTTATACATGCATGCAAAATTTCAGCTCAGTCGGAAAACGAGTAGTGGATCAAATTTAACTTGCAAGATTTGATTACAGACAGACAGGCAGACAACAGACAGGTGAAAGTAAATAAAAGCTTGTAACAAGTGAATTAAATTAAAAATTTAAAAAACCCCCAACGCAATACGTATTTCACCATTTTTTGTATGGCGGCCATCTTGAATTTTAAATTTTATATAGTGGACTGTAATCTACTCGTTAAGCCCTTTCATTTGATACCCATATTGAGGGGGTCGTGGAAGAAAAAAGTAATCCGCCATTTTGTAGCGGCGGCCATCTTGGACCGATTTCCACCAAACATGGCTAAGAACACTCTCGACTAACTCTACTTTCAAACAAAAAAAACAAAATCAAAATCCGTTCATCCGTTTGGGAGCTACGATGCCACAGACAGACACATACACACACACACACACACACACACAGACAGACAGACAGACAGACAGACAGACAGACAGACAGACAGACAGACAGACAGACAGACAGACAGACAGACACGTCAAACTTATAACACCCCGTCGTTTTTGCGTCGGGGGTTAAAAATATTTCCTAGTCACTTTAACATAAAAGGGGTAAATCTAGAAATAAGATTAAAGGCCTGTTCAGATCTCTGGGTGATATTCGTTACCGCTCTAGGTAGCGAAAAATATCGTGGTGGGAATCTCCTACCATTTTGTCTCGCTACCACTTAGCGGAATATTGCTTAGATTTGAACAAGCCTTAGTGAGCACCAAACATACACACTCACAGTCACATAACTTTCACCTTCATAATGTACGTAAAAGTATAATGAGTTTCCAAAATCTTCTAGAACCTAGAATATCCTACGCAAATCTACTTAATAAAGAGAGATTTTTTTGCTACAAAATTTCTATTCTCTCCGTATGCAGTGTCTCATCCAAAAAGATATCTCGCATTAAGAAATGGTCTCGTTTTAGCCATCATGTAGGCAGTCTAGGTGATCTAAACATCATTTCACTTACCTAAGTTGTACAAGTGAAAGTATTTCGGACTTTTGCGTGTCACGAAATATGTTACTGCGCTCAATTAAAAAGCCTTTCAAGTTTACCCCCGCACTTCACTTCAAGCACATTAACCTATTCATTGTAAAATTCAAATTCATTGTAAAATTCAAATTTAAAAATGCTTTGAACTTTTTTAGAGTTCCGTTTCCAAAGGATAAAAAGGGGACGCTAAGACTAAGACTCTGTTTTCAGTCTATCCGTCCGACCGTCTGTCTGTTTGTCACCTGGCTCTCATAAACCGTGATAGACAGTTGAAATTTTCCAGATGACGTATTTCTGTTGCCCCTATAACAACAAATACTAAAAACATATTCTTTGCATTGTTTGAGAATTTGCATTTTTAGCGCACATATTGTGAATTGTGCACTAAGTAGAGCTGCTCCCTCAAACAAATGACGGCTATAACATATTTTTCCATGCACTTTCAATTAACGTTTTTTGGTACAGGTAAACATGGCCTTGTCGATCTACTATTTTTAACTTTATTTTCAGCACAATAAAGGCGGAATGGTAACAAATTGTTAGCACGGTCTACTGAGCAAATTTCGACTCTATTTTTGTAGCTGTAGAATCCAACATGTGATGTGAATGGTTGAAAGGCTTTGTTTGGTCGCCGCGTCTATGGCAACGGTTTGATAAATGGCGTACATAATCAGTTTTCCGGAGTTTCAGTCTTTTCATGACATCCATTATTTAATATCTTTAGTCTATTTTTCGATTTACTAGTTTTCGATTTTTTTGTCTGTTTCTAGAATGGTCTTCTTTGAAATGTTTTGCATCTTTAATGGCTACCTTAATTACCTGTTATCAAAACTTCTGAATATAAACCAGCTTTTTTTTTTGTTTACGCTCAGTAAAACGCATTACGCGTACCCACCCCATACGGGGGTATGGGAGGGTTATATGGGACTCCCCGTGCAGGACGACTGCACGGTATACCCACTAAAACATCTCAGCGACATTCCCGCATCGTCTTTGTGACGGAGGACTGGGAATCGGCAGAGCCTTAGCATCCAATCCCCCATCGACGAAGTCGCCGAGTGGAGACACGGAATTGACGGAATGGCGTACGGAAACTCCGTGCGCGCCACCTCCCGGACCTGTTCATATGGACGGCGAACGCCTCCGCGTTCTCCTTCCAGGTCCTGGGATATATAAATCAGCTGGTACCATTCAAACGAACAATAAATTATGTGTAACCAAGAAAAAACTACTAGTCTGCTTGTTCACTGCTCGTTCATCCTGTAATGGTACCTACTTTCTGAAGGAGCGGTACGTTATAGTCTTAAAATGGAACGAAATAATTGTACCTATAATTGATTTGCAAAATTGCTCAATTGTAGCTTATATGAATAAATGATTTTTTCATTTCTATTGCCATATCCCGATTCCCGATGAGCTGAACTTATCGTGCATGACCCTCCTATTTATTTCTACTTTTGTGTACAGTTTAAAATAAATAATGTATGTAATGTACATCTTCACATTGTAAAATTCATAAGGATGACTGTGGATGATTTATGCTTACAAATAACTCAATTGCCAATGGCTACAAGTTACCATGGTATGAGGCACGTGGTTAAAGTCACGAGTTGTCTACATACGTACTAATATTATAAATGTGAATGTATGTCTGTCTGTCTGTTAGTTTTTCTCACATTTTTAACCCACGTGATAAATCTATTGCGGGTAAGGTAACACCGCGTTGCGTTACTACCACAGATCATAAGAGATGGAAGCTAAAATGAGGTAACAGTCGCCAAGTCATATGCCTGAATCAACATAAGCTCGTAGCTCCGCCTCTTTTTCGTGTTCATTCCACGGCCGACATTGACAGCGTGACATTCACATACTTAATGAAAAATAATTAATAAAAATGCCGTATTGTTCAATAAAAAGGCGCGGAAAGACTAGCGCTACATTCAGTTACGCAAAAGACGAAATCTTATTACACAGGCAAGTTATTATTCCGATAATAATCATTGAAAAATGTTTAACATAAAATGCAATATAAAAATGGCCAAGTTTCTTTTCGTCTCATTCTTTCTTGGTAAATTTGTATAACATTATCTCGTTCTCTCTTACGCCCGGATAAACTAGTGATAAGACACAAATTTAAATTTACACCACAAATTTTATCGACAAAAATGTTATTGAAATTTTTGAAGTAGGTAGGTATTAGGTATATTAAGGTACCAACATTATCGGGGTTTAATATTATACAGGGTTACTGGTATTTAATTCATGAATGGTTATTATGAAGCTTATAATAAGAGAAGTGCAACGAAGCTTTTAAAATACATAATGTTAAATTTGTCACTAATTTAAAAACAAATAATTCGCTATCTAACATTTATTGTTTATTCTTATAGGGTGCGTATTCGCACGCATAATTTATTAAAATTAGGACTAAAAATTTTATGCGAGCGATGGACCTATTTATATTTTAGTGAAACCATATAAAATGTTTATTCGGGTACTTTGGGAGGTAATAGAGATGAGAAAACATTTAAGCTATAATAAAACAATAATTGAAGTTATATTAAAATATCTCTCGTATACAATACAACGAACTTTCTCATTAAACTTAAGAATAACAGTAACTTATATTTTCTTATCGATACGATAATACGATATAGCGACTTTACCACATCACTAGAAAGTCATGTTATGCCTCTAACTATTACCTAATCTGTGGCGTAACTGTGACGTCACCTTGAACGAGCCAATCAAATCTAGCCACCCATCCCCCGCACCCCACCATGTTTTGGTGACTTTGTTTTCATACAAAAAATGACCTAAGCGCGGTATATATCTCTCTTGTATATGACCCAATGTCACTCTCACTAAATACGAATCTATAGACGTCTCTCTAGCTAAAATTCATCGAGCCGGTCAGACTGCAGAGCTTGCCAAACAATTATAATACATACATTCGCATATAGGTGTAACACACTCCCAAAAAGTCGGGTTAAAAGAAGTTTTTATTTGTCAACACTGTGCTCCGAGCGACTTGAAAAAAGAAAACTCACTAGGTACTCACTACTCTACACTACTCATTTCAAACCTCACTAGCCTGAAATTTTCAGGTATTTATTTTCCTACTCTTATCGACCGAGCGAAGCGAGGTCTTAGAGTCGAGAGCCGCGAAAAGCCTGCGTTTTGACCAGTTTAACGGTTGACCTCTGGTACTTAAGTTTGATCGACATTTACTCGAAAACGGTTAATCCAAATTAAATGAAACTTTGCACACAAGTTAAGTAGGTTAATATAATAATTATAGTAAAAAATAAAACCAAATAGAATTTAGGGTTGTAGAGATATAGGTGACTTAAAGTCTTTACGATAGGTCTTACGATTATTTCAAAACTGGAGCGCTGATAATTTTTTTTCTAACATATACACATTTTTTATAAGCGACATAAATATATTATCAAAAGTGTATGTTTGTATGTATGTTTGTTACGCGATAACTGGAAAACCAATAGTCCAATCTTTATGAAACTTTGCAAACGCGTAATATAAATCCATAGAATTTTTAAGTTCGAACATGAGCCAAATCGGTCGAAGGATTCTAGAGTTAAAGAGATTGCTTTATTACAATGAAACCGATGATCCAGTCTTGATAAAACTTTTTAAACAGGTAGTACAAATTAAAAGAATTCTCACCTCCAAAAATGAGCCAAATCGGTGCAAGGGTTGTAGAGTTATAGAGAATACAAAATTACAATGTTTATCGATTGTAATATTATTAGAACTGCAGGGATATTCACTTATCCGTCAGGGAACCGAACCAAAGACCGAATTGTCGAAAATCGATACGACGTAATACGTCATTTCATACATTTTTGACATTTCGGTCCTAGGTTCGGTTCCCTAACGGATAAGTAAATAGCCATGTTGACTTACTCAATATATTATTATGAATTTAAATGATCGTGTGGGTGCAGGATATGTGCATAGTTTTTATTTGATACGTCAAGTTTGATAATAATATTATTCTCGTATCACAGATCATAAAGCTAGAGATGGAAGCTAAAATGAGGTAACAGTCGCCAAGTCATATGCCTGAATCAACATAAGCTCGTAGCTCCGCCTCTTTTTCGTGTTCATTCCACGGCCGACATTGACAGCGTGACATTCACATACTTAATGAAAAATAATTAATAAAAATGCCGTATTGTTCAATAAAAAGGCGCGGAAAGACTAGCGCTACATTCAGTTACGCAAAAGACGAAATCTTATTACACAGGCAAGTTATTATTCCGATAATAATCATTGAAAAATGTTTAACATAAAATGCAATATAAAAATGGCCAAGTTTCTTTTCGTCTCATTCTTTCTTGGTAAATTTGTATAACATTATCTCGTTCTCTCTTATGTACGGATGAACTAGTGATGCGACACAAATTTAAATTTACACCGCAAATTTTATCGACAAAAATGTTATTGAGATTTTTGAAGTAGGTATATTAAGGTACCAAAATTATCGGGGTTTAATATTATACAGGGTTACTGGTATTTAATTCATGAATGGTTATTATGAAGCTTATAATAAGAGAAGTGTAACGAAGCTTTTAAAATACATAATGTTAAATTTGTCACTAATTTAAAAACAAATAATTCGCTATCTAACATTTATTGTTTATTCTTATATGGTGCGTATTCGCACGCATAATTTTTTAAAATTAGGACTAAAAATTTTATGCGAACGATGGACCTATTTATATTTTAGTGAAACCATATAAAATGTTTATTCGGGTACTTTGGGAGGTAATAGAGATGAGAAAACATTAAAGCTATAATAAAACAATAATTGAAGTTATATTAAAATATCTCTCGTATACAATACAACGAACTTTCTCATTAAACTTAAGAATAACAGTAACTTATATTTTCTTATCGATACGATATAGCGACTTTACCACATCACTAGAAAGTCATGTTATGCCACTAACTATTACCTAATCTGTGGCGTAACTGTGACGTCACCTTGAACGAGCCAATCAAATCTAGCCACCCATCCCCCGCACCCCACCATGTTTTGGTGACTTTGTTTTCATACAAAAAATAACCTAAGCGCGGTATATATCTCTCTTGTATATGTCTCGTATAGATCCTACCAGTGGAAGTAGGTACTTAATTTACTGATTTTCAAGTTTGCATAATACGAGTTAGTATATAGGTATAATTATTTGCCCTATATTTAGGTATTCTTTTTAGTATCAAATAATATACTTTCTTAACTTATTAATCAAACTCCAACCCATTTTTTATTCAAATAGGCTACAGTGCTTCACTTTTGAAAGTAAATTTTACAATTATTTTGATCTTCATGTTTTAAGACTCTACTGCTCGTTCGAAAAGCATATCTATGAGAAGAACGAGCAAGAAACTTATTAGGATTGTTATTTATGTGTTTATCACATATTATTATGACATTAAAACCATCATCCACTCTAGCATCTGCAAACATTCCTGACGCTCTGTAGTATCGAGACAGCGCCAAAAGCATTCTGAAAGCATTGTTGTACTGCATCCGCAGCGCCTTGAGATCCCTGTTTGTAAAGTTCATCCACAAGTTTTTTTAAAATACTAATAAATTAGCCCTACGTTTGATCACATTCCACCTGATGGAAAGTGCAAATGTGATCGAAGAGCTGCAGGTATATAAAGTCTGATAATGCCTTGAGATACATCTTGAAAACCTGCGAGCCAACATGTTACACGTGACTGTCAAAGCTCTGCGTTCTCGCTCCAAGTCTAAGTCATCGTCGGCTGCTACGACAAAAATGTTAGAATTAGCTACAATATCAATATAATAGCTGTCGTAAATTTATTTATTTAAGGAAAAGTTAACAACTACATCATGAGACTTAACAAATAACAACCACAAATAAATTTGCTGTACAACACAAGTGAAGCTAGATATTTTTTTCCAATTCCAATTTTTCTAATGTCCACTGCATCTGCAACTTTTTCGTAAACAAGTGCTACAAACTATGAAGATTTTGTGAGATTTTTTTGTAAAAAACTATAGTAGGTAATATTTATTATTTTCTGCAAGTGAATACACACATATCCTTTAATATTTTTTATTATTGAAACTTTGATCACAACAATAGAATAGTCACAGAGATATAGTTTTTTTTTAAATATATCCGTTACGTATTTTGAGTTTTAAAATTACTTTCAATTTTGGCATTTTTCTTTCCTTTTACGAATATTTTTTTCCCTTTTACGAATATTATAGGATAAAGTTTCCATACATTTATACTTCGTAGATACTTAAAACTTTTACCCATGTACATATATATACCTAAAACCCAAGGTTTTAACATTGTCAGGGAAATTGGGTCTGCGAGGTCCCAGTTCGAGGCGAACTACTAGTAATTTTGATTCTAGTTGCGCCCAGCGGTTTAACCCGCTGTAGCCTATGTGTTATTCCAGGGTCTAAGCTATCTCTATACCAAATTTCAGCTCAATCTGTCCACCCGTTTAGGCGTTAAGAGTAACAAACATACATCCAGACATCCACATATTCTTACAAACTTTCACGGTCATAATATTAGTAAGATGGTGTGAAAGATAATGAGACCCCATGGAGTAAACACGAAGCAAAGGGCTCGGTGGGGTGGGACAGGGTTCAAACACCTACGTCTAGGGCGTTCACTCGAGGGCTAATGACCTAGTCGGAGCCTTTTTTACTAGACAGAAAGTGACATAATACCCAAGTCTACGAATAAATAATAAGTCGGGAAAAGTAACTGCGATCCATATAAGACATATAAGAAATGTTGCCGGAGAAGGTGGTAGCTTAAAATGTTATAATTTCGGGCTTCAGTCTGTTATTTACCTTTCAAGTGAAAACGTCAAATCTATGTGAAAATATTTTCGTTTTATGTCTTATTGATCATACCAGGATGTGTTATGATATGGTGCAGGAGTCACACATAACTGAAGTGTGTTAAGGGATCACTTTTTGCTGTTAAATAAGCGCAAAAATATGAAAATATAATATAGTTACATAAATGTTCAAAAACGTCATTAACCCTTAAAACTTGTCAAAATGGATAATTGTCAAAATAAAAATGGAGTGTTGACAAATTCAGAGCATGCGTACTACAGTTCCCAATGAAAATGCCGCACAATTTATTTTTTAAACAATCAAGACCATATTTTGATAAGATTCGTTTTTTAAATTTAAGTCACGTGATTTCTCGATGAGCCACTTTTTCGGCGGAATTTGTTAGCAATTACGTACACCTGACCCAAGTAAATAAATAGTTGGTACGGTTGGGTACCTAGGTAATAGTAATGATGGTTGGTGAAGCACTAAATATAATAGATCTAGTGTTTACTATTAACCGTATATATTATAATCAAAATTTTGGCCTTACTTTAAACTTAACCATAACCTTATAAAATAATATTTTTATTTAAATAGGCTACAGTAGGTTCTCTATCACAGTAGCGCACGTTGCCAGTCAATTTTTACAAAGGAATTTATTTTAGGACTGTCATTTATTCCGAAAGCACCTCTGTGAGAAGAACGGACATGAAACTCACTAAAACTAGTGATTTTTTAAAATATATATTAGTTATGTGTTTACAACGTTTGGGTTGGTTACATTTGTGTGTTTGAGCGGCACCAGTTGGTTTAGCTAATTTTACATTATTACATTATTTTCCTCTTCCTTCCAGCGGTACCTGGGACGACCAACGGGTCTACGGGGCGGAAAGGGATGTGCACGCCCTGAAAGTTGAAAACTGGCGGGAAGTGGCACAGGAAATAACCAGTTGGAGGCTCTTATTGTCGGAGGTCAAAACTCACTTTGGGTTCTCGCGCCAACGTAGTAAGTAGTAGTACATTATTTTCCTACGTTTTTCGATGCAAAATGACCAGCTTATTCTAACAATTAGTAATGAATTCATGATAAACTCTATCCTGCAAATCAATTGACCACGCTTCCACACGGACGTCAGTTCCGCTGCCTGTCGTACCGTGGACGATCGATTATATTTCTTTACAAAATACATTTAAACCGTGCATTTCCACTAGCCAGCTAAAATCATAAAAATTGTTATTTTAAAACTTGCTGAAAAACTGCATTGATAACATGAGCGTGGATAATGGGATTGGATAAGTTTAGTTATTGTTTTTTTTTTTTTTTTTTTTTAATGTTATGAAGTAGAAGACGAGCAAGACGCTCTCCTGATGTTAAGAGATAACGGCTGCCCATAATCAGTACAGTGTTACCTAGGATTTCACAATTATGTGAAACTCTAGGAGCACTGCACCAACGCTTCTTACTCAAGAGTCATGAGATGTTAAGACTCTTTAGCCCAGTAATTTCACTAGCTACAGTGCCCTCCTACCGGAGCACAGAGATGTTTGCACATCACTGCTCAGGCGGTAGAATAACTGGCACTGTTGGGGTACCCACCTAGACGACCTCTTGCAAAGGAAGTCTACCCCCGGTAAAACTAAGTAGGTGGTAGGTAGGTGGTATTGTAAAACTAAGTTTAAGAAGATACATTCAAGAGTTATAATAATGTGTAAACTCTACTATTCGAAGAAAGCTTTATGTCTTACGTAGATGTACCTACCTTTTTAGGGAATATTCCCATCTGTTCCCTTGATTTGTTTCCCTTCCCCATGCGGGATGGATGAAAAAATAGTTTCGTCTATCCCCATAACGGTAACAGGGGAAAAAAACTTTTAAAAGGCTATAGGAAAGGCTTCGTATTTTTTCCTTATGATATATAAGGAATTTAGAAAATGTTGAATATTTTTTAATTTAATATTATGTACCTTTACTTTGTACTTAGGTACATCATATGTGACAAGTGAAATTTTAAAAAATCTTTTTAAAGCAACAACATTTAAAAAAAACAAACATTTATTATTACTACCATGAAGTACTCGTCAAGACGAATCAAACGAGCCTAAACTCGATGGGGTTGCTTCGTTTAATTACGGAGTTCCTATGGCCACCTTCCAGCTCCATCATCAGATCAGCTCCATATCATAATAATATTGCATTGTCATCCGATTTATTAATGCATGCAAAATTACAGCTCAATGGGATACGGGGAAGTGGTTCAAATTGAAGTTGCAAGATTTGATTACAGACAGACAGACAGACCGACAGACAGACAGACAACAGACAGGTGAAAGGAAATAAAAGCTTTTAATAAAGATCACTAGTGCATAAAGATATTAGGTATGTACTAACAAAACCTGTATCTACAGAAACACACAGTCGATTTGCTTATTCCTTTATGACTTTATAATATTTCCTATTTACATATTGCTTGTAAAATGGTGATGAGATTTGCTAATAGTGAAGCAATGTGACAAATGGATTCGAAACAACAGCTTGAGATGAGAGTTTCATCATTTAAGGCCTAGGATGTTTGCAAAATATTACCTAAACTAGGCAATACTTAGGCACAGATCTTGCAACTCTCTTACTTGGTGACCCTTGACGAGAAGCGTTTGCAGGGCATATTCCTGCCTTAATAGATTTATTATTTACTTTAACCTAAATACAGATTGTCTGGAAGAGATCGCTATTAACGATAAGACCGCCAATTGTTGCACTGTTTTTATATTACAAATAGTACTTGCATTGCTCTTGTTGCATTTAAGAAGGGTATAATACAAATTCTTAAAGGGCCGACAACGCGGTAACCGCTCAACATCAGGCGGGCCGTCTGCTTGTTTGCCGCTCAATTTATATAAAAAAAAGTACTTAGTTCTAAGTTCTTGTAAGTTAGTAAGTTGTATCTATAAAGTGTTAAAGTTATCTAATCTAATACAGTTTCCAGTTAGACATATGTGTTCTTTTAGGTTTCTAGTTTCTAGAAAAGATCATACCAAATTTTCATTGCAATCAGTTCTGTAGTATTTCCGCGAACAAACACACTCAAATCAAATCATTTATTCGCTCACATGGGTGAATACAAGTTTACAAATCTTATTGTTAGAAATTACAAGCGCTCCATGTCTCACCTTCAGGCATGCAAATTTTTATAAAAGTTAATACCTATTATTGTTAAAAGGAAAAATAAAATTCACACTTTCTTTATAATATTAGTTGAATGAATCTACATGCACGTGCATATCGCAGGTGTAAATTCCTTATAAGGCCACTTCATGACAGTTGATGCGCTGTTTAAAATATTTTCCCACGATTAACTCTTGAGGAAAACCACAGCGACAAAAAACAATCAGGAGGAAATGGATGTCGTTTGCAGACTGACAATTAGGTAGGTAACAGTGGACGGGAAAAAATAATGTAGGTAATAGGTAACTAGGTAAAAGATAACTAAAGGTCATAGGTACGAGAGAAAAGGTACTAACTACATATTATTTTTTACTAATATTATAAATGTGAAAGTTTGTCATAATGTATGGATGTCTGGGTATCAAGATGACTGGATGTCTGGATGTATGTTTGTTACTCTTTCACGCTTAAACGGGTGGACCGATTGAGCTGAAATTTGGTATAGAGATAGCTTAGACCTTGGAATAACACATAGGCTACAATAAAGCGGGTTAAACCGCTGGGCGCAGCTAGTAATATTAAATTACTTTCTACATCACGATCCAATGCGGTATGTAGGTAGTAGGTACTATATAATAATTTATTGTATTGCATTTTGTGGCCGGCCTACTCTAGATCGCGTCAGTTCTGCGTTGTAATAAAAAAGCTGATATATTATGCCCATTGCCCATGTATGTTACTACTTACTACGTATATTGCACAAATTAATTCACATAATACATGGAATTGTACAGAAATAGTTTACCCTCGGTGAGTAATATTTTTAAAACATTAGATAATTAAATAACGCGGGTTATTTATACAAACCTCGTAGTTCTTCCTCTATTCATAGTGGTATAAGCCCTTCGTACAATAATACTCAAGTTATAAGGCTTTCAGTGTTGCAACGTTACATTCTTACATGAAGAAGCCATAAATTGTTACCAGCTTAAAGCCTTTATCTACTATTTCCAGAAAAGTTATGTTATACTTATTACAGTAATACCAAAGTTATTAATATAAATCTTGTAGTCCAGTAAAAGAAGAAATGTGGATCGAAAAGTCGAAAGCAGAAAAACTAACTTAGTAACTTTGTTCGGACTAGTTAGGAGATAAACATACTAAAAGTCCCCATCCCTCCGAGGTGAGCCCGAGGGGGGGGGGAGGCCGAAGAAGGTCCCATTTTTAGGTTTTCTGCTTATATGTCAAAAACTGTGCGTTGTACGATATTTTGTTGTACTACATTATTAAACCTCATAAAATTTTCTACAACTTCGGCCTTAACATTTTTCATCTATCTCCAATCGTTGTCCAGCTATGAGCTTCCAAACATGGTCTATTTTGAAGACGCTTAAATTAATTTTCCATACAAAGTTGGTAAAAAAATCTTACAAATAAAATTTGACCAACTTCTGGTTGTCGTATCATAATGAAACTTTGCAAATGTCTAGCAATCTGACGACAGTTTAATAATCTGGTACTACTGAGCTGATCTGATGATGGAGCCAGGAGGTGTCTAATAAAACTCTTCAATGGTTATTAGTTAAACCGGCGAGTTTAGGCTCATTACATTCGGATTGATGAGACGTAGGCACCTCCTGGTCTATTATCAGACCCTCGACAGCAAGTGTTATGAAAAAGTCTCATCGATTCGAATGTAATGTGCCCAAACTCGACGGGTTTACTAATAGCCATTGAAGAGTTTCATTAGACACCTCCTGGCTCCATCATCAGATCAGCTCAGTAGTACCAGATTATTAAACTGTCGTCAGATTTCTAGACATTTGCAGAGTTTCATAATGATACAACAACCAGAAGTTGGTCAAATTTTATTTGTAAGATTTTTTTACCAACTTTGTATGGAAAACTAATTTAAGCGTCTTCAAAATAGACCATGTTTGGAAGCTCATAGCTGGACAACGATTGGAGATAAATGAAAAGTGTTAAGGCCAAAGTTGTAGAAAATTTTATAAGGTTTCTTATCTTATCTTA
This sequence comes from Hemithea aestivaria, assembly GCA_947507615.1. Classification (NCBI taxonomy): domain Eukaryota; kingdom Metazoa; phylum Arthropoda; class Insecta; order Lepidoptera; family Geometridae; genus Hemithea; species Hemithea aestivaria. The sequence goes on along the minus strand of OX382326.1, from coordinate 2,411,145 downwards.
TCTTATATAGGGGGCTGAGAAAGTCAGCAACACATCGACCCATTGGGATCTATTGTGTTCACCCCTTGCCTACCGTTTCTTACTCCTCAAAGAAGTGGTTTATTAAAGTGGTGATCCCACTAAGAGAAAGAAACCTGTACTCCTCCGGTTTGGGGTACGCTGTCCCAAGGAGGCTCATGCGTTTCGTAGCCAGTACGTCGCATTCGCATAAAATATGCTCCATGGTTTCTGTACCCTCGCCACAGGCTCTACAATCGTTTGTTGTAGTGAGCCTCATTTTGAACAGCATGTCGTTGGTTTCATAATGCCCAGTTAAGGCACCAATGATTGCTCTTCCTTTGTTTCTTCCATTATTCAGAATGAATTTAGAAGCATCTTTATAGCTGTTACCTAGGAATTTCTTCGAATGTCTCAGCCCTTGACTGTTTTCCCACTCTTGCGTGTGTTTTAAATCAGCATATTCCTTTATGGCCATGTTGATGGTGCATGCAGGCAAGCCCATACTAGGTTCAGGTCCATGCATAGCATTTGCTGATCCCCTTCTAGCAAGCTCATCAGCCTTCTCATTCCCTTCTATACCTACATGGCCAGGTACCCAAACTAGTCGTACTGTGTTATAAGGTTTAATAATGTTGTACAACAAAATATCGTACAACGCACAGTTTTTGACATATAAGCAAAAAACCTAAAAATGGGACCTTCTTCGGCCTCCCCCCCTCGGGCTCACCTCGGAGGGATGGGGACTTTTAGTATGTTTATCTCCTAACTAGTCCAAACAAAGTTACTAAGTTAGTTTTTCTGCTTTCGACTTTTCGATCCACATACCCTTTTTGGGCACTCATTGACTGGGCTATTGACAATAGATGCAGACCGTGTTCATCTGATTTTACATTAAAAACAACTGAAATCTAAAAACAACGTTAAAACAAGCTATTATTACTTATTACCATCCAGTACCAAAGTACTCGTCAAGACAAATCAGATGTGCCCAAACTCGATGGGGTTGTGTCGTTTAATTACGGAGTTCCTATGGCTACCTTCCAGCTCCATCATCAGATCAGCTCGATGACATAATTAGTAGTACATTGCAATCCGATTTATACAGGCATGCAAATTTCAGCTCAATCGGATGCCGTGAAGTGAGTCAAATTAAACTTACAAGATTTTATTACAGACAGACAGACGATCAGACAGGTAAAAGTAAATAAGCTTGTAAAAATGTCGAAACTTCCAAAACAGTGAGCGAGTGAGTGACTATGTATTGTATGATCAACACTGGCCTATTTACATAAAAGGTGGCGCAAAATTAATCAACAAATTTTGTTTGAGACAAAAAGATAATCGAGTGATTAATTTTACGCCAACTTGTAGAAGGAATAGGCTGGTGATGATAATACTTCTCATTAATTGCAGATACAGCCTTGGAACTTCATTTTGCAATGTTAACTAATCCAGTGGAAATTTTAAAGTGATTCCGGCTAGTAACGACGCCAGCTAGACTGAGACATTACCTAATTGCCCTATTACCTAACCATTTAACCAGTCACTAGACCAGATAACCAGCCACTAATAACTGTATGATGGCACTATAATAGTCTTGCAGGAACTAGGTCAAAGAACTTTTTTTATTTGGGGTAGACTTCCTTTGCAGGTCATCTAGGTGGGTACCCTAACAGTGCCAGTTATTCTACCGCGATGTGCGAACATTACTGTGCTTCGGTAGTAGGGCACTGTAGCTAGTGAAATTACTGGGCTAAAGAGTCTCAGTCTTATGACTCTTGAGTAAGAAGCGTTAGTGCAGTGCACCTAGAGTTTCACATCATTGTGAAATTCTAGGTGGCATTGTTCTGAATATGTGCAGCGTTACCTCTTAACATCAGGAGAGCGTCTTGTTCGTCTTCTTACTTCACATGAAAAAAAAAAACTGTGTTTGGAGGTGTCTCTTTTCATAATCTATTTGTTGTTTTTGTATTCAGCAGTCATTTTGTCCTGAGTTCCGGCCTATCTTTCAGGGTCATGAGTCATGGACAAAGAAAGCTACGTGGAAATTTAGAAAACTAAAAAAAAAGTTTCTTTAAACAATTTTAATGTAAATGATGTGATCGTGCGTGTTCTAAGAATACTCAATGTTATTTATATAGAAATATATGTTATTTTTATAAAACAATGTTTAACAAATAAGGAAGATAATAATATTCTTAAAAGTATTTCAGACATCGGGAAATGACATTTTGTTGTTTACAATTTTTATATTTTAAAGTTCTTAAATAAATATTCATCAACTATGTTATTATTATTTATTATATTAGGTAACTTATTAAAGTACATGTGAGAATAACCTCATTACAAACAAAATTTAAATTGGAAATTATTTCATAGCGGATGTGTACGGCGCTGTATCTATGTACCCAATTTCTGTCTAAACAGTTTAGACGGAATAACCTTACGATACCTAGATATTATAAGAAAAGCTTCATTGTTTTTCGCGAAACATTTCTTATGTTGTTCCATATAAAGCTGCCTTGTGCCAGTTCCACCAAGGACCATTTAATTATGGCTAATCTAATGGTGTTCGATTGTAACGATATGAGTCATGGGCTATGGGAATTCTATGACATATTAGTCCCATAACAATTTAAACAAGTGCACATGCTGAATATTGCAAAAAAACTGTGTGATTAAATATTAAATATCTCTAAAAGGTATATTACCTTTTAAGGCACCGAAAATTACTAGAACGTGGTGGTCTTTTAAGGTCTTTTAAAGAATTTGTTGACTTAACACAATTTATATTCGCTCACCTAGTAGAGACCACTCAAGAATTTAAGTAGAATAATTAATAATCGATCAGATATTTTATTACCATTTAAATAACTAATTACTAGGTATTTGATAAAATGTCATAAAGCTGCAAGGTACAATCAAGACGAATGAGCTAGCCTTTGCGTTCTTCAGCAGATTAAAAAGTACGAGAACGTTACCCACAAGTTGACGAGTATTTTTTAGCTCATACACTATTGAGCTGGTAAGCAGACACCTTCCTCCTCCTTCCTCCAAACATCTTCACGAGTTTCTTTCAAGGATACTTTCCATAAAGTCTAATAGCATTTTTTTTACGTGGGGAAATGCTTTTATGCATACCCGCCCTAGGGGTAAGGCGGGTTATGTCGGGCTCGGTGCTGTTAAGATGGAAGAACAGCACCCATACCGACTAAACCTACCACGATGTCCCTTCATCAACAGCAGGTGGCAGGGTCACGGGTCTGCTTTTGCACTCTCACGCGAAAGTCTAATAGCATACCTTAACGTCAATGAGTCTGACAGCAAACGCAGCAGCGTCAGGAGCTGTGAGCTTCAGCTGGCAGGCTCTGGGCGCAGCCGCCGGCCGCACCAGGGTCAAGGCTAGGGCAGCACCTGCGCCCGAGTTGCTGCCCAACTCAGTGGAGTTTGTGCGCCCGCATAGTAAGCTGGAGCTGTGCCCTGGAACAATGGAAATGTCCTATTAGCTTTTTGGATGAAGGCCAAGTATGACTTCTTTAAGTACCTACTGCCTAACGAAGCAATGCTACTAGATGTTTGCACTTGATTTTCTGTAGATTGGTATGTGTATCTGTGAATAGTACAAGTTAGTGATCTTTATTGCAGTATTATAAGTTTTTAAAAGGAGCTGTACAGTTTTACTAGTATTATAAACGTGAAATTTTGTAATAATTTATGGATGTACGTTTGTTATTCATTCACGCCTAAACACGTGGTGAAATTTGGTAAAGATATAGCTTAGACCCTGGAATAACACACAGGCTACACACGGTACAGCGGGTAAAACCGCTGGAGTAGTTATCTCTAGTTATTTCTATTTTTGACTGAAATCTTTTTAAAGTCACCGATCACCGAATCAATATTATCTTTGTAAATATTTCTGAACATCGATTGTATAAAGTTATGAAGTTTCAAAACATCCTTATCTGATTCCAAATACTGAGTTTTGGCACTTACACGTAAATTACGGCCTACGACTACGATGTCGTGTCTTACGTCACCACTAGCTGTAATTATCACCTCACGGATTCTATCCTCTAGTAATTTGTTCGTTACACTTGGCTATAGTAGTCATTTTCTGCTTTTTAGTGCACACTGCTCTACTAAAATTATTTTACTTGAGCTCGCACTGTTGTCATTGTTCATAGTTCTTTGAATTCTGAAGAACTTGTATGTATTTTCCAAATTTACATATTTGAACTTTATAAGATATAAGATAAGATAAGAAACTCTTTATTGATCAACATATAAAATAAAATTTACAAATACAACAATTAAAACTAAAGGTGTATCAATTGGCGGTGTTATCGCTCAAAGCGATCTCTTCCAGACATCCGTGCAAGGAGAGGAAATATACACAACACTATTATAGCTCACCGCTACCCGCGCGTTTATCCGCTATAGGTCACCTACTCCTATGAATATTTGTGTTTTTCATATCTCAAAAATAATTAATAAATATATCCAACATTATTTTAATAAAATACTGAAAGTTATATTGTCACATTTATCCAATACTTCATTATGAATAGCGAAGGAAAGGTTCGCATTTTGGTCACAGCTTCAATAAGCGCTTATATTCCGACTAAGTCTCTTATCAGTAAATTATATTTTCTAACATGATCATGAGTTCCAAGTCCCATAGGCTTTAATTTTCTAGATATCTATTAATAGTGCCTATATTTATCTTGCGCAAGGTGTCATGCAACGACTCGAAAGCACGCAGACTACAAACAAGCCCAGAAACGCTGTATGCATTATAGATGTATGTTCTATTTTTATACGCTTTTTATAATGCGCCGTTGAAGAAATCGCGATTTTAACAGCCACTTGGGAGATATAAACTATTTTGGCTCACCATTTTACGATAACCTAGACACTGAAATCAAATGAGCACTTTCTGAAGTTGTTTACAGCATAAAAGTAATGTATAAAAAACTAAAATGGTCCCAAGTGGACACCTTGCGCGACCCCGAAAACATTTAACAGTATCTACAACACAAAGCAAGTTTTTCACGGTTGATTTTGCCTCAATAGTGTTATGTACAATTTATGTAACATAAGAAATGGTGTGCCAAGAAAACTTGCTGTAATTAGGTAATTAACAGGGAGTGAAACGTAATCAGATGCCTCACTGTTAACAATATTACGTGAATGTTAGACTTATCAGTGTGTGAGCGATTATGGAGAAAGTAAAAGGTAAATAAACTACAAAAATCAAGGGGCGTTCTACGCTTTCCGCCATAATGAATTATGTAGGCAAAGTTCGACTACTATTTTCAGGACCACCGATGTCTTAGAATATTTGATTTGATTTGTTTTTAATGCCTGCAAGAAATCATTACATTTTAGCAAAAATCATGTTTGAGCTTTTATAACATTTTTAAAGTTATATTTTTCAATCACTGCTAATCTTTGATCACTATTTAGCACTATATAAAGATGGAAAGTAATATCCTCCCTGGCCACACAGCACATAATAATAGTACAAGGATATTATAAACATAGTGTCGAAACACCAAGTGGAAACCGGGAGTGAAGTATATACATATACATACAGAATTGTAGATTGCTAACAATTTCTCGCAGCCCTTGATCTCCACAAGATGTGTGCTTTAGAATTACTGAACTCTGCGCTATATTAATTGACACTAGGACTCTAGGAAACGCTCACATTTATACCGAAGGTTACAGCAATTTCAATTTATTCTTAGGAGTTACATTGTAATTTATTGTTTTTATATTCTCAAGACTCTTTTAATAAATGTAATGTATATGAAGGTACTAAGGAACTTACGAAGTATCTATCACTATGTATTATGTCATATTTAAAGTAATATTTATTTAAATTAGACTTAGTATCTTAATAGAAACAAAATTAATATTTTCAGGAAATGTTCTAAAGGAAATCAAGGCATTTAATGGCCAATTAAAACAATATGAAAATCTGAAATACGTAACCCATTATAAGAATAATAATATTTACAGCAATGTTTGATGTTATTAAAGAAATACAGAAGCAAAAATTTTGAAGATCATGTTGGCACTATTGCTACTTCATCATCATTTTATGCTTGTAACTTTGCTTATATGATTTCTATTTATGAACCATTTCGCAAACAAATTATTTTGTTATTTACCAATTCATGTGATAATTATGTTCAAGAGGATGTGCAATAACCAGGTATGTGAAATCTACCTGCAATAACGTTTTTGCTTTAATTTGGCACTTAGAATGTAAATTCATGACGTTTCATCTTATTTGGATACTCAAACTTGTATTATTATGCTAAATCTTGTATATTTAATGCTAAAATCTTTGTTCAGAACTTGTATTGAGCGTCTACATTTATGTACATATTATACCATTATATTTAGTTATCGACGTCATAAAATGTTAAGTGGATACATGAAGAGTAGAGGTAGTTTTTTAATTCTTCCTTTTCTCATTGTAATTACGAATTAAAAATAGCCATTATTTTGGTTGAACATGTAAATTTTAACATTTATAAAGATTTAAATTAAGTGTTGGATATATTTGTGATTAAAATTAATAAAGAAGTTGATACTGATATGGAAGCGGTGAATCATTAAATGAATTTTATTAAACGCTTATTAGATAGAATGCCAGTGAATAAATTTATTGTCAAGGAATGATATTATGTAATTATTGTTGTTATTCAAGATCACGCATGAGTCAACTCTAATCAATAAGGAAATATATACCTAAACTAGTGGATGTTGCGTGGCTGTTGTTTTGAGGTTTCAAGTCTACGTCAAACTACCTAGTCTGGTTTGGTCTCCCAATCGAGTTCACTCTCTCTGTTTTAATTAACAAATTCTATAATTTTTCGGACCTTTTATACCTATGTAGGTATGTGTTTTTCTATTTATTAAGCAGCGTGTGACATGACAGTGTAGTTAATATAGTAGTCTTGACTAAAGAACTTTCAGATCTATACGATAGAGAAGAATTTAAACGAAATAAATACTTAAGTAAAGTAGATAAAAGAAATAAGTAAGTGAGCAGTTTAAGTAGCAAACTTTCTGTCTGAACCATAAGCACATAATACCTCTATTATTGTACATGTATTATGTATACGTATTCTAGTAATAGCTTTGACCCGGTGCGTTGTTTCCACAATTCCAAATACAATCATGAATCATGACATTTTAAATTCTGAAGTATTTTTTATTACACATAGATTCCTAGTTCCTAGAACAATTAAATATCAGGTTGGCACAAAAATAGCAACTTCATAACTCCATAAAAAGCAGGTGTTTATAGGGCTTAATTGGAGCAATTACCTATTGATGGATGCAGTTGTTTGTCTAAGGTACACATTGTTTAACTAGGTAGTTACATGGTGGCTGGTGGCGTGACCGAGGGCCGTCACGTGGGATGCCATGATTGCAGGAGAAAAAGGTTCATATCATACCATGCAGTTTGCTTTTCCAGGATCTAAAGAGATTAAGATTTCTAAATTTTTTTTTTCATTATAGGCAAGCCTTTGACCACGATCTCGCGTAATGTTAAACGACGATGCGGGCCGTAGATAGCAGCAGACTATACCTAGAAGGCGGGATAAATCCCTCTCTGGCTTCACTGAACATCATGCTAAAACACGGACACGGATTTATGTTCTTAAATTCGACTAGAAATTACTTTGATAGGTTTATTAAGATCTTCTGTTTTTATTTTTGGTTATTAATATCTTATGTTTTCTTTTACTTTAATATTATTGGGTCTTGTTAATTTTAGACAATTAGACCCTTAAAATTATTTATTAACCGATCTATCATTTATTTCTCATTGTTTATTATCTTAAGATCCTACTAGTGTAGTTTAAGATCCTATTTAGTGTTCTGGTTTCCGTAACTTTCATCTTCGTTGACCTCTACTTTCAAATTCATCTTAATGACAGTAGAAATTGTCCATTCAAGAATAAATGAATTATTAGCAACCCACACTGGACTAGTTAGCTTTTAAATGTTCTTGATTATTTCCTGTTTACTTCTCATTGATGACCTGTCTGTAAGGCTTGCCTGCTTATTCATTCACTTAACCTGATATTAATTGCAACTAGCTGCGCCCAGCGGTTTTGCACGCTGTACTTTAGCCTATGTATTATTCCAGGGTGTAAGCTATCTCTATATCAAATTTCAGCTCAATCGGTCCACCAAGTCGTTCGCTCAATTCTAAGCGTCGTGATGAGCCCGCCGTAGCTTTTGCTTGATAATTTGCCACCACATTTGTTAAAAATGAACTGGTCCACTATGTCATATTGTTGAAGGTTGAAGGTCTCTGCTGACTGGTATGGTATTCGCTCTATCAACGATCATTATCTTAGTTTTGGCTTGGTTATTCTTCTTGGCAAACGGGTGCACTATTTGCTAAATACCGCAACGGTGATTCCATAACACAATGTAACATGTACCTTATGTGAAGCATTACGCATCTTGATCTGCCTGTCCGTTAACCTATGCACATGTCGACATTCTGCACACACATTAGATAATGGACCCTGTGTAAACATGATGTGGCTTGCATGATAATCAGTTGTTCATACGTCTAAAACGAGGAATTTGCTGCTATCAGAAACGTCTTTTGCTAGTTTTATCAATGGATATCTTTACTCGTTGTCGAAAGGTTAAGTGATTATGTTTATTTTGATAGATTTTAAATGTTTTTTTTTTTTGTGGCAAATGCCTTTATTGAGAAAAACAAACTAACAATACTACAGCTACTACAGCAGTAAAGAACACTTTTATTAACCACAGATCGGCCACACCGATCTATAGAAAATCCAAGTGATTTGTTTTTGTTTTTTTTTGTTTTTTTCCAATGTTTTCTTACTAAAATTGACATGTTTATGTGCTTCCGAAATCAGGGCTGCCTTTTTACCTTCTACGGCAAAACAAAATGATGTTTTAGATTGATAATAAAAAAAAAACAAAAAGAATATAGCTACTGTTACACATGCTAGTTAATAGCATGCTTATTAGTATGCTCATTAGCATACTTGTTTCGAGCATGCTCTGCACCTGTCTGCATTTGCTAGATATAAGCATGCTAGTTTTAAGTATGCTCCTGAAAGAGCATGCTCAAAGCAAACACTCCGGTACACATGCCATTTTATAGCGTGCTCTCTCTCTGTCAGTGCAAACAAAACCATGGACAATCAAACAACCATTCAAAAATTATGAGATGAATAGAATTATTCTTTTGGTGGCGTTGCAATGCGTCCAAAAACTTCTCTCATATAGAAAGAAAAAAACAAGGAATAGGAAGATTTGGGTCCGTGATTGGCTAAGTAGAAGAGAAATCATTGGAGCAAGTACTCGATTGTTAGTCGAAATGCGAGAAGAAGATATTAATGGTTATTATATATTATATACTAGCATATATATTATTTACTAGCATGCTCAATAAGCAAACCTGTTCACACGCGCTAAAAGCACGCCCCCCCTCCGCCCGCGCTGCAGGTAGCATGCTCAAAAATCGCACGACCGTTGATTTTTGAGCAAACTCAAAATGAGTATGCTCATTATTAGCAATGTTTCGACACACATACTACTAAGTAGCAATTGCTCAAAAGTAGCATGCTTTCGTGCTACTAACTAGCATGTGTAACAGTAGCTTATATTTATCAACTTAAAACCCCATGGTTTATGAATGGAATCGATAAAATATTTTTAAGATACTTCAAGTTTGGTTTGATTAGTATTATTTATTATAATTAAACTTTATATGCCATGAAATTACAGATTTCTTTAGAATTCTTGGTAGACTTATATAGTATTAGTATTGTTCTCGTTTTAGACCCCCACAGCACAGCAAGGTGTGTGAAGTAGTCGCGACGTTTTGACTTCGTCTAGACTTACAATGTGTTCGCTAAATACAATACAAAATCTTATCTACTGATCAGTATCATTTGAAAACTGTTAGACTATTCTAAGTTCAAATAATATTTTATACCTATATGCGATCAGATGAACGAGACGAATTTGGGACAATGCCTGCCTATTTAAGTGAGTGTTATATACTTAGATATTCAAGAGGATCTAATGTTAAGTCCCCTTATTTTCCTGTGAAATTTACTTTTCTATGTGGTATCAATAAATACAAAGTTAAGTACTATAATATTATTTATCTTTATCTTACTCCATCTGTCATCAGTCATCACCTCGCCACCTTTTTTTTAAAGGTAACGTTTAAAGGTTTTAAAATAATTTATTAAAGACAGCTATTGAGCTAAAACTGGTTTATCTAAATTAGCAAAATCAACATTATGCTTATCGAAGGTCGAATTGTATTTTTTGAGATATTATGTATGTTTTATACGGCATTGACATTGGCTAAGCGAACGTGACAATCGCCTTTTGTACCACAAGGTTGGATCGAATCGTGGTCCAGACAAATAATTCTACCATGTCTTGAGATTTGAGATGGAAGATTTCATTTTTTTCAGCCCCTAATTGTCGTCTTTATTCCAAAAACCAGTGCCAAAAACAACAATAAGACGATAATTCAAAAAAAGCAAGGACCTGAACGATGTTTTTGTGGTAAAGGATGACGATAAGAATAGGTGTTGCGACTGTGCTAAATGTACCTTTAGTTTAGGCATCCTATGTTCACGTATTTGCCTTTTTTTCCAATTGATTTTTAACTACCGTGATTACATTTTTAAGATCAATTTTGGCATCAGAGAGAGGGTCAGACCCCATTTGAGCTTACTATGATGTAAACCACAAATCCTAAGATATTATTATATTATATACTTGAAATTTCTACAGTCGCAGCCATCGAATACGAAGAGACAACAGCCTCATAGAACCTGCCAGTATCCGCATTAGAGTCAGGCATTGTGTGCCAACGAACGGTCGGCCTCTGTAACTGTCCCGCGAGAATCAACCCATGGGAACACTGCGTCCCCGATACACTTGCTTAATGGGACCTGTGTGGAAATGCGGTGAACGTCATGGTTTATAGTTTGACTTACTTCAATAAATCTTCAGCTCTAACTTTCAGCTTAATATCACATTGTAAATAGATCTTAACAAGTTAGAAATTTGGTACTTACTTTTTTGTATTATTTACTAGTCATGATTATGTTTTCTTTTTGGGTTTATGGTACTAATGTGAACGTGTTAAAAGTATCACAATGTGAGTTTAATTTCGAATTTTGGTAAAATTGGGTTTTTTTTGTGTTGCTATATTTATTTGTTTGTTTGGTTGTTTTTTTCTTTTTTGGTATTGGAAGATAAGTAATTTGGTATTTTGTACAATATGCGTCTATTTTTTCAACCATATTATGAAAATCAAGTTTTCAGCAGTTGCAAGTTGATTTTTAGCTTCTTAAATTAAAGTGATTAACGTTTTTACTTTCCTTTTCGTAATAGTACTACCATATTAAATTATTATTACAAATATATTTATTACACATTAGTTAGCTTATGGTTTCACAATTAATATATGCATTACATTATTGGCCTTGTATTTTATCTGACTACTTATGATAAATCAAGGCATGGCCAATTGACCCTAGATTTGAAGTCAATTGGCAAAAAGTGTTGATATTATAGGTATTATTAGGTGTATATTTCTTGTTCTGTTTTTGAGCCATTTTGCACTTTTTAGGCGGGATCTACTTTTTTCAATTGAATTGCAAACATTTAAGTGTTTTGAAGGAAAAATTGTTTAGATTTTAGATGAGATTAGAGAACACTTTATTGAACATCATAAAAGTATTATTTATATATATAGTTAACTCAGTCCTCAGTGAGATTAATTTTCTTTGCAAATCGTTTAGGTAAATGCGAAAACTAAATCAACGCAGACCAAAAAATACAATGTATTTTTTTAATTAAAAGACTAACTGATTAAGTGTTATTTTAACATTGTCAGCTTTAGCCAAACGTTCAATAGACGACCGTGTTCATGGAAGCATGATTCAAAATTAAAATCTGCATGCGAAAATTCTAGAACGTTCAGCGACTAAATAAACTTGACTTTAATTGAATAAAGTTGTACTAGACCTACATAATAGATTGTTTCAAGGCGACAGCCGGCCTTTGCTTATCTTCCGATGCATTTCGTTTCCGTGCCACGCCTCGGGTGTATGACCCAAAGTACCTAATTGCTGATTTTCTGAATGAAATATATTATGTAGTTCCGACATTTAAACAAGTTGTTTTACATGACATTGCCAGAAAAGTCTATAAATTTGAGTAATTGAGATCCTTCCGCTGGCGAATTACTATGTACAGCATAAAAATGTCTTAGTATTTGGTATAGAAGGTACCCTATATTAATTCGAATAATTTTGTATATAGGTAATCGGTAATCCTAATTCATACCCTCATCTGTGCATGATTACAGCTCTCTAGGACTTTAGATTCTCCGTAAAGCCGCGGACGGACAGAAAGACGGACGGTAAGACGGACGGGAGTTGACTACTGTATCAACCCTAAAAAGCTTCTAAGTCCCACTAATATTATAAAAATATGTAGGTACCTATATTATGAGTGCATACATGGATGAATGTTTGCAAAGACTTCACGCTTCAATGGTTATTAAGGTGTCCAAATTCAAAACAGTTTATCTTAACAGCTCGTCACTAATCATCCCATAGATCTAGCATAGGTTACGCTAATCACCAAGTCATTAATAGTTTTCATTAAGCGAGCACTTGGCAGCCAGCCGGGGCGTGGTCAGACAATCTGTCTGCAGACGTGGGTTTTGGCAGAACTCTCGTTTTGTATACATTCTGGCGTGGAAATAGATCGCGCTCGTTACAGTCACCTGTGTTATTGTTTACGCGTTCGAGAACAATTGTGTTTTTAGTTTTTACAGGTTTTTTGTATTTCTGTTTTAATTTCAGTTACTTTTTGATGACTGAAGTAATTTTAACACACTGATATTTTATATATAGAGTATGTAAATATTTATGCATTATTTTGTGTGAGCTAAGTTGGTATTTAACTTTTTATGCCTGAATCGATTTGAGCCGAAATTTGGCATGAAGGCCAAATCTAGAAGACCATACCAAAGGTGGTCTTTCGACTAGTTAAATAAATAGGTAATAAATATAAAAGGAGTTTATACGTTAACGGGCTACACTAATGACACTGCTGGTGCCAAATCCTAAGTGAAAAAGGAAAGGATGGAAGGGTGGGAAGGATCCTAAGTGTGAAAGGTCTTTTGGCCTATCTACATACTTACAGGAGGTTCAGTACAACAAGATCCGAAGCTAACGACTGCACCGTGACTTTTTCGTTACGTTAAAGTAAGTAGTTCATAGATCTCTTTCTAAGAAACAGCATTTTTTCCACGATTTGAGAGTTCGCAGAGAAAGTTGCTCAAAATGTTGTCATAAGTATGATATTTATTTTAACCAGTAGGTAGTTATTCCTTAATAAATAATGCTGAAGTAATTGGATAGTCTTATACCTATAGGGTAAAATATTTTTTATTCACTAATATAGGTATATACCTACAGACTCGCTATAAAAAATGGTGAGACACATATTTTAATTCAAATCTTAAAAACTTGTAGTAAATGGATAATACCCTTTGACCATAACCTAATAACGCACAATTTTGTTGAATTAGACGATAAATAACGTACACTATGATATGCAAAGTTTTAGCTTTATTTTTTTATTTCTTTACAGTTTATGTACTCTTCCTGCATTCAATAAGTACCTAGTTATCTAGTAACTAAGCGTAATTTTCAGGCGAGAGTAGCTTTTGGTTATACATATTATTATGTAGTTAAGTAGTGGAGAAGGGACTATGGGGTCCCATATCCATTGTGGGGCGGGTCTAATGTGCCCAGTGGGAAAGAGTGGCCTGCATGCATGAGAAAAATAAAAAGTAGGTAGCACAAGAATCGTGTCTTCAAACATGACATGGCCAAGTGAGAATTCTACTCCCTAACTACGTACATGTAAAATGTCATTTTAAACCAAGTTACTATTAGCAATAAGACCTAATTTTAATTAACTCAGACGTCATTGTTCTCCGGAGTCTCTCCATCATTGTTTAGTCAGGTGACAGGTGTGAATTGGGCTTTACCCATTCAATTTCATACAATAACTTTAATATATTTCAGTACATTTTCTTAAATGAAAGTAGACTTTTAGGTTATGTTTTATGACCCAAAAAGAGGTAGACGCGATTATTCTGTTTATTTAAGAAAAAAAAACATTCATGTAACCCATGGCAACTGGCAACCTATTTACTATTTGGCAAATAAAAACTCGTTCATTCCGGCGCTAACTTCTAAATTTAAAAATAAAAATTAGATGTATTACTCACCCAATGTGAAAAGATTCAAAACAAGAAGCGAAAACACAAATCCTCTCAACATTTTCGAATAATTACAAAAACATACCCACAACACGTATTAATAAAAACTAAAGTTGTTTGCATTGTGCTTAATGAAAAGACCAGCGAAGCCTTAAACACGAGAGTTTAAAAAAAAACTTTTCACATCACTGTTTTATTGAGAAGAGTTTAGCACTGGCCGTGTGTGACTTCTTTTATTTTTTTTATAAGTTCGATGTTTGTAGGGAACATTTTGGCGCGTACGGAGGACGCGACGCGACCGGTCGCTTGCGTGCGTCAAGCAATACTTGCCCACCTCTTGTCTTGCTCAGTGTTTGCTGCGCTGGTCACGTCACCCGCGCCTTCGCTCCGTGTCCTCTCACTCGGAACGTAACAACGTAACGTCACTGAGTTTTATAAAAAGTACGATTAAAATCAGATCAAAACCAATTAGATTTATTAAGCGGGTGATCCACACAAAAATCTGCGCACTTAAAGGCTTATTACACCTGCCTAAATTTAGAAGCCTAAATTCAGTCGCCACTGAATTTAGTCAAGTGTAATCACATTTAGCATCCTAAATTTAGAAGAAAGTATCGTGCATCCTAATTTAGTCACTGAATTTAGTGACTAAATTCAGCCAAGTGTAATAACCACTTTATGCGGTTTTGCTCGCCAATGGATCACTCGCTTTATGTACTTACTACGTTTTCGTTCTCAAGCTTTTATCCTTAAGGGAAACTGGGTAACAATGAATTACGTTTTTCCTAACGCTATAAATTACTATACTCTTTGTATCTAGGAATTAATTTTCATGCATATAAAAAAACATTACATTATTGAAGCACAAAGGGAGCACATCATTTGGGCGCTAACTTCAATAATTACTCGTTAGTGAGGCATTTAACAAAAAATGGGAAATTATTCATAGTTCCCCAGGACTGGGTCACTATGAATAATGGCTAGGGTAAAAAACATGAACCTATGGGGTACAATGAATTTTAAAATAAATATGTATTATGAGGCACAATAATTGAAACTCACTTAAGTGTGCCTTCGAGAATAACTTTCTTTTATTAATTGAAGATCAAATTGTGTTTAACTCTTAACGCTGTAACATAAAAATCACATTTATTTATTAAAAATGTAATTAAAAAACAATCTCTTCTCAATTATAATTTAAATCTTAAAAGTATAAAAATCACGTTTTATACAACCTATGTCTAATAAATATATGAAAGGAATGCCTGACTGAGTACTGATTGACTGATCCATCAAGTCAAAGCTCAAACTGCGGAACGGATAGGGTTGAAATTTAAAGATGTTGAACATAATATCGACGTTGTATCGATATGCCGTTGCCCGGTTTAAGCTGAAACCTTCCAGCATCCCGAGGCTTTAGCGATTTGGTGGTCCACCATCAGTTTCAAGCATGAACGTTCCATGAATATTTTTTATCTGTAGATGTTCAGAGACGTGGACGCGTCATGAACTCTCTGGATATCTACAAATATAAATCATTTAGGTATCAAAAATAAACTCGTATCTGGCGCTTCGCCGGCCGCTGCCGCAGCACGCTCGCTTCGCTCGCTCGGCTCGCGCATTGTGGTCACTGTTCAAACCTAACCTAACCAACAGATTTCGGATTTTCCAGATCTATAGTTTATAGGTTGGCAAGTCTAATTGTACCTAACTCTATGGTAACAAGCATTGTCACTGTCAACATCGACCAATCAGAGACCAGTGTGTTATTTTCCGTATTTTAAAAAAGCGTAAAATTAAAAGCTCGTCTGTGATTGGTCGATCCATTTAGAATCAATTCATCTCGTTTGGAATCCTGCGAAAGTTTATAAATTTCCTAAAAAAATTTAGGAAATTTATAAACTTACGAATCTTGTTATTTTCCGGTGACATATATATTTGATTTATACCAGTACTTACTGCGGAAGCCTAATTTGCGCGTAGCTTGACTAGCGCGGTGCCTGTGTGCTGTGTTAGCCTATTTATTGTATGTGTTCAATACAACTTACAATGTGTTAGGAAGACGCTACAGTTTTTCCATAGCACCAGATCACCGGTCCAAAAATAAATATTACGGTAGTGTCAAGTGGGAAATTATTTCCCAATATTTGAATAAGGGTTAACACCTCATCGCAGTAGTCAATAGACCAGTCATATCAAACCTTTGTACGCTATTTGAGGATCCATAAAACAAGAGTTTCGTGGATATACACACCTTAATGACTGAATTTCGAATACCTACAAAAATATCACCCTAGCGAGCCCTAGCGCGGTACAACTTCAGAAAATGTCGCCAAAACTACACTGAGGATGTAATTTTCGGTAGTGGGCAAGGGGTTATGTGGTGCAGATGTTATTCTGGATCACCGAGCTCGAATCCCGGTCACACCAATGACTATTTTTAGTTATCTATGTGCGGTTTTTTCACTCGCTATACTGGTGGTAGGCTTCGGCCGTGGCTAGTTACCACCCACTAGACAAAACCTTGTCGCCAAGCGGTCATTACGACTGTATTCCGGCATGATGTTCAGTAAAGCCAGGGAGGAATTTATCCCGCCTTCTAGGTTTAGTCAGCTACAATCTACTGCCGCATCGTCGTTTAAGATCAGGCGAGATAGTGGTCTAAGGCTAAACTATAACGAATAAAAAAAATCGTTTACGAGGTTTGGCGGTACTTTGCAAATAAATACAAATAAATCAAATAAGGGATTAGCTTGTGTACATCATACGCAGTGATGACATACGGAAGAAGCTTCTGGAACTACAGGATCTCAAGTCTCAAGTAAGAAGAAGCGGTGAACATTGTTAAAGCTTGCGAGGCAGCAAATGACGCTATCAGCGCTGGACGATCAGAAGACGGAAGGTGGAAAAGGCGCAACGAACGCTCCGAAATTGCTTCCAGTCTGGGTACCTCTGCTTCTGTACCTACAAGACTGTTAAACCATACCAGCCTTAGACTTAGAACTTGTGATAAATGTGAACGCACGCATGGGGGAAGCATTACGCAAATTCTGTGTGCAACATTCGCGGAGAACGAGGCCACCTAATAAAAATGTGCCATCTTCAACCAAATAATTAGATTATAATGTGCCTTATTATTATATAGAAGACAACGTTATCCTCGTATGACAAGAACAAGTAGCGATGATGATGATTATACTAAATTTGCCGGAAGCCTCCAAAGATGGATGTCCACTTCAATGTAGGGTACTGCTGGCTGCTGCGATAGAAAAATATCTTAAATCGATGCTGCTGCGTACTGCGTTTGTTATTTTACTGATATTAAATTAATGAGGAAGTTTGATATGTGGGTTAGCGATACCCAATAGGCCCTCTGGAACCTGGAAATAGTTTCAGAGAAGCTCGAAGTTAACATGAATATAATATTATAATATTTAATTTTGTACATTCGCAAATCATCTTACCATTAAGCGTAAAATTAATGAAAAAAACAGCTATGACATAGACATTTATACTAAATTCATATTATTTGACAGTTGACAGTGACATTACACAAATGACACGTAAACAAACAATAGTCAAATTCCGAAGGCCAAGTTTTTTTAATTTATTTATTTAAAAATTACAACATTTATTGAAATAAATGATTATGTAGTTTTTGTGTTGTTTAAATATTTTTAATTTATCTTAGTCTTCACACTAATTTATCTTTTAGTTAATTTTCTTCAAAATGAATTCCACTAAGAGTTTAGTTAAAGTTTTTACAAGTTGTTGTTCAAGTGCTTTTCTGATGGAAATATTAATGGCAAAGACACCAGAATCTGCAAATTTTATTACCTTTCTTCAATTCTTTTCCATCACACTTTATGGATTTGTTACTATTGCAAAATTTGGCACCGTGAGTATGCAGAAACTATACTTAGTAGGTATAGTACCGTAGACTGTAGCTACCTGTTTTGCAAAACTTCAAAAAAGTTAATTTATTGTAATGATAATATTTTTGCTTTTTATATATTTTTTTGTGCTTGAGCTCAAATATCTCGTTTCAATAATATCGAAATGCGTAAATTTGGTGCCTGTTTGTTATCATGCTGAAACTACTGAACTCATGATGAACATCATCTTGCCCCCTCCTTTACCAACAAAATTACTGGCCCCTCTGTCAGGATCACACCAGTAATACCTGCACAATAATGATGCTCGGTGAAAGAAAAACTCAAGCAAGTTAATTATAATGTACATGGTTATTGGTTATTCAGTTTATTAGTGAATAAGGCCTTATTGGGGAAGTCATAGGCCATGATTTGAGTGCAATATAATATTATGTTGAGCAGAAATTAACGGTTTAGATTATTTTCTAAAATTGGGATAACATTTTAAACGCGGAATGGTGAAACTCATTATTGCGCTCAAATCATGGCCAATGATCTCCCCAAAAAGGTCCTTTTTCAGCATTAGCCAATAACCCTGTATATGTATGGAGGCAGCTGGATGAGTACTGCAAGAGACAGGGGAGAATGGCAAAATCAAAGGGAGGCGTATGCCCAGCAGTGGGCAATTGAAGGCTGATGATGATGTATAAACAATTCGTATTTATAACTATAATAGTACTTTTTCAGGTAAGTCCTGCAATACCAATTCAACAGTATGCAATATTAATAGCTTTGTTTTTTGTTACAAGCGTGGCCAATAACTATGTTTATGCTTTGCATGTGCCGTCTACACTGCATATGATTATACGGTAATTTATATTCATTTTTAATATATCTTTTTTTGCCATCAGTCTGCTTTCATTAGATGTGATAATTACTCCTGCTGTTGAAAAGTCCCAGAAGAATAAACGGATAACTGCAAATACTCAACTTTACAGGAAAAATAATAAACCTATTTTTTGTTAGAACATTTGTTCCAGAAACCTAAACTTTTAAGATGTATAACTTTTTTATTTATTACAAAAAAATGTAAGAAAACACACACTACTGCTCAGGCGGTAGAATAACTGGCACTGTTGGGGTACCCACCTAGTCAACCTCCACGACTAACCTCATAAGTCACCTGAAATATTATAATTTCATATTCCAGTTCTGCATCATCACCAGCCAGCATGCTCGTATACTGTTACACAAAGAAACAAAGACCTAAGCTGCACAATGCTATCGGATCCATCCTGATCAGCTCCGGCGTCACTCTGGCCATGTACGGCGGAGCTCCCACTGAGCAGAGTAGGGGGAAGCTCTTGTATTGGTGTGTTGGAGTGACCATACTCCTCGCCACTCTCATCACCGGTGCCTATACGGGCTTGCAGCAGGAAATGTTGTATGCTAAATATGGAAAGCATCCTAATGAGGTAATGATTATAATATACTAGCTACGCCAAGCGGTTTTACATGCAGTACTATAGCCTATGTGTTATTCCAGGGTCAAAGCTATCTGTATACCAAATTTCAGCTCAATCGGTCCACCCGTTTAGGCGTGAAATAGTAACAAACATCCAGACATCCATTCTTACAAACTTTCACATTTATAATATTTAATATTATAGTAAGATTGCAAAAGTGCTTCAATGTAGCCTATTTGAATACTTAAATGAGTTTTGAGTTTGAGATTGCAGCTTTATTAATTGAACTCAAAATTTGTGTATTGGTTGACCCTGAGAATAAACAACTTTATAAACTGTTATTCACTAAGACTTTTTTTTACCCCCGACACAAAAACGACGGGGTGTTATAAGTTTAACGTGTCTGTCTGTCTGTCTGTGGCATCGTAGCTCCCGAACGGATTTTGATTTAGTTTTTTTGTTTGAAAGTAGAGTTAGTCGAGAGTGTTCTTAGCCATATTTGGTGGAAATCGGTCCAAGATGGCCGCCGCTACAAAATGGCGGATTACTTTTTTCTTCCACGACCCCCTCAATATGGGTATCAAATGAAAGGGCTTAACTAGTAAAATACAATCCACTATATAAAATTTAAAATCCAAGATGGCCGCCACCGTAAAATGGTGAATTACGTATTGCGTTGGGGTTTTTTTAAATTTAATTCACTTGTTGCAGATGCTGTTCTACACTCATGCACTGCCTATGCCAATGTTCTTAGGCATCCTACCTCAGATTAGAGAAATGTCTTCCACTCTTTCCGCTGACATCTGGGTGCTAATAGCTCTAAATATTGTGTCACAGTTCTACTGTACTCGTTCCGTCCACCAATTGGCTGCTATCGAGAACCCTGTCACAGTAACTTTTATGCTAACCCTGAGAAAGTTCCTCTCCCTTTTAATTTCTTCGATACTTTTCAAAAATAATCTCACTATGTTTCACGTGGCTGGTACAGTGCTAGTTGCCGTTGGCACTTATGTATATTTTGATTTTTTTACTCGGAAAGGGCAAAGACCAGTCAGCTTAAAAGATAAATAATTTTTATAGGCTTTATATTTTATAGTTCCTAATGTTAAAGTGAAATATTTATTACGTCGGTTATACAAAGTATTATTATTTATTTATTTTTATAAATCTTAACATTTTTTTTTTTCTAATTTACAAAATGAAATATACCCATCTGTACGTAATAATTTTAACCCGTTTTGTACGTATTAATTTATTGTAATCTCGTTAGAATATAATGTTACTTAGGCCTTTTTATAAGGCATATTATTGTGTAAGATATAATTATATAATATAGATGGCAGTTGTTATTTTGTTATACATATCATTTTTATCGACAGCTATTTTCAAATATTTAGGTAATACATATTATGAACTAAAATGTGCCTATCGCCCTGCAAATTGTGGAATGAGCTTCCGCCCGCGGTATTTCCGATGAGCTTTAACATGGGACTCTTCAAAAGGCAAGTGAATAGAGTCTTGAAAGGTAGGCAACGTACCAGCGGTACCCCTGGTATTGCAGGTATCCAGAGGCGACGGTAGCCACTCACCATCAGGTGGGCCGTCTGCTTGTTTGTCACCTATTACATTAAAAAAAAAAAAGATTATATTACAAAGTTTGAAGTTCGTTTTTTATATATTTTTTAATAATAATTATAATTTACCTGTATAAGTGCAATATTTAAACATTACAATATTATGTACCTATATGAAATACCAGGTTGTGGTTGAAATAATTATAAGGTTGTTTTATCTACAGTTTACTTATTTTATTAAATGCATTGTGTTAATATATTGATTTTTATTACCTATATACCTACTTTTCGAAAAGTGAAATTGTGCCCATGGGCCTAATTGAAGCGGTCCATATCTGAAACGTCAATACCGCATCTTTCTATTTTTTTAAATAAGGAGTATATCCTTTTCAGGCGGTCCCATTATATTGTATCCATAACTCAAGGGGTTTTCAGAAAATGTACAACAGTTTGGAATAAAATTCATGATTATTAGCTTAAATTTTTATTTAGTCAACTTAAAAAAAGAGTTACATAATATATGTTTGCAGTAGTTATCTACAATAGCTTTATCCGTAGCAGGAAAGGTATTTTTAGTTATACAACAAAAAATTGCCTATAAGATAATTGATAATGACGATTTTAGAAAAAAAATCAATTACACATACACACAGACACATTCACTTCATAAACTTATATATTACATTTTGTCCCATTGTACAAGATTATTTGTTCCGTCTTATTTTGAACTGCATTTAATATCTGCAAATAGAAAAAGGTACTATTAATTTTCTAATTTATAAAAGTCTGTAATGGCTCAACTAATTTTTATGTTTTTTCAAACAAACAAAACTCCGGAAAATCCATGCTTATAATGCATGATCCATGCATGAGGGTTTTAGCAATATTTGCTACCTCAGGCTGTTTCTTTTATCCAGCCTTCTAGGTTGAGGCTGCTACCACTCAACATCAGGCGAGATGTTTAGTAAAGCCAGGGAGGGATTTACTCCGCCTTCTAGGTTTAGTCTACTATCATCTACACATTGCACTTAAGATCAGGCGAGATCGTGGTCAAAAGCTAACCTAAATAATTTTTATTTGTTAGATAAAATGAATACTGAATACCTATTTAATTAAGAAATGAAATATGAGAAATCACGAGGAGTTAACCCTTTAACCGCCCTATTTCGTTACATTCATTATTCTCCTAACGCCAGCGTAATAATCAATTTATGAAACTTGACGTGAAATTACGTGTGTGGCGCTTGGAGCACATCTTTCATATCCCGACATATTACGGTGATGGCGGTTAAAGGGTTATATATATAAACTAGCTTACCCGGCAAACGTTGTTTTGCCATATAAATAATTTCCTAGTAATTTCTAGTGTAGACAAAAAATAGCTTACTTATTGCAAGTATGTATGTATGTTAGAATGTGTATATTGTATGTATGTAAGAATGTGGTATATGCGTGAAATAAGCATGGAGCGCTGTGAACGATGAGGGAATATAAAAATAACAAAAGGCAAACATTATTTTTAAGTTATTATAATTTAATTTATTAAAATGATTAAATTACTAAAATGGCTATTAAAAAATAAGGGTTGATCGTAGAAGGGTGAAAATTAAGGATTGTATGTATTTTTGTATGTTGTATCATAAAAAAATAGAAATTAAAAATTTTGTCTAAATAATAAAATAAAAAAATTTAGGGGTGGACTACCCCTAACATTTAGGGGGATGAAAAATAGATGTTGGCCGATTCTCATAGATACCGGATAAGCACAAAAAATTTCATCAAAATCGGTCAAGCCGTTTCGGAGGAGTATGGCAACGAAAACTGTGACACGAGAATTTTATATATTAGATGGATATTTTAACTTTTAAAATGTGCAATAGTGGCGCCTCGCAATAAGGACTCCTTTCGTGAAAAGCACTCTACCTGTTCTTGCTGTCAGATCGCGAGCGCCTGTCAGGAGAGCGCGAACGTCGCACGGATGGCGAGCGGCGACGGACCGAGGGCGAGCGCCGCGGAGACCCAGAGCGACCGCGCGAGTACGACCGGCGGCGCGGGCTTCGGCTGCGAGACCTGGAATATACACGGGAATTATGTACTCACTGTTGCACTCCCAGTGTTGCGCACAAATTAACTACAACCTAACTCTGCCTGCTTTCAAATAAAGAATAATTGAACATATTCCAGATTTTTTTTGTTACATATGAAACTAGGTTATGCTCGTGGCTTGGCCCGCATGGCAAAATCCTTTCTTAGCGGAGGTCTACGTCATAAAATTCCAAAAATGTTCCATTTCAACCCAATCCGTTTAGCGGTTGAGGTTGTGCGTTGATAGATCAGTCAGTCACTCTTTCCTTTTATATATTTAGATACTTTGCTATATTTTGTGATAGGTTCATGATATAGGCAGAGTTAGGTTTTGTTTATTTATAAAGTGTAAGATTTAATTCACTCAATTTTGCTGTTGCAAGAATTTGACGTTAATTTGTGCGAATGTTAACTGTATGAAATCAGAAAAAAACATTTCAGTAACTACGTCAAACATCGTGAGCTGTAAAGTAATAATGACCAAGTTGTAAACCAATTAAACTTGTTTTAAAACTTGGACACAAACTTATGCAGCTGACTGTACTATAATCGCCAATTATACTCGGGGTTACCATTTGTGGTCTTTTTTACTTTTGTATCTTTTCATCATCTCACCAAACATTTCTCATAGATATCTTACTCCCCTTTGATAAAATGTTAAAAAATATCAATAAAAAATATGTCTCGTTAAAAATACCTCAACGCCATACACTAGTCTAAGTACAAGGTAAGGTAAGGTTCTAAGTATAGGATATCAAATAGTACCGAGAGATGGTGAGCCGTAGGTGGCGCGTCGGTTGCTGTGAGGCCGAAGGGAGAATATCGAGGTGATATCTTCAGACGGCGTTAATTGGAAGTTTCTAGAGTTTGGAATGTAGCCGGTGCCGTAGAGCGTCAGAGCTACGGTTCACGCATCCAAGTGGGGAAGTGATGGGATTAGGTGACGGCCGCTACGAGTATATTTAGGGAGCTGAAGAGTTTCGGTGCGCGTTGTTTGGCGAGCTGTTGGCAGTTGAAGTCGTCGTTCGCGGATGTATTGGCAAACGTGCCGTAGTGGTGAAGAGATGTGGTGAGGTCGTTGGTGTGTTGGTGGTTTGTTGATAATATGGACCTGCAAACGTTCCAACACCCACCACGTTTAGTATCTCCTTCTATACATACTTTACATCACTGTTTAATACATTTACACATTTATATATAACACACATTTTAGGATAAAATCAGACATAACAAAATACTGTTTGTATAATAATTGATTATGAAAGAACTTTTGAAGAGAAATGGTAAACTGCAATTTCCATTCACTTAGGTACTCCATCTCAAATTTCTACATTATATTATGGGCTGGTTTAAACCTGAGCAGTATTCATAATGGAAACAAAACTGCATAGAAATAACCTGTGCATTTCTATGCAGTTTTGTTACACTATAATGAATATTGCTCAAGTCTTTTAGTAGCAATACCTAAGTAATATTTGTAACATGTCGTGTATAATTAATTAATCTTTAGTTCAAAATATAAAGTAATACAAATGTGTAAACAGTGAAACAATAGATATAAGACAGAGCTCAGGTGTAGCATATATAATGCATACCTAGAGTACCTGCGTTCGCGTCTCGTACGACCGTTGGACATCTCAACACGAATCCGTGTCCCGCAGCAGCGTCTGAGGATAAAAACAGAAATCTAAGTAAATAATTTTCAACAAAAGTAGATAGATAGATAATACTTTATTGAAACACAAAAGAAAATGTACAAAAACAACTTAAAATTATAATATAAAACAAAGTGTTACAATAGATATCAGTCAAATCTTTTTAATTAATATTAATTTCAAAGTGGGGAATTCCCAGTACTGGCAATGTAAAAGTATCAATACTGCAAGCCCTAGTGGTGGCCAATGAGTTATGTGATGCAGATGCAATTCTAGATCACAGAATTTTCAAACAAATTTTCACTCTTCGAATTTTCACAATTTGAACTCATGTTAATTTTATTGATTGCTATAATGTAGATATTTTAGGTGGTCAAGAGTAAATTAGTTACACCTCAATCAGGCCGCTGTTTAGTCATAAAAGAGTAGCAAAGAGCAGTTATCATACAAGTGCTTTTCGATTTCCAAATAAGTGTTAAAATAAAAATTATTTATTGTGAAATGACTTGTGGACAACATACATGTGTTATTTTTAAATGATAAGGCTAGTTTGGTAATAACTATTGTTCCCCATTCCAAGACAAATGGCATTTACAGTAAATGCCACATCACAGTCCTAGATTGGAGGTACCATTCTCTAGCACACTTATGACTCAAGCGCTTCACATTGAATATGAAACGGATCTAAGGAGCGTGCAAAACCAATAATAAGTTACAGGGATTTGAACCCGGTGCCCTTGGATTTAAAAGCCAGTTATTGTACAATTATACCAGGATAGTACACAGAAATAGGTTCAAAAATTGTGGTTAGGTTAGAAAAAGCGAGAAATTACACTGCTTTACTGTTTTTATAAGAAGCCCTATCGCCAAAATGGGTCAAGGAGAAATCAAAATGGCGGATCATGAATATTCGATAGCAGAATGTAGCATGATTTTAAATAAAAATAGATTATCACTTACGTTCCATCTAAACCTCGTACAGAATCTTCAGCATCCCGAGGGTCTTCGAACTCAACGAAAGCAAAACCGGGAGGGTTTCGCGCCACCCACACATTCCTGATGTTTCCATATTTCGAGAACACTTTCTCTATATCGTATTTAGATGCATTTGTTCCCAAATTTCCGACGTAGACTTTGCAAGAGAGATCCCATTCACGATAGCGAGACATCTAGAAAATAGAACGTGGTAAAAATTATTCCCACGAAAGCATCGATTTGTGACGCCATGTTGTTCACGAAATATATCGCTGCTTTCGCAGTTTTTTCATTTTATGGTTTTTGAAGCATATTGTAGCGTCAGCGTACTTACTTTTAAATATTTATCACTATAGGTTTATTCAATAGATAAAACGTAATTATACTGATTTTAAATTATTAATTTCAATTTTAGCAGAACCTTTCACCGCTCACTCACTGACGCACTTTGTAAAGTAATACCAGTTGAATATTGAAATTACCCTTAAATGCAATATAATATAATGCAAGTACATTACATATACACAAAATTAAAAACTAAATTACAACGTAAAACTTATTCTACCTCTAAATTATAATTAACTAGGGATCAAATCAATATAGGATTTAATTGTAGTAATTAAATCATATATTGATTTGATTCTATTAAAAAAATATCTACCTGGCCGTACACACACTCCCGGGCCCTGGGCGATAAAAAAAGTCTCAGATGAAGTGCGACACAGGAAGGGTGTTCGCATGCTAAGCAGTGCTTGTTAGTAATGTTTTAGTTATTTTAAACATGTTTATTTCATAACTATGGGCTTTTTAGTGATATTATTATCCCAATGAAAATTAATATCAAGTTACACATAAAAAAACCGTGCCGACTAACAATAAACTGTGTAAAAATGAAAATTTACACATTACTACAAAATTCTATATTGATAAGATGGTTTAATATTTCAATTTGTATTTTTCCTTTAAATAATGGAAAAGTCTTAATCTGGTAACCCAAAAAATTATTACCACAGACAATGACCACAGATTGAATAAAGTATGATCTACACTTATATACTTCATTTGTGGTCTACACCACAGATCAGCAAACACGATCAAGCTATAAATCTATTTTTTAAAATTTGATGTCACTGTCAGTCTTCTATGACAGATGACATTAATGACAACTGATAGGCAGCTATTTTTCTCAGAAAAAGACGGAATGTTAAATCCGAATTTATTCAATTTCACAATATTATCGCACAAATAGATCGAAAACTATTAACAAAATGGACGTAGTTGGCCTTCTGAACAATATAAACGATAGATCGAACATGTTTGCTGTGAAAACGTGGACTGCCGAATGGTCAAACAATTTTCAAGAGAACCAAGTCAGTATTTTATTGATTTTTATATTTTCTTTGATTTTTACACTATTTCTGATATAATTCTTTTAAATTATTTTTCTATTTGTATAACAATAATGATTTAAGCTATTAATACTAAGAGTTTGATTCATTTGTTTCGTAATAAAGTGACAACATCCTTGAAACCAATGATAAAATATTTAGTGAAGTCTAAACGCGGATATTTTTGTACGTGGAACCTTGAAGTTTTTCGCAAACAAATATCACACACAGTAAAACAATCTTCATCATTAATTAACTGGGAAAAACCTTTTTCAGAAAATTCTAGGTACCTACAGCTTACCTATACTTATTTAAAAACATCTGTTGCAAACAAAGAACTTATTATAAAAGGTTCTTTAAATTTTAACCAGGCTATAGGTATTAAAAATACTTATATCATGTCTCCTACTGAAAAATATAATAGTGTTATTTTATGAATTTGGAATCTAAGCTATTAACTTTTTGCCTAGTTGGTTCATAGGATATAAGCTATTAACTTGTTGCACTACTGAACCAACCAACTGGTTCAGTAGGAAACCTACCACAGTAGTTAGAACATTGTCTACTGACCTAGCTCATCTGTGGCTCTCAAGGAAATTGTTTACTAATCATTGCTGTAGCTATCAGTGTATTGTTAACTAGGGCATGCCGTAGATGTGTCTAACTTCTTAAACTAGCATCTGTGTTAGTGTAAACTAAGTGATTTGTATAATTTTGGATATGAAGTACCAGTATTACTTGGTAGGTCAAAAATACACTTTCCCCTTCACTTGAAACAGTTTTAGAGTAAAGAGGTAACAAAAACAAATAGTTGCATTCATGTTTTTGTATCTATATAGCTCTTGAACACAGGATAAACCCAGAGTTTTAATAGACGTAAACATAAAAAGTTGTACAATTAAAAAAAATATTTTTTGTGTGTGTATTTTGTAAGAGTTGTGTATTTTTTGGTTTGTGAGTCAAATCAAAACATTGCAAGTTAAATATATGCTCGTAAAACAGCCAAAACATAACACACTAAACTTGCTTGGTGGCCACGCGTATATGGAAACCCTTCCTCTATTCAGCGCCAGTATGGATCTGGGATGCGGGAGCTTTTAAACGACAAAACATGCAGTTTGAGAGTTTAAATGCTACCCTACTTTTAGTTCTGACATGCGGGAGGGTTTACGTACGCAATATTACCATTATAGATTGGAAATCCTTCCAGTATTCAGCACTCAAGTATTTTCGATCTGCGGAAACTTTTGATATTGAATGTTTAGTGTTTGTTTGCTACTATTCTTGTAGTTCTGAATACTGAATGAGACGGCATTGTTAAGGAAATGTAATAAAAAAATACGACAATAATATAATTATTCTATAAACTTTTATTTGTTTTTATTATTGATACTAAATATGGAATATGGTATAATCGTATATATCTAGTACAGATCTTGCAATACAAATTTTAACTAGTTTTGACTCAGTTTGAGTTTCACACTCATATTTGGGGTATAGGTTATTATGGTACCATAGAGTTGATCAGATGATGACAGTAGTTATTGGTGAGTGGATATTAGGTGGGTAGTTGGTTTGGACCCGCGCGCACTTCGTGGCGCGTAAAACAGTCTACAAATACTACCTACATTTAGTCATTCATTTATTTCTAAAATTAAATGAAATTGAAATGAATTGAATAAAATAAAATAAAAAAGCAGCAGCTAGGTATAACTAGCGAAATAAATGAATGACTAGGTAGGTAGTATTTGTTGACTGTTTTACGCGCCACGAAGTGCGCGCGGGTCCACTAGTTACACACACACAAAAAAAGTTACAAAAAACCGCATCAAATTCCGTTGCGTAGTTTTAAAGATCTAAGCAAATATACGTCAGACAAGCGTTTTAGTCAAACAGATTTAAATATTACTCTGGAAACAATCCCCGAGTTCAGATCGATAAATTTGAAAGAGGTGTGAGTTGTGTATACGTTATTATGGTACCACCGAGTTGATCTGATGATGACGGTAGTTGGTGGGTAATAGGAGTAGGAGTAAGAGTCAGAGTTATAGTTGAAGTAAGAATCAGAGTAAGAATCCAGAGTCAAGAGTAAGAGTTGAAGTAAGAATCAGAGTAAGAATCCAGAGTCAAGAGTAAGAGTCAGAGTAAGAATCCAGAGTCAAGAGTAAGAGTCAAGAATAAGAGGTAAGAGTCAAGAGTAAGAGTCAAAGTCGAGAGTAAGAGTCGAGAGTAAGAGTCGAGAGTAAAAGTCGAGAGTAAAAGTCGAGAGTAAGAGTCGAGAGTAAGAGTAACAGTAAGAGTAGTAAGAATAAGAGTAAAGTAAATCGTTTTTATTTTAGAAATAAATGAATGACTAAAGGTAGGTAGTATTTGTAGACTGTTTTATGCGCTACGAAGTGCGCGCGGGTCCACTAGTTATACGTAAACTTTCCTCTTGAATCACTGTCTACAGTCTACAATACTATACAGACATGCGTTTTCATCAAACAGATTTAAATATTACTCTGAAAACAATCCCCGAGTTCAGATCGATCAATCTGAATCTGAATAGCGGAAGGGATTAAAGTCGCAATCAGAGAATGTATGCACGTAAAGGCTCCCGTAGCTCAGATCGGTCGCGGTGCTGAATAGCGGAAGGGATTAAAGTCGCATTTTGAGAATTCACGTATGGAAAGGCTCCCGCATCTCAGTTCGGTCGCGGTGCTGAATAGAGGTAGGGTTTCAATATACGCGGTGGCCACACATTCAAAACATACTAACATGTATGTGTCAGACATTTTTATTTTATTTACAACTAGCAGAACTGCATGCACATTGTGACGCTAAATAGAAAAATATCAGTGTTTTTTACTATATTATGTACTATATTATATAAACCTTCCTCTTAAATCACTATCTATTAATGAAAACCGCATCAAAATCCATTGCGAAGCAACTTTAGCTGTGACATATGATTATGTTCCTAGTACGACAGTAATCAATTGATTCCTTATAACTTAGTTCTGGCTCATAATTATATCCCTAGTAACATAATTATGATACGGCTATTTTTATCTTACTGCAACATTTTGATTAATATTATATTATAGATAATATTTTTCTTTTTATCTTGTAAGCATTCCTATTAAAGTAACTTAAGTGTGCTTGCAGCACATTACTAGGCAGTTTTATATATTTAAATCAGTTCAAAATGTTTTACCTTTGTTGCAGTTGCTGTGGTCCTTCTGTGGGTGTTTGCTGGTCTCTTTTCTTGTTGTATTCTTCTATTATTATAGAAGATGGAAAAGCAAAGGTAATACTCCATTTCACAATATTTTAACAATAACTTAAGTGCCACTCATGTTCAATTTTATTCATGAATGAAAAAGTTATAAAATTTACCTTTGTATTGACATAAATTCTAAACTATCAAATGATCTTTGTATTGTTGTCAATTATGGTTTGCGCTAACGTTGGCAAACATCATGATATGACTTTAATTCCCTTGAGCGGTGGGAGGTTGCTGGTGGGGGATGCTACCTGTGTCGATACATTAGCGTCCTCTCACCTGCGCAAAACTTCAAGGTTAGCTGGGACGGCGGCTGAGGACGCGGAATGCCTCAAGCGGAGGAAATATGCATCTTTTACATAAAGGTACATATTTCTTCCGTTTGCGGTAGAGACTATGGGACCTTGGGGAAAGGACGCTATGGTTTTCTTATGGAGCTTTCCAGGCGCCTAATAGTAGCAACCAATGACCAAAAAGATGGCTCTGACTTCAAGCTTACTCAAAGAGCCCTGATACATTTTAGAAAATTCTTTTTGTTTCAAAGTGTGTACTTTCTGGGACCTCATTTGAATTTTATCAAGATTGGTCGAGCAGTTATTAAGTTATCAAGTCATGTATTAAAATTTGCGTTTTGCCCTTGTTTAAAGAAAACAAGTCAGAAGTCTATATACTTTTTTAAACATTTTCTTGTTTACTTGAGCAATAAGTGTGTGCAACAGCTGTTCATAAAATGTATGGGCGGAAGAAATAACTCAAACAAAACACTTGATTCGGTTCAACGCCACGATATCTATTCAATGTTTAAATGACGCAAACAAACGTGCGTAGATCTATTTTCGTAAATAAATACGTTTTTAGCATTTCGAAATTTTTACCGACGAATTGTTAATTTATATTATTTAGATGTATCCTTAGACTTATTGAAAACCTAAGTAACCTAAGTATAATAATAGCTGTCTATATGTAAACCTGCTAATGTTATATATTAATGCGAAAGTTTGCTCTCTCTCTCTTTTGCTACTTGGCTGGAACATTTTATGGTATGACATAGTGCGTTTCATTCACAAACCAAATTATATGTTCTAATATTTTTGAAATATATAACTGACGCAACCCCATCGAGTTTGGGCTCATTTGATTCGTCTTGACGAGTACTTTGGTGCTAGATGGTAATAATAATAAAATCTTATTTAAAAAGTTTTTTAAAATTTCACTTGTTAAATTTGCAAAAAAGAAATGTCCAATTTTAATAATCTACTTGCCGTACAAACTTATATTTCTTGGACATATTCCTATTGCAAACAAAGATGTTTACCTACAATCACAAGTTTCCTTAACCCATATATGCCCAGAAAGATTCAGGTGTCCGATTTTCATGATTTTCGTATATCATCTTATTTAGGGCGAGCTTTTAATATGTAAAGTAGAAATTTTCAGTTTCAGGAACTGGAAGTACCTTTTTTTCAGTGGGTCAAAAACGACCCGGTGGGTAAATATGGTCCATCAAAGTATAGGAATAAAGAAACATGTATAGTAGTAAAATCAGTACTTCTTTTTATTATTATTTTTATAAAAGTATGAAAACACAAAAAATCAAAATAAGAGCTTTTTATTTTTAGTTGAATGGGCCATAAAAAGTTCAGGTAATCGGAGCATTAGCCATGGAATTTCTCGAAGCACTTGTCATAGAAGTAAACTCCACCTGATCGGCACAGTTTTGTTGTCTTGCTTTTGCTTATATAATAAGCACATCTCTTTCTAGTCTGCAAAACAATGGTCTAGTCATGGTCAGCTGCATGTCTGTGCTAGGACAATGGCACATTCGATATCACTTTGACACGGGGGACTAGGTTGAGTTCTTGCGGTCCCATACTTCAAAAGTAATGATCTGGCAATAGAGCGTCTAAACTCCAGCATATCTACGTTGGCTCTTAGACCTGGTCAGCAAAGTAGAGGTATTGTTTATCAATTAGCCACTATTACAGTAGAGACGTGCACCATTTTTTCCTCTTATGGCAATACGACCTGGATGCGAACTGCTCAGGGCAGAGTTGCATGACACGAAGGGGAGGAGCCCTTGGCCCAACAGTGGGACGAAATGGGCTGACAATGATGATGATGGCAATACGGCACACACCGCATCGTTGGCATCCAATCTGGCCACACCACCCATGTACCTGTTGTATTGAGTAAGTATTGAGTGATGACATTAGGCTGATCGATTTCTACTCATTTTTTAGAGCAGCCGAATATCTCTTTGTTTTTTGGATAGGCCGTACTGCAAACTTATTAGATAAAAAGGTCACGACGAACTCGATAGGCTCACTTTCAGCCGATAGCGTTATAACTGCTCGTGGTAGTGGTGCCAACCATTCTTCTCCTGACTGCCAAATATCTCGCTTGATACATTTCTATTACGAGTTTGACCAGTATAACGATTTTGCCTGCGCCTAGTGCTAGGAGTTACTTCTAAAGATACCTCGTTCTCAGGCGTCAGGAAGTTAAATTCTTCTGTTTCATTGTCTTCTGATCTTTGCAAGTGTTGTGACACCATCTCAGCTGGGGAAAGAAGCTGGTGGCGGTGAAAACTTCCAATATCGTTGCAAACTTCATCCCCTGAATCACCATAAGATATTGATTCCTCTGCAGGGTGGCTCCAAATAAACGTCAACTGCACCGATGTCGTCTTTGGTACCCAAATTCTCCAAAACATCAGCTATTTCATTAGTAGATAATACGCAATGTGACCTGAAAATAGAAGCATCCGATGTAGTACATTTGCCCAAGGGGTCGTTTTCGTCACTTACAATTTTTAGTTGCAATATCACGAAAAAAAAACAGCCCTGAAAAAAATGTATTTATTCATTACATTAATAATATATCCCTTTATCTTATTTATAAGAAATACTTGTCAAATTACCAGCCAAATAAATAAATACTTACATTTTTGTTACCGGTGGTACACAAATTTTGTCAAAAATATTATTGTCAAACTTACCTACATGTTTTTCACATGTCATTGTTTTAGAAGGGTACCTGCACTCTGCTAAAAACTTACATTGGTCTTCGAACAACACATAGATAGTATTAAACCCAAAGAACAGTCAACAGTTTTCCTTTAAAGCTGTTTTTAACCGAACATGTCCGCTTGGGTCGTTTTCGTACTCCTGGGCATATATGGGTTAATATGGATGTATGAATGGCCTACAATTTACTAGTAGGTATACACATACTTGCTATCTACATTTAGACTTTAGACAATGATAATGTAAATAAAGAACAAATAATAACATATTATGCAGACAAAAGATTGAGAACGATAGACTATGATCAGACTTTGCACCTATGATAGTGGTCCTTTAAAGTCTGAGGAATCGAATAACTGTTGCAGACAAGCATATAAAGTTAGTTGGGAAACATTATTACATTTTTAATAATATCATTATCATATTCCTGCCCATAATTTGTGTATGAGTAAAATATAACTACTGAAGTTTTTTTTTAATACAACGAAGTAAGAAGACGAACAAGACGCTCTCCTGATGGTAAGAGATAACGCTACTCAGTACTTTATAAAATTAAAATTCTGGGTGCACTGCGCCAACGCTTTTTACTTGAGAGTCATATGATGTAACGACTCTTACAGCCCAGCTTTTATAATAATTATTATACATCAATCAGTCTTTATCGCCTTTATATCGAGTATATGTTGAGGTATTATACATGCATAATATTGTAGCTAAACATTGATAATTTTCTGTTGCAACGAAGTGGGCGCGGGTCCAGTAGTTACAATATAACCCTTACCCCACACTAATTAAAGTCCAAAATCCCCAGAAATGGCCACAGCAGGCGCGGCGGCGACCGGCGAGCCGGCGAAAAGGTTCCGCAAGCGAGACAAGATGCTGTTCTACGGCAGACGAATGCTGCGCAAAGTCAAGTCCATATCGAACTCCGGACAGGGCCGCAAGAGGCGGGCGGTTATGCGCTTCGCTAGGAAACTGCTGCAGTTGAAAAAGGAATCCGCTCCTGAACAGTTGAAGGTAAGAAGATGATATAATAATGGTCTTGCAGGAAAGGCCAGGTCAAGTACCAAGAACCGGCGAGCGTGTGTGAAGAATTTGATGAAAGTTGAGGAAGCGGAAGAGGTGTGAGAATCGAACCAAGTGAAGGGAAATAGTCTCTGTCCATCTCAACGGGAACCAGACGTGATTGTATGTATGGTCTTTCAAAGCCAGGACGCGCGTTAAAGCTATCGCAATCTTTAGTTTTGCTTCTGACTGCGCCCGTTTCATGTTATGTGTCAGGCTGCGTACAAATTCGAGGTCATCTCACCTAATTTACAATTACCTTGTGTCCTGATTCCGTGTGACGCAAATCCAGTGAGTCCAAAAAATGTTTGGGCGTCAGATAGATTAAAAAAACCGGACAGAAATATCTGCGCCCATAGGCGGATTTGGGGGGGGGGGGGGGGGGGCAGGGGGCCAAGGCCCCCCCCCCCCCCAGAAGCATTGTAGAGTTACGAATTTTGCACATATTTCATGGTAAAGATTATAATTTTTTTCTCGGCGCTCGCAGCAAGCTGCTCGCGCACTTATTATAATGAATGTTTAATCTTTCTAACAGCTCAAAACGAGCTAAACACACATTTGTCGTAGTAAAAATTGTTATATTTTTGCCCGTCTGCACCTTGGCCCCCCCCAGAACCAAATCCTGGATCCGCCTATGTCTGCGCCTAGCAGTTCTCCTCGCTGAAAAGAAACCTTTGTGTTATGACAGGTCCAAGCTATGTAACAAACTAAATTTCACTTAAATCGGTTCAGCTAAAAAGCTTA
This sequence comes from Hemithea aestivaria, assembly GCA_947507615.1. NCBI lineage: Eukaryota > Metazoa > Arthropoda > Insecta > Lepidoptera > Geometridae > Hemithea > Hemithea aestivaria. The sequence continues at coordinate 2,375,674 of OX382326.1, read as the reverse complement.
AGACATGAGTGAGAAAAAACAGACTTTCGCATAAATACTTTATGCGCTCGAATATTTTAATATGGAGATTTTGCTTTTGATCGCTCTATTACCATGTTTTTTGCGTTTGCGCATAATATTATTTCAAGTTCAAATACTAATTGGCACGTCACAATCTTATATATCTCGTGTTTATGCCAATACGTTTGCTACTTCCTAATGACTTTGAATAATAATATTATGTTATTTTTACGCTACTAGTAATAAAAATAGCCGGTCTGATAAGTGCTTTAAATAAAATTATAAATCAACTTCAATTTCGATTTCAATATGCGAGGGCTTGTCCCATATTTAAATTATAACAAATTGGCTTTTTTATTTTTATTCAATCAAAAATCGAGATCGTGGTTAAAGGTCTATATTGTATATATAATATACTAGCTGCGCCCAGGGGTTTTACCCGCTGTGTAGCCTTTGTGTTATTCCAAGGTCTAAGCTATCTTTATACCAAATTTCAGCTCAATCGGTGTACACGTTTAGGCGTGAAAGAGTAACAAACATACATCCAGACATCCATTCTTACAAACTTTCACGTTTATAATATTAGTAGGATATTAGATTTTGTATAAGTATATATTAAATCTATAGTTACCCTTTGACTACGAACTCGCGTGATGTTAATCAACGCGACGATGTGACCGTAGATGGTAGTAGACTGAACATAAAAGGCGGGATAAACTCCTCCCTGGCTACACTGAACATCATGCCGGAACACGGTCATAATGACTGCAACTGGTCGCATTTGGAACACATTGCCGTCATCCGTGTTTACCGAGCGATATACACCTTATTTGGGAATTTTTCTGGCACGTGTGAATAGGTACCTTTTTAGGAATCCTACATGATTCATCGTCGACCACATCTGAGGGCCTATTGGCATTCGCCAAACGACATGTAAACACTAGAAACCATAGACAAAATTGCGTACATTACTTGCTTAAACCTCCTCATTAATATAAGTAAAATAACAAATGCAGCATTGTACATTGAAGTTGTTATCAATCGTAGTGGGTGAGAATTGGCCAATAGGCCAGCACTTTTCATCAGGTGGGATGTGAGCAAATATAGGTCGCGACATATTTCATACAATAACATTTAAAAGGGAAGTTTACTCTTTTAAACAAAAAAGAATATATTGTGTAAATAATGTTATAATTATAATTCTACAATGTATTAAATAGGTAAATTATTTTTAATATTATGTATGAGGAACGGAAATAACGATACATTGTTTGTTATTATTATTTTTCACATAATCTTTATATTATGTTTTTTTTTTCAAGATAATTTAAGATGGCCTTAAATTTTACCTTTGGTTTTAATGTTTAATTTAAACCATTAGCCTAAATATTATTTTGGCATACAAAATATAGCCTTATTTATATGCGAGACAAGTAGGAAATAATGCTTCTCTAAGGCCAAACATTTGGTCCGGTTAAGGTCGTTAGATTATATTCCGCCACTGATTTTTTCCTTTCTCTAATCTTTAACACTTACTTCACATATTTTCACATACAATTTTGTCACCATAAATGTTTCCACTCGGGAAAAAGAAAGGGTGCTCAGTGCTCAGTAACCTTTTTTTTTATCCATAAAAAAATCGTAATGCATCATCACATCGTCGTGGTATGTGGGACTCCCACGCCAGAGATGTGCGCGGCGGGTATACCCACTCAAAACCTGGGGGTGTTCCTGCGGGACGCCATAATGACGGGGTAGCGGGTACGCCGAAGCAATGATCCGCGCCCTAACAGCGTATTGAGTACTATGTTACAAGGTTCTAAGTGATACCAGTCATGCTACTCTTTAATTTATACTGGGGTTAGACATCCTCTGCAAGAGGTCGACTTGGTGGGTAATGAAATTACTGGAATGAAATTACTGAATTACTTAATATGGGCAGCGTAATCTCATACAACAGAGCGTCTTGCTCGTCTTCTTACTTCAATGTGTTAAAAATAACTTGGTGGGTATCCCAAAAGTGCAACGGTAGCAGGGTACTACTGTAGCTAGTGAAATTACTGAGCTGAAGAGTCCATCTCAGACTAGTGAATAAGAAGCGTTGGTGTAGTGTACCTTGACTTTTACATCACAATGAAATCTCTTACCATCACGAGAGTGAGCAAGACTCTTCTTCGATGCATAAAAAAATGACTTCATCATTGTTTCTCCCAGGTCCTAGAGCCTCCAGCAGAATATCTAGAAGAAGACTTAACAAGCGACGACCGAGTGCCTCCAGACGCTCTCTACATGTTGCACAGCATCAGGGTGTTCGGGCATTTCGAGAAGCCAGTGTTCCTGATGTTGTGTAAACACACGGAGATATTGAATTTGCCTGCTGGCTCCTTCTTGTTTAAAGTTGGTAAGTGGATTTATATAACAGTTTAAAACGTGCATTATAACTGTTGGCTGTTGCAAAACAGACTCCCTCGAAGGTCTGGAAATTCTTGGAAGGGTTTAGGGAATGGACTATTGTTCTTGTGGGCGTCAGAACAGATCAGTCGGAGATGGTCGGAGTGGCACTTACCCCTTGAACCTTTTCACTAATAAGATATCAAACACAAGTATAATTGGCGGCAATCACGCCATCTGCACTGCGCAGACCACTTCCATTCCTAACGACCAAGCTAGCTGAATCCATTGGATTTATTCACAACGATGTTCCGCTCTTTTCTCCTAAAAACATGTGCTATCTTTTTCTCTCATTATATTCTTCAAAGCCCCGCACACAGGTAATAATGTCTGTAATGTAATGACTACTGTATTGCGGATTATTTTGGTGTAAAAAATATTGATAATATTATTGCCTGTGTGCGGGGCAGTCAATTAGCGTATTTTTCCAGGTGACACAGACGAGAACGTATACGTAGTACAAACGGGCCGAGTGAACGTGTACATCACGAACGCAGACGGGAGCGGACTGTCCTTGAAGGTGGTGCGAGCCGGGGAGAGCGTCACTTCTTTACTCAGCTTTACTGATGTGTTGACGGTATGGAAACTCGCTTCAAAAATAACAAGTGAAATTAAAAAACTAGCTTTTCTTATTACCATCTTGCACCAAAGTACTCGTCAAGACGAATCAAGTCAAACTCGATGGGGTTGAGTTCTTTAATTACGGATTTCCTATGGCCACCTTCCAGCTCCATCATCAAATCAGCTCGATGTTATAATAATATTGCATTGTCATCCGTTTTATATTTATTATATATATATTTTATATGCATGAATAATTCCAGCTCAATCGAAAACCGGAAATGGATGATCAAATTAAGCTTTCAAGATATGATTACAGACAGACGGACCTTGCAATATAAAATGCACAAAATGTCGCAATTATTTATGTTACATCTGTATAATTGAATCTACTGATTTTCTGTGACTTCTACACATTCTAGCATACATTCAACAATATTGTTTTCTTTTAATTAACCCCCGACGCAAAAACGACGGGGTGTTATAAGTTTGACGTGTCTGTCTGTCTGTCTGTGTATGTGTCTGTCTGTGGCACCGTAGCTCCCGAACGGATAAATGGATTTTGATTTAGTTTTTTTTGTTTGAAAGTAGGGTTAGTCGAAAGTGTTCTTAGCCATGTTTGGTGGAAATCGGTTCAAGATGGCCGCCGCTACAAAATGGCGGATTAGTTTTTTCTTCCGCGACCCCCTCAATATAGGTATCAAATGAAAGGGCTTAACCAGTAGATTACAACCCACTATATAAAATTCAAAATCCAAGATGGCCGCCACCACAAAATGAGGAATTACGTATTGCGTTGGGGGTTTTTTTTTAAATTTTAATTTAATTCACTTGTAAACTATCAAAATTTAATGCCTCTTCCATCCCCCATAAAAGTCTTCCGATGGACGTTTCCGGGGGATGGAAGAAAAGGACGACTTATATAAAAGGTTCTCAATATTACCAGGGTAGACTTCCTTTGCAGGAGGTCGTCTAGGTGGGTACCCCTACAGTGCCAGTTATTCTAGCGCCTGAGCAGTGATGTGCAAACATTACTGTGCTCCGGTAGGAGGGCACTGTAGCTAGTGAAATTACTGGGCTAAAGAGTCTTAACATCTTATGACTCTTGAGTAAGAAGCGTTGGTGCAGTGCTCCTAGAATTACACATAATTGTAAAATCCTAGGTAACACTGTACTGATTATGGGCAGCCGTTATCTCTTAACATCAGGAGAGCGTCTTGCTCGTCTTCTACTTCAACACTAAAAAAAAAAAAAAAAATTATGTTTTTTTTTTCAGGGTCATTCTCAACCGTACAAGACTGTTAACGCGAAAGCACTGGAAGACTCGCAAGTGATTAAATTACCCATGCGCGCGTTCCAAGAAGTTTTCAAGGAATATCCGGATATTTTTGTTAGGGTTATACAGGTAATTTCTTAACCCAACGATTAGATACATAGGAATTCTAAACTGAACACAATATAAGTAGCTTAAAGTAAAACACATATACATAAATTAAATCTAGTGAAAAAAGAGTAAAATGATTAAGAGTGAATGTTGGTTGGAGAATTTTTAGTTTAGCTTTAGAGATGATTGTTTTGAGAATTAAAAATGTTTTTTCATTTCAGATCATCATGGTGCGATTACAACGGGTTACATTCACAGCCTTGCATCAGTATCTCGGTCTCAGCGCTGAGTTGGTTAATCCTGGGGTGAGTATACAACCCACCATAAGAAGAGCCATTAAATAGTATTTTAATTTACGTAGCGTCCGTGTGTGTGGCAAAATTGTCGCTTCGACGTTACCGTGTTTCGGAAGGCATGTAAACTGTGGTTCCCGGCTGATTCCTATAAGATATGTAGGAGGCAATCGTAAGGTCACGTTGCAAGCCCTGGCCACATAACCTATAATAGGGATGTTGACAAGGTCAAAATTTTAAAAATATAATTAGTCCGTAATTTAATAAAAGTCCGTAAAAAAATATTCGATAGGTATATATTTTTCTTGCAATGTAAATAAAAAATGACAGATATATCGCTTATAAGATTCTTTGTTGGGACGCGGGACGGCACACCACTAAACAAAAATGTACTAGATTTAGTGGTGACGTCACGATCAAGCAACTTTAGTGTGTTGTATCTGTTACGGTTTTTATCAGTATTAAAAATACAAAAAATACGTATCCAACATTTTATAATAATCTTTTCAATGGACAAAAAATTTTTTTTTAGTCAACATCCCCATTGTAATTTGACTCTGACAGTGTAAGTGGGGTAACCTTTTTTGTTGGAGTATAAACCCCAATTTTTTTTTTCTTACTTTGCCAGGGTCGAGACAAGCGTCGTCCGACGACAGTATCGTCGTCCCCCGGCAAGACAGTCGGCAAGGTGTACGTGGATAGTTCTACCACCATGCACTCGCCGCATCATACCGACAGACAGTCTGACAATGTCGTATGTACCTATTTATTACTGATACTACTCATTTTATGTGTTTGAGTTCCCTAATTTAGTTATTTTTGACAGTTCAGTTCAGTTGACCCATTGACATTTTATAACAATTGGGACCGATTTGTGAATATTTTGTGCTTTTTGTTCATGTTTTGTAATTCGTTCATAAAGTGTTTCCACGATAACGACATAGTCCCTAAAAATGTTTTAATTTCCTGGAATTAGCAAACTTGTTGAATTAGGCAGATGTCCCACCGGCAACGATGAGCGAGTAGCGAGTAGAATGTAAAACGAGTTGGCGAGGAGTGATTACGTAGTTCCGATAGTAGTGTAGCTGTGTAGGGGGTTAGACAAGCGCCAATCGTTTGTCGCTATCGCTAAAAAAATGTACTGAGATGACAGTCGCTATGGAAAAGCAAACGAAAACGACTGTCATCTCAGTACATTTTTTTATCGATAGCGACAGACGATTTGCGCTTGTCTAGGTCCCCTGTAGAGATATGACCAGTGGTTGTTTACTCGGCGTCAGTTCTGATAAAGCGCGAGTATTGCCGAGCAAGTGTTATCTTTCATATATTTTGTCGCTCAGCAACAAGCTAGTGAAGCGAGTCTTCGCCGGCAGTGTGAACAGTCAGCGATCAACTATTTGCATCTCTTTTGTTTACACAGAATGTTATATCTTTTGTACGTTTCTTGAGCGAGAAGATCCCGATAGCTACTCGTTTTCTCGCCTTCGGAGGGACAACTACCTAATGGACATAGTAATTTTACCTCCCTTTTAACTTAGATATCATAGTTACTAATTCATCCAATAACATGTAATACATTAATAGGAGGGCAACCACTCAGTGTCGTCGCCCATACAAATACAAGGCAGACGCACCCGGCCCGACATGGTACCCGATATCACCTCTAACACGCCGCAGGTGAGAACTAATTACATTCATAGTATATGTGTATTAACCTTTTTTGTGTGTTGGCCCCTTTTATGTATCGGTCTTGTTGCTTGATGTTATTTGATTGTAAACAAATGTTGATGATTAAATTATTTATGAACCTTTTACACCCTTGTTATGAGCTCTGTAATTTAAGCCGCGTCTTCAGCGCCTGTTTTGGTTCAAACATTCAACATAAGCATGACAACATTTAAAAAAAATCTCGGCGATTTTGACTTCTTGTTTGCTCCAACAATATTTTTGACTTTTCATATCCGATGGAAAGCACGTACAAGAAAAAATAATATCAATATTCATCAAAATCGCCGAGATTTTTTAAAATGTTGTCATGCTTTTGTTGAATGTTTGAACTAAAACAGGCGCTGAAGACGCGGCTTAAACTACAGAGCTCATAATAAGGGTGTAAAAGGTTCATAAATAATTTATCATCAACATTTGTTTTAAAATCGCGCTGTCAACTCAAAACACAAATAAATGTTGGCTGCAATAAGATGTTGACTGTGCTTTTCAAACGAGCGGTGTTTCAATCATTTTTGAGTTAAAATATAACTAAATAATCGTAAAATTGACTTGCAAAAGTGCTCGATTGTAGCCTATTTGAATAAACAATTTTTAGTTTGTTGTAAACTCAGCAACATGCAATCGGCAATGACAATAATTTAAGGCAACGTTTATAAATATAATATTAAAATGAATATGGGGTTAAACTCCACAAAATGTATCTAGATTATATAATTTATTGGCAATTAAATAAAATGTGATATAGTGATGTGTAAAATAAAAAAATATGTTTTTCTTTAGCAGCAACCAGATGTGCAACCCACATCTTCACTACCGAGAAGCAAGGAAGGGTCTTCCTTCAAGAAAAGCAACACTGACAATATGGACGAGCAGGTATTTTAAACTTTTATTTACTTTAAGGTATATCTCTTGTCTTTTACGCTGAAAAAATCCAACAAAATAATTTGAAATTGAAATCTTTTGCATCACACGAATGAAATTTTTGTATATGTAATTTTTTCACGCCTTAGTTTGTTCAAGTTAGAAATACTTTTTTTGTATTTTTTTCTGTGTTTTAGAGCCGTGAATAAAGTTACATATATTCTAAACGGCAGAACCGATTTTCCTGCATTTTTTGTAGGGCCTTGCTTCAATAGCAACGGATTTTTTTTAAAAAGTGACGCATAGAATAGGATTAACATAAAATATACAAAAGCTACATTTCATCTAGTAAACCACTGAGCAGAATCATTAATTGGATTTAAGACATATTTATTTATTTAAAAATTTTGTGATTCTTGACATTGGCTTTTTCTTTATATATTTTATTTATTATGAATTGAATTGTGTTGGATATGATTTTTTATCGAAATAGATGCTTTGCTTTGATGCTTTGAATTAATAAAACTTTTGAGATCTTTTTAATCTTTGATCATGACTTTAATGCAACAGTTTCGTAAATTACTAATTTTATTGTTGCAGGGCCTTATTCAAATAGCGACAGAAGCGTTTGTCAAAGAGTTAGGTCTGGAAAGTGACCATGTTTTGCAAGGAAATGTTCAAGTGAGGGACTTGCCCGCCGGGACTTATATTATGAAGGAGGAGAGTCATAAGGTGAGCCTTGACATATTTAAATTAATACTCTACCTTCTAATTTATATACTTCTATGAAGATGGTATTTAAGTAATTTTGGCGTTTTATATGATTTAAAACCTAAGCACTTACGGTTTGATCCTATTTTTGGTCAATATGTCACCGAAACAGAGGTTTTTATGGAATAAACCGATGAGCGAAAATTTGCGTTTTCGAACCTAAACTTCAAACTTTAATTTCTAGTTAAGGTTTATAAAAACATTAAAAAAAAGATAAGAAAAAGAAAAGAGAAATACAATTCTTCAGAATTCTACAGTTTACTTTCTAACATTAGACAAAATATTTAGTTTGGTTTGAAGGAACTCTAATATTAATATTTTCTTCCATATAAGCTGTTTTATAATATCCCGGGTGAGCCGGAAATAAGACAGGTACAGAAACGTGCATGTGTGCGTGAATATTTATGTGTGTGTTATTTTTAATAATTCACATTAAAGTGTGATTTTAATCACTTGCGATAGTTTTTTGTTAAAATTTTGATGTTCCATTAAGTTCATTGCGTCAAAGAAAAATCAGTCTTATACCATTGTTTTTAGGTATAGTTTGGCATGAATATGCGTAGTCTTACGAGTTTACACGTCATTTAACGTTTTGTTTCTCTTCTGGGTCGACTCAATCACTTTTCATTGATTTGTAGTCAACTAGCAGCATTCAGCGTTCTTTCCGTTCATTTTCAAGAAATTAATTCAAGAATCTTGAACTTCTTTCGGTTTAAAAAGAAAGACTGAATGGCATTGACGAAACAATTAATAAAGTATCAATTGAGACATTGAATCATTATTTTGACACATAGCATCATTTATCAGCGAAATTATAGTCATGACGAGAATGAACAACAATCTCAGGGTGACAGGAGTACTACAGTGCCGCCAAGAATAAGGGTTTTCTGAAATAACAGCCACCAGGAAGCAGCACTGTGAGATAGATAAACTAAAACTGTGCAGAGAAGGACTGTGGGGAGACTAATGAAGGTTTTGACAGCACGCATAATGGGATAATAATTGGGGTTTATACTCCAACAGAACAGGTTACCGTACTCCTACTAACGACTGCCTCCTACATATTTTATAGGAAACAGCCGGGACCCACAGTTTTACGTGCCTTCCGAAACACGGTTCAGACGAATTTTGCCACACACCCAGGACCTCCGGCTTATAAGCTGGACCAACGACCACTGGGCCACTGACGCTACATGGGATGGACCTCCTGTCAAAGTGGCGCCAACTGGTGGCGTAAATTTTCGAGAAAACCCTCATTTTGTGTTTCAAAACTGGATTGCACTGTGTCTGTATAGGCAGTTGTGATGCTTACCATCAGCCATCTGATTTCCTAGTCATCTAAAAAAAAAGTATAAATGCATATTTTCGAAACAGTTCGTATGGTTTTCAGGACGTGGCCTTGGTATATTTGCTTTCTGGTGCGTTGCTGGTGTCTCAAAAAGTGGCTGAAGGGGAAGGCGAGGTTCACATGTTTACTGCATACCCTGGTAAGTTACCTGAGAGTTATTAATTAAAGATTTAGGCATTAGTCCTGCTTATTGAAATCCATATTATCGTTAGCGTACTCACTGAAGTATTGTCTGCAGATGTTCAGGACGCCTTTACGGATAAGTCCTTTCTACTACTGTTAGCATGATAAAGAATACGACAACATTTTTAAAGACATTTATGCAATGTGCCCCACAATTTTTAGGTAATACGCACTGTTGTATGTCGTGAAGCGTCAGAAGTATGACAGAATCATTTATATAGTTTATAGTACTAGCAAAGAAAGAAAGGAAAGTTGAGGAAGCGAAAGAGGTGTGTCAGGATCGTACCATCGTCATCTTCCTGCCCTTATCCCACACTAGGTAGGGTCGGCACGACACGTTTTTCTCCTCCATTCCACTCTATCATCAATCAAATCTCCATCCACTCCCCTTGCACGCATATGCTATTTCACACAGTTCATCCAAACCTTTTTTGGGAGTCCCCTTCCCGAATTACCACCAATGACCATATTCATAGACTATGTCAGGATCGTACCAAATGGAGGGAAATAGTCTCCGCCTACCCAGGAACCACGTGTGATTATATGTATGTATGTAGTACTAGCACATTTTACCAAGTTGTAACAATGTTCCTAGGGATTTTTTTGTCGGAATATGATTCTGACGCAGCACGTCAGAGTTGTGACTCTACATTAATTCCTTTGTCCCCAGGCGAAGTGGAAGGTGGTCTAGCCGTGCTAACAGGCGAGCCCAGTTTCTTCTCAATCCGCGCCAAGCATTTCTCTCGCATCGGCCTCCTGTCCAAGAGCACCGTGTACAGTATAATGAGACAACGGCCTTCAGTGGTGCTTCATATAGCCAACACTGTTGTTAGGAGACTGTCGCCTTTTGTTAGACAAGTGGACTTCGCACTGGATTGGGTGAGTAAATAGTTTTGGGTCAACTTTCCCCAGGGTCATCTAAGTAAAAATTAAGAGAATAAAATATTTCTCAACTTTGTTTGAAATACGGAATAGTAGTTTAACTATAATATCTCTAAGGACGTTTCATTTTTGTCGGATTATATCTTATCGAGTTAGTTAATACCTCTAATGCATTAAAACCGAGTTACTGGCGCAGAGGGCAGGATCGCCTTAGCCTAAGGGTCGGTGTCCTGTTTATAAATCTGGCGTAAGATCACCGGCTCAAGAACGCTACATATCTATTAACTTGTCTCAGACTCATATAGAAACAAAACAGAAAACCCATTTCGTGAATCTATTATACTCATCATCATTGTCAGCCCATATGGTCCCACTGCTGGGCAAAGGCCTCCTCCCCTTCGTGCCATGCAACTCTGTCCTGAGGAGTTCGCACCCAGGCCTTTCCTGCGATTGCTGCAGGTGGTCTGCCGACGCTGCACCTACCGTCTCGAGCTATTCATTCTGTTAGGGACCTACTCCACCTGCTATCACCACGCCTATTATAATATATGAGTAAACATTTTGTTCCCAGGTGTTCATAGAATCAGGTCGTGCCGTATACAGACAGGACGAGGAGTCAGGGTCCACGTTCATAGTGCTGAGTGGACGGCTCCGCTCCGTCATCACGCACCCTAACGGCAAGAAGGAGCTGGTGGGGGAGTACGGCAAGGGAGACCTGGTCGGCATTGTGAGTATAATGCTATCTCTCAGGGTACAGACAGGAGGACTCAGGGCCACGTTCATAGTGCTGAGTGGACGGCTCCGCTCTGTCATCACGCACCCTAACGGCAAGAAGGAGCTGGTGGGGGAGTACGGCAAGGGAGACCTGGTCGGCATTGTGAGTATAATGCTATCTCTCAGGGTACAGACAGGAGGACTCAGGGCCACGTTCATAGTGCTGAGTGGACGGCTCCGCTCCGTCATCACGCACCCTAACGGCAAGAAGGAGCTGGTGGGGGAGTACGGCAAGGGAGACCTGGTCGGCATTGTGAGTATAATGCTATCTCTCAGGGTACAGACAGGAGGACTCAGGGCCACGTTCATAGTGCTGAGTGGACGGCTCCGCTCTGTCATCACGCACCCTAACGGCAAGAAGGAGCTGGTGGGGGAGTACGGCAAGGGAGACCTGGTCGGCATTGTGAGTATAATGCTATCTCTCAGGGTACAGACAGGAGGAGTCAGGGCCACGTTCATAGTGCTGAGCGGACGGCTCCGCTCCGTCATCACGCACCCTAACGATGTAAAATCTTAGCTGCACTGTACTAACGATTCTTACTCAAGAGTCACAAGATGTAAAGAATCTGCAACTTAGTCATTTCACTAGTCACAGTGCCCTCCGAAGGCCTTATTGACCACCACCACCTATTAATTTTAATATGCATTTCATCTTCTCCAGGTGGAAATGGTAACCCAAACCCGTCGCAGCACGACAGTAATGGCGGTCCGAGACTCTGAATTAGCGAAGTTGCCCGAAGGATTGTTCAACGCCATCAAACTGAGGTTCCCTGTCGTCGTTACTAGGCTTATCAACCTTTTGGGCCATAGGATTTTAGGTACGTTACTTTAATCATTGATTTTTTTGCCTTTGTATTTCCTTGCTTCTCGATATAAAATGTAACTAACCTACCATCTACCTATTCCTTTCTTTTCTATATAATAATTCAATATAATTCCTAATATGTACAAAAATTGCTTATTTGTTTCCATCACGTACGGCGCATTCCATAACAAAAATTCTTAATTATGACAAGCGGTGACTTTAATTTGTAATTTGGATGCAGCGTGTGCTATTGCTTTAAGGTTAATTAATTTTAAATAATCGTGTTATCCCAGGTTCATGGCAGAAGCCAACAGCCGGTCTCGGCGGCGCAGCGGCCATGGAGTCTCGTCCCTTACAACACAACTTCTCAACTGTAGCGGTCGTACCGGTCAGCGACGACGTACCTCTTACCGCCTTCACTTACGAACTGTATCACTCGCTGACTGCTATTGGTGAGTGTCCCTTACAGCACAACTCAACTGTAGCGGTCGTACCGAACTGTATCACTCGTTAGCTGCTATTGATGAGTGTCCCTTACAACACAACTCAACTGTAGCGGTCGTGCCGAACTGTATCACTCGCTGACTGCTATTGGTGAGTGTCCCTTACAGCACAACTCAACTGTAGCGGTCGTACCGAACTGTATCACTCGTTAGCTGCTATTGATGAGTGTCCCTTACAACTAGGGCATGCTCCCGGGAAATCCCGGTATCGAAAATCCCGGGAATTCTCGAAAATTTTATGACATTTCGGTACCGGTACTTTTTTGAAATTTCCCGGGAATCGATACTTTCGATGCTTTAGTTATAAATTCATTACTTTATCGTTTGTTTTAATAAAATACTGCTTAATTTTGTAAATTGAAATCTATTAAGTGACTTTAAATACTAGGAACATGAGATTAAGCTCCCTGGGGTCTTTTTCCTTCCACCTTGCCCGTCACGATCAACTTATCCAAGTTATCCGGCTGTCGGCGGACAATGTGAACAAAGTAACTAAGGATCTCGAATCTGGTCCAGAGTAGATTTATTTGTTCCTTTGGCCGTCCATGGCATGCGGAGCATTTGTCTCCAACACCACATTTCAAATGCATCGATTTTCTTACGCTCTGATGCCCTAATTGTCCACGACTCTGCCCCGTAGAGAAAGATTGAGAAAACCAGAGTTCGTACTAGTCTTGTTTTCGTAACGTTGGAGACCTTTCGACTTTGCCATATGCGTGTGAGCTTGGTCATTGCTGCTTTAGTCATCTGTGTCCTCCTCCTGATCTCTCTTTCGCTTCCTCCTTGGTCAGTAAGAACATCTTATGACTCTCAAATAAGAAGCGTTGATGCACCTAGAATTATCATAATTGTGAAATCCTGGATAGCACTGGCCACTGTATACTGATTATGGCCAGTGTTATCAATTACCATCACCATCTAGCTTGTTTTCTCACTTTTATGTATAAAAAAAACCTATTGAAATTATGATATTTACTGTAACCCCTTGTTTTATCTATATAAAACAAGCTTCTATTGCGAAATCTACTATAATATAATTATGTATTATGACTGTGTCTTTAGTTGACTTAAATTTATTATAATAATTAGTTGATATAACTCCTTTTAATCTTTCTAGGCGTTAATAAGGCATTTTAATTAAATTTGCAATTTATTTTTAGTAAGTATCGAAAAGTATCGATTCCCGGGAATTTCCCGGTACCGTGTCAGTATCGGTTTTAAAATTCCCGGTTCTGGAAATGGTACCGATACTGCAAGCCCTACTTACAACACAACTCAACTGTAGCGGTCGTGCCGAACTGTATCACTCGCTGACTGCTATTGGTGAGTGTCCCTTACAACACAACTCCTCAACTGTAGCGGTCGTACCGAACTGTATCACTCGCTGAATGCTATTGGTGAGTGTCCCTTACAACACAACTCCTCAACTGTAGCGGTCGTACCGAACTGTATCACTCGCTGACTGCTATTGGTGAGTGTCCCTTACAACACAACTCCTCAACTGTAGCGGTCGTACCGAACTGTATCACTCGCTGACTGCTATTGGTGAGTGTCCCTTACAACACAACTCCTCAACTGTAGCGGTCGTACCGAACTGTATCACTCGCTGACTGCTATTGGTGAGTGTCCCTTACAACACAACTCCTCAACTGTAGCGGTCGTACCGAACTGTATCACTCGCTGACTGCTATTGGTGAGTGTCCCTTACAACACAACTCCTCAACTGTAGCGGTCGTACCGAACTGTATCACTCGCTGACTGCTATTGGTGAGTGTCCCTTACAACACAACTCTTCAACTGTAGCGGTCGTACAGAACTGTATAAAGTAACTTCTCAACGCAGTTACATGGTCTCATGTTTAGCCTTGAACCTTTTAAAGGCAGCTTTTCTCCTTTTTTTCAAGCGTTTTTAAGAGGATTTGCGAAAAGGCGCCTTCCTCGCATTTCCATCTCTTGCAATAAGGTTGCCAAGTTTTACTTTCCGATTGAACTGAAATTAGGTATTAGAATATAGGAAGTTTAGACTCAATAAAAACTCAGGCTACTTTTTAGCGGCTAAAATCACTTGTTGCTGCTCCGTTGCCTCGGTACCATAAAGAGAGACATTCGACATTTCTGTGTTAAAAAAAGTTCTAGGTTTCAAAACAGTCTTATAATCTCCATATTTTTTGCGACTACCCTTTAAAATATTTGACTGGATGCCAAAACTCTGCCGATTCCCAGTTCCCCATCACAAAGACGATGCAGGAGTGCCGCCGGGTTGTTTTAGTGGGTATACCCGTGCAGTCGCTCTGCACGGGGAGTCCCACATAGTCCATACCCCCGTATGGGAGGGTATGCGTAAAGCATTTTTTCCCGGCGAAAACAAAAAAAAACCCACTAAAATAAGTAATATTTGTTGCTAGGTCCAACGGTTCGTCTAACATCAGATGTGATAAGGAAGCTCCTCGGGCTAACCATCATGGATCCCAACAACGAATACAGATTGAGCTCATGGCTCGCTCAACAGGAAGATAAACATAAGGTACGAGTTTATGTTTTGTGCTTTAATTTATATTATTTTTTTAAATATTTGACACGTATTTTTGCCTTTGTAAATTTTATCAAAAATGTGTAAGATAACATGATGAAAGTGTGAAATGAGATACGCACTAAATATCCTTTGTGGGGGTTTGTGACGTTACTGACCGAACTCATATCGATAAATTTTGTTTTGGATAGTGACGTAACGCGTTCCTACTGAAACCTTGTAAAAGCTTCACATCTTATTTTATTCACGAAACAGGTAAAAACATACATTTTTTTTTTTTTAATTACGGACTAATATTATATTTATAAATGGTTGATCGTATAATTTCTATTGGATTTTATCAGTATGTGTGATTTTGTTCCTCGTTACGTACAATAAACTCAACGCACAAAACGATAAGTCAAATAAATAATACAAGCAATGTGTATATTCCAGGTGGCATTATACCAGTGTGACCCGAGCCTCACGCAGTGGACGCAGCGTTGCATCAGACAAGCTGACTGCATCCTTATTGTGGCTCTCGGGGACAAACAGCCGAGCATTGGGAAGGTAATCTCTTTTGTAGTGTTTTTAATATGGAGCTATTACGAATAAGCAATTAAATAGCCTGATCTGATGTTAAAGTAAAAATTATATTATAGGCATAAAGGAGCGTTCGTGGCTTTTGAGGGATTAGCAAACTGAAAAGGCAATGGGCTAGCATTTTTACTGCTTACCGCGTCACGGCAAACAAAGTGTTGGGCGAGTTTATGTTCGACCGATGACTCTGCAATGTAAAGTGTGATGACTCAGTGACGTCGTCGTAATAATTCATCAATGAAATTGTTGTGGACCGTATTATATTTATTTTGTAATGTGGGACTATAAATTAGATTTAAAACAGCACTGAGAATGTGATTGTGATTAATTAAAATTAAGACAAATATTAATGACTGAGTACATAGTAGATGACTGTAGCGTTCGGCAGCAAGGAAAAAAGTGACGCTCGCGTTCCGCTCCTCCATATTCATATTAGCGGCCCGGGGAGGCATGCGTGGGGGGGTGCTTGTATCTTACGAGCCCCCGTCCATCAATCACTGCCCTAGGTTCACTTTCCGCACCTTATAAGGCAGTGGCCGTGAATCGATGACTCTCTACTTCGGCACCCAGAGACGGATACCATCGCCAATATAAATTTTCTCACTTTATTCTCTTTTTAAACACACTACATGTTCTACATACTACATGTATTTCTGTTATACTCATTTCGATATATTTCTCAACTCCCCAGATAGAGAAAGAGATCGAGCGTCTAGCCATCCGTACCCAGAAGGAGCTAGTGGTACTCCATAGAGAGGGAGGTCCCAACCCGTCCGGCACCGTGCACTGGCTCAACATGCGCACGTGGGTCAGCCAGCACCATCACGTCAGGTGTCCGCACAGGATGTTCACCAGGAAGAGCCAGTACAGGATCGTGAGTGTTGCTAGTATTACACACAGAAGGCGGCCCCGACCCGTCCGGCACCGTGCACTGGCTCAACATGCGCACGTGGGTCAGCCAGCACCATCACGTCAGGTGTCCGCACAGGATGTTCACCAGGAAGAGCCAGTACAGGATCGTGAGTGTTGCTAGTATTACACACAGAAGGCGGCCCCGACCCGTCCGGCACCGTGCACTGGCTCAACATGCGCACGTGGGTCAGCCAGCACCATCACGTCAGGTGTCCGCACAGGATGTTCACCAGGAAGAGCCAGTACAGGATCGTGAGTGTTGCTAGTATTACACACAGAAGGCGGCCCTGACCCGTCCGGCACCGTGCACTGGCTCAACATGCGCACGTGGGTCAGCCAGCACCATCACGTCAGGTGTCCGCACAGGATGTTCACCAGGAAGAGCCAGTACAGGATCGTGAGTGTTGCTAGTATTACACACAGAAGGCGGCCCCGACCCGTCCGGCACCGTGCACTGGCTCAACATGCGCACGTGGGTCAGTACGTGGCCAGGTCCTGAACAAAAATAGGTCAAAAAGAGTCCATCGTCAACGTCTGTCTGTCTGTAAGCCAAATCTATTTATTCAAAAACGTGTAGAGTTGATATTTTATTAGGTTTTATATTTTACCTTCCTCTAAAGTGACGAAAATATGTTTTCAGAGCGAGCTATACAGCAAAGTGTTGATGTCTGAAGCGTCGGTGCACTCAGACTTCTCTCGGCTGGGACGCTGGCTCACCGGCACCTCCGTGGGACTCGTGCTGGGGGGCGGCGGGGCGAGGGGGGCCGCACATGTTGGGATGATACGAGCTATACAGGTGCAGAACATTATCTAATATAAATGTACATAGTCCAGCGGATTAGCAAGCTGGAGTGGCATAATGGGCAGGCTACGTAGCGTGCAGAGCGGATGTCCGATGGGGTCGAAAGAGTGTTCGAGTGGATACCTGATACCACGGACTAGCAAACGCAGTGTAGGACGTACCCACTAGGTGGACAGACGACCTTATAAAGGTCGCCGGAAGATGCAGGTCATCCCTGGCCGCTGGTACATTTTTGTACCGGTTAGTGACGTCACGCGTCACTAACCGGTCAATTTGACCCTTGTATTATGGTGGCCACCTGGACCACACATACATCTGTAGATCATACAAATATTTGCCCCAGTCGGGCATCTAACCCGCAGAGGTCGTTATAATGAGTAAAAACCATTAAAATATTTGGTTACAGGAAGCAGGCATCCCAATAGACATGGTGGGCGGCGTCAGTATCGGCGCCTTCATGGGAGCTCTGTGGTGTATGGAACGGAACATTACTACTGTCACACAGAAGGCTAGGGAATGGTCACAGGTAAAATAAATAAATCAATTTATTTCAGGGAATAGTACACTGTTAACAAGGGCAATGTACCAGATACCCATATCAAAATATATACCTTGACTAACATACGAGTATATAACATTAAAATATCACTTCATCTAAATAACGATATAATTATACATAAATCTGCCATTCAGCTAGGTATTCACTGACTTTTATTGTGGAGAGCTTTTACCATTCCTTTAGTGATTCAATATTTTTAATTTAATGTATTGCTTCGAGTCTATTTGATATATTTTCAAAATTAGTACAGGCTAGCTGCACCCAGTGGTTTTACCCGCTGTACTAGTAGACTATATGCTATTCCAAGGTCTAAGCTATCGCTATACCAAACTTCAGCTCAATCGGTAAGGCGTGAGAGAGTAACATACATAATATTATATACAATACAAGCAGCGCCCAGCGGTGTTACCCGCAGTACTCATGTAGCCTATGTGTTATTCCAGGGTCTAAGCTATCTCTATACAAAATTTCAGCTCTATCGGTCCACCCGTTTAGGCGTGAAAGAGTAACAAACATCCAGACATCTAGACATCCATTCTAACAAACTTTCGCGTTTTTAACCTTTTGAACGCCACGGCACAAACGCATTTTCGTGCCCTGTGCGCCAAGGCACAATTTAAAAAAAAATACCTACGAAAGAACTAGTGTTGCCAAGAGTCGATAAATATTTTTATATCACTTTATTAAGACTGGGTTTTTTGTCGTCTATAGACGTCGTTGGCGTACAGGACCCGCAAGTACTTGTCAAGTATAGGTGACTTTGGCGGTCAAAAGGTTAATATTAGTAGGATAACGGTCACCTTAGGTTTCAAAATCATCTTAATTTGTTCCAGAAAATGACCCAATGGGGCAAGCAGCTGATGGACCTGACCTACCCAGCGACTTCAATGTTCTCCGGACGACAGTTCAACACGACCATAAGGACCACCTTCGGAGAGGTCCACATCGAGGACCTGTGGCTTCCATACTTCACGGTCACCACCGATATCAGTTCCAGTTGCATGCGGGTGCACCGGCATGGTGAGTATTACTATGTCTTTTTGGATTTGATTATTATGTGTCTGTGGGGGAAGAGAATGGTTTTTGGAGATTTTAGGATGTTGCCTAACGAATTTAAAAGTTACTTAATGAATATTTTGGTGCAAGAGAAAGTAGGCATTAGGCATTGTATTTTACTGAAAATGACTGAAAAAGTAGCTTGAACCTTGATTTGGGAAATTTTGTTCTGTCAAAGAGTTAAGTTCCACATTTAAGTTTTATCGAATCCGTAGAGACGTTTTTAAGTTATATCAAAACGTTTTGGCTTTTAATAACTTTTAATTATTTTAGTAGTTGCATTCTGAAGGAGTAACAAACACCTTTAAAATTAAAATTCTCACATTTTGTGGGGTACGAACTTATGTCGTCACATACAATTACATAATATTATTAAACGACATCGGCGAGTTGGTTAAATTTATAAATCTCAATATTACTTAACCATTCTCTTTTTCTACACAGACTCATTTTGTCAATTCTTAAAAGAAGTCAAAGTTTTCTTATCTTCAGTTTCAAGAATATTGGGGACACTAATATATTGGGAATACTACTTTTAATATTTGGGGAACATTTTGTTACATATAAATTAACACAACACATTCATGGACAGGAAAATCAATGTGTTTTGAATATTTGTGAATTGACAGCTTTATTTGCACTTTTACTAACCCAAAAAGTTATGATTTTTTAAAATAAATGTTGATTTTTGTATTCTATGTGTCGTATATGGCATGCTTATATGAAAAAGTACGTAGCGACCAAATCTGCTGACCAGATTTGTTCACAGTGCTTTTGGAAACATGTATTTATACATTATCATTATTGCGGTATCGTCCGGCCATCTTATAATTTTAAATATTAAAGGTGGTTGGAACACACACACACACACCTAAATCCATGTACTGAGAAAAGCTCTGCACAACTCATAGATTTCATAAAGAAACAAGTTTGTGGCAACAATTTTTTGTTTCTTTATAAATCGAATTTGCGACCGCTACAGTTTTTTTATTTTTTATGTTTGACAACCACACTCACTTGCATTTTTATGTGTTTTTATATGTTTTGTACGATACACAAATATATAATTTGTTTTCGATGTCCCCTTGGTGTTGTGACCTATTGACCCTTAATTTTTGGACGAATCCGACATTTGCTTTTGGGTTGCCACTACTTACTGTAAGGGATGCCTGTGATTGGTTTACCAAATAACGCTTTAATGGGAGTTTGAACTGCGCTCACAATGTCGGGTTGGATTTGAGTATAGATGTTGCATCATATCATAGCACCCTTTCCATCCATTACACATTTATGCATGAGTGTGGTTAATAGTTTACTCATTTTTCTGTAGATGTCATTGCAGATTGTAATTCGTTGTTTAAATGTTGTCGTAACTAGAACGCAATTGACGACACAATTCGTGCGTAGTGCGTACGCACACGTACCACTTGCGTACATAGTTTCATACTTAGCATGTAATGCATGTAATTGTAGCGTCGAATCATCAATGTCGTTAATATACTCCTATATTATAAACGCGTTTTCTTTTTGAAATTTTTTGTCTGACCTGAATTTGGGTTGGTAAATTATTGAACGAAAATGTGTTTACAGATACCTAACATAATCTAATTGATATCTATGCGATAGCGGCGGCTTTCCTTCATCATTTTTCCTTTCCATGGATTGTGTTTACACAAGGAGTTTTATACAAATTTCCAGAAATACAGAAAACTCTGCACACAATTCGGTGTGACACCAAGAAGGCAGGGGAACTGACTGTTTTTATTGTGTTCACCATTTGCATTACTTTTGTGTTCAATTACAGATTCATCATTCTTCACTTGAATACTTTTAACGTAGAAAGACTTACGCGCTTCTGTTCATCACCCTTTCCGATCATTCTCTGGATTTTAAATTTCAACTATTAAATCCACCAAGTAAAGCTCCTTGCAGGTGGCTCTATTCTGTAATCATTGGAATCTTTTACAAAATTAGTTTTACCTTTTATCTTCACTGTTTGGCATACAATTTTAGTGCTTATATCGTCCGCGTAAGGGTTAAATTTGTATAATGACACCACATGACACGTTATGTGCGCGCAGGTTCGCTGTGGCGCTACATTCGCGCATCCATGTCTCTGAGCGGGTACATGCCCCCGCTCTGCGACCCGGTAGATGGCCACCTCCTTTTGGACGGGGGTTACGTCAACAATCTGCCAGGTAAACCAATCACAGCGCTCGTATTTGTGCGTACTGTTGTTTTATTGGACGGTATTTGTACGTTAGTTGCGTGCGGATTTACGTGCGGTACGTTCAGGCTGAGTGGAAATATTTTGCCGGATTTGGACGTGTTGTAAATCTCGAGTCAATACTAGTTGGCTACAAACAAAAATTTTCCACATAGTTACATTGTCGTCAAAGAATTTGTGATTAAGTTCGTTTTTATGTTCCTTCCGATCTAAACTTTTCCTTATTCGCGTTAGAAATATTCTAGTTATTTTTCGTTACAAGAATATCGATGCAAAATTAGACTCTGAGAACACATTTCTTATCGTGTATCATTGAAAATCTATACTGTTATCTTCCGAAACGAAGCGTAGGACGTCCACCCACAAGGTGGACAGACGACCTTATTAAGGTCGCCGGAAGACGCTGGATGCGGGTCGCTTCCAACCGGTATATGTGGAAGTCCAAAGGGGAGCAGTGGGCGTTTTATGGCTGAGATGATGATCTCCAGATTGCTGTCTAATTATGGTAGAACTACCACGGTTTATAAATAGCTTCCAACAATTCATTCCATGTCGTTTAATCTAAACAACACAGTGAATATTTCCACTCAGTCCATCCCCAAGGTAAGTGTTGGCAGCCCAAGATGCCAAGTCCTAAGTCTAAGTACTAGGTATAACTAGGTATGCTCTGGCGGTATTGCCGCGCGTCTATGAGCATCGCGGGCATTTTCCCGCCCGTCTGCGACCCGATGGATGGACATCTCTTGTTGGATGGCTGCTACACTAATAATGTACCAGGTACGTTAATTTTTAATATTTATTTATTAGATATTTACGGCCCCTTTGTACCGGTTGTTCCAATTTTTCTGGGTTTAACTTTTTGAAGTAAAACTTCTTTAGGCGCGACTAGGGAGTAACTCAGATTTTTTTTCTGGCGGAAGTAACGCTTACTATAGTCTGTGTAGTTTCCGCCATTTAAAAATAATAATTCTGATTGGTTGAAAACTTCTTTAGGCGCGACTAGGGAGTAACTCAGATTTTTTTTTCTGACGGAAGTAACGCTTACTATAGTCTGTGTAGTTTCCGCCATTTAAAAATAATAATTTGAATAATATTAATATAACATTTAAATAATCTTTGTAAAGCACATGAATAATAAATATAATTAAATTATAATATAATATTTATTTATTTAAGTTAATATTTAATCATTTCAGTGATATATGTCGTCAACGCCAAAGAAGTTTTACTTCAATCGCGCGTAAAGGTTACACGCACACACTTTTTTAAATTTCAATTCGTGTTCAAATATAATTTAGTCGATTTTGTTTTATCCTTGAACATGTAAACATTGAGTGTCAAATAATATTATGAAACTCCACTAACAGCTCGCGGTTTTAGCGGCAGTTTACGTCTTAAAACCTATCTGTACCTATTCCAAAATTTCGATTCGTCAGCGGTTTGACCTGTGCGTTGAAAGATCAGTCAGGAAACTGTTCTTCACAAAACTGTTCATTAGCTCAATCGTTACAAAAAATACATCATCTTCAATTTCTCAGAATACTTCAAATACTTATTGTCCATAACATCACAATGCAATGATTCCAGCGGATGTGATGAGGTCACTGGGAGCCAAACACATCCTGGCTATAGATGTGGGCTCTCAAGACGACACCGATCTCACTAACTACGGCGACGATCTCTCCGGTTGGTGGCTTCTTTGGAAAAGGTAACAAAGAATTAGTAGTAGTCTTAGATTAAAAGAAAATGGGAATATGCGGGCTATAGCTATTGCTATGCCAAACTTGGCCATGTTGGATCGGAAAGTGTCGGATGGCGCGCCGACTCGCGCCGATGTAAAATTGAGCCTAATTGAAGCGGCCATAAAATTTGGAATTTTTTAAATATACATACACTTACATATATGTAATCACGCCTGGTTCCCGTTGGGGTATGCAAAGACTATTTCCCTTCATTTGGTAAAATCCTGACACACCTCTTTCGCTTCCTCGACTTTCATTACCTTTCTTTCTTTTCTGATATCTATGGTGTTAGTGGTTATTAGGTTTAAAGATTTGATAAGCGTTGATAAGTTCCTCCTTCCTGTACGGTTGACTTGAAGAGATCGTTTTAAGCGATGTGTTCGCTAATTGGTACAGCATTAGTGTTAATTTATAGTTGTGAGTTTTTTCTTTATGGTATCAATAAATACATACATATATGCATCTTATCTTAAATAATTTAATATAATATTATGTACAATTTTAATTGAGTGTGGGTTTTTTATATAAGCTCTTGTAATCATTTTTTTTCTTCAAAATTGATAGATTTCTCCAAAACAGTTAATATAGTGTCTTATGTTTTTTTTTCCAGATGGAACCCCTTCACTACGCCTGTGAAAGTCCCCAATTTGCCAGACATTCAGAGCAGACTTGCTTACGTATCGTGCAATCGACAGCTAGAGGTACTTGTTAATATAGTGTTTTTTTTATTTAAACTCTTATTAAGGTACTGTTATATATTATATCTGTTAAAGTTGTTATTGTTTTGTGAAATAACAACTTTAAAACTTTTTTGGACTATTTAGGAGGGGCCAGAACCTCAAATATTATCACCAAAAACTAGTTAACTAACAATGTTGGCACGTGAACTCATAATGAGTTGTCTCCGAAAATCTTATTCAAATAGGCATAAGTGCCTACTAAGCCGGGTCTACAGCTCATCTACACAATCAACAAAATTTTCAACATTTAACAATATTGCCTAACGATTTTGTTCAATATTCAAATTCTCTAGTTGTGTAGACTTAAACACGAACTAAAGACCCTGCTTTACTTATGTACAACATAATCGAGCATAATACAATATTTTTTTTTTATTATTGTTTTTTTCTCAGGAGGTGAAAAAGTCCGACTACTGCGAGTACATCCGCCCACCGATCGACGCGTACAAGACGCTTCAGTTCGGCTCGTTCGACGAGATCCGCGAGGTGGGCTACCGACACGGCGCCGCGTACTTCGAGGGACAGCGGCGCGGGGGCGGCGGCGGAGTCAGTGGCGCCGCCGCCGAGGGACGCAGGCCTGACGTGCAGCCGAGCCTCACTGAGTAAGACATGTTTGACTACTGCTAGTATATACAGCCGTCAGCGGAGCCGCCGCCGAGGGACGCAGGCCTGACGTGCAGCCGAGCCTCACTGAGTAAGACATGTTTGACTACTGCTAGTATATACAGCCGTCAGCGGAGCCGCCGCCGAGGGACGCAGGCCTGACGTGCAGCCGAGCCTCACTGAGTAAGACATGTTTGACTACTGCTAGTATATACAGCCGTCAGCGGAGCCGCCGCCGAGGGACGCAGGCCTGACGTGCAGCCGAGCCTCACTGAGTAAGACATGTTTGACTACTGCTAGTATATACAGCCGTCAGCGGAGCCGCCGCCGAGGGACGCAGGCCTGACGTGCAGCCGAGCCTCACTGAGTAAGACATGTTTGACTACTGCTAGTATATACAGCCGTCAGCGGAGCCGCCGCCGAGGGACGCAGGCCTGACGTACAACCGAGCCTCACTGAGTAAGAGATGTTTGACTACTGCTAGTATATACAGCCGTCAGCGGAGCCGCCGCCGAGGGACGCAGGCCTGACGTACAACCGAGCCTCACTGAGTAAGAGATGTTTGACTACTGCTAGTATATACAGCCGTCAGCGGTGTCATAGCTGAGGGACGCAGGCCTGACGTACCGCCGAGCCTCACTGAGTAAGAGATGTTTGACTACTGCTAGTATATACAGCCGTCAGCGGTGTCATAGCTGAGGGACGCAGGCCTGACGTACCGCCGAGCCTCACTGAGTAAGACATGTTTGACTACTGCTAGTATATACAGCCGTCAGCGGAGCCGCCGCCGAGGGACGCAGGCCTGACGTACAACCGAGCCTCACTGAGTAAGAGATGTTTGACTACTGCTAGTATATACAGCCGTCAGCGGTGTCATAGCTGAGGGACGCAGGCCTGACGTACCGCCGAGCCTCACTGAGTAAGAGATGTTTGACTACTGCTAGTATATACAGCCGTCAGCGGTGTCATAGCTGAGGGACGCAGGCCTGACGTACCGCCGAGCCTCACTGAGTAAGAGAAACACGTGATGATTCTTCATTATGCCACACAGAAAAGAAAACTTTGGACTACGATACGTATATTTTTGCGAAATATATATATATAAGATCCTTAGTTTTAGGCGAAGACGCGCTACGTCACAAATTGGTACATTTTGTACTGGCTCGTGCACCTCACTCCCACGAAGCGACTTTAGTTCGATGTGTCTCTCGCTTTTTTTATCAGATATACAAATTAAAAAAATTCGTGCCAAATATTTTTTAATAATCTACAATCTACATTATCTAAGTAGTATTGAGTCGAAAAAATACTTTAATTTCTAAATAAAACTAACATTTTCCACAGCTACACATTCACGGACCTAGCCCAAATGGTGTGCTCAGTGCGAACGGCCCGCGACTTAGACAACGACTCGTCGTCCTCCGACGGAGACTACGAGGACCAGCGACATTTCGAGGGATACGCCTCGGAGCCTAGCGCTGGGATACTGGAGGTAAGACCGTTTTGGACTGAAGAACATAACTTAAATAAAAACTTTTATATTTATGGTGACATTTAAGCTTTTTGTTGTTTACGTTGAGAAAAAACGCATTATGCGTACACTGCCGTACATATGGAAGGGTATTGTGGGACCCTCCGCTCCGTGCCCATTGCACGGCTACTTTACGGTATACCCACTAAACAACGACGGAGATTTTGACGGAGGACCGGGAATCTGGAGAGCAAGGATGAGTCATAACCCTTTAACCGCCATCACCGTAATATGTCGGGATATGAAAGATGTGCTCCAAGCGCCACACACGTAATTTCACGTCAAGTTTCATAAATTGATTATTACGCTGGCGTTAGGAGAATAATGAATGTAACAAAATATGGCGGTTAAAGGGTTAATAAGAAAGTCTTGTCTTAAATAAGAAAGCCTGTGACGCTCATTTTTATTCATAAATTGGAAACAGCTCGACCGTATTTGATAAATTGGAATTGAGAACGTAAACTTTTAACCTTTGAAAGATTTAAAATCGGTTCCAACGTCTTAGTATTCTTTTTAGAAGATTGCATAGATAAATAAATAAATGTTTTACGCTTTAACTATTTTGTTTCTGGTGGTAGGGTACCGCATATCAAGAGCGGCTTAGTTCCGGCATGATTTTAGGTGAAGCCTGGAAGGCATTTTTGCGCCTTCCACGATTTGTTTGATATCTGTAAAAATGTTTTAACATTTGTACTTTGCAGTTTTTTTTTAGTTTTTAATTGGTGTGTTATTGTGTGGGTATTTAGTATTTTAAATTAATATTAGCAATAGATAAGTTTCATTGTATTAACCTATGATTAACAGCTCAAAAGGGATTGCACGTTGGACCTTTTAATGTCTTCGTGCATGCCTAGAGAAACAATACAGAGCGACATAATAAAATTGTAATAAATATTATTGGATCTTATTATGCTAAAATACTATGAGAATACAACTTTATTATGCTGGTAAAAAATTTGAATATGTCTCGAGATTCGCTAAAATGTAAGCCATTGTTTACCACAAAATGTACATTTTGTGAATTTTAGTTGTTCGATCTTTGTTATATAGCAAAGGACCTCATCGCAACTTAACAAGTGCAAAAAAATATTATAATCTTTTACATATTATATATTATGTAAAAAAATACTAAAGTGGGGTTAATAGCGTGTACCGCGTACCGGGTACCGGGTAGCGTGTACCGGGGGTAGACTTCCTTTGCAGGAGGTCGTCTAGGTGGGTACCCCAACAGTGCCAGTTATTCTACCGCCTGAGCAGTGATGTGCAAACATTACTGTGCTCCGGTAGGAGGGCACTTGCACTGTAGCTAGTAAAATTACTGGGCCAAAGAGTCTTAACATCTTATGACTCTTGAGTAAGAAGCGTTGGTGCAGTGCTCCTAGAATTTCACATAATTGTGAAATCCTAGGTAACACTGTACTGATTATGGGCAGCCGTTATCTCTTAACATCAGGAGAGCGTCTTGCTCGTCTTCTACTTCATCACATAAAAAAAAAAAAAGTATATCGAGTGACGCTCTCTCGCTCGCACTATTCGCAAGTTTTGAAATATGAATTCATAGAATTAATTTATTGAAAATTCCTTAAGACCAGCCCTGCATAATATTATTGCACACATTTAAAAAGTGTTTTCAGTTTGATATATTAAAGAGAGAATTTTTGAAAAATAAATATTTTTCAGTATTGCTTTCCTTTTATATTTCAAAATTTGTCAAATAGTGCGAGTTAGAGAGCGTCACTCGATATACACTCTTAACACTAAAACCATAAATTGACCACTTAAAACGTTGCTGACTCCGATTTGCATATCCATACTATTTGAAATTTACGTCAAATACACTTTATTCCATCAACGACAAACGAACTAAAAATTCTTTGTATATTTTGGCATAACTAGATCTCAAAGTAGTATAGTATTTGAGTGTGTGGTATATTTTAGATGTCATCAAGCGTGGAAGAGGGCGCCGCGTGGATAAGTGACACAGAACTGGTGGGCACTTACGGCACATATTGAATGCAAGCACTTTGCTTCATGGTTTATAATTCTTCTATTTTTTTATTTGGGGCTGGGCGTTGGCACTAATTTTGTCCTTATTTGGTACACTCTTGTAATGTTTTAAGTTGATTCCATACAGACGCACGATCGCACGGGCTGCGGGACGGAATTTTTGTAATGTTTGAATTCGTACGCACTCTGCTGTCACATATAAAGCGGACGCGCGCTGGAACAAAACGAAGATTGCAACCGCTTTTCCGCGCGATTCCGCGTCTGTCTGACGTCGGCTTAAATGTTTTAATTCCTTGGGATTTTGTGACGTCGAAGCTTTGGGTTTTGTCGGTATTCTAATTTTTTGGGACTTTAACTTTTTAGTTTACTTTTGAAAGCTATATTCTGTCTTCCTAATATTTTAGAAATGATGCATGTATGTTCGTGTTTGCTCCTTCTTCATGCCTAATTGCTGAACCGATTGAGCTGAAATCTGGTACTTTATATAACCTCTTGAATAACACACACGCTATGATTAGCTGCGTATTTATTAGTTAACTTCAATGTTAATACATTTCTTCTTTTGTATTATATTTTGAAAATATACGAGCTATTAAAACTAAACTAAATGGTTGACATCATTCGTTTTAATTTTAAGGTTTTGCATGCTTAGGTTCTCACATATCTTTAACACTCTTTTGCATCAGTCAGGATGAGTTAAAGTCAGAAATGAGCTTTAATCAAGAAGCCTAAATCAGATACAGTGCCACCCAATATTTTAAAATACCAAATCGCACTGCACTGCAATGCATGTGTCACCCTTAATGGTGAACGCACATCTATCAGCATCGACCGCGCCAAAGGAATCGACTTTTGAGTTCTTTATATGAAATGTCATGAAACCTCGCACACTTGCCGGAGTCGAATCGGCATCGGTCGATAAGATTTCCTATACAAAAATTCTTTAGGCGCGGTCGACGCGGATAGTTGTGCAACCATAAATATTAGTAGACAAAGACATGAGTCCTAGCTGATGCAAGAGGGTTTTCATATTCGACTATGTTATTTTTTGATATTAACATTTTTGTATCTGCTGTATTTTACACATAATTTTATTGGTATAATCTCTGAATTATTCACATTTTTGTGTAGAATGCCACAAATAGATCCTGTTTTATAGTAGTTATTATGTGTTACTGCAGAAATCATTGCAAATGTCTAGAATTTCACTGCAATATTCTCAAATTTTGTTTTTCTGCATTTTCCTAATGTTGTTTGTTCATAAACTCTGGTAAGTAAATTATTGTAAACCTTTTGTGAAATCAATGGTTTCAATGCGCATCCCAACTGCAGATTCAAATGAGTGAAAGTACATATAACAACGTGTAACAAATTATGCACGCTTGCATGAGAAAATACCAAAATGTTCAATAAAATTTATTTTAATCTTTGTATATGCAATTATAAGCTAGGGGTTATCAAGCTTTCTAGATTAGTTTGATCCCATAATAATCAACGCATCATCGCCTAACATCTGCCGAGACACTCGTCAAATGCCTAATATTTGGTACTGCCAAATATTGGGAGCTGCAAAATTAACTCAATAAAACTGCCTGTGCCATGATGTAAAGCGAGCTATTGGAGCGGTGAGCAAAGTATAAAAGTCCACCAAGAAAATGCATATGCTTGGTCATCGCTTCGCCATCGCTTCGCATCAATGGGCAGGCAGCTTTATGTACACATACAGTAAAGATAAGCGCAAACTAGATCAGCTTGTACCGCAAAACCGCAACAAAAATCAGCCTGCATCAATATCGAACATTTTATAAGAAATAAGAACCAACGCAGAGCGAGAATTATCCGTCTATATTATACGTTAGCTCAAATAAAATGAATGCAAGTTTTATGTTTTGCGATTCGTTACGATAAGGCTCACACTAGTTTGCACTTAAGCTTACGTCAGACTGAGGCGGTAAAGCGAACGCGATCCGGGACGCAATTTTTGTAATGTTCGAATTAGTATGTAACCTGTCACATAAAAAGCAAACGCGGGCAGGAACAAAATGAAGATTGCGACCGCTTACCGTTCCGTCCCCTCAGTCTGACGTAAGCTTTAGCTTTAGGCAATTTGCTTGTTCACACATACATTGAGCGTCAAAATCTATAGCGACACATTTTTTCTCAGGAGGGTCTCCGCACACGGCGCGTAGGCGGTTCCCTATCCCTGTCCGAAGACGAAATCGACTCGGAAGCAGAGATGTATGATCCGCTGAACAAACGCGGCGGGGGGAGATGAGACCCGACGTTGCACGATCTGTGCAAGGCTTTATACGAGTACGTCATTACCGACGACCGGCCCGGCGTCGCTTGCTTGTAGGTACATTGGACTATTGTGAACGAGGGGTAGGCACATTGGACTATTGTGAACGAGGGGTAGGCACATTGGACTATTGTGAACGGGTGAAGTTTCTAATGTTTTAGACTTTTTTATAATGGCAAGACACTGATAGATACCGCGGTAAGTCTTCGATTGTCCAAGGACTTAACCATTTCGTAAGCGAACATTGAGGGTTATCTCGAAAATTTACGCCACTTTGACAGGAGGCCCATCCCATTATACGCGCTGTCTAGACCTTTAGTCTCTGCACAGTTCTAGTTTATCTATGATTTCAGTAGGTTCAACCTGATGTCACAGTGCTGCCTCCTGGTGGCTGTTATTTCAAAACCCTTGACATGAATAAAATCTATACTTCGTTTTAAAAACAAAGATAATTTTTGTAGGGTTCAAAGGATCAATATCTTAATAAATTGGATATATATCGGATATTTATCATAATATATAAGATATATATCATGAGATATATCGGATATAACAGTTATTGTGAATATATCAATGATATTTCATTGATACCTGCCTTCCAACCCTGCAAAAATTATCTTTGTTTTTGAAACGAAGTATAGTACTATCGTAAGTGTCCGCGTTTTTGTAATAAAAGTGGAGTAAGTAGTCGGATTTGAACTTTAAGCAGAAGGAAATAAGGATGGTTTTAAATAGGAGTATCACAGCGTAATCTACGTAATATTGTAGTATAATAAACCCTATTGATGTAGGATTAAGGTAGGTTTTTGTTTGCCTACCGAGAAAAATACTTCACTGAATTAGACATACAAGTTTAGACTTTATTGTAAAGGCATTACAGTCGAGTTTTGACTGGAACAAGTTATGTCAAAAGCAACCGAAATATATCTGTCTCGCTTGCACTTATTAGAACTCTATAAGGTTGCAAGCGTGTGCAAGGGAGACAGACTGATATTCACGTAGTTGAAAGTTATAAGGAACAAAATAAGAGATTTGTGCTCTAAAGCACTGTATATAAGAGTGAAATTCGCGTGTAAATAATAGTTATTCTATTTCCTTAAGAGATTTTGAGGGATTATTTAGTGGACTGTATTATGAAAGTAGTTAAATAATATTCCAAAGTATAACTGTGATTAAATGATTGGATGCTTTTGTAGATAATTATGTAGTACAAGATCCCACGATCATTAGACCTTACTTATTTTCTAGGAGCTAATAAGCGATTTGAGGTCCTATTACTTCAACGCAACGCCAATGTCACTCATAATTATTGAGCTATATAATAATGAGTCACTACCAGTCCATCCACAAGAGCAGAGTGGAATAGAATATGCGTCAAGTAATCAATAAATTAAACCAAAATAATTAATTGTAACCAAATCAAATCACCTTTCAGATTATTAGATTTTCAATCTTTAATTATGTTTAATTAATAGTAGTAATATTTCTATATATATAATCTTATTAAAAATAAAGAAGTGAATTCTGTTGATTATGGGATGTTGTTCTATTTAAATAGGTAGTTTAATTAAAATATGTAACGACGTATAATTTAGTCTAAAACGACTGATTCGTAGGTTTAAGTTCGCCAAACGGCACAAACTGGATCGTATTAAATGAAACCAAATGTGTAGCTCAAATGATTGTAAAAATTTTAATAAATGCTTACAAAATGATTAATTGTTTGATTGTTTTATATAAAGGAAATACCTATAATAACTTCAATATAAATACAGGCAGATTCAGCAATAGGCCTTTACAATTTATGTTTTCACCCTTTAGGGTGGGACTGGATTAAATAGTAAAGAGAAAAGCAAACAATTTAAATGTTTGCCTTTTTTTGCATAAAAATATAAACTAAAACCTAAAACATAAATACTGGAAACACGAGGTAGGGATAAAATACAGGAAGATACGAGTGGATTTTGGACAAGAGAAAAGCAACAACTTAAAGAGAAAAAAACTCAATTATTGAAATGTTTACTTCTTGCAATCATCAAGATTGGTAAATGTTTTTTTTAAGTGAAAACTTCTTTAGCGGCGCTGAGCACTTTTTTTTGTATGGGTAAAAACTTTCAAACTCGCGTCAGGGTCACGTGATGCTGATCGAAAAAGCGTAAGATCGAGGGGAAGGGAGAGGAACTAGTATCTCTCACTCTTTCTACCGTGCTTGAGTGTGCTGCTCTGTGAATTTGGTTTAACTATGTCAAATGATCGCAATTTTAGCAAAACGAAATACAAAACTACTATTGATGCGGTCTTTATTAGACACTTAAATAGGTTCGAATCAAAACTGTTTGTTTCTTACTTCAGTTATCATAAACCAATTGTATCAGTTGTAAAAATTTGCGATGATGATTCTGATAATAACGATGGTGTAAAAGTCGTCGAAATTATGGATGGAAGTTGATTTTTCTGAGAGATAAAATTTAATGTAATATATAAATAACGATATAATATTATAAATAACAACATATAAATTGTCATATTTGTGTACGATAGCGCAATAAATAAACATTGTATTCTAGGTACCTCATAAATGATAGTATTTTTATACTTATAATTAAACACAACGTTAATATTGAAGTTTTCACTTCTGCCGGCACTCCCGGAGTGCTACCTTTTTTTTATTTGTTTCTTTATTTTTTTTCTCTTTGAAAACTAAAAGAATTCAGACGTTTCGGCAAATTTTTGTCTTTATAAAAATAAAATCTTGTAAAAAACTAATCTAATCTCTATATGGTTTAAAGTTGAT
Organism: Hemithea aestivaria; assembly: GCA_947507615.1. Classification (NCBI taxonomy): domain Eukaryota; kingdom Metazoa; phylum Arthropoda; class Insecta; order Lepidoptera; family Geometridae; genus Hemithea; species Hemithea aestivaria. The sequence goes on along the minus strand of OX382326.1, from coordinate 2,342,750 downwards.
AGCTTTGATCAAACGCTGCTTCACATCATGCACTCTCCTAACATAACTGTGGACGTTCACCACTTCGGCATTATCTCCGTGATCATTCTTTATGGTCTCCAATTTCTCTATACACATCGTCCTGTAGTTATGCCCAGTTTCTAGACCATAAGTGGTCGTTTCAGAGGTTCCGTCCCACTGTTCGTGCGACCTGATCTTTATTCCTAACACCTTATACTCCCAATGGGTTTTCATATGCTTCCTTATGTCAGGACAGTCGCACAAATTTATCAGGACTTGCATAGTGCGGAGTTGGAGCAATGGCATGTTGGGATAGTAGCACAAATTGACCAGATCCTTGGTTAATTCCACGCAGCATTCTTTAGCTCGCCATTTAGATCGGGTTGTGAGTGTACTGTAGCACATTAATCCTACAGCACTTATTACCACTTCGATGTATGGGGATATGATGTATGGACGAAGAACGAAGGTCAAGTCGTTGTTATCCGCGAGCTTTTTCCCCACGTGATGCTTACACATCTGAGTCATGCAGTCCATAGCTCCGGAGACGATTCTGAAGTCGTTACTTCTAAACAATTCCAACATGATTTGGAAACCGTTGGCTTTTAACGTCCTCACTGCATCCCATTCTGTCAGATTCGTCAGCGTTTTCAAGTGGAGTATGATTATACCTATGTGCTCGTTTTTAACCATTTTCAGTAAACTTTCAATGATGATCTCATTTTTCATTATCATCTCGCAAGCACAGCGATCTCTGGCCAAGGTCCTGAGGGTGTAAGCTGCAGCGTATCTGATTTCCTTTCGATCCCTCATGATGAGATATAGAAGATTCTCGATAATGACCGGGCGAGTCATGATTTTCTTGCGCCCTTGGTAGTACCCGGCCAAGTGGGTGTAGATTATGCAGACCTTTTCTCTGATGATTGGGTCTCGATTCCTCATGAGATCGATGAGACGGTACACGACGTGCAAGTTTATGAGGAACATTGCATGCTCTGTTATTTGTACCTGAAAAATATTGGGATTTAATTTTGGAAAGAAGTGTTCCATTTGATATCAAGAGGAAGGTAAGTCCTAATTGTATTACTGTCATCCATGTTTTCCGAGCGTTTCAACTTGGGAATCTTCAAGGCACGAGTCAGGAACCTTTCTAGGCATCTTACGTGATTCAACGTTGACTGCAACTGCACTTTCCACCAGGTAGGATGTGGTAAAACGTAAGCCTATTTAGTATAAAAAAGGAGATACATTTGGCAACATACCTGATCCATCAAAGTGTGCAAAGCCTGTAACTGTTCCAGTTGGTCCTTCGAATGTAGCTGTCTATTGAGGATCCTAAGTCCAATGCGGCCGAAGCCAAGATTGCATCGACTCACGTCTACGTGGGGAGCATACAAAGACGGCTGCATGGACTCCAAACGTTTAGCTGGTGGGAAATCTGAAATATATTCTGATGATGTAGAACTGGTAAAAAAAAAAGATAACTGACACGACTGTGTGCGAAAAAAAAAATGCTGATAGCAGGAGCGAACCGTACCTATATTCACATCCTTAGTAATCTTTCACACTCTTTTCACCTCCTTTTCTTTTTGTTGTGACCCAGGAAAAAAACTTTACGCAACGTCACCTTGCGCCGAAGGTTGCAATGTGGGACTCCTCCGCCGAAAATGGGCGCGGCGGGGATACCCATTAAAAACCTGGCGTTGTTCCTGAGCGACACTGTAATTCCAGGGCAGCGGGTACGCCGAAACATCGTCTGCGGCCCCGACGGCCTCCCCAAATACCGTATATTTATTTAGATAAACTAGCGGGGAAGGAAAAAAGAAGTTACACTAACTTACCAATATGAGGGTCGAAACGAACCCTCTGCATAGCTCGGTCTACAGCCTTGTTTATAACTCGTGGGTTCATGGCACACACCAACTGTAGGTAGGAATTCTTGTGCGGTGTAAACATGATTTTTATTTATTTCTAAATATTAATATTAACTCAAAATATTTTTGTATAGTTTCGAAAATAATAATATTGATATGTCATAGCAGAACATCAACGTGACAGTGTCAGTTGTGGTAAAGGTATAATAGTCCAGTCCATTTAGACATTCGAAGTTACATAAAGTCCCAACAAGCTGAATTTCTGTGAAGTTGTTCAAAACATAATTATAAACAATGTCTAGAAGTTCCCCATCATTCCCCTGTAAGGAAAAAATTTAATTCAAGGTCAAAGGTCAAAACAATGAGTTTTTCGCGATTTTCAGCAAAACGGTAAGTTTTATCATAAAAACATCTTAGACAAAATTGTAGATCATAAAATTGTCTACAAAAAATTAGGCTCAAACTATGTCTAAACCAAATTGTAGCTTAATGGGGTCATTAGTTACTGATTTCGTATTCAAACATTGACCTCCTTTATCCCGCCTTAGAGGTTGATTTTTGGAATAAAAAGTATCCCATATCATTTTTTAGGACTTGGTCTACCTTTGTACCAAATTTCAGCTCAATAGGGCCAGCGGTTCTAAATTTACCATACAAACTTTGACCCCCCCTTACCCCCTCTTTAAAGTTAAATTGTGTCATAAAAACTATTCAATGTTCCTCAACACAATCCCAACAATCGTTTTACAAAATTTCAGCTCAATCGGGTAAACGGTTACGGATTTGCATACAAACGTTTTTCGGGAATAATTCCTTTTCCTGAAGGAATTTCAAAAAATCGCTTCTTATTGCACGATGAAATCTTCCAAGGAATACGCTGTCCAAATTTCAGCTCAATCCGTCCGGCCGTTTGGGCTGTGCGTTGATAGCACGAAAGTGTACGAACGATTTTATATAAGAGATTACAACTTTTTGAATCGTTATATCTCAAAAACGGTGGCTCGTAGAAAAAAAAGTATTAAAAAATTTTTTGTAGACAATTTTATGATCTACAATTTTGTCTAAGATATTTTTATGATAAAACTTACCGTTTTGCTGAAAATCGTGAAAAACTCATTTTTTTACCTTTGACCTTGAATTAATTTTTTTCCTTACAGGGGAATGATGGGGAACTTCTAGACATTGTTTATAATTATGTTTTGAACAACTTTACAAAAATTCAGCTTGTTGGGACTTTATGTAACTTCACTCTCATTTTTTGGTCTAAATTGACCGGACTATAACAGTTGTGGAAGAGGTCCAACTTCCAACACCAATATAATAGTTTTCATTGTAAAACATAACTCACACTTAAAACAAGTAAAATAAAATAAAGTCTTTAAAAACAAGCTTTTATTATTATTACCATCTAGCACCAAAGTACTCGTCAAGACGAATCAAATGAGCCCAAACTCGATGGGGTTGCATCGTTTAATTACGGAGTTCCTATGGCCACCTTCCGGCTCCATCATCAGATCAGCTAGATGTCATAATAATATTGCATTGTCATCCGATTTATACATGCATGAAAAATTTCAGCTCAATCGGATACCGGAAAGTGGGTCGAATTAAACTTGCAAGATTTGATTACAGACAGACAGGTGAAAGTAAATAAAAGCTTGTAATAAACCAAAGTTTGTCCAATTTTAATGTGTTTTATTGTTGTGTATTTTAGTGAGAAGTAGAAACATAGGTACTTCTTAGATAGGACGATTCTACCTTCTATTTCAGTACCAACAGATATTCTTCACAGGAAAGTGGTGGAGTGAGAGCCTGAACAGAAAAGAAAATAGCGTAGGTTCAAGATATGATAAATACAAATAACAATGAAAACAATTAGTTTTCCTCCGTTTTATTTAATTTATTCAGTGCTTCTTGGCTTCTTGTATTCCACATACATACAAACCATTAAAATATTAGCTCAATAATTATAAGGCTCAGCAGACGATCTAGATACACCTAGGCACTTATGTTAAGAGCGTATATATCGAGTAACGCTCTCTCGCTCGCACTATTTATTACTAGAGTTAATTTATTGAAAATTCCTTAAGAACAGCCCTCCATAATATTATTGCACACATTTTAAAAGTGTTTCCAGTTTGATATATTCAAAATGGCATGAAAAGAGTTTATGAAAAAAAATTTTCTTTCAAAAATTCTTTTAATGTCATTTCTAAATATATCAAACTGGAAACACTTGAAGGGCTGTAGGAATAGAGAGCGTCACTCGATATATACGTTCTTAACTTCAGGACACGTTTGCGAAGGTGCAAGGTTAATTCAACGCCTTGGAAATGGAGTGCGAAATCCTTTCCTCCTGCACTTGGTGTCGATGATGAGCTGTGCTTGACGCTTCAGGTAGCATCGAGAGGGTATGTCTTCTTCTTCATCCGATGCTGGAAGTAAAAGGAACTGTGGGTAAGATATTAATTTAATATTTTTAAGTAATGGACCTTAGAGCACTTCACGTCTTTCATTAGGCAAATTCTGTTGAAATGTTAAGTCTCATTATTTTAACTGATTTTTAACGGAATTTGCGACATGGGCATTGCGGCAGGATATTTACAGCTTGGGATTTTAGCAATATTTTTTGCGTTATTAGGCAAGTAGGTCAACTGATTACACTGAGTTCTCGATATTTAATATTGATAAGTAGATAAAACTTTATATAAACACAAAAAATATACAGAAGAAAATAAAACTAATACCAGCTAAATAATAATACTTGCTGCGCTCAGCGGTTTTACCAGCTGTACTGTAGTAGCCTATGTGTTATTCCTGGGTAAATTTCAGCTCAATCTGTCCACCCGTTTAGGCGTGAAAGAGTAATAAACATCCAGACATCAGACATTCTCAGAAACTTTCACGGTATTTTTATTTTTCATAGCAGACTAAACAAGCGTTTAACCGCAATCTCACCTGTTGGTAAGTGACGATGCAGTCTAAGTTGTGGCACGCTTGTTCAGTAGGAACCTATTCACTCTTCATTTTAAAAACCCCACGTTATAGCATTCGGGAAACACTGATGATGGTAGCGAATTCCAAAGCTTCGCCGTTCTCATAATGAAAGACGAAGCAAAACGCTAGGTTATGAAGGTTATGATTAGTAAGATTGATAGCAGCATATATAAACTTACGCGGTGCCTTAACAGGTTCCTTCTGAACCAGCTCCTTGTAAGTAGGGACTGCCTTCTCGGACTCCTTGGGCGTGCTGTGGCTGTGCATGCTGATACCAGCTACGGACTGAGCTGCACTGGTGGGCTGAATCATTTGGAAACAAGTTTATTATCGGCCCATGAAGTAGGTGCGAGATGTCTAGGCAAGCTATACAAAAGCGTTGGTGTTATGAGGTATGTCGATGCATTAGGAAAGTTTTTTAAATTCTCTGTTTAAAATAATACTCCAATGCTCTGTTCAAAGGCACCGGCAATCATTTTCTACCAAAGAGTCTATTGGGAACAGTCTATCACTATTTAGTGACAGAAATAAAATATTCTTAGAGTAAAAGGGTGATAAAGTGCAAATGACGTTTCTTAAATTTTTCGTAAATACCTAGTATAGCGTGCTGAATTAGGGTTTACGCGACAACGTTGAAAAATGCCTTTTATTTACCGCTCTATGCCCACTGACTCTAAGAACACTTTATTTTTGTCTAATAATGAGTTCTTCAATAGTGATAAAGATCACCAGAGCGCGATAGCCTATAGGTCATCAGCCTACTTAGGACATTATAATTTATGAATGACCTGTGACATGTTAAATTGACCCTGGTGTGACGTCCAACCTATATAATTATCCTCAAAAGTGATGATAAGAATATGCAATAAGAAGAATAATAACGACATTTCAATTTTAAACTGCTTAGTAGTATTTCAACATCTATTGACATTAGACATGTGCGCCGATTATAAAACGACCGGCGGCGGCGTCTGGTCGAAAAATGACCGGCGGCGGCGGCGTAATCGGCGTGAAATCGGCGTGGGGGTAAAATTCAACAAAAATCAAAATAAAGCGTGCTAAATCACGTTTCTTACATATTATTTGTTATATTTAATGAAATTAGCCGTTATTTTGCGGAAATCTATGATAATTATTAATAAAATATCAATAAATAGTAGAAATAATGGGGATTCCGCTCCAATTTGACGCTAAAGAGGTGGCGAGGAATTTAAACGATACACTATGTAATTGTGAGCATTAATTCCACCATCTAATGCACCACCCAAAGTTTCGCATATGCCTGCATTAAGGGTTAATATCTAATTGTATGTTAGTAATGTCATCATCTCAGCCATAGGACATTCACTGCTGAACATAAGCTTCCCCTTTGGACGGCAGTCCAAACCGGTATATATGGCAATATATACCGGTTGGAAGCGACCTGCATCCAGCGTCTTTCGGCGGCCTTTAGAAGGTCGTCTGTCCACCTTGTGCGTGGACGTTCTGCCCTGCGTTTGCTAGTCCGTGGTCTCCACTCGAGCACTTTTCGTCCCCATCGGCCATCCGCTCTACGTGCTATGTAGCCTGCCTATTGTCACTTCACTTTGCTTATTCGCTGGGCTATGTCAGTGTCTTTAGTTCGTCTACGGATCTCCTCATTCCTGATTCGATCGCGTAGAGAAACCTCGAGTATAGCCCTCTCCATAGCTTACTGAGTGACTTTGAGCTTTAAGATGAGGCTATTAGTAAAAGATCACGTTTCAGTGCCGTAAGTCAACACGGTAACTCACATTGATTGAAGACTCTCATCTTGAGGATTTGTTGAAACTTAGACTAGACTCCTACACGGAAGTCTCTTACAACGACTACGATGATGTAAACTGCTGCAGATATTGCTACGATAAAAATAGTAAACAAGAGAGCTTACATGTTTTTCGCTTCTACACGAAGCGTCCTTAGAGACTTGACTCACTGACCGCTCGTTGTATTATGGGGAAGGGAGATCTTCTAAATATATAAAAGGAAAGAGTGACTGACTGATCTATCAACGCACAGCCTAAACCGCTGGACATATTGGGTTGAAATTTGGAAGACAGTTAGGTTTTATGACGTTGACCTCCGCTAAGAAAGGATTTCTCAATGCGGGCAAAGCCGCGAGCATAAGCTAGTTTAATATAAAAGCCGTGTTCGTGTAGGAATCATTCCGGACTGTTCAGCGGTTGGCGTTACGTTGGCCGATTTTCTTGTTATTTTTTCTTGGGGTATGTGGGTCTACCTAGTTAATTACCCTGGATGTTACCCACCCTATGGGGGACACCCACTAAAAACTGGGGGTGTTCCTGCGGACGCCATAGTTCCGGGGTAGCGGGAACGGTGAAGCACTCATCCACAGCCCCGACGGCGTTAGGTCCTAATTGACAGGAGGACCCCAACCTCCAAAGCGCACCACATCGTGGGTCGGTTTGCCAGCGACGAGTATCCCTGTACTTCTTCTAGACCTAGGTAGGGGGATGGAGAAGGGCAGGGAAGATGCACCTCTGATGCTTCCTTGAGGAGGGAGCATGGGAGATCGGTAGTGAACTCCCGTTCGCGTTTAGCGATCCCCTTCTGCGATAGTGTCCTCTCGCAGAACAAGGCCGCGGCCTGCCAACTGCCAACCATGGTTCTTTCCGTGGTTGATAGTGATAGTTCTTCCCCCATAACTGCGATGAGGGTACGGTGTTCACTGACCCATGCTGGGCACGCGTGTCTACTCCGCAACTACAGAGGTGACAAGCAGGGGTCGGTTCTCTGCCGACTACGTGATGCATGCAAGTACTTTCCGAAGCATCCGTACCTACAAAACACCTGCACAAGCCTGAAGAAGGTCAACGACCCGTGTGCTTTGTCCATCCACCGCTGGAGTAGCGGGCGGATCAGGTGGGGAGACAACCGGGTAAAGTGCTCTCGGAAATTGCACCGCCCATCGAGGACGAGTCCAAAATATTTCAACGAGGGCTTGACCGCGATGTTAACGCCAGGGTCACTTATGTGACCCTTACTTGTGACTTATGTTGGACTGTGGACTTCACGATCAAGGCAAGTCCACACAGTGACTACGATTGCTAACGAACCCCATCGTCGGCCTTCGCTTCGCTTGTTTGGTTTGGAATATAATGGTGGAAAATAGAGATCATACGTTTAATTTCACAAAATGTTAGTAATTTACTACTAGGGTAGCAATAGCAACAGTTAGTGGAGCTGCGTGTCGACCCGAAGCCCCGACAAGTTTCATTCTTTTCTATTCTTTTCATAAATTTGTACGTGGACATACCGTATAAATTTATATTCAACCCTTTCAAGTCTTTTAAATTTATGTGGGACATTTCTCGTGTCTTCACTTATTTTATTTCGATGATAATGATGATAACGATATGATAATAACGTTAATAAAGTGAAAAATAAGTCACGCCGATTTCACGCCGATAATATGACCGGCGGCGGCGGCGTGACCAAAATGATCGGCGGCGGCGGCGCGGCGGCGCGGCGCACACGTCTAATTGACATACACCAACTCAATCTAACAATAAATACTAACAAATTGACATAATAGACATAATGTAATATGATAATTAATTAATTGAATTTTAAATGAAAATGTTAATTTTATTTTAATTTAATTTGAGTATTTATATTGACATTTTTTGTAATTTTGACATATGTATATTTTTTAATTAATTTAATTATGACAATATGTAATATGCATGCTCGAACGAACCACAGCGCCCTAACAGGGTAGAATGTAGATAGGTCTAAATTTAATAATATTTAACATCTATATTGTAACCTACATTTAATGGATTAAATAAATAAATAAATAAATTTTGCCACCTATGCCTAAAAAAATATAATAGAAAAAACATAATGGGCTTACATTAGACGGAACCAGCACAATAGTGGTATCTCGCTGCTTCTCCTTAACTTCTGCGGCCCTGGTCCTCGCCTTCTCATATCTGGCGGTCAGCACTGTCACCAGCTCTTGGACATCTCGGGCTTCCGCTGTCCATTCTGGCATTGGAGGGTCGGGTATTATCTGGAAAAATTTACAAAAATGCAGGTATGGAAAATTGTTGGAGATCCTTAGATACTACTACGAAATAACGGGATGCATTCCGATTATGGTGGACGCAACAGTTAAAATGTTTCTATTGCGGCGACATGTAATCTGGTAAGCACGATATAAGCAATTTCTAAAGTAAGCAGAGAGCGTTAGCTTGGAGCTATCGCTTTTGTAATAAATGGATGTTTAATCCGGCTCGAAGGAGAGAGAGTTGGTTGATTCCCATTGCGTCATCAAGGACAACGACCGCAGTAAAATGCAATGTGCGATCTTCAAGTAGTATTTAAATGGATGTAGTATTCGGATAAATCACTGAGCACTTCACACCGTGCAAATAACGAGAGAAGGGCTCAAATAACGTCTTCGAGCCCGCCCAGAATGGGAGAAGGGCCAGGGACAAAAATTTACTATTTGAGGGTGACTCGAAACAAACGCTCGGTTACATTTAAGCCGATACTCTTATGGCCCTAGAAGCTAGTATTTGTACGGACCGCAGAATTCGTCGTAAGCCAGGTAAGGCCATGGGCAGATGAAGGTATAAATTGTAGGTAGGTACATACGTCCAAAAGTTTGCATAGTTCGTAAAGAAGTCGTTTGATCTCAAGCAACAGAAATTCCAGGTCTTCTGTCTTCTTACTAAGTTCCTCGTGAATCTCATCTTCCACTTGTATTTCCGCTTTTAAGTCCTGGATTTGTTCTTGACCTCTAAAATAGACAAAATATGTATATTAAGCATGATCTATAACTCTCATCAGGTCACACAAAAAATAGTTTTAAAAAACTTTACGCCGCTTGCTTGTAACGAATGACAGGTGGTGTTACTTTAGACTCCATGATAACATAAAGGCTACGTACTTTCAGCGGCTAACAGCTGGGCTAAACAATACTAACTCGTCTTTATCCTTAACAGAGGCGAACTTGAAAGCCTCCAGCTCGTTCATGAGCGTGGCCTGAGTCTGTTCCAGATCTAGTTTCTCCTCCTCGGTGGTTTGCTGCAAGTACGCCAGACGTTTGGATGTTTCACGTTGGGTGCGGAACCTGTCGAATACTTCTTCGGCTTCATTGGCTCCTGGTAATTTAAAGACATAATACTGGACTTATGGGTTCGTTTATGGGTGCGTTCGAGCTAGGGTAAATCCTATAAGTATTTAGCATGTCATTGCTTTATTGTGTCACCGGGGGTGTTACCGACATAGTATCGATCATTGCCGATATGTACTGTCGCGTCGGTATGTATCCTTTCCCTTCCTCACTTAACCGAACAGTCAGAAGAGAAAAACTGCATTTTTTCGTCAATATTATCTTTTTCTTAATATACTTGAATTGTGCTAATGTTTTCGGGGAAAAGATCGTAAAAGGAACCTTTGTAACGGCTTAGCTATATTATTAGGCGAGGTATATTATTAGTCTTAGCGCTTACCTAGGTAAGCTAGGTAACTGACCTGTTAGTTTCATAAGTCTCTGGAAGATCTCCTCCATCTGAGCTGCCGCTGAGATCTCCTCTGTGACCACCTCACCTTCGGTGGACCTGTTCGAATCTTGTCTCACCACCCTTGCTGAAAATTTGTTTTGGACACAATTTTTTTACAGTTGCAGTTTTAACTTTCCAATTTTTTAATTTTAGTTAGAATACACTAACTAGATGTGCGCAGTGGTGTACCTCCTTACTGCTACCCCTTTTTGCTGAAAAGCCTATGGTTTATACTGGGTCTACCTATATACTAAATTTCAGCATAGCCGTTTAACCATAACAAGACATATCGAACACTTTTCGTTATCTGAAACTACTTAGCTCTTGGAAAAATTAACTATAGATAATGTCTAGAAGCCTCACATTGCGGTGGAAACACTCGTTTCTCCAGTTTCTCAAGCTCCCGCTTCCTCTCAGCGAACCGTTGCGCGAAGAACTGCCTCTCCTGCGCCCGCGTGTGCTCGGCGTCGTGCGCACGCGCCGCCTCCGCTGCAGTCGCGGCCGTCGCTCGCACGCGCATCTCTGCCGCTTCTTCTCGAACATTCTGGGAACATAAATCAGTAGATACCAATTTTTCTGTCGTTGCTACTTGTGTAAAGTTCAACGGTTTAAAAAAAAGCCAGGTTTACTTGCGAACCACTCTCTTTGTCACAGTGTCCAATTCTTAAATAAAACAAATTGTCAAAAACAATTTAATGAGACTGACACTGATCGCGAATATTTGCGCGAAGTGAAGCGGGGACTTAAGTCAGATAAATAAATGTTTCATACATATCTTAGAGAACGGCGTGCAGTTTTAAACTGTTGTTTATGTATAGATATTTTTTTACTTGTTCAAGTATTATTTTGATTTTACAAACCTCAAGTTTAGCTATTTCTTCCTTTTGTTTGTCCAATAGTTCTTCAATGCGAGAAAGCGAGCTTTCGAATTTCACTGAGTCGTCAATTAAGGCTTGCCTGTAATTATTTGGAAAGAACTTTTTCACAATTAATTTATTATTTATTTCGTTTTTATCTCTAATTCAAAGGGTGTGCTATTAGGTTACCTTATTGAAATGTATTTCTTCTTCACTAATTCTGCTTCCGTCCATTGAATCAACACCTTGTGTATCTCGTTTTCTAAATGTGAAACATGCTGTAAAAAAACCAAAACGATTCTTTTATACCCAAGTCTTCAAAATTTGTGTATACTTAGTATTTCTGTGTAAAAGCTTGTCTTAAAGAAAAATAATACCTTTCTCGCCCTACTTGTGATTTTGGACTTGACCAGCTCACTCTTAGTGTTTTCAATCAATAAATGTTCATATTCCTTTTCGAGAACAGCCAACTTATTCTTCTTGTTTCGTCTATCGTATTTCAATAGGTCTAAAATCTTCCTCTGTTCTGTCACTTTCAAGTCGAGGTTGTGGATGATCTGTGAATAGAAAATGATGTAAAGTGCTGGGTCTTGTAAGGACTTATGAAAGACCCAGTTTCTCACATAATGATCCGTATTTTATGTCTCAGGATGAAGAGCGCAGTGTTGTGTAGCATAGGACTTCAAATACCTAACAAAAAATTAAATTTTTGTAATCACAAATTTATCTTTTTCTATTTTATGATTATAATCATTATAAACAAGTGAAATTAAAAATACTTTTTAAAAACAAGCTTTAATTATTATTATCGTCTTGTATCATAAAGTACTCGTCAAGACGAATCAAATGAGCCCAAACTCGATGGGGTTGCGTTGTTTTATGACGGAGTTCCTATGGCCACCCACCAGCTCCATCATCAAATCAGCTCGATGTCATAAAAATATTGCATTGTCATCCGATTTACACACGCATGCAAATTTTCAGCTCAATTGGAAACCGGGAAGTGGGTCAAATTAACTTGCAAGATTTGATTACAGACAGACAACAGACAGGTGAAAGTAATATAAATCTTGTAAAAAGTTTATTTTACAGTAACTAAAGTATTCACCTTATTTTATCTGCTTACTTTAATACTTAGCAAAGAATAATAAATTCTAGCTTACTTGATCAGAACTCTTGTTCCCAATCGGACAGACGCTGTTCAAATACTTCTTGATTTGCGCGTCTTCTTCTCCAATCACAGCACGAGCTTGAGCCAACTCTGTGAGCCTGATCTTGATCTCCTTCTTGAGGGTGTCTATCAGGTCGTTGTTCTGCTGCTTCTCTGCTTCATTCTCTTCGTAGGTTGACTTCCTTTGACCCTCTAGAACAGATTTAGATTTATTAGCCCTTAAATTTAGATGGCACGGCTAGTTTTTGTAAAACCTTTAAAAACCTAAGTATTTCTAATAAGTGGCAGTATTCCATTTTAGACTTATTTCCTCTATAATTTGTATCTTAATATTTATGCTAAAAAAACTTTAAATCTTTGAAGTTTTGTTAGTTTTGAAGTAGTCCTTCAGTAATTTATTCATCTTCAGTACCTACTCCTCGTGCCGAGGGAGCCTACAATTTAACAGTACCTACCGTTTACATAATAATAATATGTTCATCGAGTTTACCTGTTGAGTATACATAGTTTAAATGCATATAAACTCGTCTTTAAGTGCACGATTAGAGGGGTAGCTATAATACCCTGTTAAATAAATTAGAAGTGCTAGGCAATTAGTCTTTTATTTTGTTTTATAAAAAATAACTAAAAGTATATTCTTACTGTGTTAACTTTTATTACTAATCTGTTATTATAATAGAGTGCGAAAATTTTCTTAAGTATATCTATTGTTGTTACCAGACAGTTGTATTTTCTTCTTAATCTCAAATATTTTCGTATTTATAGTCGTCAGACGATCGTCCGTCTCTATTTCGAACGGATGTTTTTGATAACAGGCAGCCATTGTTATTAAATTTTACTGGGAGAGTTAAAATAAAACTAATTCTAGTTGGGACACTATGTTCATTGATTTAACATTTACGTTGCCTAGCAATGTTTTTTTTATAAAGTAAAACGCTTTTGAAAGCATTTATTTCAAACTTAACGCCATTATTTTTATGTTTGTTTTTCATGAATGAATAAAATTTGTCTACTTTCAAATTCACCCCTCAATTTAAAGTTTATTGATTACAACGCCATCTCTGGTGAGGTGGTAGAACGACAAAGTTCGAAAGCTCGCGATTGGTTGCGCGCACACAGCGCTTGATTTCCTTGCGTTGGAACAACATTCCTTCGCGTACGTTTGCGTGTGTGAGTGATTGTGTTCTCACGGTGTCTTACAAACTAATTTACTTATTTATCACTGAAATAGTGAGTGTATAGAAATATTTCATCAAAATCTATCTCTTCAACTAACTTTAAAAGCTTAGTGGACGAAATACGCCAAGTTACAAGAAGCGCTCACGCACACTCGCGCGACGGCGGCCATTTTGATTTATCACACAGTGTATTTACGAACAAAGCCGTCAGACGCGAGCGGGCCGCGGCTGCGCATGTTCCTATCGGGCTTTACGTTTATTTCAAACGCGTTTACCGCTAAAATGTCTAATAAACAAACGTTTTCGACGTAACAACAGTTCAAAAACAAAATGAAGTGTGAGTTCTTACATTTAGTTCCGTGAGTGTTGATCATTTTGTGCCCAAACGACACAGAAGGAGTAAAACAAATGTGTGTGATCCATGTGTGAATACAGTGCTACAAAATGTGGTCGAGGAACTTTATACCGGATTATGGGATTCGATTGCTGTGTCTGACGGTGGTACTGTCGGTGCTGGGGACCAGGATCCAGGGCGTGGAAGGTGAGTGCTAGTCGGTAGTAAGAGGCAGTAGGTAGAGCTTATGAAAGCGCGGCGAGGTAACGCGACCGCGGTGAGGCGGCGGTCCGACCTGCTGAGCTTTCCGCACGTCGGTGTCATACGAAACCGGTCGGGTAGCACCTCGGTTCTCACACTGACGACTTGTGAAACGACTCGTTTTAAAAAACTGGAGTGAACTCAAAGCATCGCATTTATAATGTTTTTAATTATGCCGCGTTTGTTGACGTTCCAAGTTACCGAGACCGAGGTGTAACCCTAGACCATGTTATGATATGCACTGCATGACCCGTGCAAATACTTTAACATTGATTGTATGTAAACTCGCTTTAGCATTTCTATGTAATTCTACCTGTTATACCGTTATATTAGAGCTTAATAACAGTAGATAAGTTAGATTATTATTACTCTATTCCTTAAAAAACCGTTAAGCTTCCTGTGACTGCTATGGGATTACCATTTTCTTCATTTCATATCAGTAATAAACTAGAAAGGAAGTATTTGGCTATATTATATATTTGGAAGAAATGCTCGTTTTAGTATTGTATGTTAATCTAGATAGAATTAATACAAATTACTAACTAATCACTGCGTCAAACATAGCTAATATTATTAAATAGCTATTTCTCACTCATCCATGCTAACAAAAAGTCACTGCTTAACCACCATCATCTCATCTGCTAAAACGACTAATATTTACGCTTTAAACTTTTAGTAGATATGGGTATTATAAATACATACGTATAACATTTGTTGAATATCTATTTGTTACATGCATCGATCAAGAAACACTTCAACTATGTCGCATCAAGTTAATTTTCTGCAAAAGCCGAAGCGCCATTCCAAGAACATCTCTAGCGATCGCTTGAAATATCCTAGATCTGAAGCAGATAAGAAAGAACAGTTTAATTCTATACATATCCCTTGAGGCGTGTTCGTCTAAGATCGGCTAGTTGAATACCAATGCTCATACCTACCTCTTTGTATTCCACGTGTAAGCCCACGATTTCTGTGGTCGGGAACACGATGGAACTTTGAATATTGATCAACCATGAATGTTATTTTATACAGTTTAGAGAAAATGTGACCACCAAAACTCACAATTTTGAGGGAAAGTTATGTCCCGTCACACATTTTTATCGGTTGTTTTGTGTTATGGACAGCTTTGTATTCTGTTGGAGAGACATTGGAAAGTAAATAATTTAAATTTTGAGGACCTTTTATTTTGACATCCTCAGAATTATAATGTTAAAGAATGTCTCAACGTTTAACATCTGCATTCATAATCTGAGACTTCGTGTGATAATTTCTATAGTAATTTTATTGTAGTGCCATAGATTAACCGCATGGGCCATGGGATTGCTTCTTGCGTATTCAATTACATATTACAATGTCGTTACTGGTTGCCTTCTCACATTTGTCAATAGTGTTTACGAGCTAATGCATGTTTAACAAATCATAGTTCAACATTCATACGGATATTAAACCTACAAATGGTTAGTCTTATTTATACAAGATTGTTATGAATTTTAGTCTTTTATCGTAGTGAATTTGTGTGTCTTTCGCTATTTAAGTAATAGGGTATTTAGGATAATTTTATCACCTAAGTAGCTTATAACATTGGTGCTTATTTGAAAATTTGAGTCAGTGAACTCTTACATCCTATGTTGTTTAGCAAACAGTCGCCTCGTTCCAATTTATAAACAAACACAATTAACAGCCAATTGTCCACTGCGATCCAATTGGTCGACTCCCGGGTCACTGGACATACGTGTCACATATAAATCTCAACTAAAACGCACTGGACGAACAATTTCTCACTTAATCTTTACAATTCACATCTGCTAGAACTTACGAAGCTA
The DNA here is from genome assembly GCA_947507615.1 of Hemithea aestivaria. Taxonomy (NCBI): domain Eukaryota; kingdom Metazoa; phylum Arthropoda; class Insecta; order Lepidoptera; family Geometridae; genus Hemithea; species Hemithea aestivaria. The sequence continues at coordinate 2,326,703 of OX382326.1, read as the reverse complement.
TATTACTATATCATCAACCTTATTTTTAATTGCTTAAGCTACAAATTTGCATAACCCGACTGCAGTGATAACTCGGTCGTGTTTCCACTCAATCGACGTTCGCGACAAGAAATTGTTCTGAGAATTGGCTTTACTTATTTGTAACGTCCAGTCCAGCGTCTGAGAAACACTGAATATTTGAGTGCCATCAGTTTATGTTCCAGACCATGAATTTAAAGTTTACTGCCGTCAAGCAATTAGATTTATTGAACGTTTTGACTTGTTAGACACAAGTCAAAAGCTTTTGCATTTTTACTGTAATTTTCTTCGCGCAGCTCGCTCGCATGTCATACCAGTTTATTATTATCATCATCTAAATCCATTAGATTTTATTTGTCGCACTTATATTTGAAGTAGGGACCTTATTGGTCAACCACTTAGTCCTTATTTGGCTTAGGCATCTAGACCACACATTGCCCGATTCATTTATTTTATTGCTAGATATTTAGGTTGTTAACCATTTTCGTCTTTAGCGTCCATGTAAAAATGCAAAATCACGCTGAGCAATAAATCGCAAACAAAAAATAGTTGATTGACTTGTCCTTTCGATAATATGATCCGTTTGATCAAATGGGTCCACTCATGTAAAATTGTATAATTTGCCTCTTCATTTGTATTGTCAACATAGTAAGAATATTTTTAACCCTTAACCTATCCGCGCATATTATTTTATTGTAGGTTAATTTACTTAGAGCAAAACAACAATAACATCATTTTCCTCTTGATAACCCTTTATTTTGTAATTTAAGCATTTCCAACTATTAAGCCCTTACATTGTATATTTACAACTTGATTATCTCATATAATCACTTGAGCTGTATATTTGATTTAGCATAATTGATATCATAAAACTCCACTTCTTAAGGAACATCCCGGAACGATTATCCTATAAAAGTTTGGTATTTTGATTGCAATGTCTTAGGAGATTTAAAGGATGTTGTTAAATAATTACGCGCTTGTAAGTTCCTTACCTAAGGGGTCGTATTGAATTTTATAACTTTTTCGTTTTCATTTGTTTTATTTAACTTCTTTCTTTACCGTCTTTTTAACTTCACTAGGAGCCTTACTTTACTCTTGACTTTGTACTGATTTAATATATAAAGTGAATCTTTCTGAAGATATTTACCTCTATATCTCCCTTAATGAAATTTTGTCATAGCTGTTGTGTAATATTGCATTACTATTGCACACAACTAAGAAATAAGGGTGTTATGCATGGCTCCAATATAACTTCTCAATTCGTTCTTATGCCTTTGATATAAAGGCTATTCTACCACACATATATATTCACACAGCTTTAACTGGAAAAAACTCCGTTTCCTAAGCCTCGATAAGAACAGGTCTAATTGAACGGTCTCCATATAAGGGGTTTCTTCATACTTGTTCTTTCCTCAAGGAGCTAAGCATGCGGGAGCATTATGTAAAATAATTGATTTGAGGTTTTTTACGACGCCAATGAGGCTGAGACATGCAATTTTTTATTACACTTTAAGTACAGTATTGTATGGGAAATGTTAGTTTCTCATGCGAAAGTTGTCTATTGTGTTGTTTTTAACGTGGTGTTTATGTGTGATCACAAATGGCTGGTTAATTGGGAGTTTGTTCATTTAATTAAATTTTGTTTAAAAGTAGTTTTTTGTGTAGGTGAATTTGTCTTAGTATTTATTCTATTGTTTTTTTTGTAGGTATAATGCGATGTTTCTCTTTCTCAAATTGTCTACTCACAAAGTAATCCCATTCCAAATGCCCATTTCTTGCTTTGCTTAAAACTTCGAATCTTAGAGTAGTAGTCGATATTGGAAACTTCGAGTATTGGACACAGTGTTGTATCATTCTTCTCGGTTTTACCTCAGAAAGAGAAGTAAATGGACATAAAATACGTCCATACCTACAAAAACTCCTATCCCTTTTTCACACATCTAACACCAGACTTAAAACCCATCAACTGTTTCGCATATCCCCTGCATCATAGAAGAGCTAAGAGGTAAACCAGTCTGACATCCGTAGGGCCTGTTTGAGCAAGCCACGCCGGGCGATGTTTGTATGCAAACAAACGGAGATAACGCAACTTAGATCATGGGTTGTGAAATATCCAGGAAGATGGTTAACATCATGGAAAAAGACTTTTACGAAAGGAAATATCGTACATCAAGCACATCATCAATATTTTGTCTTTTTAAATTCGATTAAAGCTCTCTAGCGTAAATTAAAGAGAGAAGACGGGATATAAATATAGAAGAAATAATTAATTATTAGGTAGAAGACAAAAGCTTAGGTAGTGCATCAAAGGCAAAACAACGTATAGTGAAAAGTATGTCCAAATCATAATCCATAATGGAATCTCATCACATAACATTATTCTAGATAATGTTTATTTACCTGTTGATATTATTATTTAAATATTATATTGACATTAACAGATCTGAAGAATCATCTCATAAAGCACAAGATACTTTAACCTCTCACGAAAGTACAAGCTTTAATGATAATTCAGAAATTCTAGAAAACAAGCTGATGTATGCAAAAATGAGTCTTAGTGAATGGAGAGATGGAATAGAAATGCATAACTTTCTATCGATGTGAAGAAGTTCAATTGTAGTGTTTACAGAGTATCGCCATGCATATGCACAAGTGGTTATCGGTCCGTCCGTCCGTCGTTTGCTTTAATAATAAGCAGCGCCCGCGTCGATGTCACGAACACCAAACATCGCCCCGGGCTGAGCGGGTTTCGTGCCAGGATTCCAAAACGAAAAAGGCTCGAAATGGACGCCCGAGGGTCCTCATTTCGAGATTTTAGACGTCATGGGTTTTATTGTGACTATAACTCATGACCATGCGTCTCAGTGCTCCCAGATACGTAATGGTGATCCTGTGTTGTGATATATAATTGTCTTTTTCTTATTTGTTTCGATTGTTAAAATTGTATGCTATTACGTTAAATATTGAATGTTCACTTTAAATTCTATCTTGGACCTTAATGAAATTTGATAATGCGTCATACGCATTGGACTCCTTGAATAAATATCGATATCCTTATATTTGTTTATTAGTTGAACCTACTTAAAATTTTCCAACTCAAGGGTTGTGGGTTCTCTTCCCGTGTATCGTATATCTCAATTCGCTCCCACACTCAAATTCTCAACAACTTTAACCTTACTGTTCCTAAAATTTTAGTCATTTTGAACCTTGTTACATTGAGCTACGGACATGTTTTATTTTATTATTTTCTATATTATAGTCACAAAGTTATGTTTGGTATTGATCTAAATCAAACTTCGATTGTTAGCTTAGCATCTCTTCCATGCCTACTGAATCAAAATGAACTTAGAACGGTGACCTATTAGACAGTTTTATTAGTCGTACGTTTTTAGAATCTTTCAATTGATAAAGTTCATATAATATTTTACCATTGATGTCATTCCTTGAATTGATTCCAGCGGAAGATATAGATTTGGATCAGAAAATTTAAGCTATGAATAAATAAACTGTCATGTATGAATAATATTTAAACGGTAAAAACTTCAAAGACGTCGGAACCATAATTATAGACTTCTGTGATTCATTATTAACTGTTTCTTTTGTTAGAGCATCTATTACGATTTGGGTCATTAGCTTGAGGTCTTAAATTACTAGTTTTAATGTAACTTGTCTGTCATTTTAAAATAGCTTACCATCTAGTGTCTAACCTCCTAGATGATCGTGAAAGTCAATCTTATCTGTAACTCAAATGATGGTAATCAACATTGAAGATCTAAGTCTATAGTCTGCGTCGTATTTAGCTACTTTGTAGTTTGTTTTATTTGCTACAATCATAACGGATCAATTTTGAAAAGATAACGGTTAAATGGCAGCTCGTTTAGAGATAAAGTGATAGTAATTGGTTCTTACAAACTGGTATCAATCATAGTTTTGCATTTCGCCAACGCAACAATGCTTGTTTGTATCATCTACCTCCATTATGAACGTCTTTATTATTAGCGGTTGCTAACAATATCACAACTCATCAAAATGTATGTCTCAAAGCTTTCTTTCGATTAGGTGTATCCCGAGTTGCGTCAGAATTTTTAAGTTCAATAAATAGACTCACCGAGGAATTTCGAATGGGACCTAATTGATTTTAAATTATTCGATAACACATTGTGCCGTGTCGATAGACGTGGAAAGCATTCGGATGACCTCTGATAGCTAGTGGGTGTAGTTGTGTGAGACAGTATAGGGTTGCTACTATTCTACATTTTGGAAACATCATTTTTGGACCAAATTGAGTAGACGACTGTTAACACCATTTTAAGTACATCATATAGGTAAGTATCTATACCGTTTATAATAATAATTTTTCAACATCTTTTTTAACGTTACGTCTACAAAAATAAAAGTAAACCATTAAGGAATAACACAAGATAACGCTTGTTTTTGGAAAATAACGCAATATGTGTTACATTTTATAATAAACATGTAAGCAGCTGCAACACCAAATTAAAAATGAATGAGTGATAACCCTACAGAACTCAGGTGTTCATAATATCGCGACATACACATTGTCCCATGGGTTTTGTGGTTGAATATTCGATAGAATAGACAGTTTTATAGTTGTGTTAATTCACATCTCGCTGGATTCTGTAGTTATCGGAGTTCAACGGGGTTTACAGTACTCGTATTATAAATTGATTTAGTACTGTGTCAATTCGTCAATTAACTAACATCACCTGCTGTAAGATGATATTAAATTTTAATTATCACTAACTATCGTTAATAACATTCCATATTCCCAAATTAATTGTATCCATCATTTCCTATTCCCTCGGTCTTCTCCACAAGTCATAACATCATAGTTATTGACTTTCTAATGTTATTTTGCTTTGACTCACAAGTACCTATCATTGCTTAATTTTCTTTACAGTACCATTATTGAGTTACTTATTGTCTGCTTTTACTTTATGATCATTAACGAGAATCATTACTGAGACATTACTTGTGTAATCATCAATCACTACATTGTTCTGATTTGAATGCATATTCTCATTCATTATGATCGGTACTTCTATCCATTATGTTTCAGGATCTACTCTGTTTAGTTCTCATTGTACCAAATCAACATCGTTATTGAATTGATTGCAAGGATTGTCAAGTTTTTCTGTCCCAAATTATTAATCAACAATGTTAACCACATCCGCTTTGTACAAACTGAAAGTCACGAGATGTCAGCGAAATACCAAAATCTATTGTTTAGTGTATGACCTTAAGGCGCTATGGTAAGTGAAATGTATGTTTTTCAAAGCCTAATATAGCAAACTTTTAAGAAGATCTACTACTTTATATTTTAGTATGTGTAACTTCAATCTTTGAACAAGAGATCTTTATTAACAGAAACATGATAATTGTTTTTTTTCTCGATAGTTTTTTTTTTTTTAAATATGCCTAATTTTCTTCCTTCCATTTAAATATTTGTAAAACTAGGACAAAAATAAACATTTAGAGTACTTTATTTGATACATAACATTCAAACGGATGGCTATATATAGGTATTTTATCGATAAGTTTATTTAATGATTTTTAATTGAATTTTAATTCCCACGGAGCATTACCGCACGCACTCAGAACGCCGGTGACCACTGTCAGCGTCGGACCTGTGCACTTCGATCTCACCTCCACTACGGTTATACACGCGCGTTTGAATTATTTAGGAGTACTTACATATATTGTGAATTTCCAAATCTCAGAAGCGTGTAGGGGGTTTAATTTATTTGTAATTAGATAATAAATATTATAATCTTTATTTTGTCCTTCTAGTCGATTATTAAAAAATATAACACACACGTACTATATAAAATAAATTAGATTAAATTAATTTAAATTAAATATTATTATAAGTTAATAATTTAATTAGATTAAATTAATTTAAATTAAATTTTAATATGAATTAATTATTAAATACGATTAAATTAATTTACATTAAATATTAATATAAACTAATTATTAAATTAGATTGAACTAATTTAAAATAAAATCAGATAAATTCGAAAAAAAATCAGATAAATTCTGAAAAAATCTGATAAATTCGAAATAATCAGATAAATTCGAAAAAAAATTAGAAAAATTCTGATAAATTCAGATAAATTCGAAAAAATCAGATAAATTCGAAAAAAATTCAGATAAATTCTGAAAAATTCTGATTAATTCAGATAAATTAAAAAAATCAGATAAATTAAAAAAAAATTAGATAAATTCGAAAATAAATCAAATAAATTCTGAAAAAATCTGGTTAATTCTGATAAATTCAGATAAAATCAGATAAATTCGAAAAAATCAAATAAATAAAAAAAAATCAGATAAATTCTGATAAAATCAGATAAATTAGAAAAAAAATCTGATAAATTCTGATAAATTCAGATAAAATCAGATAAATTCGAAAAAAAAATAGAAAAATTCAGATAAATTCAGATAAATTCGAAAAAATCAGATAAATTCGAAAAAAATTCAGATAAATTCTGAAAAATTCTGATTAATTCTGATAAATTAAAAAAATCAGATAAATTCAAAAAAAATTAGATAAATTCGAAAATAAATCAAATAGATTCTGAAAAAATCTGGTTAATTCTGATAAATTCAGATAAAATCAGATAAATTCTGAAAAATTCAGATAAAATCAGATAAATTCGAAAAAATCAGATAAATTCGAAAAAAATTCAGATAAATTCTGAAAAATTCAGATAAAATCAGATAAATTCGAAAAAATCTGATAAATTCGAAAAAAATTCAGATAAATTCTGAAAAAATCTGGTTAATTCTGATAAATTTATCTGATTTTTTTTTCGAATTTATCTGATTTTTTTTAATTTATCTGAATTTACCAGATTTTTTCAGAATTTATCAGAATTTTAATTCTGATAAATTCAGATAAAATCAGATAAATTCGAAAAAATCAAATAAATAAAAAAAAATCAGATAAATTCTGATAAAATCAGATAAATTAGAAAAAAAATCTGATAAATTCTGATAAATTCAGATAAAATCAGATAAATTCGAAAAAAAAATAAAAAAATTCAGATAAATTCAGATAAATTCGAAAAAATCAGATAAATTCGAAAAAATCTGGTTAATTCTGATAAATTCAGATAAACTCAGATTAATTCAGATAAAATTAGATAAATTCTGAAAAATTCAGATTTTTTCGAATTAATCTGAATTTATCAGATTTTTTCAGAATTTATCTGAATTTTTCTGATTTTATCTGAATTTATCAGAATTTACCAGATTTTTTCAGAATTTATTAGATTTATTTTCGAATTTATCTGATTTTTTTCGAATTTATCTGTTTTTTTAATTTATCTGAATTTATCATAATTTATCTAATTTTATCTGAATTTATCTGATTTTATCTGAATTTATCAGAATTAACCAGATTTTTTCAGAATTTAATTGATTTATTTTCGAATTTATCTGATTTTTTTTCGAATTTATCTGATTTTTTTAAATTTATCTGAATTTACCAGATTTTTTCAGAATTAATCAGATTTTTTTCGAATTTATCTGATTTTTTCGAATTTATCTGAATTTATCAGAATTTTTCTAATTTTTTTTCGAATTTATCTGATTTTATCTGAATTTATCAGAATTAACCAGAGTTTTTCAGCATTTATCTGATTTTTTTTTCGAATTTATCTGATTTTTTTTAATTTATCTGAATTTACCAGATTTTTTCAGAATTTATCAGAATTTTTCAGAATTTATCTGTTTTTTTTTTTCGAATTTATCTGTTTTTTTTGAATTTATCTGAATTTATCAGAATTTTTCTTATTTTTTTTCCAATATATCTGTTTTTTTTGTTTTTATCTGATTTTATTTGAATTTATCAGAATTTATCTGATTTTTTTTTAATTTATCTGATTTATTCGAATTTATATGATTTTATCTGAATTTATCAGAATTAACAAGATTTTTTCAGAATTTATTTGATTTATTTTAGAATTTATCTGATTTTTTTTCGAATTTATCTGATTTTTTTTAATTTATCAGAATTAACCAGATTTTTTCAGAATTTATCAGACTTTTTTTAGAATTTATTTGAATTTATCAGATTTTTCTCAATTTATCTGAATTTATTTGAATTTATCAGATTTTTTCTGAATTTATCTGAATTATTGTTTTAATTTAATTTAATTAATTGGTCCAATTTAATTAATCTAATCTGATCAATTAAATGTAATCTAATTTTGTTATTTTTTTTTCAACAAAAAATACGTGTATCTATAATATTTATCTCGTGTCTCATTTTTTCGATCTTGTCCAAAAATTTTAGCACATTGTAACCCCCGACGCAAAATCGACGGGGTTTTATAAGTTTGACGTGTTTGTGAATGTGTGTGTGCTAACATGTAGTTAGCACACACACATTCACAAAGAATCACCAAGGGTTAATGACCGCGCACGTTTTACGATAAGCGTACGCCACACGTTTCCAACGGGCGTTCTGAGCAACTTTTGCCCGCACTAAATACCTAATCTGCTCGTAAAGCCCCGCCTTAAACTTTAAATCTATGGCAACTCAGTAACCCGAGAGTAATCAAGAATGCCTTACGAAAGTAGAGTTAAGAAGTGGTTTACTTTTTAAATTAACACAAAAACAGTCTAATGAGACAACAATCGGGTCGCCAATTTGGAAGTTTATTACTTTGTTTGATAGTACCGTTAGAAGAAAATTATATTATCTTTTCACTAATAAACGAAGACGCTGTTGTTAGGATGGTTTTAATGACACTTGATCAATTATTTTCATCATTTGTTTTAGACTTAATACTAAGTCCACATTTATTCGTAGCTTATACTAATCTGTAATCTGGGTACGACTTATGACGCATTGATCTCACAGAATCATTCCAGATTTTCTCAGATATTCAACTATGCAAATTGTTCTAATCAAACTGTCAAACCGTCAATGTCCTAGCAATGCAGCGCAGGTGCAATAGCTAGACAGATTATAATTGGATTATGAAACGCTTCAACGCAAGTGGTGCGTAATGTCTGGCCACCGCAGATACCTATCAGAGCACTTAGGCACTCGGTCGGCGTAAAAATTAGGAGCATTCTACTTGATTCTTTACTAGCATTAGCATTTGTGTATTGCGACATAGTGTCAAAGTGGATACTGAATTGGCGCGTTGATAATATCTATCAAGTAGCTACATTAGTCCAGGCACTTTGTCTTTTTAAGTCTAAAGGAAGTTGGAACGTTCCAAGGTGATACAATTGAACCAGTTTGGTAATGAATTTTCGCTCAAGTAACACTTTTACGCTGAAATAAGCTGTCGTATCCATTGAACTCTTTGCATAATTTTAAAGTGTGAGAACTGGCTTCTAAATTCGCTGTCATAATTAATTATGTGAGGTACTCCGACGTTTTCGTAAGCGATTTCGAGGTAGCGTTACGAGATAATGTGACCGATTGAAACAATGCTACCACCTCTGATCCGAATTGTTCTTACACTTGCCTTTGTGAGAACACATTGTCCTACAAGCATTACCGCTATCTGATCTATAGGGGCAATTAGAATTAAACATAGGTGAAATATTCTAAGAACGTGTTTAATTAGTTTTGCAAGTCTGTGTTCTGGAAATTTCAAATCTGTTACTTTGAAACAATATCTTATTCTGTACAATTCAGACTCCAGAAGTCATCATGAAATGGAGGATGTCTAAAGAATTTTCGTCAAATAGGCCACTGAAATTGAAATAAATATAAAACTGGGGTTTATAATCAGAACTTCCCCAGTTGCACACAATTAGAATTAATATAAGCAAAACTACAGGCTCCGTGGTGCAGGTCACAATTATTGCCATTTATACACCAGCTAATTAATTAATTACAAATGGACAAACTGCCTGATGAAAGAGGGGCGTGTCGAGGTCACCCCTGTTCTCACGGGCAGTTTCCGATGCGCTTCCGTCGGAGACAAGACCAGACCTGACCGCTCTATCAGACCCACTTCCGCCGGACACCACAGCGATTGCTTCTACGACCAACAATACTGATAACGTGATATTGAATGTATATTTGACATGGACAATACGCTCTCTAATCTGGGCTGTTTATTTTAGAAATAGGACAGTTATGTGTCATTTACTTGCAGTGACAAATGCGTGTTTTGTTTTCATTGTGGGTAAGCCTTTGACCGCGATCTCGTGTGATGTTAAGCGACGATGCAGTAGATGGTAGCAGACGAAACCTAGAAAGCGGGATAAACCCAGTCCCTTTCCCCATTAAATCCCTTAGGAAAAAAAATAGCACTCCGGGAGTGCCGGCAGAAGTGAAAACTTCAATATTAACGTTGTGTTTAATTATAAGTATAAAAATACTATCATTTATGAGGTAGAATACAATGCTTATTTATTGCGCTATCGTACACAAATATGACAATTTATATGTTGTTATTTATAATATTATATCGTCATTTATATATAACATTAAATTTTATCTCTCAGAAAAATCAACTTCCATCCATAATTTCGACGACTTTTACACCATCGTTATTATGAGAATCATCATCGCAAATTTTTACAACTGATACAATTGGTTTATGATAACTTAAGTAAGAAACAAACAGTTTTGATTCGAACCTATTTAAGTGTCTAATAAAAAAAATATAAAAATATAAAATATTAAAAAAAAATATCGGGCGCGCGCTTGTCTAAACCCCCTGTGCCGCCTAAACAGAGCTGCACACTCAGGCACGGTAGAAAGAGTGGGAGATACTAGTTCCTCTCCCTTCCCCTCGATCTTACGCTTTTTCGATCAGCATCACGTGACCCTGACGCGAGTTTGAAAGTTTTTACCCATACAAAAAAGTGCTCAGCGCCGCTAAAGAAGTTTTCACTTCAAAAAAAATGATTTGGATAATAGGTAGATAGTCGGCTTTTATGGGCAATTTATAAAAAATATTCATAATAGACAGTGCAACCAGTATCTATAGCAAGTGTGTCTAGTAGTCTACCTTACTACCTAGCTACGATAGTCATTTGTCTATTTTTAAAAACGTTCGCGAAAAGAGTCCCTTTCCAATATTTTAAAACGTTAGCAAAAAGTCATTGAGTCATTAAGCCTAAGTGGTAGTTATCAGTATTTTAACTAAAGGATGTGGCCGGAAACCTCTCGGGACCGGCAAAATGTTTTCGAACGTCAGGTGTAGTTTCCGACAATCCATTCAGGCGCGGGCGCAACAATGTTGTAAACAAAAGGATGACGCCGTTAAACTTGCTCTTAGAGTGCACTTGTTCGTACCTGAGATTTATTGTCTTTCGTGGTATTTGTTTTTACTAAAAGACTTTTGAAATACTGGATTTTTTAAACTTTTCTAATTTAGACGATCGGTTTTATTTGATTTAACGAATAAGATTATTGTAGTCATCTTGAAGCAAAATCTTGGAAATTTGACCAAAAAATAACATAAACTCCATTCTTTCTCTGTAACAGATGACTTTGTGAAGAGAAGATAATTATGAAAACAAATTAAATCCGTCTCATCTTACACTTTTCTTTAAACGAAATCTGGATATGTACCTATTATGTAAATGTTACATATTCATTTTCACTAATACTTACCTTAAATGGGCATCTATCATCTACATTAACTTAGCCTGGAACTGCAGAACGCAGTCTTAAATACCTGCAGAGGTAATCATCAGAATTACACAAAAATCCTTCACATAGCCCTTATAATTGAAAGCAACGGACACGATAAACTCCAACCAAAGTTAATGACATGCATGCCACTGGCCGATATGTAAATGAAGCCTGATTACACGGATTACCCTTCAGCCGGACAGCATTTATAGCGTGGATATACGACATCTGGTCCGCGATACGCATAATTACTTTTAAGTATTATTATAAAGCTACTGAATCTTGAGAGGGGTTTATTAGTGTAGCTGAGACGCTTTAAACCTTGGGTACCGTAAAACGGGGTAAATAGGAATGACGGGGTAAATTGGAAAAAAAGTCTGACTTTCTAAACGGCTTTTTTAGTTTCATTACAATTTATGAGATAACAACACTGTATTATTTTTGAACGAACTGTTATTTTTTGCTCCTGGTAACACTTAGCATTTAAGCCAGCCAATTAGGGTTCACTAAAAAAAACGAGTTCAAAGTGAGGTTACCGTGGACGCGTGGATATTGTTCCCTTTAACTTTACGTTTTTGTTGAATTATATTAAGAAAAATTGTTGGAATCGATGTAATCTTGATCATAACAGTTTATGGTGGTTTGAAGAAACGTGAAGGTAAGTAAATCATTACATAATTTCATTGGAAATCATGTTTTTAGTCGACCACTGGTTTTTGGGTTATTTTGGTAATAATAAGAACGCGAAGGGGGTAAATAGGAACCGGAACTGGTATAATTGGAACAACGTGGGGGTTATTTGGTTTGTTTAAGGGGTAAATTGGAATTCCTTAATAGGGTTGTCTAAAACAATACCTAAGTAAATTATTGTATGAAAAATGTAATTTACACTAAATATGTGACTAATATTATAAAATTTACAGATCTGATTGAAATAAGAACGCGAATCTATAAGCTACCCAACCTGCTTTTCCCAGACTTCAAAAAAAGGCTAGGTAATAGAATAATAAGCTAAATCTAGTATATACCTACATGTATATTTAAAACCACACTGATATTGGCCACAGACCGTAATTAACCTATTTTTATATTGATCTCGGGTACAAATCTGACTCTTCGGCCAGCTACCAATTCTGTAATTACTTTTCCTAGTCGTTTTTGCTTTCGTTTTTTTTATACAGTCATGCTGGCTATAATTTTTAAAGTTCTATTTTTTTTTTCAGAATGCCTCGTAACTACGTTCCCAAGCCAGGTTCAATAAGATATAAAAAATATGACAGTATAATAATTAAACAAGCCCTGGACGAATTAGCGTCAACTAATAATACATTAAGTGCTGTATCTGAAAAGTATAATATAGCTAAATCCGTACTATGCCGCCATAAGAACCGAGAAATGAAACCTCATGGTAGGCCAACAGCACTGACTAACGAAGAAGAGCTATATATAGTAGAAAATATAAATGTCTGCGGTGATTGGGGCTACCCGTTAGATACAACGGACCTTAGATATATAATAAAAATGTATCTAGACTCAATGAACATTAAGCACAACATATTCAAAAATAACATTCCTGGAATAGATTACGTAAATGGGTTTTTGAAAAGACATGCAAATAATATATCTCAAAGAATATGTCAGAATATAAAGAGATCCAGGGCGGCAGTGTCTCCAGACACAATAAAAGAATATTTTAGCGAATTGGAAAAGTCTTTGGAGAACGTTCCAATCCAAAATATTATAAACTATGACGAGACCAACCTAACAGATGACCCTGGTCGCAAGAAGGTGATTGTAAGACGTGGATGCAAGTACTCTGAACGTATAGTCAATCACTCAAAAGGGTCAATATCTTTGATGATGTCAGCAACAGCTGATGGTAATTTCCTACCGCCTTACGTTGTTTACAAGGCAACACATTTATATAATTCATGGACGACAAGAGGGCCTCAAAGTACAAGATATAACAGATCTTCGTCTGATTGGTTCGATGGCAATATCTTTGAGGACTGGGTTAAAACAATAGTTGTAACTTTTTTGGAAAAGAAAGAGGGTAAAAAAATTTGATAGGAGACAATTTGTCCTCACATTTGTCTATTGATGTGATAAAACTATGCCAGGAAAAAGATATCCACTTTATTTTTCTGCCCGCGAATTCGACACACCTTACGCAGCCCTTAGATGTGGCTGTGTTTAGGCCTATGAAGGTGATTTGGCGTCAATTATTGGACAAATGGAAAAAAAGCGATTATGGGAGAACACAATCATGTGTCCCAAAGGGTTGTTTCCCACAATTATTAAAGATGCTAATGGAAGAACTAAGTGTGAATGCGGACAAAAATATTAAAGCTGGGTTTAAAAAATGTGGCATTGTTATTGATATTGATGCCAAGTCCTTGCCATTCCAGGAGCTTGAAGGTGTCTTCCATTACGGCAGTAAACAGTTTCGGAGAGATAACGTCTCCCTGTCTTACGCCTCTTCTTAATGGAATCGCCTTCGTGCTCTGCTCCTGTACTCGGACTGACATAGTGGCGTTCTTATACAAGCACTTCAAAACTTCAATGTACCGATAGTCAATACGGCATCGCTGAAGTGACTCGAGCACCGCCCATGTTTCCACCGAATCAAAGGCTTTTTCATAGTCCACAAACGCTAAGCATAGTGGCAAATTATACTCCTCGGTCTTCTGTATAACTTGCCGCAGCGTATGAATGTGGTCTATGGTACTAAAGAGATATATGAAAATAAAATTATTGATATGCCTGGTGAATTGAACGATCCTATTGTAATGATTTCGGAACCTTTTGATATGTCCATTGAATCCATGCCAATTATGTTTGCTGATAATTTTGATTGTCAAGAAATTACTGTGAAAACTAATCACGAAGGCCAAAATAACCAAAACCAGAGTATACAAGACCAAGAGAAAGAAAAGGAAAATCTTCAAATAAAGGACATAAGAATACAGAAGCCAGGAATTAAAATCATATCAGATATAAAATGTAAATTGCCATTACCTTTGAGGAACAAAAATAAAAATTTCACCAATGATAATATTAAAGAAAGTAATTCAATGCGCCCAAAGAGGAAAAGAACTCTGAATTTTTACAAAGATACAGAAGAAATTTTGAAAATTTTGGAAGAACAATAATTTTTTTCTACCTAATTAAAAGAATATAAAATATTTTCGTTGATTTGAAAGAAGAATATTTATGTTATGTTGCTTACCAGATTATTATCTTATTCAAAACTTGTACCTAACTTAGCCTAATAAATAGGTTATACCTATTTATTGAGCTAACTTTCTAAATAGCAATCAAAATCTATTTATTAAGCTGTAACCTGTACCTATTTATTAGGATGTTTGATTTGATAATGTTTGTGAGATCATATGATTAAAATAATATGATCTCACAAACATTATTTTATTTTAAAATATCGAAGAAATAAAAGTAAGGACTTGGAAAGGTAGAGTGACAACCCTAGTTAAATTTCCGATTTACCTCTTTTTCGTTCCTATTATCCCCATCGGGGGTAAATTGGAATCCAATAGGTTTTTTGATGAATTTCTCAAAATATGTCAATAATTACGTAATTTAAGGCTATTTCACATCTACAAGAGCTTACCATACATTCTTAAGTAAAGTTTAAAATACCCTATGTGCAACGGAAGAAGGTTTAAATTCCAATTGAATGTGAATATTGGACCTATTTACCCCGTTTTACGGTACCTACATCTCGAAAATGAAGCGAAGAAATCGGAGTTGTAGTTCTGTCATGACTAGTGAAATGGCAAGACTTTGATTAGAGGTCTAACATTATAATTAAGAAACCATAAGAAACTAAAGTACCTAAGAAAGTTTATGTGAAGAAGCGATTAAAAGGGATGTTTTGACGCGGATTTCATTCAGCCAGTTCATCGTTAAAAAAAAATGGCAGGAGCAGCATTACGTAGCTTAGATAGAAAGTAAAAAAACAGTGCTGCAGTCACCATACCTTTCATTTTTTCACCTGTTTCTGAAGTTTTATTATTTTTACTGATGCTTGTCCTAAAAACTACATGTTCACGAAGTGGCGTTCAGTGCTGTTGAAATTATGATTGGCGTGTTCTAACATTTTGCTCAATTTGAACATTTTGCGTGACTTGTTACAATTTTAACGCTGCTACTGCAGGTGGGACTTCAAACTAAATAGACTCCACACGCGAGAGATACGAGTATCAAAGGTGTGCAAACTGTGAAGGAAATCATCTAGGTATCATTTGACCCTCCGACCACTGACTTTTGTGCAGGTTATCCACACGCTATAGGAATATAGGTTCGGCTGTGTCCAGTTATTAGTAAGGTACTACTGACCAGTCAGTTATGACCGCAAAATTTCTTATCATAAAAAAAAACATTGCAACAGTGCTCGTGCACATTTCAGTCAGGCCCTTTTCGCAATGGACTGTGAAAACTTGGTGACATGTTTCTACTACACCAATTTACAGATAAATTGATTGCCATCTTCAAGGTGGGACCTAATTCTGTCCTGGATTCTGGAAAATAAATTTGTTAAACTCATATCCCTCTTCCAGCTGTTTCTTCATCTTCCATTTTGGTTAGTCCAATCAATATATCATTCATCATTCCTTTATTCCATCTCATTAAATTCAACTCTTGGGTGTTTCTGTCTTCATGTCTGCATTAACTATTTTCACGGATATTCTGTTTCATTTAAATGATTGGTATTTATGGTCAAAGACCAGCCTATGCATAAAAATATCAATAAATATACCCGTCATATATTTCAACACGTAGAAGCAACGTTTAATTGCATAACACCGGGTATCGTGTCGGCCACAGTAATTAATGCCTCTAAATTATTCTCTGGTTTTTCTCCGGTCATCTGCTGAGAACATAGGCTGTGACGTCACGAGCTAGCGGCCAGCATCTCATGCAATGTCTTGAGTAATTTGGTTTTAAATATCATTGACTTTTGAATGCAGAAAATGTTGGAGCTTTGACGGATGTGTGGTAAACACGGCAAACGTGTTCCGCTTGATTTACACAAATATATGGATATAAAAACACATAAAATATTATTATAGAAGGACTAATCACTAATCACTATTTATAAGTATGTTAGAACGACGATCTTATAGTAGTAGTTTTTTTAAAAGGATGTTTTAGCTATTATAAAGCTTTTTAAAAATGTTAAGTCATACTTTGCTTAAATCGGAAATATGTTGACAAAAAAGAAAAAAATAGAACAGAAAGAAGAAATAAATTATCTACACAGTCTGTTTTGTCTCAGGTTTACAAAATAAACCTAGTAGTAGGTACCGTACTAGCCTTAAAATCGTCTCAGTTAAAGTGTTAAATTCGAAATTCATTACCGAGCTATCACCGTTAAGACCACAGGACATCCTTCATCCAAAAACCGGTTTTATTACTGTTGCGATAGGGATAATATTTGGGTGCGATAGAAACCGTTTACCTGGGAAGGGATCCCCTGCGCCCTAAGAGATTTGCGCCGGGTGCGCGGGCGCAGGTGCAGAGTACCACGACGGGCTAACCGTCTATTTTACAAAAACCACTCGGGGCCATAGCAACCATGTCGTGCACCACTCTGCCATAAAAAAGACAGAGAATTCGGTCGTTTCCGCTTTCTTGGAACTGTGATTCATTTTGTGTCTTGTAATGATTTTTATATTATGTCTGCGGTCAGAATTTACATGTTCGGTTTGACAACCTACACAATTGTCCTAGGTCTAGATTATTCATGTTAAAATATTTTAATGGCACCTTTTTAAATTTTGCTCGAGTTTTTAACGAGAACTATGGGACTCTTCAAAAGGCAAGTGAACAGAGTCTTGAAAGGTAGGCAACGTACCAGCGGTACCCCTAATATTGTAATTATCCATAGGTGGCAGTTACCATTTTCCATCAGGTGGAATCTTTGCGTTTGCTGCTAAGAGAAAATACCTTTATAGTGATTTGAATCTGATCAATCCTTGAAAGAGATATTTTTTAATTCCTGGTTGAAATTCCAGCAAAACTTATCCTCTTTTCAAAAACAAGAATATCTCTGATCTGTCTACCAATAACAAAATCTAATTTAATATTCATGGTTCTTAAATTGTAAAGCCTCCTAAAGTGTATTTAAATTTATCATTTGAATGCTTTCACTGGCATAAGTCACGCGATGCTCATAGGTTTTAATAGTTACACGATTATAGGATAGAGGGAACGCTGATATTAGAGCCAATTCGAGTTACTTGATATCTACGACCGATTAAATGTTATGTTCATTTACTCGCGGATTTTTTATTACTGTTCACTGTTCTGATTACTCAAAGTTCTGAATACCAATTAACTAATCTACTACAAAGAAAACTGAATGACTGCCGAAGATATAAAATCGGCCTCTCTATAACCTTAAGCTTATTGGGTTTGTTATTACTGGACATGATGTGAATATTTTTACGAATAAATAAATAATAACTTAATGCAAATACTGAAACTTGACTGAAATTGTCATAATATTAATATGTACCTCATCGAATGTAGCATGTACTGTAATTAAGTGCGAAAAAGAAGATATTTGCAAGGGTTCAGACAGCACGAACCTTCACTTGGGTTATTTCCAGGCTATGTGGCCGTAAGATTGGCCCTGACACCCCAAAATGGTTGTTAGTTCCTCATTCTAAATTCTGAACTGTTTCGAGCCGAAATTTTGGTATACTATCTGTAGCTAAATACTGGAATCGCTACGAGAGTAGTCGAAGCTTAATATTAGGTACCTTGTACAGTTAAATCCGAGCGCAAAATCCTTCGCTCATTTCGATCATACTTAACGGTCTATTCAGAAGTCTAAGATAGGAAGAATCCCGTCTGAAAGCTGTATTCCGGTCCAAATTACCAACATTACAGCCAAGCGTGAATACGAGCTTATTGTGGGCAGACGTATAAGGTATATTAAGCCGATTTCCCCGGGGTTCTTGACCTCTAGAGCTAGCACATTTCGTGAGCTTTTATGAGGAAATATGCGAATCGAAGGCGTATTATAGAAATGTCATGATTTGCTGATCACTTATTATCTTAAAAGGATCTAACGTTTGAGAATGACTTTTGTTAAAAGTTTTCGCTGTGGAATAACAGCTTAAGTCTAAATTATACATTTTATGAATAGTTTTTAAAACATTTTAGCTAAGTTGTTTTACTAGTTTTTTAAGAATATTAAATATTTTACGAAATATTATGTTAAAATAACATGTACGTATTAATTAATTAACTGCTGTGAGAAGGACCGGGTTGAATTTCAAGTCTCGTTTTCTATAGTACCTACTTAGTACTTACTTATCATGTGTTTAGTCCTCTAATAAAACTCAGAGTAATCTTTATCTATCTAATCACCGCGTTCATATACTTTTATTAGTATCATGCTCACACGGGATATCGATGGATTCACACGTAAGTGTATTTGCCAGTGTCACTTATCTTGTAAATCTGTGTCCAGTTTTCTACAACTAAAATATGTTTCTCTATGGTTGGGATTTAATTAGTACCTGGCACAATACAATATGCAGCCAATTTAAGCCACGTTCAGAATGGCACTAAATCGCAATCGGATTGAAGTGCAGAATTGGCTTGCCGCTCCATTCGAGATTATAATTTATGGTCAACGATGTAATTGGCATATGCAACAAATCTGCGGTACCATTAGTCACTGGGTTGCCCGCTGTCGGCGCTTTTACTGAATAATCGTAAATAATATGGAGTACAAGTAAAATTCAATTGAATTTTTAAGCATTGTGAGCACTTGGACTTTCTGTAGATTAGCTGTAAAAATATCTTTTCTTTTTCTTTTCTTTTTTCAGATTTTTATTCTTTAAAGGTAGATTTGATAGGTAGATAACTCTCTATTACACACAATAATTACAAACAATTACATAACATAATATAATAACTTTGACTTTAGTGTTATACGAGTAATAGAGTGTTGTATTAGAAGCCAGTTCCTTTAAATTATATTCTTCAAAAATAAGAAAGATGAGACGTTTAAATATATTATAATACCTACCTACATATACAGGTGTTAAATCTAAATTAATTCTAAGTATAATAGGGATAGGTAATACATACATTTGTATGTTAATATACATATTAGGTAGGAATATTAATATTCGTCAATCCAAATAACTACTAATGTGTTTTATTATATGTTTCTTTTAATGTCCATGTATAATTCAATTAGACCAGTTCCTTAAAAATTTGGTCCTATTATGTAAATAAATGTACTTAATAAATTTAATTTTAATTCGAAATATCTCTAGCATGCAGCATGAATGATGATGCATGGTTATTTCTATATGACAATGACATTTAAGTGCATTTATGCAAGTTACCTTGCTACATTCATTTGCTATTAATTATAGACATAACGGTCATAAATCTTAACAACTGAGCTAGGTATTCAATAAACTCAAGCTAATGTGCTGACGCACTACCCTACTTAGGCCGACCCCATATTGGGGTGTTAGTAAGTTGCTAGTAAATCGCGACGATGTCATCGGTCACTCACTCGAGCTTACTCGAGCTTTAGCTTTAAAATATTTTTCTTCTTGATTTTCCTATCTAGAAGTCGCACCGGACAGATTTTACCAGACGTTTTTCGAAAAAAAAAACGTATAGATGTTATAGTTACCTTAGATTAAAAGAAAATGGAAAAAGCTAACCTATTTTTTAAATCTATGTGTTATACCCATACCATTGGATTTTAATTCCATGATTGTATATTAATCTCAACAGTGTATTAAATTTACTAATTTATTATAAGGAAATAGATCTACCGCTATTAAGCTTGTTCTAGGAAACCATAGATTTCAATTTAACTGGACTTCTGTTAACTTAGGCTCGTAACTTGCTGTTAATTAACATAACGTTCGATTCTAACTTCACCATTTTGACGAAACAGAGAGCTTATTGTTTCGAAATCTTTGGATTTTAATTGAATACAGGGTTACTTCTTACTTCTTACCACTTAACATTCTAGGCAACCTGCAATGTAAAGATTTTAAATAACTTTTACTATGGGTTCGAATTTGGAAAATAGTGCTACAAAACAATTATTTTGTTTATTTAATTGGACATGCATTTGACTACAATTGCAATTATTGGAAAGAAATGACATAATATGCTGAAGTATACCTAGGTAGGTAGGTATATATGTTATACGTAGCTAGCAGGACTTGAATGAAACTGTTGACTCTAGACTTGAAAACGGCTTGATATTTGACTTGAAACTTTTAAAAATTATGTACCTGGTCTCTTCTACTTACTACTTTAATAAACTCTTTATAGACTCTCTTTATATCTTCGTTTTGTTTCATGACTTGTAATGTAAAATTGTAAACAATACAATCCACAATTAATTTTTCAAATTCTTGACTGCCAGCAACCCTGTAAAAGGTCAAACTATTACATACGATGTAACCTAGCGGTATCTAGTAATATGGTCCAAAACCGGACCATCTGAGTGATGATAGCAACACACGAAGCATATTTATCGGCTACCAATAATCCGATCTGGTCATTTCGTGCCTTTTGATTAATTAATACACCACAGATGCCGCCTCTTTCAATTCGACTACCAAAATAAATGACTGAGAGGCGATAGGGCCTAAATTGTATGAACGCAATGCCATCGGTTATCTACCCGTGGTATATCAACATAGATGCCTCTTTGTGTTAAAAGTAAGTGGTGTAAAGCTCCACTTAGCACTTTGAATCTCGGCTGGCTTCACAATGGCACGTCAGAAGTATATTTTTTAAATGTTAGCGGCAGACTCTGTAAAATTGACTAGCAAAAGTGCTCCATTGTAGCCTATTTGAATAAATGAATTTAGAGTTTGAGTTTGACACACAGCTAATGTTGAGAGGTAACCATCGCGTTGCCCATTGATTTATGAAAAAAAAAACCCAGATAAGTAAATAATGAATTTTACACCTGATTAAAAAAAGAGAGTCTTATAATTGGTGACCAAAGCTCAATAATTACAATACTAGTGAATTTTGAGAGGATAACGAAATGATGCATAAAAAAATGATAAATTGTGTATTTTACACCTGATTCAAAATGAGAGTCTTATAACTGGTGGTCAAAAGCCAATTCTAGTTTTCAAAACAGTAAAACGGCATAACATAGAAAAAGTAAATACAATTTCAAAACAGCGCAGAGCAAAGAAAAAGTAACACACTTGTTTTCCTACTCCGAGGAAGCGCCATCTATTCCACCTATATTATCTCTCGTCTCGGTAATTTCCTCTAAAATATGCTTCTCGTAAATAAAGACGTGGTCAAGATTAATGAGGGAATTAAAAAGTGTGTACCATTTAAAGAGCGGCCCCTGTTTCACGCGACTCACTTGATGCGTCTTGAGGATGCGCCTAATTGATATACTGGAATTTATTTAATCACCCTAATGATAGCAGGGCCAATGGATCAGTTGGTACTTGGTACTTTCCTTTTAGAATTCAATTCACGAAAGGTTAAAGTGCATGTGATACAGCATGTGACTTAGTAATAAAGAGTTGAATCAAATCTATAACGAAGTCATGCAAAAAGTGAGATGGAAGTCTGAAACTCATAGTTACTGGTAAAATCGAAGAAAACCGATAATAATAATAATAATCGTAGTTTCTGTACCTTACACCTTACACGAGGCCATGAAAATCCTCCAGCTCCTCTAGCAGTGATCGCATCCTACAAGGGCAGGGTCACCAACCCTCTTAATACGCAATAACGAAGAGGTGACAATTGAAATCCTAAGAAAAAGAAAAAACATGTAGGATAGGATCTTTTTATATGTAGGATAGAGATTGTCCTAAAGAAAATTCATATTGTATAGATGATGTTAACGTCCAAACAAAGAATAATGAAATTGAGTTTTATATGTTCTAGCCAATTCGAGCTACACAGAAAAATCTGATCAAAAGACAAATATGAACCATCAACGACAAATATTTAGAAGAAAACTTATAAATGTATAGTTAAGAAACAAGACAATTCTCACCAGCCATAGCTCGTAAAACGCACACAAAGATATTAAGCAACACCAATATGCCTTTACGGTCAATCATGGCCTGTATATTGTATATTCAAAAGCAATATTTGCAAGTATAAAGCGGTCGGCTGCGTACAATCACAAGGCAATCTAGAGAGTCCCGATGTCTATTAGCGTCATGACGAATCGGAATGGCCATTCTTTGGTGAAACGATTCTCTTTTGAGTTCAACTTTGGACTTTGGACCAAGTTGTTGCTGTTTTATTACAAGTATTACCTACAAAAATTGCTTTAAGTATATTTAATTGGGTAATATTTGACTTGACTTTTTAAATGATCTTCTTTATGATTCTTAGTTTACTTTAATAATTTTGTCTTCTTAATTAAATCAGGTTTTAATATTTTATGGGTAAAAATGAATGCCTGAGTGAATGTTAAAAACTTTCTTTCCTGTTTTCAAAAATTTTGGTACAAGTGATTAACTTTGCATAAATTTATTTTATAATGAAATGCTGCTAAAGGAACTGTATTATCTGTATTCAAACAGTGCCTTTCGGTTAAATCCATTAAATCCAACCAGCTTATGATCAGCTCATTCTTTGTTATATGTACTTGTAAGACATTATTTTATAAAAGTATTACTTTACAAAAATAATTTTAGATTCATCCTATTTCTTCGCCTTATCCTAAGGCTTGAACCACGAAGTCGATAACGGCTTTCAAGTCAATTCTATTCTAGATGATAGAGGCTATTGTGGAATAAGTAATGATTTATCTGTGGACGTAATAATATGGGTTGCGGTGCACTTCCATCATCCGATCACCGTTCCCCGTCCTCATTCTCTGACATTATTGTTAATGCTTCATTTGGTTGAGGTTTAGTTATATTTCTGGGACTATCATCATCATCTTATCTTATTACCTTTCGATCCAAAATTTCTGGATATAAACTATGTGTTACTCTGTAAATTTATCAACTGGAATATTTGAGATAAAATTGAGATAGGGAAGCAAATTTTCTCACATATAGTTTTGGTTTTAAAAGCATATTTGAAATGCATTAAACATTTGGAACATTTCAATGTTCTATTTTGTCTCAGTGTTTAATTTGAAAACCACTTCCTGGATTAGAAACCAGTTTTGAAAAAAATAAAGTGAAGTATAATGAGGTATTGCTAAGTAGGTAATTATTAATTAGTAAATTAATTATCCTATGCATTGAATAAAATGATCTTTACCAATCTGAAAGATGAGTTAAATTAAACTGTTAAACGAATCGATCTCCATAAACTCAGCTCTCATAAAACCAAAGACTAATTAAATTTTAATTATCTATTGTGAACCTAATTGGTATTGAAATGCTCCAGGTATCGAACAAGGGAAGTAATTAGGGTTTATTTATTGGGCTACCTTATCTACAGACTGTGCAGTACCAGCACGAGTGGTTCTAATTGTAAGGCTGCTTATCCGTAGTTCTAGTATTGTATCGGTCCCGTTGGGGACCATTGTCTGTGTTGTCGGAATTCTAATCTAGTGTTTGGGTTTGGCTTCGATCGTGGATAACCTTTGGGGAAATCTTTGTGCAGTGGAGATTGTTATAATATTGTTATTAAGTTAAGTTAGGAGTTAGGAATACTGCTCTACGGTATAGCATCATTTTTTTTATTAGAAAGGTATTACCTACCTTCTGTACTTCATGTCGATATTATATTGGCATTGATCAATACCTCATCGGCAAATCTACCTTCTGGTGGAGTTGACGTGTTTTGCGACGGTAACCACTCACTACCAGCCAAGTTGTCTGCTTTGTGTGTAGTTAGCTATCATAAACAAATCTAATCTATTTTACATAAATTTTGTAGTTGACTTACATTAATTGATTCATCATAAATGTATGTAAGCTTTAGCAGAAACAACATTAGTGACAATTATCTATATTTTTATTATTCCTAGACCTTAAGCTATTATGTGACAAAGTATTAACAGCGCAATGAAATTTTAGTCGTCATCGAAATTCGTGCTTTCGGCACAGCTTTTAAATTTCGAATTACAAAACTAGGGTAATCGAATCTTTAAATTCGCTTTCATAAGGTAGGTAAATGTTTTCGATATTATGAACATACGTAAGGCAGACACAAAACATTTTCTACTACGGTTGAGCGCTCTCAATTATCCCTAGGCCCTTCGTGACGTAGCGGCAGCTGCAACTAACGTACAGAATTAATACTCCATCCCTTTCTATCATTGCTATGAGGTTCGCTATCTCATTCTAACAACGCATGTCATCCGGTCAAGCGACTGTTGTAGATGGTACTATATCGATTTCTGATGGCACTTTTTCGGTTATGATTGTCTTTAAAACTTTATGTGCATTGTTTATGTTAGAATTTGTTATTTTATCGAGAATTTTCTTTTAACGCTAAGCAGTATTGTGATGTGTAGGCTTAAATGACCACTTTTAGTATCACGTTGGTGGTCAAAAGTAATATAAAGGTTTCTAAAAGGTAGTAAAAGTATTATTTGTCATAAAGTTCACCATAAGCTGCTAACCTCCTGTCGAATTCCAGCTCGACATCAGGGCCACGTGTTTCGTATCCGATATTTTTTGTCAGTTTTTTTCTCTCATATCGATCGTTTTTGTCGACTGTTCCTTTTGTACGTTTTTTGCGCTAATGGTATATGAAATGTAACACAAAAGAACAACAAAAAACTAAATGTACGCACGACTTTATAGAATTTCATGTGCGCAATATGGCACATTGTGATAAACGGATCAATATTGATTTTGATTTGTTTTGGAGCATTTTGTTTTATAGTTTAACAAGCTATTAGTAAGGTTGTTTTATGATTATAAGTTTGCATTGATTGTTAACTTTTAGTTGTCCTGTAATTTACAAGATATTACCTTCCACCGAATACTTATTTTCAAGTAGAATATTCAAGTAGAACTTCCAAAATTATACTTTTACCAAGTTATTGTCCTTAAATTGATGCAATATTATTGACCTCGAGGATTAGCATATCTTTGCTGTGACTACGATAATTGTTTAGCTGTACGTAAATAAGTTCGAATTTGACATACAGCTGCTCATAATTTCCCCTTCTCTATTAAACTCTCATTAGGTAATCAAGATGAAGTTTGAGACCCTCACGCACTTCCGTTAACAGACTGGTATCACATAATGTTATGGTCTTATTGATACCGGCAATAGAAGCAATACTGCAATATTTTACATAGATGACTATAAACTCAAATTTCATTTAATTGGCTAGAATAGAGAACTTTTACAAGTCAATTTTAAAATTATTTAGTTCCATTTACAGAAATATATTTTAAAGGAATTAAGTAAGAACTAATTTTGAAGATATCAGGAAATGCCTGTATTGATCCACATGGAGAGAAGAAAACAACAAAAACAAACAGGAAGAGAAAAAAATATATATCTAGCAGTGAGTTGAAAGGGCCCGATGACGATAATAATGATAAAAAGCTGTACTGTCTGAAGATTTATTCAACATGGATATTTTGTAACTAAATAAACTAATTAACATAATGCGAACGTAGAAGTCGATTTTAATAATATAACGAGATTATTACTTATTACCGTTCAACGCCAACGCAAAATAGGAATGTAAGAAAATGTACCTGCAGTAACATCAACTGCTACAAATCAAACTAGGATTAATAACATCATCTCATATAATATTTATCCCTTACTTAAGCATTTACAATAAGGTTTAAATTCCAGATAATTACCATAGTATCTTACTATCATCATACTACGTTCATACCCAAAATTCCTGACCTCTCACGGCGCCGTTCGGGCGCTTTTGACTGTCAATCTTTAACTTCATAAAAATCAAGTAAATTAATAACCATTCTTTTAATATAAACTCTTAGATGTTTAATTAGCTCGGTTATTTTAACGTCACCGTGAGAATTAACTTCGGTCATAACAATTAACTTTTGTAATACATTTTTTGTTTCCATAGCTGACTTATGTAAATTGACGTTGTTAAAATTTAATTTTTAATGAATGCCGGCGTGTGTTGGACTTTGTCTGAGATCCACTAACGGTGTTAGAGTTTTGATAACGATTTTGTCTCTGACTTTAATAGGTTTCAAGTTATCTCGAGGAATATTCAAATGGGTTAAAGAGGAGTCGTGATGCATGCTTATCACATATTTATGGTAATAATTTTAATTATTTTTAGAAGGCAAACCTTTTTTGAATCGTGGCAAGAAATTTGAACCCGTCATGGTCGACTTTAAATTTTAACCCAGATACTCCTGAAACTATTTTGTACCTTAGATTATCCTTAGTTTTTGATATGTTGATATTTAAGTCACCAACTATCTTGGAAAAATACTGAAAAAAATCCTACTCATCTGGAAAAGCCGGAAAACTATGGGTGTTATAACGCCCGGTAGGAGAATGCACTGCTATCGCTTGTATGAGGATTGATACTTGTATATATACGAGGAAGTATATAATAAAAACAAAAGGTATATTTATTTTCGGAATTATATATTTTTTTATATTATGTTTGTATATATTTCAACATATTAACATATTAGTTACATATTATTACATGTAAGTATTTTATATAACTGTTACAAAGTACTAATTTTATATTGAGAGTGTACAAAAATGTAGGCTCCAGGTATGATATTAGTATTTTTTTCAGTTTGTATTGCATGAAACGAAATAAGATTTAAGATACAATTGAACATTACATTTTATACAAAAGAAATTGGTTTTACTTTTTGCAAGAAGTGCACCAGAGCTGATTTTCTTTGGATTCAATCAAATGATCGATTTTGTCGTATCGAGTTTGTCGAAATTAAGTATCAGCCGATTTTTTCAGTACAGGGCCTTAGATGGACCACAGCATAACCACTTTATAAGAGAATACCCAAGAAGCACTTCATTTCGCTAACGGTAACAGTGCTCGGTTATTTTTTGGCTAGCGTATAAGTTTGTATAGTGGTGTAGTAGACTACCAGCAGCTACATAGATTACACCATCGTCAAACATAGAATTAAAATAATAAATCGGTGGCTGTTTATTATTGGGGACCTGAACATCTTTCCTCTCTGGATAACAATTAGGGTTATGACGATTACGCCACTTATAAGTTTAGTTTTTCGACACAGTAGGGGCAACTAGTGTACTACCACTTGACGACAATGTACTTGGTATGGGATATGAACTTCTTTCAGATAGTCAACAGGGCTTTGTGTAGAGAATTCTACAGAACGTCTTATTTTGATGAGATAAGGAAATGTCTTCATCGTAAGACGAAAAATCGGCAACTTTAGCTTCTGCTCTCAGTTGAGTCCCTATAAAAGATAAAACGGTTGTTACCAGTTGATGGTACACACACTTGCACATGCGACAAAATTCTGAGAAGATTCGTGAGTTATACAAAATTTGCCAAGCCAACCTGGTAAAATGTATATGTTAACGTAATTTTCATCACCAGAATCCTCATCAGTCACCTTGGTGTTTGCATTTTCTGGTGGTAAATTTGTAACTGCCTTCGGGAAAGGAACATCGTCATCAGCCGCCTCCAATTCATCTATTATTTCATTCAACTTTAAACAATTTCTTTCCTGCAATCTCAAAACCAATGTAAACCATTATAGACGTCCTTTCTCCTACGGGGCGTTATAACACCCACAAAATATTTAGATATGAAAGAACCTATAATTGTACGATATTAGTAACGGACATTGCATCAAATCATTGATAGTACTATGTACTTACAAGATTTATGTCAAACCGCTATATTTTATACTTGATAACATAATATAAACATACCTTTTTGACGACATTATCCAATAAAAACACTTTGTAACTTTTAAATACGAAAAAAGATTCAATTTTCAAACAAAACAGTCATAATTACTGCACGAAATCGAAGTTCCATTCGTTATGAATCAAATAAGATAAGAAATATCAATTACCGTGCACATTTCTTTGAATAAAAATTAAAATGATTGTGGGTAGTTTTTGGGGCGTTTTAACACCCCGTAGGAGTATCTGGGTTAAGGTGACTTATTTTAAACACAATGTAATGTACGTGGCGCCATGGACCGTATATTCAAATGACAAGTCATCACGCATGTTCTGCTTTAAATATATGCTCTCATGTTTCATAATAAATAAATAACTTGTTGTTATTGACTGGAACCACAGCCTCTTTTATCATTAACTTTAAAGACAAAGGCAGGAAAATCATAAAAATAATTTCATTATATATGTAAAATTGAAAAGGATAATATTATAATGTCTGAATTACTCTAGGTCTACTGTCCAATATGATATTCTGCTCCTAGATGACGTATGCTCTCGTAAAAAAACGAGCAATCTGGAAGTCGTTGTAAACAAAAATAAGGGCGACGTCACAATTATTTTTATATCCATTCATGGTAACTAGACGTATTGAATTAACACATGTGATGCTCACCAGATGGCGCGCACTTGAGCGAGCGAGGCTTGGGAACGCCGGACCACGTGTTAGGGGTCGTAGATAGATTGGTGGTGTATACGCGCCCTTTTATTCGTTCATTGACATTAGGAAAGGATTTTGTGGCAGATGAATTCGCCGATATAATAATAATCAAATGAGATAATTGCCCTCTATTTTTTAAAGACAATGAAATACGTAAATTCAACACAAATTAATCAAAAATTTGTTCATGGTGCATGGTAATTTAACGTGAGGGTTCACTGTCTCAGGATTTTCATGAAAACTGTAAGAAGAGTTACCACCAAAGATCTGATACAGGTAGTACCAGTCACTTAAAGTAGAAATTTTTCCCCAGGAGATTTTAGCACCGATAACTATAAAATATTTGTATAAGAACATAGTGAAGAAGATAATAAGACAAAATTAGATAACCAATTAGAAGCAAAAACTTGTGACAGAACCTATAACAATCAGCAAAACACTATGTCCTATTAACACAAATAGTAACGAAATTGTCATTGCAATGATTGATGCAATTTGCCTTTTTGTGTCCATCACAATTAGTAATAGTTGACATGCATTTGTAATTAAATCAACTGATAACAAGATAGCTGGTATTGCAGCGACGAAAATGATTACACTAATATTATAGAGAGAAAATCTTGAAGGTATATATAGGTATATAATATATAGCTTATATAATTATTTGTTGTAATCCTATACTAATGTTCAGAACCAAGCAACCACTCATTTTAATTTTATTGCCATGTTAACCGAACAGCTGCACATCATTTTTACCGATTTCGACAATCACTCCCTAGGCTCAAGATACAAGCCTAGAGCTTAGTAAGGGTCTCAACGACTAATTTACTGTTTATACGTATACCACTGTAAAACTATGTACAAAGCTTTTGGCAATAAACAAATCTTATGTCTTATGTTATTATTATTTTATTTCCGCCTGTACCACTTCCCATTTCAGGGCAAAGGCCTCCCTTCTCTCTTACCACTCCTCTGGGTAGGGGCCAATCTTTGAGGTAGGAGTCAAGTTTGTCAACTGTAGAAAGGTTATACCATATAACGAATTCTATGTGCACCTAGTTATTGATTCAGAAGACAAATCAAACACTAATCATCGATGTGAACACGACGAATTCTGGAGACTTATGAATATTGATGGTTATTAAACGATAAGGTAACGGCTACTGTAGCCCTGTATTAGAAACGGTGAATGGATTTGCATAATTAGTTATCTTTCATCTTCTTACCTTTCGTCGGGTGTTGGCTGCATCTGTGGAGGCAGGTGGCTTGAAAATTTGTAACCAAACTTTATAGTGGACCCGAAACTTTCTAATATGAGCCAGGAAACATATTTTGTTTGATTTTCGTTGTAATTTTCTTGATCATCATGGTCTAACCGTTAGTTATCATCTTTTGGGTATTAAACTTTATAAGAATATGACAGTATGTTCATGATTTAAATTATTATCATTGAAGTCCATAAGACCTAACAGTATCTTCCTCCTTTCAGCAGCCATTCAATCTTTGTCAGTTTTCTCTATTTTACAAGCTTTTATTTACTTTCACCTGTCCGTTGTCTGTCTGTCTGTCTTTCTGTAATCAAATCTTGCAAGTTAAATTTGATCCACTTCCCGGTTTCCGATTGAGCTGAAATTTTGCATGCATAAATCGGATGACAATGCAATATTATTATGACGTGGAGCTGGTCTGATGATGGAGCTGGAAGGTAGCCATAGGAACTCCGTAATTTAACGACGCAACCTCATCGAATTTTGGCTCATTCGTTTTGACGATTACTTTGGTGCTGGATGGTAATAATAATAAAAGCTTGTTTTTAAAAAGGTTTTTTTTAATTTCACTTGTTTATTTACCTAGTCAGGTCATAAATTCTGTCACATGTTTAATATAAAATTATTGGAACAAGTTTATTTATTATGTAACCATTTATATACCAAAATGAACTTAACAAAACATAGATTCTTATGACAATAAAGTTTATTCAAAATGACCTCCGTGATTTTGAATACAGGCCTTCAATCTGCGCGGCCAGTCGTCTATCGCAGCACGAACGAGGTCCATGTCAATATCGGCTGCTGCCTTAATCAAGGATGTCTTGAGTGACTCCAAATTGGGATGAGGCTTTGAGCACGCCTTTTCCTCCAAGTGTTGCCATATCTTGTAATCTAACGGACTCAAATCTGGACTGGAGGAGGGCCAGTCTTCGTGCCGGATGAAGTCGATTTCACGCGCCGCCAGCCAGTCTTGTGTGCTCTTCGCTCTATGAGCTGGCGCCGAATCTTGTTGGAATACCCAGTGCCTGTTATTGAACATGGTATGAGAAACAGGTTCCACAAGGTTCGTCAGGACTGTATTTTGATACACAACTGCATTCGTTTTTACACCTTTCTCACAAAAATGTACCTCTGTTAAGCCCCAATAAGAAACTCCCAACCATACCATGAGCGAGGATGGAAAATGACCTCGTTGGACACGCGGAATACGGTTGCTCGCTTCTTCACTACTGTGTGCGTACACCTTATCATTTTGTTTGTTGTAGCTCTCTTCTACGGTAAAAATTTTTTCATCCGAAAAAAGAATTTCTCGATATTTTTTTCTCGCGTACCGCTTCAACAAAACGCGGCATCTCTTCAGTCTCAGGTCCATTAGACGAGCATTTAAACGATGTCCTGTTTTTCTTCGATATGCCCGAAGCCCTAAGTCTTCATTTAACACCCTTTTCACCGTGGTTCTGCTTAACCCCATCTGAAGGGCCAACAGTTTCTGCTTACGTTTGGGATTTCTTTGAATTCGCGCCTTCACAGCTTTTATCACTGCTGGAGTCCTAACAGACCGAGGGCGACCACTTCTTGACCTGTCATCTACACTAGAGTCTTCATTGTATCGTTTGATGGTACGATAAACGAATCTTTTGGTTATATTCAAATTTTTCAGTATGTCAAAAATTTGAATTGGCGCGTAACCGCAACGATGCAACGCAATAACTGCAACACGGTCTTCTTTAAGCGTCCACTCCATATTTAAAAATGAGTAAAATTCTAAAAAGTATACATTTTTATTTTCATGAACAATTCGAAATTCGAATTCAATAAACTTTTTTGTGGCCAGCATTCTAAAAGAAAAGTTTTTACTGTGTGACAATACTTATGACCTGACTAGGTATTTGATATGATTGAAGGGTACCAATATAGTTTATATTTATTGTAGCGATACTAATCCAGTGGTCAGCCGTGTGATGTCATGCCATAGTTGTAGGCTTACTCACAATGACACACCGCCTCAACATTCTATTGTATTTAATACTTATGTGAGTGAGTTTTAGGAAAAACAAAAAGTTATCTATATAGCAAAGTTATCTCTGTAGATTTATCTTACAAAGTATTGTACGGAGACTTGAGGACTTAACAGGAAATATAATAATAATAATAAAAGTAATTCCCCAAAATGAAAAAGTAGATAGTTTCAAATGAATACTGAACGACGGCCTTAGATATAAGGTAAAAAACAATTTTAAAAACATCGTTAAATTTGAAAATATTTTAAGAAATATTGGTGAATAATATTCAGCAAAAAGAGAACGTTAATAAAGAAAAGAAGATGAAAATCCAAAAATAAAATATAATAAGATAACACTCCATTTTACTGATAAAGTTAAAAATTGACAATAAAGAGAAAATAACCACCCAATAAAATAATACCCAGTATGTAATTTATGGACACAACACTATGACTCCATGAGACCAGAGGTCTGACCTTCAAACAGTCTAATGACCAGCTATTGTAGAGCAATTTTTTTTATATCTAGGTCTAATGGCAGAGCAATTTGCCGCTGATTAATGGTTTGTGCTGTGATTATTGATATTAAAGCAAGGACTTAGAGGACGGTGACGAAATTGTAAAATCAGACCACCTACGTGCTCAGGAAAATATTAAAGTCAGTCGCTTTGTCATTCAAAACGCTTATGATTCGAGTATTTTGTGTCATGTTCCATCAATTCCAACTGCAACGTCAAAGTTTTTGCATCAACTCGCTTTTTACAGGATAAAATAATAACTCAGGAAATGTATTACTCTGTAAGCTATTTGAATAAATGCTTTTTGATTTCACTCAAGCCAGATTCATATCCTTTAAATACTTTAAACTAATGACGTAATGTTCCATTTTAACGACTTTTGTACAATAATGGCTTCAACTGCCGCTCCCGTAAGAAAATTACTCAACATCGTCCATCAATCCGATTCCATACGCCATTCGATTAAAAACAATTCACATTAATAGCGCAACGAATCCACCTCAGTCATACACGAAATTGGTATCGATGCCGGCAACTTTAAAGCTTGCAATTAAGACTTTTTTGTTTTTAGTATTTAACTTTACACACTTGGATACTACGTTATTAATTACCAGTAATCAGAAAAACTCTATTCCGTTTTTCTTGATTACGCACTTAAGGTTTATGTTCAGAATCAATAAAGCACCACTTTTAATTAACTATTTCAAACTAAAGTTCTTAAGATTTTTATGAGCATTCAAATTGTCTTCACGTTCATATAATTCTCTCATTCGTGATATAATTTTACTTAAATTTTTACCTACAAAATGCAGTTCTGTTTGCAATTTGTTACTAAAGTCATAAAAATTTAATATCCCTTCCGTATTTCCAACCAGGTCAAACCTATCTTGTATATCTTAATGTCTACTTAATCCATTTAATATTATACTGCTTCCAATCTAGAATAACTGCAGTCCCAACATCAATTTCTACATAATGGTCATTAAAACTGAAATCTATTAGCTATTAACACGGGTAGGATAGTAAAGGCAGATGCATTGATGTGTCCGTTGCAATTCAGTTCCTAGGTCTTAGAATCAATTAAATAATGTCGGTGAATGAATTGAGAATGCCTAATTGTTTAATTTATCTATCAGATATTTTAATACAGGCTATCCGATTTTTATTAGATTTTAGTTGTAGCGATGTCAACCAGTTTTGTCCTTATTTGCATTTGTCACCAAATCTTTATTTAATTCATATTCGATTAGCATTGAGCTGTAAACATGATTTTATGACGGATACATCACAGTTATTATAGTATTTTTTAATGAATTGACAAATTGTGGAATTTATTGGCTTAATTTTGTTCGATGTTGTAATTTCATACATCGCACACCTAATAATAAACTAGCTCAACTAAAAAAGTAAGTTATCGCCAATCACAAATTAATATTTTCTTATATTAGGTTGAAATTATAAATAGTTCAGTAGTGTACCATACCACACCACAGTACCATACCACAGTATGGTACGATGGCAGTATTTCATTAGGTGTGCGATACATGGTTTCTTCTATAAGTAATAATAGCTTAAACAATAATCTTATTTTATTCGAATTCGTTCAATAGATTTAACTTTAGTATTGGGGAAAGGACGCTGTGGTTTTCTTTAGGGAGCTTTCCAGGCGCCTAATAGTAGCAACCAATGACCAAAAAGCTGGCTCTTACCTCGGCCAACGTATAAGTTTGGCCATCCAGAGAGGTAATGTAGCCAGCTTTTTAGGTACACTTCCTGCAGGTCATGACCTCAATGACGTTTTTTATTTATAAGTAGGTTTTAAAATTGTATGATTGTTTAATATTATTATAATCATTGGCATCGTAAATAAATACCAGTATTGACTTTAGTATTAAAATAAATCACAATCATCTTCTGATACCGATTTTCATCTCTAGCTCTCCAATCTATAACCATTCTTCCTCTATCACCACCATAAGTTCCAATACATTGTCTAACGCCCTGAAAAATAGCAGAACATTGGTAAGCCCGCAGTTATCATCGAACATATTACCGTTCCCGTCTCTGCCTCATCTCGGCCCGTGTTCCTGTAATCGTCCTGTCGTGTTTCGCCCCGGGAGCTATCGGCCGATACTTTATGCACGCTAGGTTAAGTTCTGTTGCACAGTACTGGAGGTTTATGAATAACGATATATACATTTCTTTAAAGACTTCGACAATTATTGTTTCCATTTCAGTACTTTTACAGTATTTGGTTATCAATAATGTAATTAACTTGTTTTTGATCCCATAAAGGCGTGATTTTTAACTTATTTTATTTTTACACAGGACTCAGGACACATTAGTAACGATTTGACCATTTCGATGAGTGGAGAATAAAGAAAAAAAAAACATAGAAAATCTCCAAAAGGCATTTTAAAAATATGGATATTGTTTTTGACAGGTTCTCAGTTATTTTTATCTATTCATAATTCACAATTTAAATTATAATCCAAAAAATATTAATAAATTCTATACTGAAATGTACACTGTCCAAGCAATAGAAGTTATTAATGTTGGGTCCGTTGCATGCTACAATTTGTCTCAAGCATCGCCTGCGATATGGAACCTGGCACCCTCCAGAGCCACGCTGAGTGCGTAGATAGAATTTATGGATAGATACTGTTCTAAAATATGTATTTTGATAGTTTTCAGCCGGGAACAATACATTTCTAGAAAAGATGCTTCTAGCATTACCGCATTTATTATTTTCCAAAGTTAAGTTTAAAGATTAGACAATATTTCAAGATTACAAAGAGAGAGTAAAAATTTCTGTCTGCTTTCCAGCTTGACTTTATCTAATTCTCTCGGTTCTCTTTTCTCGTATGAAACAGGAGTAAACCATATCTTCGTGTGTAGTAAGTAAGTAAAACAGTGGGTCCCTGTTGTTGCCCATAAGATATTAGGTAGAAGGAAGTCGTAAGGTCATACTGTAGGCCTTGCAGTAATCTTGGCGACCTGAAACTGAACATTTGAAGTAGGTACTCATATAAACCCCATTAATTTCTATATGTGTCTCTACATTCTGTTATTGGCGAGTGAATCCACGTAAAGTATCTAGTTTTCTATAATTTTATCGTCCTCCCAGCACCTCATTACCAGCATATCGAGCAAGGCTGTACGTAAGTGTCGCCAGTTCATTAGACCGTCATTAGTCAGCTAGAGTTGTAAATTGCACCATTTATATGGCAAGCCCACGCGACAGCCGTGGCCAATATTGGCCCATTTGTATAGCATCTGTGTTGCCATATGAATATACTATTTTCTGTTATTTATTATTTGACTACTGATGATGTACCTATAGAATGCTAGTCTGAATGACATAGATATCCAATAAGAAAGGGTTTTTGCACAATGTGACGATTACAAATGAACTATATCCTTATAATTTGTAATTATAAGCAAAGCGTTTTCTTTCACGCAATCATGTCATTCCCACAGGAAATACTTTGTGTTCCGTAAAGCATACTGAAGTTACAATATTATTCCAAAAAATAATAAGAATCATTACATTGACCAATGAAATTATAGCTCAAAAAGCATTACATAATATTTCCATTATAGTAACATCAGTAAGTCCATCATTACACTGATTTGGGCCACTTTCCTCTGCAATCAAGTTGATTTGCTTATTTGAAGTCCCGAAGTTGATGAACGAGACAACTATCAACCGGTTTCGAGTGATTGGGAGGAATGTAGAAAAAGATGGACGAGCGAGCAATTTGCCTAATCGACGGTTAACTTTGGTGCGCTTGCATGCAGTGTGGCTTTATAGAGAAACTTGAATAATTTAGAAAATAGTAAAGTATTGTTGCCATGTTAATCAGTAGGTAATAATTTTTAGCAAAAGACCTTGTTATCTTCTTAGGCCTAAAGTTTTCAATCGAAATCATTTTTTTTTTGTAATTTCGGTTTGATATTGTTATCTTCTTAGGCCTGAAGATTCTATTGTGGCTACAGTTTATGTTGAATAGATTGAGTAATTTGGGATGGAGGTAGTTAGGATCCTGTACTTTATATTTTCATACTCTTATTTCATTGTATGCCGCATTGTCCCAGACTGTTGACGTGGACTACCACTCGTATCCGGATCGACGACGGAACCCGATGGAGAGACGAGCTTGATTCCTACATCAGGGATTGGCCCCCTTGACTTGTTAGAGAAGGGCTGTAAATTTTCATTAAGAAGAACTTCAAGAAGCCACTTCAGACCTCGTTTGCAAAACGGTCGTTAAAATCACCCGACATGTCCCAACAGGAGCTTTTATTATCACTTTTTGATTTGCCAATTACACTCGGCCATTCGCACCAAATGCGATCAATATCCGAACTGGTTACCATTGCATTTCATTATAACTTCTTAATTCGGTTCGGCTCAACCAGTTTTTATTCAAAGCAGCCGCTGCATATGCATAAATTTAAGGTTTTAATATGAATTTATTTCTTTCCACTTCTCTTAATTAGGCGATATTTTAACGCTGTAATTATTATTGGTGTACATTTTGAAACTCTTTCAACATCAGAAGTGGGCACGTTTTGTCGAATTCATTTCTTTAGCAACATTGGTGTTATAATTTCATTTATGTCTTTCCTTAAATAAATCCGTTGCTTGTAACTATGTTTCTATGCAGCAAATTCTGATGTCGGTTTGTAGGTAGTTGAAGCACTTGTGCTGATATTATAAAGACTGCCAATTTTAACATCCTTGTGATCAATGCAACAATATTTCATAAAAATTTTCATTAACGAAGTTCTATCTATGTAAAGTAAATCAAAAATAGCTTACCAAATGTAATTGTAGCGTATGGTCGCCATCTGCCCTACAACGAGGAAACACGAACAAAATTTACATCTTTGCAATATCATGTTCAAAGGTACTATTGGTACAGATTTCAGGCTTGTACGGAGCACGTCTGACCTGATAAGCCCGTTATATCATCTAATACCTGAGACAATATGCCCCGTTAGCCTAGGCTATGTAGAAAATCATGTTAGACCTGAATTGAAGCAATTTTGTTAGAGATTATGTTTCTTTAGAATGATCAAAGAATAATTTCAAGATAGTTTCTATTTTCCTAGCATTGTCTGCTTCTCCACTTATCCAGTAAATTTACGTTAGAATTAAGTTGGTCCTATCGTTGCGTAGTGCTGAATAATTTTAAAAAATGGGACACATTTCTCGTAACGACCAGCGTCCTATTTACAAAATACATTTTGAATAAAAAAATATTCAAAAATCTTTTAGTCCAATACACACAATTAATTTCCATAGGATCTAATATTAAGAAAAAAAAAACGGTTTTCCGAGTCTCGCTTTGTTAAAAAAATATAGATTATCGTTATGAAAGTAAACTTTAGTGTCTGCTCGTCAGAAGGTTAAATCAGAATAACTTCGGACTGTTCCCTAACATTTGACACTCTTAAACATCTCGAGTAAGTTCTCGCAGTAAATCTCAAGTATTGTTAACTTAATTGCAGAGGTTTGCGTGACAAAGCGTCGAAGCCATTGTCTGGTGAAAGAGGACTGGAGGAGTACCTTTGTGAGCTTTAGCCATCACCATGATTTATCTTCCTTTAAGCCTGGTTATGTTGCCTGTCTGTTGGTCATTATTAGTGGTTTGGTGGTTAACTTTACCATGCGGGTCACTTTTTATGTGTTATTTCACATGAATAAAAATAAAGGTTAGTCTTCTGGTGAAATAAGCATTAGTCTGATTCGTTTGTTACACGCAGCGAACATTGGGTCAAAATCCATGTCTTTGTGATCGGTTTCATGGTTCATATACATAGACTGCATACATGCTCGCTGTATCATGCACCGGTTACACCTACCCTAAGAATAAGTTGATCAAAGATTTTAGATAGAGTATGCACGATTTAAATGACAATAATAATATAGCCGAATAAAACTAAAGACGCGATTTTGATAATCGCAATTTTAATCAGACTCGAAGATCACTTGTCTATAGTCTGAAAATTTTCGACAAAAACCATACTAATAAGTCTACTGGAGAAATAGCCAGAGATGAGTATAATATTATTTCATTTTAATTGCATCTACACAATTTTACGCTTGTACACGTGACATCGTTAGCAGATCACAGATAACGTCCACAAATTAAGAACAGATGGTATCTTTCCTAGACTCGTGTTACATACCAATAATGTGTGTTGTACCTAGATTTATAACTCTAGTTCGTCGTACCTGTCCATTGTTCGGTGATGAATCGATGGAGCTCTCATTATCGTCGCCCGCGCACAATGCATGTCGAATGTTGAAACGTACTCGTCGGCGTGAGGTACTGTCATTAATAACCTTTGCTTTCTCTTCTTAATTTCCTTCTAATTTGGGATCAGGGCAAAAAGTTGACCCTGCATTCCTGAGACACGTTGTGTTATTTTGTTGATTTGGTCTAGATTCAGGTTAAAGTCTTGTCTTATCCTTATCTTTATTATAAGTGTACAATTTGCGATTTGTTTTTTTTAGTTGTGTACAATTTGCGTATTATATTTTACCTCTTTTGTTAATTTTTCATCAAGCCAAAAACTTTTTTGTCTTCTTTCTTGTTAAGTTTAGCATTTTGTTATTTGTCTCTCTGAATAGGGACGCTAAGTTCGAGTTAATTATGTTTAGCATCAACTTCTTAGCTTAACACACATACACATCATATCTACATCATATTAATTTTACACCTGCGGTTACTTCCGAATCAAGGAACAACTGTCTATCAAGACACGACAAACTCAACAAAATGATGATTAAATGAATGATGATGACAGTAACCTTCTTCAAAAGCACCTACAAGTTGCTCCTAAATCTGTAGTACCAAAAGGATGAATCCTTTCTTTGCCCGCCGTCAGAGTGCCCCAGTAAGTGGATCAAAGGCCGATACCAGCGGATGTGACAATACAGCGCGAGGGCATCCGCAATTACGCTGATTTGAGGCCCCACTCACCTACTGTACTTCACTCGTTTACCAGTACCTATAGTGATATACCTAGCTATTATAGTTGTTTAGTTTTTACAACGGTTTCATTATAGTATGAATCTTTCTAGTGATCCAAGGTTAAGGTCCAAGACGGCTAAAGTTTATTTCGAGTTTTTAAGTCAAAATGTCTTACTCGCGGGTACAATTATTCTACTTTAAGACAGCGATATCTTTAATATCGTCATGACCATCTTTTCCCTGCTGATAATTCAAGTTTTCGGGGGTGAATCAAGGTTTCAACTTTCAACTGAACTTAGTTGCAGCAACAAAAATCCCCGATCCCAAATTGGTAATTTTGTTAGGCCGACAGGTAAATTAAAAAAATCTTTATTTTTGACCACCGTAACCAACCACTGTCGGTAACCAAAGATTAACTGTCCTTCTAGCAGATATTTTCGATAAATTGTCAGATTATAACACCGTACAGTTCAAAGACTAGAAAGTTCGACGCGCGGATGCGCGTGCGCCGACACAGAGGGTGAGCACCCCAACCTTGATGCAACGTGACTTTGGGGTCAATAATAATAATAATTGACAATCGATATACTCTCGAATCAACGGTATATTACAAGTGAAAGTAATAAATTAACTAGCAATTTGGAAGAAATAATTTGGTTAACTAATTAAATTAACTCTTAATTTCGGCTCAGTCACAAGTGACAACTATTGAAGCCAAATTTGGCAAAAACAAACCTTTCTGAAGATCTTCTTGTCTTATAGGCCAAG
Source organism: Hemithea aestivaria (assembly GCA_947507615.1). NCBI lineage: Eukaryota > Metazoa > Arthropoda > Insecta > Lepidoptera > Geometridae > Hemithea > Hemithea aestivaria. Next base: position 2,285,936 of record OX382326.1, on the reverse strand, counting down.
CAAATCTTTGGCCTTATTTCATTGCTAGATACAGCGTCAAACGGCTAACTTTAGATCACTCAAAAAAAGTTTTGTGCGACTCATACCACCAGGTATGAATCGCTGTGGTCAAAGAATTAAAAGAGACTGCATACTACAGTAAATAAATAAATAATAAATAGTCGCTACAAACACAGTCCACTTTGAATTCAATCCACGATCAACAAAACATTTAGATACCAAAATAGGTTCCTATAATTAGTACAACTTGGTCCCACCGTTAATTACCACCTACTATTAGTTGTTCCATTGAGGCTTACAAATCATAATGACAATGAATAATGATCGGCTAATGACGGATACAGTAGTGTTATTCTTTCTTATATTAATGACAGACTAATTTAACTTTTGGGAGCTGGAGATGGAATGTTGGTTTAAATCATAGAGATAGAAATGTATAGGATACGTACGACAAACTGGCTGAACTTTCGAGCTTATGATTAGGCAAGCAACTATGGAATTGCATTGTTGTGCATGCACTGCATTAGATATGTGTTTATCTCGTGTAAACAAATATTGCTTAGATGACTGATATTTTTTAAAAGTACCTAGAATATTCAGACATGAAATATTATACAGAAAAGAATGTTTTATACTGGTATGGTGGTAGGCTTTGTCTGTAGTAAGTTTCCACACACTGCTCAAAACCGTGTCGCCAAGCTGTCAATATGGCCATGTTCCGGCATGATGTTCAGTGAAGCCAGAGATTTATCCCATCTTCTAGTTTAGTCTGCTGCCATCTGCGGCCGCATCTTCGTTTAACGCGATCGTGGTCAAAGGCTAACCTATAACGTAAAAAAATAGTCTCGAACAACGTGTTCAAAAGCCGGTAGCAAATAATAACATCACTTTCCCACAAAAAATTCGAAATCATCCCAAAAATATCCATTCCCATACCATAATTTCACTTTAACCTCTTAAAATGTTAATTAACATTTTGATTCCGTCTTTGAATGTCTTTTCATTTAAATTAGTGAAATTCTGTTGGTGCGAGGCGCCGCGTGAGTCAGATTCGCCTACGCTTCGAACCTTAAACCAGTGGTAGAGGTCACCATATACCACAATAACGGTACTTGTTGTTATGGTTTGAGACTCACCTGTTGAGACGGATGTGTGCTTAATCTTGCCTGTTTATTTGCCAGGAAATGTGTTGAGCTGATTAGTGTTTTAATGTACATTTCCTTTACATGTGCCCGCTTAAGACTTTTGTACTTTTAGCCTTGAAGTTATAATAATGTTGTAGTTATAGTTAGTTTTGTCAAATCATTTGAACCTGGAAAGAGAGAGGCCTGGAAGCTCGCCGTTTCACAAAAACTTACAAACAACAAAAGCTGTTGGGGTTGGGTAGTAAATAATTAAAATTCAGTTGTGGGGATGCGCTAAAAACAATAATATAGAAATTCTACAACGTTTCCAAAATAAAGTGCTCAGGGACATAGTGAATAGTGAACGCCCCTTGGTTCATTAGAAACGAGGATCTCCACCGCGATTTGAAAGTGGACCTCGTGACGAATGTCATCAAAAAGTTCGCGGAAGCCCACCAGCGCCGGCTCCATCATCACGTGAACGTCGAGGCCATCCAGCTCCTCGACACCACGGGTCTAGTGAGGAGACTAAAAAGGAAAAAACCTTTCGAGTTGATTTAAGTGTAGTGACTAGTGAAAAGTAGTGTTAGTGCTGCATAATAAGAACACATGAACAAAGTGACTTCACCTTTATAGAGACAGTAAGAACAAGTGTTATTGGACACGTTCTTAGTTTAATTCAACCTAGCAGTTTAAGATAAAATTAAATTACTTATTAGTCATAATTTAGACTAGATTGTAATCTGATGCAATGTCTATTTCTAAATTAGGCATATCATCCACAAAAAAAAAAAAAAAAATTTTTCTTCATTTATCATAATATCTTCATACATTTTTTATTTCATGTTCAAGTTTACAGTTATCTACCTCCATTATTTAACTACTCTATCGTTATTATAATGTCATAGAAATAATAACAAGCTACAACTTATTCTGAGGTACGGCCTCAAAGCAATGCCCCATTTACATGTAAAATTATATTCGTTACCAGATAATTACGGCCGATAGTAAAACAGTCATAAAGTAATTGTGACACATTAATTAACGTATTTCAAGCTTATACCAGTAATTGTGTTTACTAAACTTATTAAGTTAATGGTACTTACACTTTACGTTTTAATTTGATTGTCAGTAAATAATAAGTTGCTTCCTAAAAGATTTTATTGTGAAATAATTCACGGTCTTTTATATTATTACTCATCATTTTATATTATTTGGAGCGGAATTAACACTAAATATTTATTAATAACTAATAATTATTATAATGGATTTCCGCATTCCTAATTTCATTAATAATAATTATTATTACTCGGTTAAGTTTGTCGCAAACAAAAGTTGTCCGCATCGTATCGCTCCGCATAACAAAAATCCGCATGCGGTCTGCGTAAATTTTGTATGAATCGCAAAAATCTATTTAAAATCTTTTAACTTTTAATGAGCAGGCGTTCGACCGCGTTTTCATTTGCGTAGGGTGTAGACGATTCCAAGTTCGAGCATACCTTAATTAAACTTTACACACCTTATGAAAATATCTCATGGAAAACCGGGACCCACATTTTACGTGCCTTCCGAAACACATACTGCTGCAAAAACTTGTCCTACATTGAGATTTGAACACAGTGCCTCCGGATTAAAAGCCGGACGTACATACGTCTGAGCCATGAACTCAAAGCCTAACTTCTCAGTAAAACTTGCCCTGAGCAAAACTGTGTCACACTATGTGAACCAATCTCAGATACTCATCAAGTTTAAATATTAGCGTTTCTATAATAATTACTCCAAATACCGCATTGGTTCCATTCCAACATGCATGAGAATATTGCGTTTTCTTTTCCGGTTCGACTGTCAAATAAACGCTTTTGCCGTGAAATCTTTAATATTGGCCAAATGAATTGATATCCGATGTGTTAATAATTATTAACTATAGTTAACGGGTTCCTAACACGCGATGTTCTGTTATTATTTTTTGTAGAAATTCGGTAGTTGGCGTATGAGTAAAAGAGAGGAGCTTTTTGCATGCTATTTTTTATTAGAAAGCGTGTTGGTCTTTGACCAAAATCTCGCATAATGTCTCGCATTATGCTATGATGCGACCCTAGATGGTAGCAGACTTAACCTATAAGACGGGATAAACCCCCATTTAAAAGAAAATGGAATTATGGATTTCATTATAAGTCCGTCAAATTTCAAACCAATCTGTTCAGTGGTTTTAAATAGTCAGATTATTATAATCAATCAGCGCCATTCCTTAACTGTGATCATTAGGCTTTATTTTATTAGTATACTAGCTTATGCTCGCGGCTTTGCCCGCGTAGCTAAATGCTTTCTATGTCATAAAACCTATCTTTATGCCAAATTTCAACTCAATCCGTCCATCGGTTTTGGCTGTGCGTTGATAGATCAGTCAATCAGTCAGTCACTCACTATTTCCTTTTATATATTCAGAAGTAGATAGGTATTTTCATTATGTTATATTGTTAGAAAAAGAGCCCTGAGGAAACGACTAACTATATCTAAAAAAAATCTCGTAGTTATGTAAAAATATTTACAGTGCGCCAAAGACTTGTCAATACATTTCTTATCACATCCTTAGCTTGAAAAGTTCGTGCTAATCTCGTTTTTAACTATCGTTCGCAAATAAGAATAGCCTCTCACGAGTTCGCGGAAACGGGTAAACATTCGTAGGCGAATTTTAATATTTTTGTGACCGTTATCGCTGGGGCTATGGCAATGTTCCCACGGTGTGGAGATAAGCGCTATCTGACCGCTTCCTCCGTGATTCCAGGGCTGCCAGATGAGTGCAAGTGAGTTATCGTACGCCCAATATTCGAAAATTATCGTATATGATGGAAAATTATCGCACATTGTCAAATCTGCGCTAAAACGCGCTATTTCGCGCAAAATTAGATTCTAGTTATTAGAAGTAATGATAAGTATAGTTATCTATTACGTTTTTTGACATTAAAGGGAGTGTATAGAATTTTATAAAATGAAATTAAGTAGATTTTGTTGCTACGTGTAATTCGTGACTGAAGTCATGACAATGTGACAAACTTAGAAAAAACCGCTAGGTGCATATTCAAGTCTTGGTTTTATTATAGAAACGACATGCTATTTTCGACATTCTAGTCTTTTCACCTCACTTCAGAGGAGAGTTGGAAATTATCATATATATTATGTTACTAATAATATTATATACGTGAAAGTTTGTAAGAATGGATGTCTGGATGTGTGTTTGTTACTCTTTCACGCCTAAACGGGGGGACCGATTGAGCTAAAATTTGGTATACAGATAGAGAATAACACATAGGCTATAAAAAAGCGGGTAAAACCGCTGGGCGCAGCTAGTTATTTTATAATATTATAGAATTTTATATATCTTTATATTATCGTACATGTACGATAGTTTTGGTATAAACGACCGAATTTAAGTATATTTTAATTTAGGTGTGTGTCATGTATAAGTGTCGTACATGTTCGATAATTACTGTACGTTGACAACCCTGCGTGAGTCAGTATGTAGTTCAATCTAATCGACGTTATTGTAGGTTTCGATGCATGTTTGGACCCGTTCAGGGACGGACTATTATCATTCGCTTCTAACTATATATTCATTTTGTTATCAAATGGAAATAAACAATATGAAGCACGTCTGCATTGGTGACGGGTTTGATTCAAAGATCCTATTAAAATACTGATTAAATTGAAAGCTCCGATGGCAAATGATAGTGAAGCTCATGTCGAAAGCCAAAATTCTGTTTCGGTCGCTGGGTCTTTGATGTTTTTATGCTGTTGGTTTGCGATAGAGACCTCTTTAGCTTTACTGAACGCGTAGTGAGGAAGCACTCAACTCAAAGGTTTCTCAAGCTGCAGGCAAGGGCGCTAAAACTGAGATTTTGCAACAAGTACCTCTGTGTGAGTCTTCGATTTCTTTGCGTCCGACTTTGACGCACAAGTGCAAATACAGTAATGATATCGATTATGATTCGAATGCGATGTTTTTACTGAAGCCATATTTATTGCACCGTCTGCCTCATATTTTGTTTAAGTCCGCAGATTACTTTATGATTAGATCGGTCCTTGGATATGTGTATAGGCAAAGACAGGGAATCGAACTCAATGAGAATGAGAAGAAGCGCTTATAGCGCTTACGATAACGTTACTCTTTCAAAGCCAGACATTTTATAGTTTCTTTTAAAGTTAGTAAATTAACGAGACAAGTTTACTAAACGAGCTCTAAAGGCTCGTTTAAAGGTTTCTTAAACGAAAACATCACGTTTTTAGACAATAGATAATATGGTCCTTAGACACTCGTACATTATAGCCGTTCCTCTTGCTATACATCTGTGGTAGTGTCAAAATCAAGATGTCTTATTAAACGACATATTACCACAAAATCAAAGGTGTGTTCTTATGTTTTCAAACCTGTTCACAGTATATTAAAGGTGATATTTATTACATCTGTTCCTTGAAAGCCTTTCTTCAATCATCCGCTGACAGTTTCCGATCAGCTCCGTCCAGATTCGGTTAAGATTTATACCTCTAGAACATGAAGGAGTACTTGACGAGTCATTATTTAGAGGTACCATTTTCAAGGGGCGACGAGCATCGATCAAAGTCATTTGCTCTTTAACAAGGATCTTGGATGTGGACTGGTCTGGATACTCGATTCATTTTTTGTTTTATTGATATCAGAGGCAGGTAATTATGGACACTAAGTATGTTATACGAGACATTTTTTACGTATTTCAACTGCAGATGAAACGTGATGGTTAATGCATGCGGTGGTGGATTTAATACTAATTACTATATTGGTATCATCTGAATTCCTCGTCACCTCTTAAAATTTAGACTCAAAAATTGGAGTGGAATTTACACTAAATGTTAATAAATAAATAATCATTATTATGGATTTCCGAACACCTAAATATCTTTGGAAACGCGTTGAACTCATTTAAACGTGGCTCAAGCTTCGATGTGGTAGATAATGGCAGACTAAATCTTGATGGCGGGGTAAATCCTAATAAATAGAAAGCTAGATATCAATTTCAAAGCTTTAAGTCCAAGGAAATATTTAAAACTGCGGAAGATAAGAAGCCTCAGAGTATCTCGAAGCCTGCTTGCAGCCGCACAAAAACAATGGGTGACCTTATAAGGCACTGCCTCCACGGCCGGTTTTTGTTCAGCCTCCGCTTTTGTGGAAATTGGGGAGCTATGCCAAAAGAACGAGTCGTGCCATTGTGTCCTCCCAGGTAGATCGATTAGGAAATACTGAAATGCCAATATTATTTAGAGCGAAATAGTTTGACTAGTTTTTTTATAATTTGGCGAGAGCTTTGTTGAACGTGAGTGAACAAGGAAACTGTTGATATTCTTTTTCTTTCTTTCTGATATTCTTGTGTTGGTAAAATTTACTGTGCTCAATTAGTTTTTTTCTTTTATTTAATAAATAATATAGATCTAAAATGTAAATAATTATAACTTTTGTGGATAAAAAAATACGAATTCCACGTTTAACTTAGACGTCAGTCCATATTAGTAGATATTTCTTTTTAGTTCAGGTTATTTAAACTATAAGAACTAAGTAACAATCTCGTAATTGTATAAAACAAAAACGCAGTAACATTTAATAGCTTATTTCTACACTACTATTCTTCAGCATTTCGCTACAATTTTTGAAGTGAAAACTTCTTTAGCGGCGGTGAGCACTTTTTTTTGTATGGGTAAAAACTTTCAAACTCGCGTCAGGGTCACGTGATGCTGATCGAAAAAGCGTAAGATCGAGGGGAAGGGAGAGGAACTAGTATCTCCCACTCTTTCTACCGTGCTTGAGTGTGCTGCTCTGTGAATTTGGTTTAACTATGTGTCAAATGATCGCAATTTTAGCACAACGAAATACAAAACTACTATTGATGCGGTCTTTATTAGACACTTAAATAGGTTCGAATCAAAACTGTTTGTTTCTTACTTCAGTTATCATAAACCAATTGTATCAGTTGTAAAAATTTGCGATGATGATTCTGATAATAACGATGCGATGGTGTAAAAGTCGTCGAAATTATGGATGGAAGTTGATTTTTCTGAGAGATAAAATTTAATGTAATATATAAATAACGATATAATATTATAAATAACAACATATAAATTGTCATATTTGTGTACGATAGCGCAATAAATAAACATTGTATTCTACCTCATAAATGATAGTATTTTTATACTTATAATTAAACACAACGTTAATATTAAAGTTTTCACTTCTGCCGGCACTCCCGGAGTGCTACCTTTTTTTTTTCTATAGTTTTGAATATTTTCTCACATTTATGAAAATTAACCGTGTGAAGTCGAAGCTTATCGGTTGTACATAAAATACAGACATTTAAGCACTTAACATAAGAATTGCAAAGTGATGAGGCCTACACGCATCTCCCGAGCATATGGAACTTTATGCTTACCACTTTTTACTTTAGTATTCTATGCTTTAAGTGTCGATTCTGAGTCTATAACCATAATACTTGCATTGGGGGCTCATTGAATAAATTGGAAGGTGGAATGGCTATGAATAAGCTTCGAAATGTGTCTGAAAGTTGATCAATTTCGCGCGCGGTCTCACATTTAGTGACGAAATCATTCTGACTCTTTCTGAATTGGTGACAATGTTTCTTAGGCCGTTTTTGCCTTATCTTGGTGATAATTGATATAAGCCGACAAAAAAATGTTCTGTGATACATAGAACGGTAAACTTTTTAGTTTACTTTGAATTTATTACCCAATTTTAAGTAGTTGTGCGAAAACCAAGAGTTGCATTTTTCCTGCACCTATATGTTTCATTTTTGTAGGGTTTACAATATTTGTCACCGGTTCAAATCAGCCTATCTGGCACAAAAATCCAGTGAAGACCAATGTAATTTTATTAAATATTCTCTGGATAGACGTAACGGTTACTCCACCGAACTGATAATTCTCCAAATAACTGCTTTCATTCACATTGCGTTTCTCATTCGATGCAAGTTATCGAAGAAATTCGGATTATCGCCCAATAGTATCAATATTTACATTTACATGGGCTTAAATTTTCTTCCCACGCGCCGGATTGTCAATCAACCAAGTTTTAGAGTTTAGAGCATTATGTTTATTTTGCTCAGATACGTTATCTAGTTTCGTAAAGTTATGTGCACACTAATATAATTTCTCCATATTAGTAACGGTTGTGTCACTTGAAGAAATCAAGCCTTAAAATTATTGAATGTCCACTTTTAAATATATTATTAGTGGAGGGATTTGGGGGAGGTCTTTGCCCAGCAGTGGGACAGTATAGACTAGAAAAAAAAAATATTTTTTAATAGCACAAGCTAAATAAATGCTCTGAAAATCTACGTTTTTAGGGTTTTAACTAATTTACCACTCTTAGATTTAAACTACACATTACACAATACTAATTAACATTGATTGATATAACATACCAAAGTTCATCTCGATCGGTTCAGCTATTAAGGCGTTAAGAAATGTTAATAAAAACTTAGGTACTGATATTATGGCTACTAAGAAAAAAAATAATTATTCCCAAATAAAAATTTTTTGCTCTTTTTAAATTTTGGATTTTTTATATACTGTGTATACCCTTAGGTTTACATATCTTCACCAAAAATTTTACATAATTTTAATATCTCAAAGATACTTGTCCTATGTTTGCATTTCGTCAAGTGCTCGGCAAACTTTCCAAAACACGATCAAATTTTCATGTTTACTCGAAAGATAAGTAATTTCTTTCGATTACATTTAATATTACAGTATTAACCAAATTGTGTTGACGTTTCTCATAAAAGTTTGTTCAGTGTTTGCCTACTAGCGTAACGATTATTATAATTCTTGTATTTTTTGTAATTTATTGCAACCTTTTACTATATTTTTAAGATTTTTTTTACTACAACGAAGTACGAAGTAAGAAGACGAGCAAGACGCTCTCCTGATGGTATGAGATAACGCTGCCCATAATTAGTACAGTGCTACCCAGGATTCTAAGTCATATTGCTTGTGTGACAATTAAAAACTCAGGTCAACGGTTTGAGCATTACTTCAATACATCATGCGAGTCAGTCACTCTTTTTAATCAAAATTTTGTGGTTTCATTATGATCTCTGGAACAGTTACAAATTATTACCAAATTTTTAAGATATTTAAGTTTATCATTTCATCTTTTATTAATGTCAAATATCTTTCCATGAATATATTCGTCCTACATATCTGTAGGCTTGGGTGGTCCCGATTGTCGATGCTGATCGAGTCGATATCTCGATCACATTCGATAGTGTCGGAGCATTTTATCGATTGTTTTTTATTACAATGACAGCACTTAGTTTTGTTTATTTTTAAACGCGTGCGTCGGAAGTGAGTGTAGTAAATTAAGTTTTTGCTCACTTTTCTTCGCTTATTTGTGGTGTTTTAGGAAAGAGTTAACTATTTTATCCTGTATTCGATTGTTTATCGATTTTGCGTATTTTTTTCCTTGGCGCTTTTGCAAGAATCGTAGGTATACCTCTAGCAAAGCTATAGAGAGGTTCGCTAGTTATAGACATTTTATACAGATATTCAAATCGTTTTAAATATAGGAATACACGCTTTGAATTAAATGCAAATTACCTATACTTTTATAAACAAGTATCAAGTATTATTCTCGTTCATTAAAAGTTGCGCATGATTTCATAACAGACATGCATAATAATAATGATTATGATCTGTGAGATAGTTGGTTAATATAATTTATTTGGCTTTATCTAACAAAGTAACTAAGTTGCTTAGTTATGGTGACCTACTTCACCGTTTATGGAGACTTGTTTAGCTTTTGACTTGATTTTAGTATAATTTATTGTTTTAGTGATTTAATGCTTGGGTCCAAAACGTAAAATTATGTCAGACTTAAATTTCTTTATATATTAAAATGTCTAAATTGTTATTATGCCCTAAGAAATATGGTTTCAAAAAAATGTGTTTAAAATTTACAAACGCTGTATTTCTGTACCTCTATATTATAAAAACTTGTTTGTAACTTTTTCACCCCTTAACTAATGAATTGATTGAACTGAATTTTGGTATATTCAGCTCGAAATTACAGGTAACAGTTATTATAGTTTGATACCTTGAAATTACTCGTAGGGATTTTTAAAGATAAAACCTTCGAGCACTAGCTTCGACACGAGTAAAAATCAAAATGACACTGAATTACAAAAACTTGAAGTCACCATGTTCTTTTTACGCCTACTTACAATGTATGCTGTGGATATTCTTTATATTTTTATTAGTTTTATTCATCTACATGTGGTACCCACGCATATCCTGTAGGTAATGCATTTTACCTTTTTCACCCACTTGCATAAAATATTATTGCGGTTTTAAATAAAAAGATTAAAAAATGCCCTGTTTCCTCTCCGTGCATGTAAGATTTTATCACTTTGCTCACTGAATAAATTTAAATCAAGAACTGCCTTAACAATGTTCAAAATGTTCTAAAAATGTGAGCAAACTGCAGTCTAAATGCTCACACTTTGTCGACACTATCCATCCCTATCGTTCGCTCTTTGGTTTACATTGTCTGTTTCTCTCTGAATTCAAGACGAAATTCTGCAGAAAACTCCTATGATGCCCGATCTAATCTTTATCACAGGTACAATATTGAAATCGGGATCTACTAAAGTATCTGTGACTTACCAAAGATTCCAACTTTTTTGTACCGTATGGCGTAGCACGGTTTGTGCATTTGCCATTAATTGATGATATTTAAAGTTTTTATTTCTTTTTTCCAGGTTTTGTGTCCTGCTCACCATCACCGTGCAAGAACAGTGGCACTTGTCTGTCGACACCGCGGGGCGAGTACTTTTGCAAGTAAGTGTTTTTTTTTCTTTCGATGAGTCATTAGGTTCGAGGAAAAAGGTTTTAGTACTTAATCGACAGAAAGTTGATGCTTGATATTAAAATTATAAGATTTAGGTAATAAAATACAGACAGGCATTTAAATTTTTTTATGTTTTCTTGGGTCTTCAGAAAATCTTGGTAGCTTCTTGTGATATTTTCAATTTTGAAATGTTATAAAGTTGTAGTTTCAACAATATATTTAAATTCTTTGTCATATTACATTAATTATAATTTAAAAACTGTAATATTTTGGATACGACTTGGATATAAAACCGATCATATTAAAAAATTTTTTTTAATTCATCATACTAGGTCATGCCCCTTAATCACAATGCTGCCAATCTGTGTCTAGAATAGATAATAGGTACTAATAACATTCTTCTTTAATAAACACGGGTTATAGTTTAGTCCATATGCTATAAAACCGTTAGACAATAATAATTATTGCAACGCGCCCTTAGGTGTCCCATAAAGGAGGTTGGACCCTTCCAAACATTACATAGGGGTGGCGACTGATGAAAATAATATTATTTTGTTGGTATCGCTTGCTATTTGCGCTCATTTTAGATTGGGCAGCAGTTGATTCAAAAGCTTTTGGCGTTATAATTTCTTGTGATTTAATTTTTAAAAAATATTTTATACAGATACAGAAAAAACGTATGAAAATAAAAAAAAGAATAAAAGATAAAAAGATGCTCAACAGTTCTTATAATGTAGTACATTTTATTGTGATTTTAATACAAATAAAACTATGTTAAATCTTTAAAAAAATATTGAATTACCACGCATTCTGAACAACTATTTATTATATTACTATCCCTATCTTCTATTTTATGCGTTGCAAATAATACTGTACAAAGAAGAGATATCAAAAAAAAAATATCCACAAAAACACCAAAACATCAATTTTTATAAAAGTAACAATAAAAGCCCCAAATTGTGACAATAACACAAAATTGACAATTTAAAATTTTATCGATATATGAGTAAATTATCGACACCGTGTCGACAGCCCTAATTCCTTAGTGTGTCGTATTAATACAGTCACGTGCACAATGTGTGTATGTGTTAGTGTATGTATGTATGTGTGAGTGTGTGTATGTCTGACTGTGTGTGTATGTGTGGGTTAGACAGATGTGCAGTACCGCACCCGATTGATATCTGAAGTGGATCCTAATTGCATTAAAAACGACCGTTGTAAATTATGTCTGATAATGGAAAACGGTAGGCTTGATTAATTCTCTATTCATATTTTACCAGATTTTGCACTAGTTTTTATTAAATTTTTAACTTGTTAGAAGTAATAAAATGCAAAAGATATAAAATTGAAATTATAATTGTTATTTTCAGTACCTATAACTTTGTCTCACGTTTATCTCTGAATAGAAATCTGTTACAACCAAGTTGGTTGTAAGTCTCCTGCAATAAATTATAATTAGTACCACATTATACAACCTTGTTCAAAGTTAGACTAAAAAGTTCCTCTGAACTTTTTGACGTGGTAACTCTTTACCCAAGATGACTGTAGGTAAAGTTATTTTAAGTACGAAGTCCTACTCAACATATTTTGTTAATATCTGTATTTTTTCAAGAAAACTCTCAAATCGATAATTCAACAATTATCACTTAAAGTTAAAGATTACTGTTGCTTCCTGCTCCAAGTTGCCCAAAATGGAGTCCTCTAATGAGGCCCTTATGTGAGAACAAAGGGATCGTACGTAACACCTCCATTTTAAAGTGAAATGAGCTGCTTTTAGCTTTATTTAAAGATATTTCTTTGGTCTGTGATATCAATCTTGATTTACTTAAGTTTGTGAAAATTGGTGAAATAGCTGGACACACATAACTACGAATTGTTATCCCCTTTATTGTGAGTCTGGCAATCTGGTTTGGAGAGCTTGACCGAAAAATTCCGTTCTCATTGGTGATCATATTTTGATTAAGGTAATTTTAAATATTGTTCTGATTTTCTAATCAGAGAATAACTTAGCCAAAATTGGGCTGAGACAAATTTCTTAGTCACCTTTGCCTTTAGCTTTTCCAGCTAGAAAAAAAATGATCTATGATTGTCAGAAAAATTTGAAGGGAATTTGTTTTTGAAGTGAAAACTTCTTTAGCGGCGCTGAGCACTTTTTGTATGGGTAAAAACTTTCAAACTCGCGTCAGGGTCACGTGATGCTGATCGAAAAAGCGTAAGATCGAGGGGAAGGGAGAGGAACTAGTATCTCCCACTCTTTCTACCGTGCCTGAGTGTGCTGCTCTGTTTAGGCGGCACAGGGGGCTTAGACAAGCGCGCGCCCGATATTTTTTTTTATATTTTATTTTTATATTTTATATTTTTTTTATTAGACACTTAAATAGGTTAGAATCAAAACTGTTTGTTTCTTACTTCAGTTATCATAAACCAATTGTATCAGTTGTAAAAATTTGCGATGATGATTCTGATAATAACGATGGTGTAAAAGTCGTCGAAATTATGGATGGAAGTTGATTTTTCTGAGAGATAAAATTTAATGTTATATATAAATAACGATATAATATTATAAATAACAACATATAAATTGTCATATTTGTGTACGATAGCGCAATAAATAAACATTGTATTCTACCTCATAAATTTTTTTTTTTTTTTTTTTTTCTTCTAAGTCTTATCTGCAATCAGTCATTGGACTTTTAGCGGATGCGTTGTGCGTTCATAGCTTTCGAGAGGGCCCCCCACTGGAGGCGCTCGCTCATTAGAATCTCGCTTCTAGCTCCTGTATATCACAGCGCCTCAGGCGCTTTGTGTATCTGGCCTCGGTTAACTGCGCCGCCATCTCGTTTGGGTGCCGCTCAAGGCGATCCTTATATCTCTTCGACAGGAGGGTGATCTCTGTTCTCACAGTGCAGACATTCAGTTCCTCGTGGATTTCCGCGTTTGTAATGAACCACGGTACATTAGAGATGTTCCTAAGTATGCCGTTTTGAAGGCGTTGTATAATGTTGATGGAAGTGTTGCAGGCGCTTCCCCACAGTTGAAGTCCGTAAGTCCATACTGGCTTAAGTATTGTGTTGTAGATAAGTAGTTTGTTGTCTGTGGACAATACACTGTTACGGGACATAAGCCAGTATAGGTTTCTGTATCGGATACCCAGCTCGTCTCTTTTGGCTTTGATGTGTGTTTTCCAAGTCAACCTTCTGTCAAGGTGGATACCGAGATATTTGACAGAGTCACTGTGGGGTAAGGTATTACCTCCCAATGTTACTGAGGGACAATCTCCTCTTCGCAAGGCAAAAGTAATGTGGACGGACTTTGTTGCACTAGCTCGTATACGCCACTTCCTCAACCAGACATCAATGTTGTTAAGGCTAGTCTGCAGAGAACATGATGCAGCTGCAGGATCAGTGTTACTGGCCAGAACTGCAGTATCATCGGCAAAAGTCGCTGTAACCACACCAGTCGTTTCGGGCAAGTCGAATGTATACAGCGTGTATAATAGAGGCCCCAGGACGGATCCCTGTGGAACGCCTGCCATTATGCTGTAGAAATCCGAGGTTTCTTCATCCTCACGCACTTGGAAAATGCGGTCTGTTAGGTACGATTCCATTAGGAGGAAGTAGCTGTGAGGAAGACATTCTTTTATTTTACTAAGCAAGCCCCTGTGCCAGACTTTGTCAAAAGCCTGCTGGATGTCCAAGAATGCTGCCGAGCAGTATTCTTTCTCTTCTAGAGACTTACGGATCCTCTCGTAGACTCTATGCACCTGCTCAATAGTGGAATGGTATTTCCGAAATCCAAATTGGTGCGCTGGTATAACTTGAGATTCCGCTAGGATGGGTTGCAGTCTATTTGTAAGTATTTTTTCGAATACTTTCGAAGTCACTACTAATAGGCTTATCGGTCTGTAGGAAGTAACGCTTTCTAGAGGTTTCCCTGTCTTGTGTATCATGGTAATTACCGACACTTTCCACAGTTTTGGGAAGTACTGAACTCTAAGAATGCCATTAAAGAGTGTGGTGAGAAAGACCAATGCTTTGCGTGGTAGTTGCTTCAAAACTTCTTTGGTTATTAGGTCAAAACCTGGAGCTTTCCGGTATTGGAGACATTTAATAGTCGCTTTAACCTCCTTTACAGTAACAGGCCTGGGTGGTAGAGACATTTGGAAGTCCTGGTTTAACGTTGCTTCAATTTCCTCTCCAGAGTCCTCGTCACCTTGGTTTGGCGTGAACACAGTGGCCAGATGTTTCGCAAACGCTTGAGCTCTCGATTTCTCGGTTCTCGCCCAACCAGCTTCGGTTTTCAGAGGGTATTTGATCTCTTGAGGTCTATTTAGTGACTTTGTCATCTTCCACAGGGAATAATTAGTTGCGGCAGTAGCAGTGAGGCTCTCAAGTTGACTCCGAACGGTCACATTCTTTGCATCCTCTATGAGGTCTTTGAGCTCTTTAATAGCGCTGTTTAGTGCTGTTTTATCTTCCCTGCATCGCGATTGATGCCAGATTCGGCGCAGTCTTCTCTTTTCTAGTACCTTCGACTTTATCTCAAGAGGTATGTTAGAAACATTTTTGTTTCCCTTGTCCACGGGTGTGTTCACCCAGCACGCGGTCTGTATAGAGTTCGTTATGTACTTTGTGGCTTTGTCAATCTCTTCGGGAGTCTTTAGCGCAACTTCGAGAGTTAGGTTTTCGTCTAGGTACTCCTTGAAGCCACACCAATCGGTACGACCACAATACAAACGCTCTGGTTTCTCCCGGTATATTATAGTGGAACTAACAGTTAGAATCACTGGGGTGTGATCAGAACCACCGTCGTTGCAGGACTCTGTCATGAGGTAGTGCCGAGATAGTCCTCCTGTTACGAAGAAGTCCAACAGGTCTGGTCTTTTGTTTGGGTCTGTCGGCCAGTAGGTGGGTTCACCTGTTGAAACAGGGTTATAATGGTACATATCCAAGCACAATTTAAGTTGCCTGCCTCTAGTCGAGGTGAGTCTTGACCCCCAGTATGTGTGCTTGGCGTTCCAATCCCCTCCTGCAATGAATCTCGCCCCCAGCGTCGAAAAGTAGTCTGCAAAGGTGTTACAGTCAACACTATGTCGTGGAGGGCAGTACACTGCTGAGAGGTTCATGTGACCACATTCATCACTTATTGCTATAGTGGTTGCTTGTATCTCATGTGTTCTATACTCTGGCAGTAGGTGATGTCTGACGTTTTTTTTCACCAATACAGCAGAACCTGCGTGACCGGTTCCATCGGGGTGGCAAGTAATGTAGGTGATGAACCCCTTGATCACAATTTTACTTCTTTCCGTACAATGAGCCTCGGAAATGAGCGCTACGTCAAGTTTCTGCATTTCAATTAGTAGTTCCAGCTCAGTTATGTTCGGGGCAAGCCCGTTTATGTTCCACGTCCCTATCCTGAGAGATCCTATTTTGGCGCGAGTTTGGTGACAAGCGTGGTTATGAGGCTCAGTAGAGAGCTCATTTGTTGTAGGATTAAGTCGAATTTTTCCGACTGTTTTATTAATAGTTCTTCTAACTTGTTATTGGTTGAGGTGGTTGTAGTATCTACTACTTGTTTATTTTTCAAAGTGTCAGAATATAATTCGTCAGAGTTAATTAATTTGGTAGGAGCGAAGCGTGGTATCTTAGATGTAATCGGTTCTTGTTCTGGCTCAAGGTTAATAGTAGCTACAGGTTCCGATTGCCTCAGATTGGGTTTTATCTTTGTTGGGTGCTTGCGAGCTAATATTTCCCGGTAAACTTCACATCCTTTGTAGTTGGCCGGATGAGCCCCTTGACAGAGTGCACAAGTAGCTGGTGTATTCCTACTTTTTTTTGGGCACTCAGCGGTTTTGTGGTTTTCTGCACATTTGACGCAGCGATATGGTCGCATACAGTAGTTTTTAGAATGCCCATACTGTTGACATCTTTGGCACTGAGGAATTGTGCGTTGTTTCCTGGGATCTTCAATTTTTATGATCTGGTGATATATATGGGATATTTGTTTAACTGCCGCATTATTGGGATCTGGCTCAATATTGACAAAAAATGTTGATGTTGGGATTTTATTAGGTCCAAATCTAACATTGATGATTTCTCCCCTTACTTTATTACCAGTCTTTTCTATTTCTTCCACTATAGCACTGTGTGGTGTTGTGTGATGGAGATTTTTGATTACCACTCTGTAGCAGCGCTGGTCTTTTCGGTTGAAGGTGTGCCCTATGAGGCCGTTCTCACGAACTACAGTGATAATCTTTTTATAGGCTTCTATATCCAATGTGCTAATTCTCAGTTGATCTTTAGTCACAATTTTTATGGTGAAGTTATCAGCTACGGATTCCAGTAGTAGTGAGAGCTTGTTTACATCTTGTATTCCGAACAACATTATGGGTGGAGGTTTTGTAAACTTTTTGCCGCTCCAATCTTTGCTAGACTCCTTGGGATCCAGTGGTAGACCACTATATCGGTTGTTGGTCGTTATCATTTCAGGTGAGTCTGATGGTTTTTTCCGCTTGCTGTTTCTGTTTACGGGTATCTTCTGCCATTCTGGCGGTTGAGGTGTTACTGCTATTAATGGGGTAGCAGGTCTTTGGTCTTCTGATGTGTTCCCTAATGAAGCGCTTCTAGGCCTAACGAATAGGCTGGGGTGGAAGGCTTGTTGAACTAATCTCTTTTTTCCAGTAACATTAACTGATGTAGATGCCTGGTCACTCGCAGCTACATAGTCTTCGGTAACAAATTTCACACCGTGAGGCCCGGGTACCTCAGGGCGCCGGGGGTTAGCCGGATCGCATGACAAATCGCATT
The DNA here is from genome assembly GCA_947507615.1 of Hemithea aestivaria. Taxonomy (NCBI): domain Eukaryota; kingdom Metazoa; phylum Arthropoda; class Insecta; order Lepidoptera; family Geometridae; genus Hemithea; species Hemithea aestivaria. Next base: position 2,268,120 of record OX382326.1, on the reverse strand, counting down.
CTTCATTTTCCATACTTTCATAAGAGGGAGGGTCGGGAAAATAGTAACAGAATGTTTCCCAAGCATCTGTCCTCGAACTTTCAGAGGGTATTTAGTCGCTCTTGGTTATCGAATACCATGTTAATGGGTTAGTTACGCGCCGCCCATGACTCGGCGTTGCTGTTCGTTTTGCACCACCCAGGGGGCACGTATAGGGTGTATCTAGGATTAGATGGAAATACCTATGGACGCGAACAGCATCACCCCCCAAACTCTACCTCATAAATGATAGTATTTTTATACTTATAATTAAACACAATGTTAATATTGAAGTTTTCACTTCTGCCGGCACTCCCGGAGTGCTACCTTTTTTTTATTTTTTTGTTAAATTTCTGGACTTTGTGAAGGGAAGAGAAATGGTGCAAATAGATGATACTACACATTTCTATTTGGGTACTTAGGGTCAATGAAGCTTTTTTAGCGTCCGTGGCCCAGTGGTCATACGTCCGGCTTTTTGTGATTTGACTCTGACAGTGTAAGTAGGGTAACCTGTTCTGTTTGCGTATAAACCACAATTATCAATTAATTATTATTAAAAATTAAAGATAAACTAAGGAGTTAAAAGAGCAACATGGTCAAATAGGCACGAGTAATAACTAATCACCAGTTCCCGGATAATATGCTCCCGTCGCAGGTACATAATATGACATCACCTCTCTGGATCCGCCCACGGTCTCTCCCACACAGTATGGTCTGTAGCCAATTGTATGCATTGCATCCTTTGGGTTACTGTTCATTTCTTTGCAAACTTGATTTTTTGTGAGGGATCAGTGCAACATTATTATTTTATTTTTCATAAAAAATTACTTACATACAAAATTACTTACATTATAAGAATTATTATTGATTGTCATTTGTCAGATTGTTATAATGATCAACTTGTTTTAAAGAGCATTTGAAGACCCTGCGTTCAAATCTCAGCGTATGGCCAGTTTTTTGCTGGTACCGTGCTCATTAGTTGCAAGCGTTTTAGTAATCTTGGCGACCTGAAACTGCAATAAATAAGTTGTGCACTTGTAGTCGTGCTTTGATTTTCAACATTGTTATTAGGGTAACCTGTTGAATTAGTAGTATATTCTACTATCCTGGTCAGAGTACATATAATAAACCCCAATTTTTATTATTGGGTTATACTTTATAAATGAACGTATGAATAAATTAAATGACTACATTTAAAATATCATTGCTACATAATAAATGGTCATCGGAAACATTAATTGTATCGATAAACTGAACACCCCTTGCGTTATTCTATAATCTTTACATTTGGGGGATGTATTCTATTTCAATAACAATTTGTTCCCCTTGTCATCCTACACGCGTCCAAAAACTATACAATTTGGGGGATGAACTTTCGGACTATTCGTTTATCTACAAAAATTCCTAAAATATAGTGTTACTAGCTGCGCCCAGCGGTTTTACCCGCTTTTCGGTAGCCTATGTGTTATTAGAGGGTCTAAGCTATCTAGATACCAAATTTCAGCTCAATCGATCCACCCGTTTAGGCGTGAAAGAGTAACAAACATACATTCTTACAAACATTGGTAATAGAACCATAGAATATAATAACCCTATGAATGTCAAAAGTTTTAGTCTAATTGTTTAAGTAGTTATGGGTTGAAGCGATTAATTACTAAACTGTGTCGCCAAGCGGTCATTATGACCGTCTTTAGTCTTAATCAGTGAAGTCAGGGAGATTTTATCCCGCCTTCTAGGTTTAGTTTGCTACTATCTACGGCCACATCCTCTCCAGTACCTAGTCCGATGTTATTTCTATGTCGCGCTCTTTTTCCCTTGCATTATTTTAGTATTTACTATCCTTATCTTTTATGAGTTTGTTTTACCTTTCATTTATTGTGGTCTCGAGCAATATGCGCTATATCTTTTAAATTATACCAATTTAAAATAAATCCAATAGGTATAACATTATGTCTATTAGGATGTATTGTCGAACATTATGTCATAATCGAATCGAAATCGATTGTATTCGATTCGATTCCATAAACGACGCAGCGTTTATCCATAAAAAAGACCGTTAAGAATAAGACAAAGGTTTTATGATATCAATTTGGAAAGTCCCCGCCTACGCTGTATTTAAAAATATTATTATGACCATTTTTAGGACCACGGTTTGAAGGGTTTGCGTATAAAATTATAACTTAAATATGTATTATGACATAATTTTTGTTCAATGTTTTATTTTTGTAAAAAACTTTAGTCCTGGCAAATATTTGTAAAATATATTTAGTGTTTAAATAAGCTTCATAAAATTACATAATTTTTTCAACAAACATCGTGTAGGTATAGTAGGTAGGTACACATATTTTGCCATGCACATAATATAGTTATTTATATGTCTTGGCCAAGGTATATTTAAAAATAACGTATTTCAGTGACAGACAATAGCAGTATAGGTCGTGTATTTTCTGCGTATGCGCAGTAAAAAATACATTTATCTAATGTCAACAATATCATTTGCACGTTACTTTAACCGTTTTTACCATAACCTCTTGAGGGTTAAGCAACCGTTGTAACACACCTCTTCTAAGAAACCAAGCTATGCATAGCACGTTTTAACATTACTGCTAAAATTTTGGAATTGAACCTACGACCTGCAGTGTTGCCTCACGTCATCTCATTGTGACGAAACGCACAATTAAATTTATACCACTTTGTCATAATAAAATGTTAAATTACATGATATCAAACAGATTCGCTATTTTAAGCTTAATTTTACTACGCAATTTAATTAAAAATACCAAGTATTTTAAAAGAAAAGTTTATTATTGTCTAACATTTAAAAATCTCGAATCTGTGGTCTTCTCCAAAACCGCTTAACTGATTTTTATAAATATTTTGGGGTAACCAGTTGTGTCGGATCCTATTGCCAAAAATGTATTTTATTATATATTAATTTTTTACTTTATTTGTGTGGCAATAAACTCTTTTATTCATATTTAAAAAAAATATAGGTATATGTTTTGTACTACTACTAAATACATTCAGAGAATCAGAGATGTGAGCAAAGTAAAGTTGATTTCGACAAAGTCCATGTTAAAGATGACTAATGTAATATGTACATTGCATGACTGAGGATCGATGACCGCTGTTAAGATTGCGTTAGTTTGTTTTGACTTATTTGGACATCTGCTGTTAACAGGAACAAGGAAAATGTTTGAGGTCCGACTTAATTACTTTAATAAATGAAGAGCTATTCAGGTGCCCGATAGTAAGCACAATGATTGCTTATACATATAAGATTAGCCAGTGTTTTCAAATACATACATACATAATTTTGTGCGGCACTGATCTGCGCATTTCACCAAAGATATTAGATAAGAAAATAAACTCTTTTTTGATCCACATATAAAGTAAATTTTACAAATACAACAATTAAAACTAAAGGCGTATCAATTGGCGAAATTATCGCTCAAAGCGATCTCTTCCAGGCAACCGTGCAGGGAGAGGAAATATACAACACTGGAAGGACGAATATTATATTTTGCGATTTGAACGCAAATATGTATATTATTAGTTGTTAAATATCATCCTGCCAGTACAGTAATTCCGTTTGTAACATCACCTTTCAGACCGGATGTAAAACTGTTAAAGGAGATGGTACTTCCCCTAGCCTCTGTATTAGAGGCCTACTACTACAAAAATCTATAAATCGATGTATTGCATCAATATCGCCTCAATCAACCTTCCTATGTGGCCCCTAGGCGTGTCACCAAACGTCGCACGCTTACTTGCATAAAAAGACATAAAAAATCTGATTTGCCGTATAAAATGTCTGATTTGCCGCATAAAATGTGTCAGTCAAGTCAGTATATCAAGCTAACAACATGCATAATGTATCTTCAGTCAGTTTTACGACTATTACAAAATATTGTAATAGATATAACTGTAGGCTTACGAATATAATGGGTTTGAGTCGTTGAGAACTTGGATGGAGGAGTTGGTAAGCGCTGTTTGTGTTTTTACAAGCTTTATATTACTTTACTTGTCTGTTGTCTGTCTGTCTGTCTGTCTGTAATCAAATCTTGCAAGTTTGATTTGACCCACTTCCCGGTTTCCAATTGAGCTGAAAATTTGCATGCGTGTGTTCAATTGTTCCCTAATCTTGGACTGCTACCTCTACCTGTACTCTATATTCATGTTATATGTAATTTTGTTCAGAAACACAAATACCTCTTCAAGACTGTAGGGCAATCAAGTCTTAGATCGCATAGGTATCCTCACAACCTTATATGTACAGAGTCTCCTGCGTCTGCTAAGTATGTAAAAAGCTGTAGTTATATGTGCGTACGAATTTACAATAAAATACCGAACGATATAAAGGCACTGCATTGTAATTTATTTAAAAGAAAATTATACGCATGGTTGTTAAACCAAAATATAAATAATATAGAACAAGATTTTTTGTTAAAGAAACTGTAATGAGGTACCTATTGTTATTATTATTATAATTATTTACTTTTGACTGCATATTAATTGTTTACTATTCTTTTTTAATTAATGCAGGAATTTATTGAGTATATTATAATTAACTGACATTTTATATTTTATTGACATTATTTAAAAATCTTTATTATTATAATTTGATGAATGTTTAAATATTACCATTGACATTAATTATATTTGAAATTATTATAACTTTTAAGTAACCTAACCTAGCCCTAATTAGCTACATTTGCATGCTAAATGATGTAAGCTCAACATGTCTATGATCTAGAACTATGTATTGTAACATCTTAAACACCATGTTGCTTGGCAAATAAAGAATTGAATTGAATTGAACACAGCAAGAACGGCTTGAATATTTGCCAAGGCAAAGAAGTTGCTCACTGACACCTCTCATTCTAAGACCTCTAAAGATTTAGTTTTAAAAATGTCTGTTCACACGATATTGCGTAAAGTAAAAAGTGTAACAAGGACTGTCAACGAATTCTAATGTTAGTTTTCAATGGCCAGCTTCTGTCCATCACAGCTTGTGAAAGTCGGACTAGTTTTAGTTTAGTCATTAGTTAGTCATAAATCTTGATGTTTAGTGCCCGCCTCTTTGGAAATTAGTGAATGGTATTTAGAGAAATATAGTTTTTGTTTGTTGTAATTAGACATCTTAGTATTAGGAAATTGGTGCTTCTGATTTCTGTTACTGTTTAAATATCACATTTTTTCGGGAGATGCATTAAACTTAAAATGCATTTAATTCAATAATAGACAGTTGTAACGTAACTGAATTTTGCGCATTTATTGTTGTTATTTTGCTAACAAAGTTCACAGGGTCAAATAGTAGAAAATGCTACTTTAGCATTAAGTTAGTCCTAGCGTTGTGCTGAATAATAAAATAAAAATAAAATATAAAAATGGGGTCTCCAATAATAGAACAGATTAGTTACAGGTAGGTACCTATTTACACTGTCAGTCAAATCAAAATCATAGATTAATTTTAATAAGCGAGGCCAGAGCTATGTTGAAGTTTCAGGTTGCCGAGATTACAACACGATTCTTGTTAGAACTAAATGATTAGATATTCGTCCTTCTTACATATTATCACTTATCTCTAGATGGATTTATAATAAAGGTTCAGAACAAAAGTGCATTAATGTAACCGCCACCTAGTTACGTCACAAAAAAGAGCCGGTTTGTTTGACTTACTTCGAAGAAGATAATAATAGGCACTTCCTAAAATTCGTCTCGAGATGTATCTCGATGAGCCGAGATAGCGTGAGAAAATGGACGCTTTTTGGAATTGTTCTGTGTAAACCCGAGATCATTGTGTCATAAGTAATTGAAACGTTGCTCGTAAATTGAAACGAATTATATTTTAAAGCTAGAATGTTCTCATAAAACATATATAACTAGGTTACTACATAAATTTTTGAAATAATAATAATAATAATTTATTCAGACACTAGATCCATACACAAAAAGAAAATATAAAAATACAAATTGTAAGTAATTTACAATAATAAAAAATAATGTATTCAATGAAATAAAATATATAATAAAATAAAATGTGTCCATCTGTTTTACGTACTGAAAAGAAGCCTACGAGAAACTTCAGGGTCTAAGCTACCAACATCCCAAATTTCAGCTCAATTGATTCACACAGGTAACAGACGACAGACATTAAAACTTTCGCATTTAGGTATAGTATTAGTAGAAGCTGATTTTGTCATAATGAAAATGGTAATAAATAGGTATATTAAAAAGTTATGTGCAAAAGAATAGATTGACTTCCAAAAGTGATGTAAGCGCAGTGCGCTGTTTTACTGCAGCACACATATTTGTATTTCAAACACAGTTCTGCTATGAGCAATCTTGATTCTTGATGCTTACCATCGGGCACCTAATTTGCTCCTCTTGTCACTCCTTATTATATAAGATAAGATAAGATAAGATAAGAAACACTTTATTGATCCACATATAAAGTATAAATTTTACAAATACAACTTAAACTAAAGGTGTATCAATTGGCGGTCTTATCGCTCAGAGCGATCTCTTCCAGACAACCGTGCAGGGAGAGGAAATATACAACACTGGAAGGACGGTGGTTTCAAAACGTCAGCTGAAGTCATAAATTAATTAAAATAATTTACACAAATACATAAAAATATTTTACATAAACATACAAATAAAATATATACCTATACATAAGTAAATATACAAATACGTAAATACATACATACATTTATATAATATAGATAATATTAAAATAATGTGCTAGATAATAGGTATCATGAAAAGAAAAACGGTATAGATATAATATAGGCAAAACACAAGACTGAATAATAATAATAATAATAATAATTGGGGTTTATACTCCAACAGAACAGGTTACCCTACTTACACTGTCAGAGTCAAATCACAATTTATAGGTATAGGTATTTATAGGTATATAAAACCTTTTCTTTCAAGCTGTATTTCAAAATAGATTCCTAGCATCAAAATATCTTTTCAAAGACTTACCTAATTTATTCCCATCTACAACCGTAAAATAATTCTCTAAGAGGCCGATTGGATCGGATGATAACACCATTCAATTGGAAACCTTTTCTCGTAAACTCCGCCGGCCTTTCAGTCCTTATACGGATTTTACAGATTGTTTAGTTAGGGCAGAAATCGTATACTAAATCAAAGTGAAGCCAAGTTTGATTAATACCATTTTAGAGAAAAACATTTTAGATTAAGCAAGGCGATTTTGTTACCTAGACAAGGGTGAAAATCGAGGCAGACCAAATAGCTCGATGGTCAGACAATTTATTTTTTCTTCAGATAAATTACATTATTAGAAACCCCACTTTTCACATTTTCAACCACGACAATTTGCGAATGTGACTTATTGCTACTGTAACAATTTGCGATTGTAACATTTCACTAGGTACTGAAATGTTTTTTTAAAGCCAATTTGTGAATGTGACCAAACATGTCCCTTCTTTTATTTTACCTTGCTCGGTGTCTGTTTTTGTCATAAATTTCAGCATCTCTTATAAAGCTAAGATCTGAGTGCGATTATACGGATCACGTGCAAGTCCGAGCATTACATGCTTTTTTTGTTATTAAAGAATAATTTAGCTCGCAAGGTACATGAGACGGTTGCATTTAGATGCAGGAATGGAGATGTTAGGATCGGTTCACAAGTTTGGCGTTGAACGCGCCTTGATACACACGTATGATGACAAAACACTTGAAGTAAAGGAAAGAATGAAATTAATAAATTTATTTGCACACAAGATAATATAAGTAAAGAACAAAAATTAACATTGTCTAAAAAATACATCAATTATTAGATAATAGTAGTAAAGTTTTTAATAATATGTACTATTGCAGATTATCTTAAGGTATCGAACTTTTCACATATTTTTTAGATTTCATCATAAACTATCATCGTGATAGGTAGGTATAGGATATCATATTTATTGCAGAATAATATAACAGACAGGATCCCATTACAGAGTCACAGTATAGCTGAGTTCACCCACTCATAAATTGCACGTAGCTCCCGTAAACATCAGTCACATTATTTTTGGCTCAGAAGTTCAGTTTAAAAACGGTTGCAATCAACTTAAAACAATTTGCGGTGAACCAAAGTAATAAAAACAAAAGTGAATCAACCATAATGCTTACGAGAGTTTAAACTGTTTTTAATAAAAGATTATAAGCTGCAATGAAGCCGAAATGCAGTAGCATCTTGTTTTAAAAAGAATAAGCCTTAAAATGCACTCAATGTCTCATTAAGCTTGCAAAATATGTCTTGCCACAAATTGCTTGCAAATTTAGAGCTTAAAAGAGTACTTACTGCTTTTGCAAAATCGTGGCGTCTTTTCCAGGCAAACGCGTTTTCACTAATTGTTTCCAGTTTTTTTTGTGTTAAACCTAAAACTGTTTGTCATAACTTTACGTTTTAATACATTAAATGTCCAGAAATAATGTCCATTAAAGCTATGAAGAAACTAACTTGCAAGGCCAAGATATTAATTTAATATTTATTATATTAGGTTAAATAAAAAATCATTTAAAAATGAAATGAAATATCAAAGACTCAAAAGTAGGATAATTTTGACGCAAAACCCGAGATCTTGCGTATCTTATAAAATAGAATAGAAATCTTAGTCTACTCGTATGTGTCCAAAACAAAACAAACTTATCCTTGCTAGTTTGAATAATCATGAAGAAAGTCACAACAAATCTACGAGTAAACCTTAAAAATTTACTATTCTAAAGCAATATCTACATAAGCAATATATATAAGAGCCCAGAGAGAAATCAAGGAACTGGTTATATTATTACTGTTTTTCTTCATACTGCTACAGCGCCCGCTTAATTTTCTTCCATATATGTCGACCGAGACATTAATTTAGAGATGCCACCAACTGCGTGGCCATACGCTCAAATTATGCAAATAACTCCAAACTTGACGTAACTTGGGACATATTACCCTAATTGGGGCCACTGGCTTTTGAGACGGAGATTTTAGTACCTAATGATGTTGACCAGGCATTCTCAATCTTCTGGCTTTTTGATCTACAATTAAAGTTTTCAGATGATAACGAACTGCCAGCATTTGAGGATATTAAAGCTTTGAGCTCATAATTTCTATAGTTTCTACAACAAAATTATTAAACGAAATGAGACTACGAGTAGGTAACATAATATTATCAAGTTAGGAAAACTTTAGTGGAAGTCTGTCGGAAATTCAATATTTTATCGCTGTTAAATCAGATTTTTTTTACTAATTGGCATCTTCTGCATCTTCATTTTATATGGACTCATCACTCCTTTCCTTTACTCGCTTTTATGCTAATTGTGATTTATTCTAATCTTAAAATAAGTCTTAAATCAGCGAGCCGGTTTAAAGAATAATTATTAAACCAAAGGCCGTGAAATTTGTGAAAAAGCTCGCCGCGTGAATAAGGATCTATCTCCTGAACCGGTTGAGGCGAAATTTGAAACAATAGCGTCTGGGCATGGACCATACGTGACCGAGCGCCGGGCGGTTTTATTATTTACTTTATATGCATCCTTTTATATAAATTCAATGGCATTCCACAATGGTGCTTGTGTGAGATAAAATATGGCGCACCATGCAGACGAGTTTGTTTTGGTCAGCCTGAATTTAAATTTTGCAACCCACATTTTCAATATGTACTTAAAAATTTTGTATATTCTTGGCTGCAAATCAAAATACATATATCTGTTTTATATGATAATGACGAGTATATTGATATGAAGAGTAAATCAGATGCGTGATATTATGCATAATTGCCCACAACAGGCACTGCCATCCAGTGTTTTAAAGCCAAAATTCTAAGCGGCACTGAACTGCACCTGTCACCCGAGATATTTTAGTTGTATGTCCTCTTGTCTAGTAATTTTACTGTTCAATTGGTTCACTAGTTTCAGCATAAAGGGGTAATAAACACACACGTATTCATACAAATTTCCTATTATCATAAAATTAAATAGTGAAATTGAATTACTCTTTATTACACATAATTATACTCAATATAAACTTATTGATCTATGTGAGTATAAATAGCTATTAATTTAATCAAACGGTTCTTATTGATTTGCTCACACACTGTTGAATAAAGGCAGATACCACGCCGTAGTATACCTTTGTCGACGCTCCGATAAAGAAGACTGACGCCACGCGTTGAATACTAAAGAAAACATTTTGAATAAGAAACATCAACGTTTTTTTCATACTATACAGGAGAGAAAAGCTTAGAGCTTATTACTAAAACGAATGGTGTAGGTACCAATTACCAATTAACGGTCTTATCACTCAGAGTGATATTTTTCAGACAAGCTAGGGCAAGAACAGTCTCTTTGAACGCTTTCCTAAATTAAAACGTTTTCTGTTACACAACAAAGCAGTATCATAATTAATTGCACTCGGCTTTAGTTCGGTGTGGTGTCCACCTTATACCGTTTACCACAATAGTCTGTAGATACCATACACAGTCATTATGAAAGGCTAAAGGCAGTCCGCAGTCCAACTAAGGATTTCAACCAATGAATAATAATAAGCCGAGGTATTGAACCATGACTTTATGCGATAAATAACACGATAGGATCTCAGTTCGACTGACTATAATACTAGGTACTTCTATATTCAGTATTTGCACTGACAATAAGAGCTGCTTTAAGAGGCTTCAAGTTAGGCTGTGTACGTACTGAGTGGTTGCTCAAGACCGTAGTGCGGTCAACCGTAAAGTGCGTTTGCCAAACGGCTGACCGAAATCCATTGGTACTAATATTATAAATAAGAATGTATGTCTGTCTGTCCGAGTTAGATGAAATTTGGTATAGAGATCCCGAGAAGTTTTTATCCCACGGTATGTTTTTTTTATTGCCGGTATAACAAGGCGTTCTACTCAAAAATACGTACTATATGCTAAACCGCAGTTTCTCTACGTTCTGTGGTGCAGCTACCGCTTACGGCTAACCGGACGGTTGCTATTCGCAGTACGCGTATAGAACCATACGGCTAGCCGCAATCACAACCGATTCTTGCGGCTATCCGCGACACGATAATACGTCCGTAACCTTAGAATTGTGCATACAGACGTATAGAGCTTAAATACAAAATTCCATGAGGCATTTACTGTGATTTAATTGTGCAAGGCCACACACATTCTATTGGGTCTTTATGAGAATAACCGCTTTGTCAACTTAGGTGCGTAGTACGTAGATACTTAGATATACAACACATTTTGTCAGACACTTTTTGTTATTATTCTATACTTTTTTTATATTATTATTGAACAAAAATGATTTTGGTTGACAACCTGTTGATTGATTAAAACTTTAGACAAATGATTACGAGTTAATAATATTAAATAATGTCATCTTTTCCACTTTTCTAGAACAATCCGTTAGGTTGTCCTTTTCAATGGGGTATTTATTACTTGTCATAACAAATTATGTATAAAAAATATAGTATAATTTATGACTGAACATGTTGACTGGGTAGGATTATTTTAGGCGTTCCATAAACATGCGACCAAAATATTTTCCAAAACAGATTGACATTTTTCTAAATTTAATAGACATTTGACAAATTCTTGTAATCATTTAAATAAGATGTATTATGTTGTGACATTAACATCTATATAATGCTATGAATAAATACGTTGTGGACATTAATCCATCTATTTAAATAATATTATACTTAGTTTCGAAAATTATTTGAATCCAAATGCTACCACATGTAGGGAGAAATATTAAAATTGTAGTTCAATTTGAATTTTATTCGTAAAAGCATTAATTTAATGTGTTTTGGCGTTGTTAAGTCGTAAGGTTTTGATGTTTTACTAATCAGCTCTAACTTAACCTGACCATACTCATATTTTTTTTACTGGTTTCATGAGAATGTCATATTAGTCATTATGGGACATTTATCAGATAGTTGTAGATATTTGACTTTGGTTAAATATTAGCATTTAAAGTAGCAACTCTTTTAAGAGATAACGAGACGACCATGAAGTTTACGATGAATTATATAGTTGCATTGTTAGATTTGGGCCTCTATTAACTGCAGGCTTTACCTACATAAATAAGGACGCACAGTTTTTTCTTTTTTATAGTCGTGTTCATTTTAAAACAGGATATTAAGTTAATAGGTTTGTTTAAATTTAAAGCTTTCTGCTAATTTTATATAATATTTGCTTTGGTTAAATCAAGGTTTTCTAAGTCTCTTGTGAGGGTTTTCATCAGTTTTCAGGCGGCTCTCCGCTTGTGAGGGACTCGACGTTTTCTTTGTCTATTTCTGTCATCATGATGATCGTGATGGTGATCATCATTAGTTTAGTTACCCACAGCTGCTTTGGTCCCTCTTTTACTTTTTGTTTTATATTTATATCTCCGTCAAAATGTTACCAAATGTTTGATTTTCGACAAGCAAATCAGACCAAAAACTGATAAAAAGGTGTCTCAAAGGTCCAAATCCGAGATTAAAGCTAAGCCGCGGAATGATCGTTTATTTTCATTTATAAGCCCAGCGAAGCCTCCACAGATGCATTCCAAAGGGCCTTTTTATTCGGACACGGGCCGGATTATTTTTGGCATTTTTTTTGCTTGGACATATCGCCTTAAGGCTGTTGTGTATAAATTTAGCTTCGGCAGATGTTACCGAATATTGAAATAAATTTTATAATCTTTGTGATTTGTTATTCATTCAGTCCAGAAGAACTTAAAAAGGTTATATTAAAGAAATGTCTGTCTAAACAATAACTATTTTTAAATTCGAGAAGAAGCCAGGACTTATGCTATGTAATATGTGCAATGTGCACATATTAGACCAAATTTCAGCTGAATCGTTTAGATGTGACAAATAACACGCATATTATTTCATTTTGCATTTATAATACTCACTTTTATTAGTAGAATAATAGCTCTCGATAGTTTACTAGTTTGGTTTGGTCTTTAAACCATTTTAATTGACTAGTTAATTTATATATTTGATAATCAAATCCATATAATGTAGATATACCTTAAACCTTGCGCCAACACGAATAATATTCAATTGCATTCCATGGGTACTTCTATTAATACAATTAGTTTAGTTACTGTCGAGTTATTTTAGGTTTAGTTTCACAATCGGTTTAGCGTTCTAATTCGTATCTTGAGTTCAGGTCTTACTTAATTGACCAAATACAAAGCTACTATCTTATTCATCTATTTCAAAATTTACATTACCAAAATGTGTTTTAGCCTTTAGCTCGATTAGAACGGCTGTTCGTTCCCTTGGCTTTAAATTGGAGCATACAAGAGTATGTTCTACATTCATTTGTTCAATTAACTTCTTTAATGAATCTGGTCCTAGGTTGCGTAACGCGATACGTGTCCATTCATTTTTACACTTTGTTTTTGTAGACCGGTAATAAATGTGGTGAGTTTTTAGGTGGAGACCACGTCGACGTCTCGGCAAATGTAGTGTAGGGCGCCTTTGGGTAGAGCGATGATGAAAAAAATTTAAATGTTTATTTCACATTTGAATATAGTTACAACTATGTGTTTACTTGTGGTCCTCATATTAAACGATGATATTCGGAGGGTCACGGAGATGGAAGAACGGAAGACCAAACTTCATGTCCTAACGACTTAACAAATTAAGCTGAAAATTTGACATTAAGATAGCCTAGACCCTTTAATAAATCAAAGAGTATTTGTTTTTTTTATTGTGTCATGTATCTTAAGCTTTGTAAACTATGGACCATGTGTCTGATAATAAGGAATTATTATTATTATTTACAACATGCAATCTAGGCGAAGCTACAAAATAACAAACATCAGTACCTACTTAGTCTTATCTAAGTACTGCAGTTACAATTCCTAATGCGAGATCTATAGATCATGGTATTACAAGAAATGCGTCCATACATAATGCAGGTACAGACGAAGCGGCGTTGTTAGTTCAAATGCGATACAGATATCTAAGGCGATTACCGGCCAGACAATCCCATACAAACGAACGCCTTATAAGGCTCTCGGGCAGTTCATTAAGGTGCAAGTTTCCGTATTGCTTGATGAGACCTGATTTGAAGACAATTGGATTGTTCACTAGGAAGACGTTGATGGTATTAGAATATGGGAGCTGGTGAAATGATGGGTCATTAAAAATAAAAACAAGGCGTTGGCAATGATCGACAATACCGCGGATATTGCAAAACGTGTTTATGCGACGGTTATTGTCAGGTAGACCGAAATAAAATAAAAAAAAACTACGTAGCTTCGTTTGAAGAAAAATATTATAGATAGTTTTATTCACTTAAAAGTCCCTAAAAATTTCCACATAGTACCTTTAAATTTTAGCTATATCGCCCCTGCTGTTTAAGCGTGAATGTTTGTCTTTACGCCTATCCATACTTTCGTCTTTATGACATTAGTGTGATGTCATCCCATGGGTTAAGCCTTCCTTTTAGTTTTATCACTATTCTTCAAAACTTTCCCAACTTTGCATTTCGTGGAACACAGAAAAAACCTTCTCATACTAAAACAGTTACAAAACATTGTCCGCGTAGTCGTGTCATTTTACCTTTGTCTCACAACTTATCTTTATCATCATCATCTTGATGACAATACGAGTAATAAAGAACTTGAACTTCAGCAATACCACAAACTAAGATATCCTTGATGTATAAACGAAATTGACCTTTATGTCAACGGCAAAAGTACGAATGGGAGTGAAGAATGTAAATTGTTACACATACGTGAAAATACACCTGCGCTCGCGCCTATCTCGATAACGTGAGCACGTCTTTTGGAGACCGCCACGGTTTATCGCCGAGTCGCTAGTCTCTACGTCTTAATGGCCATACTAACTGTAAGACCACATAAGCTTATTCACGAGGACAACTAGACTGGCTTTAATGCTCCTTCCGAGAAATGTCACCAATCATTACCACTCCATTTGGCTCGCTATTTGAATATCCCTTCAATATGATCTTGAGCTTTCTCATTTTCACATTCCACATCCTATTTTACGTCCAATTAAAGAGTATCATTAGAATAGGATCAATTAAATCCAATTTTGTGTCTATTTTTTTAAATAAATATTATGAATTTCCGCAACGTAACACCTATGATAATTAGTTACTGATTTCAGAACTTCATTTATTCAAATTAGCATCGGGTTAACTGTCAGTGTTATCTGTATCGTATTGTTAATGTTCTTTAACTCAACAATAGTGTTACGAAATGTATATAATATGTTTAATGAGTCATTGAAATGTGTAAGTATATCTAATGTAACATGTGTACCACCCGCGAGATGCACACAATAAAGGTTTGACGCGAACACGAGCGATCAATCTAATGATGTTACAACATTTAGAGCTATCAATTATGTTTCTAATGAAATAATAGCGGCGTAACATCACGATCCATCGGATGACGGATCCGTACAAGTTCGTGCGAGATATTGTGCTGTAGATCGTGAACTACTTGATGGAGATAAACTTTTGCCATTGCCAAAGTCAATCTGTCAGTCCGATGCTTATGATTTAGATCGGAAATTTCATTTAATTGTATTTTTGGTTGATATTATTATAGTCAAAAACATTTTATATTTACTGCCCGAAGTCATGACTTCTTGTAACATGACAAGTCTTCAAAATAATATAAAACACTTTTTTATTTTATACGTTAAAATTACAAAGGAACCTAACCTCGTTGTAATAAATCATGTCGAATATAGGAATATAAATATTTCAAGGGTCAAAACATTCAAATCATTATTCATAAAATTATTGTCATTCTAATCCATCGCGTTATTTATTTGGCATGTTATTGACCTCTCAATAATCCACGGCATCGAGTTGCGTAAATTCATATTTTTCCTCATAAAGAGTGACATCTATTGTACTCTCGAATGTAAATCTAGCAGCACCATCAATATTGAGGTTCTAACATCGGATGTCAGCGCCGCGGTAATGATTCATTCAAGCAACGTTTGTAACAAAATGTCTTGAACTCTCACCTCGGAAACCTTGCCTCCATCATTTGTCAGCCGGACATGTGCCGGTGATTTACATGAATATTGGGAATCGGAAGATTTTATGTAACTCACTAGAGAGTTTAAATCTTATGTCCCAGGCTCACGGGCGGTAATGTCACGCTCTACTAGGAATCATGATGACACTGCAAGTACTGTAGATAAAGTAAATGACTTTAATGGATCTAAATGAGATTCAACATAATTTTTTCTTGTTTGACTAGGTCTGTTTAAACTTTGACTGCAACTGAAGCTGCTAACAACATAGATTAAAGTAATCGTTCAACATAAACCCCTCATTTAACCAGACATACTAGTTGGGTATAAATTTTAATCCGAGCAATAAATAGTGTAAGAATCCATCTTCGATCTAGTGGTAAATGTTTTATTGATCTCTAGACGTGACCGGGCGGCGACGGTCCCGGCGGAGTCGCGCGACAAAAAACAAACTAATTTAGGATTTAGATTGCGGCCCGACCGGAACGAAAGGTCTAAACTCTGTTTGCTCAGCGACCAGTTTTTATTTACGCACGATCTTCTGGAATCCGTGATAGTTGAGATGGCTTTGGGACGATGACTTTGTCTGTGTTCAAGTCAAGTTCAAGGGTTTTCTAAGAAAAATATTCTTTGGAATATTTGAATATTTATACGAAAGGAATCGAAACAATTGCTTCTGCGGATTATAATGAATTCCAACACAAATAGAATACCATTTGTAAATCCATAAGTCAAGAGTCAAGGATTGCAAATCTACGAGCAGTAGAATTCATTGAAGTAAACGTACCGAACGCAATACTTCACAATCCCCGTCACAATAATTTCCAATTAGCTGGTGAACGAAGAATCGCATCTCAACTACAATGGGGAGACGACGACAAAAACTTCGCGATTTAGTGCCATCGTAAACAACATTGTTGTTCAAGTACACGTTTACTGCCCTCAGCCCATTTGTGGTCTAACGAAAGCTGTGCAAAACTATAAACTTGCTTCTAACCAGCTCATATTTTCTACCGAGCTTAGTGCCGAGATCTCAGCGTAGACCTCCATAAATCCAAGCTTCTGCTGGTAAATCCATTAAGTTCAGTTTGTTCCTGTGTTGATAGAAATGCATCTTCAAACACTGAAGTTGAAACAGGAATTACCCGTACAGTGATAAATGAAGTAAATTAACATAGAGATGGAAATAAAAAGTTTGTGTAAAAGAGAACGTTGTGAGTGACGGAGGCTCTAACGAATATATGGAGTGACATTTAGTGGTAGTTAACGCTGGTGCCGTTAAATAGAAGCATCGGTCGAAGTGCGGGGCAGCTGTTGAATTTACTTAATTAATGGTAATGTAGATAGTAGAATGAGTAATAGACACATCGTAGCATCAATATTAACTGAGATACTTAACATTGTATAAAGAGATGCATAAAAGGTTGTTAATGGCTTTATAGACGGCGAACACATTGAAGATCTTGTAAGAATTTCAAGAAATACTTTTAACTTTAAATTATACGTTTACAAAAGATACAAAGTAACCACATAATCGGATAATCCAGATGTCAATAAGATACAATATTAATTCTTTGAAAGGGTACCCAATAATCTTACAAATTGCGTCCGAAACAAAGTCGGAAAGAGAGTATCAGTTTTGTTTCCATTGAACGTGTACCGAAAGGTTCAGTCAGCAGAACTCGTAAACATGGAACGTATAATGTTCTCTGAATGCCCTAACCTGTTATTATGCTGAATGGAGCCTCGACACGCCCAGCCTTGATCGATGGACAATGAGCTCGCTGTAGTATGATATTTTAAACGTGGACTTCGGTGTTCTCTTTTTAGATGTGAGAGATGCTTGTTCTTTCTAGTGCAATGTGTGTAGAGTATGGATGTATTAATTTCCTCGAAAATATTATTTATATTATAATCATTGATGATTGATTTGGATTTTCAGTTTATTAGTTTAGGTGCGGTGATCTTTTAATATATAAAATATACAGATTACAATATTATTTCGTACTACATCTTTAAATACCTACATGTTTTATTGGTATGTAGTATGTAGATCTTCTTACTATAATGAAAAGTATCGTTAGTTCACCTAATGAGAAACAAGTACGACTAAAACGTTTTTTCATATCCGTTTTTTTTTGTTTATTTAGATGTTCCCCGGTCTCATGACTAGAAGAGCCTCGTGAAAGTAAATTACCTTACAATTTCCTGCTTCATACACTCTTCTGTCTATTTCGTGAGTCTCCAAAACGCTGACGAACGGATGTCGCCGTTTGACCGACGAAACTGACACTCTAAAATGTAACTTAATGTGATATTTATGTAATCTCTTTTGCTTTAACAACTACTTGTAATGATTCTGACTCATCTTCCACAAATTTATATCTTATGATACTAAATATAGAGTTCGTTGTTAAATGATCGGTGGTCCGAAATCGATTTATTCAAAAACGGACTATTACTAAGTAAATACTCCAAGATGAAGTCTCAAATCGATTCCGATCAATGTTTATTTAAAGAATTCTTCATGCTTTTTTGATGTTCATCCGAGTCCATCGATCGTGACGGTGATCTCGACTCGAGTGCAAGTGTTAAATATTTTCATTTTACTTTGTAATAATATTATTGATTTTGGATGTGAACAAGATCTGTATTTAATGTTTTTATAATTTAGTCACTTGAACTGAGATGGAATTGCAAATACATTGTGGCGTAGACATAACAATGAAAACAGTCCCATGAAAAGAATAATTTAAATAGTATTGCAAAAATCGAATCAAAATTACGTACTAAACTTAACCAATTAAGAGATGTAAATATAGCAATGAAAATAAAAATAGTAAAAGTCAATGTTGCGGATGAATCATAAAAAGACGCAATCGCTATAATTTTATATCTTGAGTCGTACTTTTATAGCGTTAACAGTATGCCGACGACCGATTACGAACTTCATTTGAATAAGCCCCCGCAATTCTACAGAAAAAGAAAATAAAGAAGTCTTTAAGAAAGAATGCTTCAACGGAGGACGTATCAGTAACAGAGAATCTGAGAGAATCGGTGACCAATCGAATGTACAAGAATTCTTAAACGATGATGCCTATCTTAAGTGTTTTACTCAGCAGTTTTAGTACTTCTACCAATTAGTTTAATTATTTAACAATTACCATTCATCTTGCGATAAGTGACACGAGATGGGCTTGATATATTCAATTGGATGTTTCATATTCATAAAATCTTCTCCAGTGTCTAGTGCATTATTCATGTGGTTCAAGATTAATGGCTAAATAATTATTTTTCCATTTCCGTTTCCAAATGGAAAATTATCAGGAACGAGGGAATAGTTAAATTTTATATCGTGTTTAAATCACAATGCTGCTTTGACGTAGATCATAATTTATAAATTGCATTCACGCAATCAATGCTTTCAAGTTTTTTAGGTTCGATTGTTATTAAAATATACGATTCATCAAAGGCTTATCGCAGATGTGCCATAAAGAAATTTGAATACGATGCAGCCTTTTTGTTCGCCGCTTTTATTAATGCTGTTCCATTAACGGACTTTATTGGTAAGAACCAGTTCGATGCACAAATTGGTCTCCTAAAATAAATGGAGCCGTGTGTCGTGATCTTTGGTTTTACGACGAGATTATTTCATATTTTTGTTATTTTTATGAATACGAACTATATAAGATACTTTATGATAAGACTATTGGCCTTTGAGGACATTACGTTATCTATTGTCATCATTATTATCTTTAATGTACAAACAGTAAATTTTATTAAACTTTTAGAACGAACTTTAAAATATTAAACTCAAGCCTTAAATCAACTCGATGGATGTAATATGACCATAATCTCCTCTCTGGCATTGGATATACGCTAATTATCATCCAAAAGCTTCTATCCCTTTTAATTATGACAAGGTGAAGGCTCAACCGAACCGGCTTTACCTTAGCATATACTTAATGCATTGCACGTAGCCTATTATTTGGTGATTCATACGAAACTAAAGATGACCGCACTGATCCCTTGAAACAGGTTCATTTGATATTCTGATGCTTACGTTGGGAATTTTGTATATTTGAAACAGATGTGACACACGAAGATGAATGTGAGACAGGAAGTGAAATATTAGATGAAGCCATAGGAGACGATCATAATATCATCAATGTAGCGGCGAGTGATGCAATCACCAGCTATGCAAATTGTCCGAGCTCTGGTCGCAGGTCGTCGACCGTTTGTTTGCCCAGCATCAATCGAGCCCCATTGGCTGACGGAATCGATTCGTAACATGCGCCTCCAGAGATAAGGTCAATGTCGATCCGCTTTTAATTTGCTACCGATTCGGATCTTGATTTTCTATTTGGAATGTCTGTTATTTCTTTAGATAAGCTGTTATTGGTTATTATACTCATAACATTATTTCTAATCAAAGTTTTTATTTGCTTTGATAAACTATCGATTTTATTGTCTTCTAATTTTTGGGTTTCAGTATACTTCTTTTATATATTAGTCATTGTTTCTTTAATACCAGTTTTTAAAGCGGTTGATTCTAGATTATGGCCATCAACTTTGATATCTTCATTACGTTGCGTTGGGCGTCGCGTTGAACCATTATTTTTGATATGATCCGGAACTCGTCTATAGCCTCGACATTAACACGTGCTTCAAAAAGTCGAGGTGGTTTTTAAAATATGGGTTCCTATTTAAATTATTTCTGGAAGTGACAAAGTATGATTTGTGCACTTGCTTGATTTATATTATCAGCAATAAAAATAATATGCAGTTAAAACGGCCTTCCATGATCTCCATAAGATTTATTAAGTATTACGTTATCCGCGTGTGCTGAATAAAACATAGTTTGGTTATGCATCTAGTAACCGTTTACCATAATGCATATTTGAATCTGTAATGAGAGAGCAATGCGACCGCATCTAGTCATGTCTAGATAGTTCATAGCCTCACCAGTTCTATGATTCTATGAGCACTTCATTTGAAATCTTATTACCATTCCCGTTTTAGATGTCCCTGCTTTCCTTTTAAGTTCATGCAAACTTTGATCTCCTTAGTTGAAAGTGCTTATCTAGATTTCTATGTTGGTTGCTAACAATTTTATCTGAACCTAATTACGTTCTCATGGAAAGGAACCCGTGGTATTTTATAGAACTTTCATATTATTATATGTATCGTTGTTTAAACGGGTATATTTTGCAATAGTAATTTCACCGATTTGCAAATTACAAAAGTGAAGTCATTCGACATGCCTACTAACGTTGAATGTAGCGGTTACGACCAGGTCGGCCGCCCTCAGGCTATGGCAGGCGAGGCCGATCCAAGAGGGAACGTAGGCTAGAGGGGCTCCCATGCTAGTGCCTTTCCCACCAATCTGGCTGTTTGATACCGTTCTAAGGAGCCAGGAAGTTTCACAAAACATTAGGTAATATAATTTTTTTTATATTTATTGTATCTTATGTTGACAATTTTAATTTATACGGAACTGTCGCTGCACGATGCCGTAATCAATAGTAATTAAGCTTTCTATTATTTTTTATCTAAGCGTGATTGAGTCGTATCCACTTTGTGGTCAATAAACGGAAACGGAAATCATAATTATCGACTTTAACTTCAAACGAGTCTCGCCGTGCTAGTGTTATTTTACTAAAGACAAATTGTATATCAGCTTTCACTCTATATTCCGCCAAGATATATCCTTATTTCAAACAAGTTTATTCCTCGTAAGATCCGAGAGCAGTCACATCAATTGCAATGTTTACAATCCAGATTTAAAAGAACATTTTCTTCGAGTTGTCACACATAATAATGCACCATTGCACAATGCCAACATCTCAGTAAACCAAAGGAACATCTAATTTCAACACTTTAGCGCTGAAGACACGTTTGTGTTTCCACAATTGGGTGACATAAGTTGCTCAATAGATATTTATTTTGAGAACATTTGCTTGATGGCCTAAGTTACCAACGCGCAAAACGACTTAGAATATTAATTTTATTGCTCTATATTCTATGAATGTTTTCGTATCAACAAGAGCTGTTTTCTTGATTTGCTGATACAAATTGCACGGCGATGTTGGAAGAAATTTATGGATCATGAATCTGATTTCACAACTATGGAACAACTGTAGGTCCATGCTCAAAAGTGAGTTATCGCTTATGTTCGGAACTTGCGCCTTTGGAGAACGGTTTCTATTTGCATATAATGCCTGAGCGGCGCGACCACGATGCCAGATCTGGAGCAGAGATCGAAGAGCGTCGTGCGCGGGACCGCTGCATGCATCATACTTGCCAGATACGTTTCATTAACAGCTTTACCTTCGTACATGAACTAATATTTACACACCTCGACGGTAGCTCAATCTTTTGCAAATACTTCATAAAAACTCGACAGTTTATTGACTTAAAACCTCATTAAAAATAAAGTTCCATGAGTCACGGCGTGGCTCGGGCGGTAAAGCTTCCAGTCATCGCTGTATTGTAAAGACTTACGGTTCAAAATCGGAGCGGAACCGATTATGACACGGCATTACGCGGTGTGTGTAGGCACGTATTCTTTCCAGCAAGTTGTATCAGAGTTGTTGCACCGTTTAGCACGGTGACCTGACCCCGAGCGTGCTCCGCAGAACAATCTCGTTGATCCAATACGAGATTAAGCGGCGTCCGTGGATGTTTCCATTTTGGATTCGCGGTGATGCTCGCTTGAACTCGCACCCGGATGTCATGTTCGATTTACATTTCGTTATCTCACCGCATTCAATAGGAGTCGTGATTTAAGTCTCCAGAGTTGAGGTATTCACCAGTGGCATGACTGACGGTGTGTACCGTTTGTAGATACGAATAGTTTACGCTGATTCCTCGTGCTTATACAAAAATATTCGTAAAAAGTGTGACAATGTTTAGGTGCGTGTTTCCCCGCGCATTAGTATTCGCGTCAGGATTGAAGCGTCGTGTTTACATTACGGGTGTCGCACGTCTCGCACCGGCGGATTATGTTGCTGAGCTATTCTATTGTTTAATATCGGCCTTGACGGCTCAGATGCGTTGAACTTCACCGCCCTACGAGGAAAAAGATAAAATCGTAAAAGGATAAAGAGTAAAAGAAAAAAGATCCGTTGCTAAGCGTGCGTTTCGGTGAGCGCCCGAGGGCAATCATGTCTGGGATATAATAAAGGGTTGCGCTGGTCCTCTCCGCCTTTAGATTTATGGAGTCGCCCGACGACGCGCTCTATACTTTTTGTCACACCATTATCGCCTGCTCGTACCCATTTCTACAGTAATTGCTAACATATGACTCTCAAGAGTCTCGGCGCCATCGAACCAAAAAATTACAAAAGTGCATTAATCTTTCTAAGTGCGACATGACTAGGCTACGCCCATTTTAATATTAATGCTGATCGAGATATGGGTATCGGTGGAAGGATTTTTGTTCTTATTGATTACATGTTGTTGGTAACGAAATTCGATTAATAATTGTAATCAATTGGTAACTTTCGTTTTGATGTATCTGGTTGATATATATTTTAATGCTAAATTTGTGGGTGTTTTTGGGTTGCAGCGTTATCTGTGATCAGGTCCATCTGAGAGCATTTCAAGCTCGGACGCGATTCTCGAGAGCCGTTAAGTGGTCCGATTAACATCGCTCTGGTACATTTACGTTGTACAGTTGAGCGTTCATGAAGGCATCGTCTGTTTATTTGCTTTATTAATCAGCTAATTGGTTTGATAGGCCCGTTTGTTTCATTGCCATCAATCAGATTCATTTTGCTCATGCAAACAAGATCTTGATACAGATTTATTAGCTTTATATTATTTTAAATTAGACTAGACCTGAGTAGAGTTGCCTCAATCAACTTCAGAATTGTTAATTTACTAATTTTCACGTAAATGAATTACGGAATTAAACATTCGTTTCATCATAATCAGTTGTGATATTTTGTAAAAAAAAAATGGGGCTGATACAAATTTACCGAGTAGGTATACTCAAACAAACGACCAAATCGAGTTCAGAGCCATAAAAGCCAGTGTTATAAAATTCAAAATTCTACGCTGTCATGCGCCTGTCATCCTGAGTCCTGAGATAAAAGTTTAATTTTGTAATGCCCAGTATTTTTTTGGTAAAAAGAAAACACGAAACCTCTATAGCACATTTATAGAACGTGGTTCTCTAGTAACAATTCCTGATTCCATTGACATTCAATCTGTAAATGACAGCGCCATTACATAAGGTAATGACCGTGACAAAACACCGCGGGGAAAACTGCGCCGGCGCATATACACGTGTGTGTAACTCGATATACAGCTAAAGGATATGAAGAATTGAGAGGTAGACAATGATGATCCACCTTTTGTAGATGAGTCTGATATGATTCGGTATTTTGTTACTATTGTATGTTGAGTTAATAGAAATGAGAAACAAAAAGGTTAGACAGGAGTTTTTATATAAAGATAATATATATTAAGAGATAGAGATATGATATAATGTAATATTAGTTACTGTTAAAATCATAAAAACATATTGATATACATGTTTTCATGATTAAACTTTACCATCCGTAAATTCTATTCTTAAAGAAATTTCTCCAGATCCCACACTGCACTAGAATATCAAGCGAAATTTTATCTTATATGTTTTTGTTCTCTATTTTTTTTTATTTCGATATTCTCTAATTCGCTGAGCAGCAATGTCAAATGCTTCACCTTGTGTGATTATAGTCAGGCGTCATCGCATTCAATAGAGAGCGGATGTGCTCTGCGGGCATCCATAGAATATGCGGCAGACAGCAGATGGGATACAGTGACACGGTGCTACATTTCTGATCTTTAGATCTAATTCTGCTTTAGAATTGTTGATGATGATTTTAGATTCAATATCAATTATTATCATTTTCTGTTGATAACTCTGCTATATGTGTGTTTCTATTATTTTTTTTTAGATTTCACCACGTATCCTAATGAAATATTTGTTTTAATATTTGTCTTTGTTACGTAGCTTCGCATGTCTACCTACAATTGTTTTGTCTAGAACATTGTCTTATTTTTATGAATAGCTTTTCTTGATTCTTTAGCTTTTATTGAGTCATTAATCAAAGTTATTTCAACAATCTACATCACTTCTTATTTATTATTAAAACACCATTCCCTAAGTATATTTCAACTTTCCCTTTTTCATAAAGATCCCAATTTTCTTTTGAATTAACTTGCCACCGTGTATACTTGATTCTAGTCAAGAATTGCATGGTCGCACTCAACATCATTTCCCTATTTTATTTAAACTTTCCCTTTTCCATAAAGATCCCAAATTTTTCTTTGAATCAACTTGCAACAATATTGAATACTGAATGCTTTCTTGATTCTTGTCAGGACTTGCACGGCCGTTACTCGACAGATGCTCGTCTCGCACATCTGCGACACCTAGCCACCGGCACCTTTAGGGCCCTACCTTTAGGTACTATATTAACTATGCTATATTCTGTGCCGCCGGCGACCTTGCCCGGACTGGTTACTGTCCTTTAGCAGATTAATGTATTGGAACTCACTTGGAATCATTAACTGTTAATGTTGCCATGCGAATTAACCGTTTCTCTGTTTATTTTTGGAATTGGTTGATAAATTAAAAAGGAACATGCAGAAATTAGTTCAAATATGTCTTGGAAGGTATTTTTTATAATTCTTTGATATGGTTGAAGATAGAATGAACTTACTTTGATCCGGGTACGTTGGTATTTTTTAAAAATTGCTGGGCGCTAGTAATTGTTTAATTTGAAGTTAATTTGTCTAAAACAACATAATAATATAATAGAGGGAGACCTCATACAAGACGACAGTCTAATGCTAACCATAGTTATATAACGCGGACCTGTTCTATAAGATCTTGAAATAACGCTATCATACTTGGTAATCATTCGAGTAAAAACCGCGTCGAAAAAGAATACGTAGTCCACAGACTATGGAATAAATCAGATACCACGCAGACACAGTGATTTAAAAAAAACCGACTACATGCTCGCTTTTAATAAGCGACGACGCAATGCAGGTTTTAATTCATAACTTGAAAACAGCTCGATCGACCTGGAAAGTAAAACTTTTCAAACAAAAAAATCTTAATCGGTTTGTTGAGATGCCATTGAATAAAAAAAATTTACAAAAACTGAACAGATTCTGTTGAATATCCTAGCCAGCATGGTGCTCGGTCGGTCAGCACGTGGCTAGAATATTGTGCCTCGTGCTCAAGCTTACACGTTGCATCACCTAGTCAGAACAAGGCAATTTTTTAAAATTATAGCATTTGACCACGATCTCGCGTGATATAAAACGACGTTGTGACTATTTTTATGGTAGCAGACTAAATCTTGAAGGCGGGACAAATCCCTCACTGTCTTCACTGAACTTCGCGCCGTATGCTTAAACTAGAATAATAACAAACCGTACTTTTCAGCAAGTGAAACTGCTACTTAGTCCAATGCGTCAGTTTTGTTTACGTAGTGAGCTATCTGCCTTTTCACCAGTGTATTGGTGTATGAAAGCGCGGAGCAAGCTGCGCTGCGCACACAGGCGCGCGCGCGACGTGCGCGTGTGTGAGTGCGTGGGAACGGCCGCGGCGGACGCGTGCGCAGATTGTCACATGTATTATTGTACATTTTACTTGGTATTTTTACCTAAATTACTGAACTATTTTATTAACCGGCGGTTAAATAGAGGTTACTTGTTTTTCAGTAATTTGATGGGATTCCAGTATCAAATGACCGGTCTAGATGTCAAAATAACTAGCTAATTTCACCAACTAGATATAACATAATGTGATTGTTCTAAGGAATATGTGATTGTTCTAAGGAACATTTTGTTAACAACAAGAAGTATTTCAAATTTATATATTGGACTAATTGGGCTTAAATTTGATAAATTGGTGTCTTAGACCCTGGATTTATAGGTACTTACTTTTCAGCGAGAAAAACCGCTAGTATAAAAACAATTCATCAATGAAAGAGAACGGGAAAAAGCTAAAAAACAACTAATAAAAACAACTAATGAGACAGGTTCTAAAACCATTATAAATATCAAAACTCAAAACAGGTAATACACCAGCAATAACATTCTAATTGCGTAACAAGCCCGTTTCGCTAAAGTTCAATTTCGAAAGGCAATAATTCAGATTATAGATCAAGTGTTATAAATAATTTTAAAATAAATATTGATAGCCGTAAAACACTGTAATATTTCTCACCTTGACTTTAGATCCGTTATAATATCTATCATACTTAAAATATTGGAGAACAAAAGAACCTTGATTGTTTCCTTCCATTGATCTTTCAAAGCTGTGGATGATTTTTCAATTATATCTTAAAGTTTAAGTTCTTAAAATTGGTATGGATCTCGATTCATATATTTTAATGTCTGATTTTTATCATTAATAAACTTATGTGAATAATTTGTGGTTTAGAAGTATTTATTATTTATCCTTGTCTTCTTCTTCCTTCTGCCTTTTTCCCATTAGGTAGGGTCGGCACAACACGTCTTCTTCCTCTATTCCACTCTATCATCCGTCATATCTGCATTTACTTCCCTAGGCCGCCTATCCTCTTTTACGCAAATTTTCTCCTTATACCCTCTATAAATGTCAATAAAATTCGAACTCTGTGAATGTGACTTAAAATTACGATGAAACTTTATTTAAGCTTAATTTTCGTATTAAAATTTAAGGCTTAAAGTTAGGGTTTGGTTTTTAAATTTGATTAAAAACAGACACATATTCCTTACGGTACCTACATATTAATTTAGTCGTACGTTTATTTAACAAATCATAATAGCTCAAGTAATTATCATATTATTATGAATCTGATAACGCAATGTCCAACATCACTGCTAAGTCGGAATCCAAAAGTTACCAGAAATTAATTTAGCTTTCATTATCTCGATCTTTCTTTTGTGAGACCATTATAATATGTTTAATCTATAGTATAGCAGGTGGTACGACCACCCCAAAGCTTTTGAATTAGGTGCCGTAAGATGATTCGTAAGAATTAATACTCCAATCGATTTCTTATCTAATATCTTTTTTTGTTTTCATCGTTGCCAGTATTAACGGAAGTGGAAATTGATGCGATATGCTTTAGAGTCTATCTATACGATGTAGTTTATGATACATTTAGTATGTAGTTTTGTTGGTTTGATTGGTTTGATATTTTCAATAGCTGCATCTCGTAGTACCTTTCTAATAAGTGACATAGTTCGCCACCTATAGATACAACATCGAAGCCATTGAATTCAAAATATAATTTAGATTTCCTTTTAAAAGTAACATATCAGTTTTTTATCATCAATGTTCCTTTAATTATTATAATCATAATGCATGAGGTCGTGCTTATCTGTCTTAATAATTTGTTCTACATTGTCTATTAAAATTTACACCTATTGTATTGGATTCAATTCTTTAATTAAGAGCGAGCATGGCCTTTGTCCGTGTGGTTCCAGTTCTGTCCTCAGGCTATGGTCTCATGCGTGCTTCATATCGTCTCTGACTCTTTGTTTTATTGAACTGGTTTGGTTTATATACCTTCGGTGGTGATTTCTTGTACTTTTTTATATTTAAAATTGGTTTTGTGTGATATTCTATTTCTATTATTTTTAACATATTTTAATTACTAGTAGTGGGTGTAGTATTTGGTTTAAAAGATTAGTTTATTGTTTTGACTTTAATACTCTTTATTTTATTTTTCTAATTTTCTCCTCTTTTTAATATGGTATTATCAGCTTAAACGACGCCGCCCTTTATCTTAGCTATTTATCAGTATAATCCACAATACATAAAAGTATTAACGTCTTAAGTATTTATGAAATCTGTAACATTAATAAGCAAGCCTACTGTCGTAACATTGTTTTCCCTTTAACAGAGGTAACCAAAAGGTCAGATGCCCTGTAGCCTGTGGCCTATAGTTCTGTGTTTCTCTACCAAGTCTGTCCCCTCTCCCCGCCACGCCTACCGGCAAATTGCGTGGCCTGCGCCGGCGCAGCCGCTCGCCCAATCACGTGCGGACGCGAATGTAGATCTTGATGTCTGAATGATATCTCGTGAATCTGTTTTTGGACCAGGTTTTGTCTTCAAAAACGTTGCTAGGTATATGAGCAATAAGAATTCAACTTGCGGTTAATTTGAAGAAGAACCTGATCCTGATACCTAAAATGATTAAGGAAAATTTATGAACAAAATGAATGTATGTGCAAATTATTGCACAAAACCTGAAAAAAATATTGTTATCAATTACCAGAATCTCTATACTTATATTGAGTGAAAAAACTAAACTTAGAGTACAAACACTAAACGAATTAGGCCACACATACTAAATATCATGAAGTAGACATTGGGAAGAAAGAAAATCAGCGTGCAAAAAACAACAAGCAAAGCAAAAACAAATAAAATGTGTAAAATATAATTCGTTTCTATAAATTCATATTGTTGATCCGTTTGGATATCCAAACGCCCACAGCTTCAAGTTCCTAGAACATAAACCAAGTTTACAGTGTCCTGCGCTCTAAGATTTTCTTATTACGTCAATTACGAGGGTCGTGGTCTTATCTGCTGTCGCGTTGCTATCGCCGAGATTTACAGGGACTAGTGAGTAGGTAGCAGGACCCTCTTAGGTTTACCTGTTGCTGTATATTAGTGTAATAGGACCTCTATACTTAATACCTTTACTTTGAGAGTTGACTTGTTCTGTCGTTTATGTCTGTAAGTCGGTAATTTGTTAAGGTAATAGCTATTATTTTTCTCTAGCTCTTATTTAAAAACTGTAGCAGGATGTAGAAGTCTTAGAAGTATGTTATTAGGTTATTAGTTGTGTCATAAAGATTTTTATGGTTTTTCTTTTTCTTGGTAGTAAATATGCGTATTGAAGATATCTTTAGAAACGTGTAGGACTAAAATAGATTTAAGTAGATACAATGATGATAATGATAATAATCAAGTAAAGTTAAAAAAAAGTTTTTTTAAACATTTCAAGATTTGTTTCATAACTCGTACCTTATTGTATACTTAACTAAAAATCATACATCCTGTTTCAGTATTTAAATTAGTGTTGCTAAAAATAACAGAAGTGTTGTATATCTAATATATAAAATTCTCGTGTCACAGTTTTCGTTGCCATACTCCTCCGAAACGGCTTGACCGATTTTGATGAAATTTTTGTGCTTATCCGGTATCTATGAGAATCGACCAACATCTATTTTTCATCCCCCTAAATGTTAGGGGTAGTCCACCCCTAAATTTATTTTTTTATTTTTTAGACAAAATTTTTAATTTCTATTTTTTTATGATACAACATACAAAAATACATACAATCCTCAATTTTCACCCTTCTATAATCAACCCTTATTTTTTAATAGCCATTTTAGTAATTTAACCATTTTTCCTCTCTGGTCGAAAACTGATCAATCGTCATTTAATTAGTTATCCCCGCCAGATGTCTTCAGGTGTCACTTCTGACCCAGTAAACAGCACGGAGTAGGGATGAGAACGAAGCCGGTCTCCTTTCTTTCTCACTCCCTACACAGTTGTCGGCCATCATTATTGTTTATGCATCAAGTGTAGTAGTAACGTTGACAATTATTATTTTGCTATCTCAGTGTAACTCTCATATTAACTTTTAATCATTCCTATTTTATCAATAATAATTAAATTATCAATTTTGAGTGTATTTTGCACGATTAGTTAATCAAGTGATTTTATAACCTTAAAAGTACTCAACACGTGACACGAGCTTTCAATAACAACGGATTTTGTTGTAAGTGGGCCTTTCTCTACTAACTGGAAACTTGTCTATTGAAAGTTGTCCTAAACCTTTTTTTTAGAAAATCAAATATATAATATGCTAAGCCGATAGATAATTATATTATAAGAACGTATAAACATGAAACAATTGTAATTTTCCCTTATTTTTCGAATTATAGGCAATTTTATAAAAAAATGCGACAGAGGACTGTTTTTTTAGTGTTTTTTTCACTCAAAAAACAGTTTGTCAATGTTTATGTGAAGAAAAACACAATAATAATTATTAAACGAATCAAAAAAAAATTCTCTCCTTTATTGAACACTGTATCACATACAGAATTTAAATACTTATAGGTATTTATCAGGAACAAAGTGCGAGCTTAGCTTTAACAAATCAAAATTAAACTTAAGTAATAAATAATCAGCCTTGTTTACTTATCAATGTAGACTTATT
Organism: Hemithea aestivaria; assembly: GCA_947507615.1. NCBI lineage: Eukaryota > Metazoa > Arthropoda > Insecta > Lepidoptera > Geometridae > Hemithea > Hemithea aestivaria. The sequence goes on along the minus strand of OX382326.1, from coordinate 2,236,848 downwards.
TCTCAAAAACAGGTACAACATCTAAGTAACAAATCAAAATAATTATAATCAAAATTAAACTTCAGTAATAATTAACATTCTAAGTAACAAATTAAAATAATAATAATCAAAATTAAACTTAATTAATAATAATCAGCCTTGTTTACTTATCAATGTAGACTTATTTCTCAAAAACAGGTACAACATCTAAGTAACAAATCAAAATAATTATAATCAAAATCTCTTTTTATTCAATTTTTTTGCCGTTGATATCTTAATCTTTCTGCAATTCATTTCTGCTCTTTTATTTCTTCTTTGGTTTGAGGTTTCTTCTTTGGTGGCATTGCGGTAAAACTAAAACAATAAAACATACTTTACATTTTTAAAAATAACCGTAAAGGTTCACAAACAGGTAGTTACTAGGTACGTATTATTTTATATTCCAAAATCCATAATAATGTATAACAAAAGATCTGAATTAGCGTGACAAGCCAATATAAGAATGGAAGAGGTTATTGGCAAGCAGTAGGTTAGTGCAGACTATAAATTATATTAATAAAATACACATACGCTAAATAAAACAGTCCTCTGTCACATTGAACAGTCCTCTGTGTTATAAATTTCCAGAGGACTGTTGCACAGAGGACTGTTATTTTTACGTAAAAATATCATACCACGTTTCCGTTTTAATATTACTTTATAACACAAAAACAGCTATAAATTATCACACTGAACAATTTTTTTATTAAATAAATATAATTATAACACATAAAACACCGTAAAATAGACTTACCAGAGGAATGTTCACTCAACACTACAGAGACGTGATTCCCAGTCAGACGCGGAGCTGTCACTGTGCAAAATTGCGGTGACTTGTTTGGCATGGCGCCCGAGCAAACTTCACACTGTTAAGGTTCCATTTCACGCAAAATGTAACCACAATAGTGTTTAATATTTTTGTGGTGCGATATTCAAATTGTGACAGAGGACTGTTCAAAAATGTTTGGGACAAAATTCGAACACTACTTTTTAGTATTAAATTTTTTTCTAAAATTATAATTGTTTTTTGTTCACATGCATTCAATATTCTTTATATTTATAGAGTAATAGGATATTACATTTTTAAATACAACTAATAAAAACCGAACCGAATCATACTCAATCCGGAATTAGGACATAACAGAGGACTGTTTTTAGTTGCTTTTAGACCGAATTTATGACATGATTATGATTCTAAATATTTTTATTAGGCTTGGCTCCTTAAAAACAGGTTATTTATTATGTGTTTAAATTAATAAAACTATGCATTAATATAGCTGAAGTAAAAAAAAATGCTTGGACCATGATTTTCCTGTTAGTAGAGAAAGGCCCAAGTATACTTTTTTTTATTTATATCGAAAATGTTGTTGATCTTATAAAAATGTAATTTTAATTTAATTTTATTAAAAAAATGTAATTGAACAATTAAGATTTTCATAGTTTTCAAAAAATCAATCATTATGAATCTTTATTTTGAAATGTCAATGGAAATATTGGTTGTATGAAAAAATTATAAGAGACAATGTTTTCATAAAATTTAATTTTTTACTTTTGTTTGAAAAAATTTTCCATAAAATAATGCTTATTTCACGCATATACCACATTCTTACATACATACAATATACACATTCTAAAATACATACATACTTCCAATAAGTAAGCTATTTTTTGTCTACACTAGAAATTACTAGGAAATTATTTATATGGCAAAACAACGTTTGCCGGGTAAGCTAGTTTATTATAATAATTATAATAATATTTACATAGACTTTATACACAATAACCATGACCAAGACATAAATGCCGTAGGAAATGGTACCAAATAAAATTGTGAAACTAAAACACAAGCGAGTATGAATAGAAACAAAATAAGCCATCACAACGGCTTATCATTTGCATACAAAAGCTCATGTAAACTAAAAGCTTGCATAGAAACGACTGAGATGTAATTTAATCCCGTATTTGTGATTGGAACCTCGAATAAAGCTAACAATGAATGTTTAAAAAGAAACATGGTGGTCTTTGTTGACCATTGACCATTTCATGACATAAAACATTGGTTTGTTTCCGCTTACAAATGATACACCCATATGGCTAGATACCGCATCCTTGAGAACTGATAGACTAACTGTTCTAACAAAAAATATGCGTTAAGCGGTTAAGTATGGAAGACACCATAGACCTATCTAGAATCTAGATGTATCAAGATAGATAGGTAGATATAGATATAGGTACATACGTAGATGAACTGACATTTCGAAAACGAGTCTACAATTTTAATTTGTGAAAAATCAAAGTGCTGAGGCACTAGTTAGGACTTTTCCAGGCAACTCATACAAATCTGTCAGCCAAAAACGATCACAGTAACTATTTTTTCTTTTTCTATCTGGTTACTTATATGCTGCTGTCTTTTTCTATTTTGTAATATATCCGCATAGAGTATAATGTAAATCTGTAAAAGATTTTGTCTTGCTTGGCTTTGTTTGCTGCTCTATGCTCTATATGTAACTCTATGGAAGGGACGATGTGCTTCCACAAATGAGTATCTTTTTTCCCGTCTTACGGGTCGCGTAACTGCTCAGCTCCATTACAGAGGTAATGACGCTAACTGGTCTAGTAAGATGGAAAAAATGGAAGCTTGTCGCATAGTTCGATCAACTTCTTGTTGAGATAATTGGATTAATTTGGCAGCTGAACCTAACTGTACTGGCAGAAGGGGCCGAATTGTTGACAGACTGGACCCCAGGTGATGTATTAAGATGTTTCTATTATTAGCTATCTTGCAAATGATCAAAAGAACGAGAAATATTTTGTATACACCTGGAATACACGTACTACGATTGTGTTAGTTTATACCCTTTTGTTTATTCATTATATTTTAATTAGCCTTTTACCACGATCTCGTGTAAAGTGTAAACTATACCTAGAAGGTGGGATAAATCCCTTCCTGGCTTACAGAATGGACCAAAATCGACTTAAACACAAACTCGTAACATAACTCAACACCTTGACCACTACCGCTACAAAAGCCTAGTGCCAAGTTTAAAACAAAAGCGATTCGCCAATCACGGTCGCCACAGCTCATCTAGCAGGCAGATCCGGTGCGTCGATAGCTCGAGACGAATGCAGGCTCACGCACGCCGCACGTCCTCTCCCTGATACATTGAGATAGCGGCTCGCGGCACGCCTGCCGGGTTCCAAGAAGGTGTAGGTAGCTGATGATATGTGACATGAGCATATTTGGACTGTTGTTATGGAGAATGAGGATGGTTCGTGGATAAAAGGACCGGGAGTAGGGTAAAAAGGTTTACTGTTTAGATGTAAATTTAATATATTCCCGTTATGTCTGGTGAAGAATATGTAAAATGAATCCTTTAGCAGTAGATGCGCTTATAGGACGAGAAAGAATGGCTTTTTCAGTTACTGTTTTGGTGTGTTTTTCTTTAATACTTACTTTTATCTCTGAACGAATTTCAATGTAAAATATTGTAGGAAAGTTAATTTAAAAGTACCCCAGTTAAACTAGGAAAGTGTAACTCGTTAAAAGTTCATCGTATCGTATATCCGAACGACGGGTACAAGGCTCACGCAACACTATTTATTTGCCGCGGGCGCCCTCTGCCGAACGCGACATCGGACTACCCGTCACCAGTATTACCTTCAAGCCTCAACAGCCTCCGCAAGCTTTCCAGCTACATCCTAGACGCCAGTGTCTACACCAAGCCCGCGCAATTCCAATTGTTAATTGAGAAATGTCTCACCGCCGTGCCGCTGTCACTTTTGTGGAGCCACAATCTTTTTCACAAAACTAATTAGATCTATGATACGTATAATTTATTGCTTGCTCTATAATGAAGATTTACACTACCTTATAGAAAGTGTTGTCGAACAAAGACCCTATTTTCGCGACCGGTTATAATTTTAAAAGATAATCTCGCGCTTGCTCAGGTAGCCGCTGTCATCTTTTTGCGAGGTCTTGTTGTTTGGAGTAACATGTCGTAATTAACTGCTACAGGAGCCGCGTCCTTTTATTTTGTTTTATGAGTGTTCGTCCCCTTTTCAATTATGGATCTTTGAATTTATGAGTTTATTCTTCGTTGATTTTAATGTGAACTTATGATATCAGTTCCGTCGTACAATTTTATGGTGTAATCAAGCTGTCCACACTAGGAGAAATGGGTAAAATATTTGAGCGTCAGTGAAAGGTCAAAAGCCTGCAGACACGTTGCGATATCATCCACAGTCGGTGGTTGCACCCAACCCTCGGAGGTCAGTGCGTGGGCGCCGCAGGCTTCGACAACACCCACGTATTACAACTACAGGTTCCCTTCAAGTTTAATGTTGCCATGCGAAGGACTACACACAATAACAATAAATGTAAAAGATGCTGCTGTCTTGATAGGAATATACTACTACTGAGATTCTTTGGTTGCCACGCACATGAAATTTTGGTTGCCACGTGAATATTGCCAGTAAAAAAATGCGTTAAACCAACTTTACTAGCCATCAAAATTTTATGTCGTGTGACGAAAATTAAAAACGACATATAATTTGTGGAAGTTATGTTAAACGCTCATCGGATTCATTTCATGGCTTTTTAATTGGTCCGATAACATTAGGAGAAAGGCCGAACCATTCCAGAAAATTAATGCTGATAGGTATAATGATAAAAAAACACACATCCCAAATTTGAATAAACAGCATCTATGATCGTATAATCAGAGAAACCAATATGATTTTATTGAAACGATCGGATCAAAAGCCATGAATTCGGTTTGTTAGGGTCGTTTATTTTCCCACAACGCAACGCCCTGAAGTGTTGCTAACGAAATACGGTAATAAATGAGACTAAGTTCATTAAAGTAACAATATTAACATACACGTGGGTGGGTACGTTTGCTCCGGGATTGTTAATAGGTAATGATTAGTTGCATTCGATTTTATTATCAGAATCTTTGACCTCGACTCGTGTTGGGTTATGAACTCCTAGTTTACATTTTTAATTACCCATATTATCTTTCTTTGTTCAATCTGTTGGAGAAATAAAAGAGTTGAATATCCCATTCACGAAAGGGTTTTATAGCTTTTTGTCTGGAACTGTAGAACAAACAACCATGAAGAACGATAAGACATTTTATGGTCGGAGACCCTTGAAATTGTCGATTCTTCTGCGGCTTTCGACATTTATGCTTAGACACTATTTTATATTGGGTTTCTGGAAACTAATTCACTGCTGATTTTCCTGATTTTAAAGCGCTTTTCTGTATTCTATTTATCTTTTAAATTGGCATGTTAGGTTACTCTTTATCTTGGATTAAATTCCAAAGTTAAGTCACACAAAATAAAGTCCCAACGCATCGTCCCCGTTACAATTGCAAGACGATTCGTCTTACTGACATCCACTTCCTCCAAAATAACATATATTTTCAGGATATCGCGCTGTAGATAAATCACCGTTTCAAAAGTATAAATCAATGGTCACAATGATATATTTCTCGAGGTCCCCCGTTATCATGTTTCTTATACGAGTATATACTGTGAGATTATGGTAATTTCTCTGGGCTTTGTGTAACGCAATAGTAAAACCATGGGCTATCACTGTTGCAACTGATATGCTTGACATTTAAAGCTTTATATTGATTTGTTTTAAATGTTTATTACTTTTAAAGTGTGAGAGTATTTCGATTTACATCTTCGTTTTTAGCATTATCTGAAATTGTTTTCTTTACACTTTACGCCATCAACTTTGACTTTTCTTTAACGTTATTTAAATTACCAAAACCCAATAACATGACTTTTATGGGTTCTTAAATGTTGTGATTTGCAATTTAGTATCTTCCCCGTTTATGGCTACACTGACATGCCTTCTATTGAACTAAATCTGGTTTTTATAAGCTTTTTCTTTTGTATTTATGGTGCTAAATAAAGAGTTTCCTATTGTATTCCTATGTAGGTGGCAATATATTGTTGTTATCTGCTTTTATATTCTGTCCTAGCTTTACAATTTATAATTACTGAACCTGGTCTTAATCCTAGTATAAATTTTCAAATTATTTACCTCTCTCTAACAAATTCCAGTTTTCCTAAGCCACGCCACGTCCGATAGGCGCGTGTGCGCACGTCACGTGGTCGTGTCGCGAGGTATCTGCGTTATTTATGTTCGGTGTCCACTCAGTCGCGATTGTGTACTGTGTGCCTCGAGCCGGTCTTATTGTGTATGTGGAGGCTCGCAGTCGTGATGTAGAGGCATTGTTAGGGAAACTAAAAATAAACTATAACAGTGTCTTTGGAAGCCTTGACTTTTAAGTCGTAGATTAGGACTTCAAACTTTGTTACCTTTTATTTAGTTCTAGTAGTTTGGAGATTTATCTGAACTTGTAGAAGTATTGTGGTCAATCCATAATTACATACGTAACTCTACCCAATTCATTTTGTTTGATTTGTACTGAATTGTAAGCATAATATACTAACAATATTCATTCACTTTGACGCTGGTGTCTGTTTGTTAGCTTCATTCAATTTGGAGGCAAAAGAACAAATTATGTAATTTCTTCTTTATTTGATTCTATATAATTATAGTTCTTTCATTGAAGACTTTATTGTCATAAAAGTTGGTATATTTGCATATTCAGAACTTCACTTAAATCTTTCCTCTCTCTCCTCTTACCTTTCTACATTAGTCGTAAAATAACATGAAGCTGTTCTTTGTTCAATATCAAACATCAGGTTAAAAGCCTCTAAGTCAATTATGTCATATCTGTTTTATAGATGCGATTTCTTAGTAAAGTTAAAGTACCATTAGCGCCACAGTATAGATTTATGCGACACCAGGCTATTGTATTCGAGACTAGGACCTCCAGCAGCGAACTTGTAATAGGATAGCTGAGGCTCGTATGATTTTAATGGGAAAGGAACACGTTTGATTTACAGGTAATGGTTTTCAGGAGTAGGTTTTAGGGACTAAGTTATATATAGTCATATTAGGAATTTACAAAAGAAATTTACCTAAATAATTAGATAAGATCGATCATTGGATATGTTATTAGAACCACGGCAGTGTTAACAGAAAATATTATATGTCGCTGAGCGATACAAGTTGTGTAGGTTTGAACTGGTTTGCTCACTTATAGTGGGTTTGAAAGCTTATCATACCCATTTCTATTCCATATTTAAACGTATAGTGTGAAACCAGGTAGAGATGGATTACCCTCCTACGTAAAATTGTTATGTGTGCAATAACTGGCCTGGCGTTGGCATCTCCACTGGTGTTGTAGACGTCTATTAAAGACGACGGTAACCGCTTTTCTCTTTCGGCTTGGGTGTGTTCCAATGAAACCTAGAAGTATTAAATTCAGTTTTTGCCTTAGGCTAATGTGATTTTTCTTTGTTTCAGCTGCACGTCGAGATACGCCGGAGAATTCTGCCAGCATCTGAACCCTTGCCACAGCGAGTCAAGTCCCCGCTGCCAGAACGGAGGCTCATGTCGAGTGAGACCTGGCGTCAGCGGTGGCCCTCCGTCCTTCGCCTGCGACTGTCCCCTCGGCTTCAGTGCTTCGTTGTGCGAGATTAGAGTACCAGCTGCTTGTGATTCTGCGCCGTGCTTGAATGGGGCGACGTGTAGATTGACGTCGTTGGATACGTACGAGTGTGATTGTCCACCGGGTTATACAGGTCAGTTTGCTTAGTTAACTTTAGTCATATAAGTTTTCAGATTAGATTTTTTTTCAATACTATAAGCTCGCCTGAGAACCCAGAGCGGGTTTTACTTGTAGCAGAACCCAAACAGATTTTATTTAGAACTTCCTATGATAAATTCTGGTTTACCTATTCCGTGCCTGCTTTTGTTTCTTTAATCGGTAATTAAGAAGCCATTTACCTTAAATATTGTGAAGATGAAGTGATGGCCAAGAAGGTTTGTTCAGTCACTTAAGTAGGTTCTAGTCGCATCACAAAAAGTAGCTTTGACTAATGTATTAAGGACAATCATTTGGTATTAAAGTTATAGAGACAGCATTCTAGATAAAAATAACAATCATAATAATTGCAAAAATGCGACTGCTATTAGCTAAAGTTTTTGCTTTACTATCTACACACCTTCATAGGCTCAGAACACGCGCAGGCTCATTGCGTGCTCACGTTAATTGTCCATCAATCAGTAAGTTTGACCACTCGTAACTTGCAGGTCCTTCCAATAGACTTTAAGAACATTTTCTTTAACATACAATCACAAGTTTAAATTGGTTTAATTCCTACTGGATACTTAACGTTACCAATTAGATTCAGATGAGTAATCCCAACAGGTGTTTCTTGCGACTGTTTATGTATTGTGATCACTACTTATAAATAAATAACTTTAGTTTAATCAATAGTTCTGTCAATGATTTACTCAGGAGCTTGGAATTTGTGTTAGCTTCGGTTGATATTCTTTGTTCGTCGATTACCGTTTCTGGATTTAGGTATGTGGGTAAATTCTTTTGAGGTTTTCCGTTTAAAATTGTGACAAGGATTTTTTTTACTCCTTTTAGGTTATTCTTTTAACACGATCACGTGTGATGTTTAACGACGAAGCTTAGATGGTAGTCGTAGATTAGTAGATGGTACAGACTAAAGCTAGAAGGCGGGACAAATATCTCATCATCGTAACTGTCTTTTCTACTCAACGACATGATTGCAGTTTTCACTGTCAGCAAGTTGCATTTTATGAAAAATACAACTTGCTGACATTTGGATAAATCTATTTATTATGTCTTGAATAAATCTACGCCTAATAAATGTACAAGTTACTAATGGGTGTACCAGTCACTCTACTTGTACATTAATTATCTTTATAAAATTCAACTAGGTACTTAGTAACTTTTAGTGCATCTACTAATGAATTTATATCATTGCAATAAAATGTCAAGCACGGAAATAATAAAACATGATCTAGGAAAGTGGCACATTTGGGTGTTTCCTTTCATCATCTGCAAACTCTTTAGAGGCTTTAATGATACCGTTTAGAGTTGAATTTGTATCGAATTTTGTTTGTGAATCGAAGTTTTATTTAGCGGACTGGTTTGCGTTTGTGCAATTAAATGTTGCTTTAAATTTTTATGTCCGGACCGGAATTATCGGATTGCGCTGATGTCGATTCATTGGTATTAGAATTTGAATCAGCTTTATTGGTGGGAATCGATGAATACTATAATTGAAAAGTTCTCCTTATTTTTACCCCCGACGAAAAAGAGGTCTGCTATAACTGTGTTAATTTAGTTTAATCGATTTTTAAACCTACTTTCCACTGCCTACACTAATGGTTTTACTTGGTTTTAAAAAGCATGATGTATATTATTAAGCTTTCTCACAATAATATTTTATTTTACAAAAATATTTATTATGGTTTTTATGACTTCACTATCTCTAATCTGACTAATCCCATCCCACTATACCTACGCACAAATCTCTCGAATATAATATGATAAAGTATAGGCGTGTATTTGTGTATGATTGTTATCTCTTTGCCTCTAAATGGCTGAACTGATTAAACTCATAATAATATTTTGCTTAGACCCTGGAAAAACCCTTGGGTAAAAAAAACTGCAGGGCATAGCTGTTTCCTTGAGATCATCATCATCATCTTATTATAAAAAAATCATCATCATCTCAGCCGTAGGACGTCCACTGCTGAACATAAGCCTCCCCTTTGGACTTCCATATGTACCGGTTGGAAGCGACCTGCATTACTAGCGTCTTCCGGCGACCTTTATAAGGTCGTCTGTCCACCTTGTTGATACTACGTGCTAGTCCGTGGTCTCCACTCGAGCACTTTTCGACCCCATCGACCATCGGCTCTGCGCGCTATGTGGCCTGCCCATTGCCACTCCTCCTCCTTGAGATGTTAGTTGTTAAATCTCGTCTTGCCCAGTAGTTTCACTGGTAAAATTGCCCTTCAGTCGGAACACATGCCTGCATTACTACGACATGGCTAATGAATAACTGTCAAAGGTGCTAGCTATGGTACTTCCCCAGGCGACCGCTTCAATAGAAGGCTTCTACTGCGCCGGTAAAAGCCTGTTTACAAATTAACTACCATCCTAGCGTGTCAATTGTTTATCTCACATGCTTGCTTCGTTAGCCAAGTATTTGGCACAAGGCATTTTAAAATTTTATGGGAAATTAACGATTGTCACAGAACAGACATGAATGGGTTTGACATAGAGAAAGCTCGCTTGATAGAAAGTCTTGTTTGGTTCTCTGAATATGTACAGTTAGATCAAAATGTTGGCGAAGCGTATCATTTGTCTAATCAAGTAAATTGGTGAGCAATTTGCTAAATAAGTTGTTACTTCTTGTTTTTGGCGATGGTTTTATAATTTCGTTACAAAATTTGTACATGTATCGGAGAAGAAATACTTTTAGAAAGTTAAAGGAAAGGAAGGTAAAAGTAAACAAAATAGGCAAAGTAAAAAAAACAGACAAAGGAAAGTACATACTAGGAAGTAGGAAGTTAAAGGATCTAGTAGCAGTAGCCTACGTTTTTTAAGAAAAAGAAATTAAATGTTAACTAGATCTCCAAATTTTGCTATATTTTGTAACTTTTTTGCACGAATAGTCATCCGTCTAATATAGCTTTTTTTTCCAAGATGCCACATCCTCATTTTATTGTCGTCTTCGTTTGCATTTATTAATAAAGTGTCTATAATTTTCAATTGCGCTCGTTTCAGCTAATCAAACGAATTATTTCATATCGTTCAAGTCGATTGGTCAACCAACATTCCCATTAAATTGATGACGAATTCTTCTTGTCTCCATTGTTTTGGTCGCGGCGTTTTGAAAGGCACTTTTGTCTCCATTCTTACATTTTTGTGTCTTAGGAACGCCAAATGTACATTTTGTTCTTTTAAATCAATCACTTTGTTTATTTTTATAGCTTAGTCTTTGACTACGATCCATTAAAACCGCAAAAAAACATTTTTGATACAGGACCGGGATTCGAACTCGATGATCTAGAATGTGAGATCACATGCTGACCACGTAGCCCCTTGGCAACCATCACTTCCAGTTTTTTCTTAATAAATATCATTGAAACAACTTCTTTTATAATATACGAGTACCTACTAGATTTTATCTTATTCAGAATCTAAAATAACAAATGATTATCATATTTGAGTTCATTGATTTCCCGATAATCATCTTTTGACCTTAAAATATCTCTCTTTATGGCTTTAGTACGAGTATCTATAAAATGATTAAGTGCCAATCAAACGACTATTCATGTATAGTGTATATAGACTACATCTCATCATTTGCTATTCTAATGGGTCCTAGATTCCTATCTCATACTTATCTATAATAGCAATTTATAGCTTATAGTTTATTGATATTAGTTTATCGAATTTATTTATATTTTCACTCGTATTGTGGGAAAGAAGGCGCTTTAGGTTCACGACCTCTTTGATTATTCAAAGATTTTTGATCTGGTTTCATCGGTTTCTCTAATTCTCTAATGTAATTCTCTTGATAGCTTGTAAACACGTTTTGGTGCTTTAAACTGGATCGCCTACATTTGGCATGTTTGTGGATCTTTTATCTTGTTTCTCGTTAAGCTTAGTTTTTTCTTCAAAACATTCGACCGTTACATCGTTGTTCTTAATATCAGAACATTAAAAACTATTTACTAAGAAGGCAGATATTTAATGTTTAAAACTCTAATCATCATCATCATAGTTCTGTGTAAAAATCAAGTTAGACACACAGTATAGTACCTACTGTTTCATCCCTTCATTTCTTCATAGTTGTCATCAATTTGTTTTTCTAACTAATGCCCAATTTCTTCCTCAGGTGACGAATGTTCACACGAAGACCACTGCGCGTCACAACCATGCCGCAACGGTGGTCGCTGCGTAGCCGACAACTCCACTGCCGCTGGCTACTCCTGCGCCTGCCCTCCTGGCTTCACCGGCTCCAGATGCACTGAGGACGTGGTGGAATGTTCCAGTGGAACCGGCGGCTCAGGCCCCTGCCATCATGGAAGATGCTTCAACACACACGGGTCGTACACCTGTGTGTGTGAGCCAGGGTATACCGGGAGGGACTGTGACGCGGAGTATGTGCCTTGTGAGCCGTCGCCGTGTCTTCATGATGGAAGGTGCACGCCGCTGGATCAGCTGAGATACGAGTGTGATTGTCCTCCGGGTAAGTCTGATGATATTTCTTACTATTAAGATGCGCTAATAATTAATATGTATTTCTCTAATAATAACTGCTCATAGTATAATTATTGTTTTTTTTTTTTTCAATATTATGATTGTCAAAGGAGAGGTTTAGTCTAAATATCAAGAGTAAAGTTGTTGTTGATGCTAAATGGTAATGTTGTTAAGTAGTTTTCGCGTTAGCAACTGTGTCGTCGGGTCATAAATGTATATGACAGCAACTTTGGCTTGGCCTAAAAATCTTAGAACACTAATCAAGACATTAAGTAAAAATAGAGATCTATAATAACTAGTTATTGATGATACAAGTTATATCGTGCAATGATCATTTAACAAAGTGTTGTGAATGAAGTTGTGTGCGTCATTTCCATTAATAAGATCAAGTGACGGTATCTCACATTGCATTTATTGACATTGTATGGACTTGTCATACAAAACGGTAATCTTATATCTTTAGGATTCTATGAATTCCTGTATGTTATTAAAATAAGCATACTGCGTGAGACAAAAGAATACCTTAGATAAAAACAAACCAAGAAAGGAAAATGTTGTTGCTAACTTTTGTCCTAGTAATTGGTAATATGAATCATTTAATTTTTTTAAGGTAAAGCTCCACCTCTGCACATTTAGGGTCGAAGTTAAATTTTTAAACACAACAAAACGGCAATAATAGCATTTAGTATGAGAATTTGACAAAGCGCGTACATGTGTACGAGTACGTAGGAAAGACCAAGAGTAAGAGTATGCTGCATACAGAAACCGCTTAGATACTCAAACACTTCATCTCAAAAAGTAGGAAAAAAAGAAAAAAGAATTATGTTTTCTATTGAGACTGTCATTAGAGTAGGCACTACTGATAATAGTAAAATCGCACCAATAAACTAGTTAATCCGAGTTCATATTTATTAGGTCTAGAATACTGAACTTGTTTCTATTGATACTAAAAGCAAAATAGATACTAAATCTGAATAGAACAAGAATATAAAATCGATATCAGTACAATTCTGCAATATTAATAATATGAAATATCCTCAACTTGTAGCCTAGAATCTACAGGCCACTCCTTGTAAACCGCCGCCGGTATCAAAAAGATTTAGTTCTACAGATAAGTTTGTGTAAATACCTATTTGGTAAAGTATAGTCAATTGATTTTTAGCTTACGGGCACTATTGGAATTAAGGACAAAGCTATTGGCGTTATCGCAAGAATTGAATGAGTGGGTTAAATTATATACTTACTACTATATTTTGAATCACAGATACTTACAAAATGTAGATAGTGAATAGTGGCAAACGGTAAAACGCTTCTACAAATTACTAAATACGCATTAATTTCTCAACTTACTATCGGCTTTTCGTCTAAAGTCTAAAGTTTAGCTTTGTCTAAAGTTCCTAAATTGAGAATGTTTAAAAATGATTGTTTGATGTGTTTCCTTGCACAAAATAACATTTGTTTGCTAAGTTATCCAGAATTATAATAGACAGTCCCGTTTCACCCTCAAGTTCATGCAAGGTCTTAAATCTCGCAGACCTATCACAAAATACGAAAGCTGCGTGCATCATCCACATAACATTCCGTCTTCTTGCCCTTAGGTATTAAATTCCTCACACGCAGTGAGTGCAGAATAAATATCAGTATCTTCAAGTCCATGGTCTGTTCAACCTATTTTGTACTCTCTGTCTTCGGCTTAAGGTTCGATGTTACTAAAGGTGGTTACGTCGTTTGTGTTTGGTTAGGTGTCTCATAGACTAAGGCCTGAAAGTCGTCCATGCCCTGAGGCGACCACGACTGGCCTGCCCACTTCGAAAGCTGCACTTAGCTCCAGAAATAATGTTTGCGTTCATATTTATGGCGGAGCAAGTATGTTTGTGTTGAGCTCGTGTGACGTGTAATGAGTCTGTAGATGGTGATAAGATTGAATTGAGAATTTGTTTTGTGCAATCGAGATTTGTATCTAATTTGTAGAAATATTAGCAATCAGGAACAACCTATCGGTATAGATGATGAAGTATTGTTGATTTTAAGAAAACTTACTTATCTTTGGCTAAATGTTAATTTCATAATAATTAATTTCACTTTTTAATTCCATTGTCAATCAATCTGTTTTCCAGCTTACAAAACTAAAATTTACAAAGTAATTGATTTTTTATTTACTAGATTTTTCGGTTAATGATATTAAGTGTTCGAAGCTTCCTTTCATAAAGTGCAATGTGAATTAAGATTTCCTAACGCTTAATTTTTGTACAAAACTTAGCACAAATTGCATCCTTTCTCTGTAATTCGCGAACAACCGCAGGTTTCAACAGTACAGGAGTTACGTCACATTTTTATTTAGTTCTCTGGTGCTTCATTAGCTACATTACTCGTTGCGAAATGGTGAACTGTTGCGACACGCACTGAGAAATGGCACGGAGGAAGTGTTTGGATGATTGTCTTTAGGTGTGTAATCACGTGCAAATGGTGCGTGTGATGTGATCATTATCTTGAACTCTAAATTAGATTTGATACGACACAAAAAAATAATAAGTAGAAAGTTCGATAATAGGAACCTATACTAAAAGTGTTGCAGAAGATTAAACTGATTTTAAATTTGCTTTTAGAACAAAGTCTAAACACTCTCCAAATTTATTTAGTGTCTTAACTGAGTATTAATAAAACAATAATTATAATTATCGTGGTTTATGAATCATAATTAATAGTAGTTATCATGGATTTCCGCAAAGTAACTTTAACTTATATAGCGTTATTTTCTCCATAAATATTTCAATTGATGCTGATTTGAATGATATTATAGTTATTGAAGTTACATTTAGTAACACAATCTACCCAAAAATGCTAAATGCTTACAATTGGCAAACCCACTTTCTAAACGGACATGAAACAATAACCAGCCCAATTTCGATCCTATGATTCATAACTGAAATACTCAGTGACGCACCCTCGGAGGTTTTACTGAAAAAGTTCAGAGAGGTCATTTATCAGAACTATTACCACTTAAAATAGATTTCCCATAGTGACGTCATATCACGGCTGTGGGAACAGTAACCACTTAATTAACACCCGATGGAGATATATTTGTTTATTACAAACTAAAATAGAATATTAATGACAAAAAACTAGCTTTAATAAACATCTGCTATGAGCTGGTGTCAAAGGATTCGCACATTTCTGACTATTTAGCACAAGCAATTTATTTTTTTCGATGCCTAATTTTAAATCTTCAATTTTTGTCGTTAATAACTTACGATGAATAAAACTAGTCAGGCTACACTATTAACATTAAAATAATGTTCATATTTATACATAATACCTTTAACCTACGTCAAAGCGTTAATAAACACGATTTATTAAAAATATTTAACGTCATATTTCATACAACATTTTCAATTAAAGACCTCTTTGACACATACGCGACTCTCTTCGCTTATTTTCAATCATTATTATTTATAATTACCAATTTCCTTAACAGTTATTTTATTTATAGCTTTTCTATTACCAATTAATAAAGCTACACCATCTACATGACTAATGACAAGCGCACATGTTTAAATATTATCTGACATGTGTTTTAGGATTCCAAAATGAATTTACCAGCTTCCGTGTCGTCGAGAATTCTGGGAAAGAAGCGACTCACACACGAGGCTAAGCCTAATACTTATGTTAATGTTATTGTCATTTCACATTCATAAATAGTTTTCGTCGTATCTTTATGCGGTTAAGCCGTGGAGGAAGACACTCTACTGATGGTAATGGTTGATGCAATGAGGCATCTATAGTATGCTTCTTCTCATGTGAAGCATGACTACGATATAATTGTATGTCTTTGTGAACAGGTGTGTGTGCAGGGTTTACTATTATGGGTGCTTCATTCCTTTCTCCGTGAAGCACCATCTAGAATTCCTTTATGCGTGGAGTGTGCATTAGGGCTTGCAAAAACCGGCCAAATTTTAAAATCGGTTTTTTCGGTTTTTGGATTTTTAAAAACCGGTTAATCGGTTTTTTCGGGTTTTTCGGTTTTCGATAGTTTCTTTTAATAAAAAAACCAATAAAAAGATGAAAATGGTTATTTTGTACACATATCTAAGTACAATTGACCATTTCAAAAAGAAAACATTCAAACTCTACATTATATTCATAAAAAACAACCGTATAACGGTAACTTTGTTTATTCCGACGAAAAACTACTTTCGAATTTGTAATATTGACTAATCTGTGAAATGAAATACAATAATTTGCTAAACAAAAACTAGATGTCGCGCTTTCCTTTCCGCAACATTTTATTCCGCAATTTTTATTATTTCATGTAAAAATGAGAATATATCACCGTGATTGTCGGCCGCTGCACATTGTGCAGTGTGCACATTTGTGAGGAATTTATTATCCGGAAGGTGCTCGAAAGCTGGGATAAGGGATTTTCGATAGGCGGTTAACGCATGACACGGTCATCTTGTCGACGTCTGTAGAAAACATGCAGGAGCTGTTTCAAAGACTCGAGGCTGAGAGCAACTGCATGGGCCTCGCAGTAAACATAGACAAAACGAAGATTATGGCAGTAGATCGCGCCGGAAAACTTCCCACTACCAACATAATCCCAGGGGTTGACATTGTGGACCATTATGTGTATCTGGGCGCACATAATATATACAACGATGGTGACTGCGCACCGGAGATAAAGAGGCGTATAGGTAATAGGTATGGCTAAGGATACCATGAGCCGACTCAATGACATCTGGATGAGAAGGGGTATCCAATGCCACAAAGACCCGGTTGATACGCGCCATGGTATATCCAATTTTCTTATATGGGGTGGACACATGGACAATACAAGCTCGAGAGAGACAAAGGATTGATGCATTCGAGATGTGGAGTTGGAGGCATATGCTACGGATACCGTGGACTGCCAATCGCACCAATGCATCTAATTCTTTCGCAGCTTCATATCCGAACCTGTCTCTCAACTATCTGCCAGCAGATAATACTTACCTATTTCGGCCACATAGTCAGGAGGGGAGACGAGAGGCTTGAAAAGCTGATCTTAGTTGGGAATACGGAAGGCAAACGAGCCCGTGGTCGCTCTCCCACCAGATGGGGTGATCAAAAGAAAGGCCTCCCTCTTACCAAGTTTTGCTCGGTCGTCAGGGATACAATGGGTAGGCACCACACTATTGGAGGCAGATCGTCAGACGAGTCACAACAGAAACGTCCATAACCAGTGATGACCACGATTCTCAGCCATGAGGGGACGACTGAAGAGAGGGAGAAAGAGTCGGCCGCAGAATTAGAAACGGAAAGAAGAGGAACCGCGCGTGTGCTGTGTGAAATCGCCCCAGAGTGGATGATTGATCATGTTTTAATGATAAATGATACAGTTATTCGCAATTTAGTAAGAGTATACTCAGAACATTTTATATACGTTTATCGATCTCAAACATCAGCTTATGTTGAAGAGCGATAGTTACTGAAATGAAATGATTTAAGCCCGCCACACGGAGACAAAAAAGTGCAACGTCCAGAGGCCTTTTTGTTGAATTTATATGTAATGGGCGACTGGTGGCACTTATTGGAGTCTGTTTGTGAGTTCATTTATAGAAAATGATCACAAAGACAGTATTTTTATAAGATTTCATAGAAATAAAAAAAAACCGAAAACACCGAAAAAATCGGTTTTCTGCCCTATAAAAACCGGTTTTTAAATAGGTCGGTTAATCGGTTTTTTCGGTTAACCGAATAATCGGTTGCAAGCCCTAGTGTGCATGAATAAATTCAATCAGACATTCATGTATGGGTGTAAATATTGGACAGGGTGTCCCGGTCGCAGTGTATTGCTTATTGAATAGGTATTGCTTGGGATCCAATTGGTAAAGTACCTTCTATAAATTTTCTCTCTCTTTAGGACCAATATTACAGATTTTATTAATAGTCTCGTTTTAGGATGTAACTGTAGCTTTATCGAGTCGTAAATTGAATTTTATTGATCTTTATCGCTTTATTGGTTACTTATTAGGTTCATAGACTTTTTATTGAATCCTTTGGCAAAATAAACAAGTTGTTTTAATTCAATTCAGATTTACATTCCTTTCAAGCTTTCCTAAATTCAAGTTTATCAAGATATTTCTTATTATCATTGCTAGGTGTTTCAAATTTATCTTCATTAGAATTAGATACACTTACATAATATTATACCTACCCGCTACCCTTATCCTTAGACTCTTATTATTGTTTAAACTATTATTTTGGATTTAGGTAGTGCCAACGTAGTATTACCTACGCTATATACCAAAAACAGTCTCTGTATTCCTTCGCCAAACGTCTTACAATAACAACCAAACATTTGACGCTCAACCAAAATATTTATCCAGCAACTTTCCGCATGTAGCCGGCAAAAAAGGCGTCGAAAGATTTAAACTCAGACGCCCGTTACGTTTTTATATCCCATAAACAGACACATGTGGCGTCCGTGGGAAACTACCGCTGGTTAATGAAGGTAATGAGATTCAGCAGTCGCTAATCATTGGCTGGTGTGAACGTTACAACACTTGGTGATGGTAAACAGTATTGGTTTGTTCCTATAGGAATTAGTGGCTTGTTATCACTTGATGGGAGTGTTTTCTTGTTGGGTTTAGTTCTTGGTATAGATAACACCATAATTACAACAGAATAAACTTAAAATTATACATTTTGAAGAAATAAAAGTGATTGATAGTCTTGTTGATCTCTAGGTTTAATAAAAGGTTTCTCTCCATCTTTTGCATGACTATATTTACTTGAACTTACCTATCAACCATACAAAAGTATTATATTTTTAGATCTTGATGAGATGGAAGGCTTTAGAAAAAGCGTGAATTTAAATGTGTAGGAATTACTGGCTTGTTATCACTGGAGTGTTTTCTTGTTTGGTAAACGAATCAAAGGGTGTTTTCAAATTTAAGGGTTAGTTATTACAAATGATGATAATGATAAAGAAAATGCGTACATTAATTTAATTAGAACATTCGTATGTTAATTTAATTTGTGTACCTACAAGTAATTTATGTTATTATTGTCATTAGCAGATCCTTCAATATCATTTACATGAACACATGATCATTTATCATATGCAAAGATATCAGCAAATTATTTGATCATTGTAATTATGATAAATTGGTTATTTATTTTCGCTCATTAATGGAAAGACAGGTTTATCGAATCAATACTGCGGCAATCAACGGTGGAGAATATACGATAGCATAAATCAACAGAATAATAATAAATAATAAAATCTTTATTTCGAAAAGTATTACAAAAAAGTTGGTTAAATGATAAACTTATGACTATTTGCTATTCTATAGGATTTTTGCAGGTAAAACTTATTTAGTACAAAATTACAAAAGGCAATTAATTGCAATGTTATACGTACTGTAACAATCTTTGTTATCTAGTGTGTAAACTAGAAGTTACTTACGTTAAGAAAAACAGAGACTCGTTCACTCGCCCCACAATACCAACAACGCCGCGCTCGAACTAAGAGAAGCCTTGTATCTCGAGACACAGCGCTACCGGCAAGCAGGACTAACATGATCGCACCTCTGAATTTATATTTGGTACATACATATATTCCTTTTATTGATTTAAATCCAAACTTTTTTTTCCATTTAAATTGGTTTCCACAACAAGGTTTAGAACCTGTTTTTATGGAACCAATCTGTGTGTGTACAGTATTTAGCATAATGTACAGTAATAGTGAACTAATTGACACTATTGTCGGAGCTTATGAGCTATTTTCTTATAAACTAACAAACAAAATATGTATTAGAATTATTATTTCGAATCTGGTGGTATAGATTCTTATTGTTACAATATGAAAAGTATGTTACAGTATTTTATGTTAGTTGTTATTAAAGTTATTAATTAATTTTGTCTGAAATCTAAACTATAATATTATTATGATATTATATTACATTTTATCCGACAAAGTGTGTTCTTTAAACGAACATTATTAGGGCGTAGTCATGTGTATGTATGTGTGTGTGTGTGTGTGTGTGTGTGTGTGTGTGTGTGTGTGTGTGTGTGCGCGTGTGTGTGTGTATGTGTGTGGGTGTGTGTGCGTGCGTGCGTGCGTGCATGCGTGCGTGCGTGCGTGCGTGCGTGCGTGTTTGCGTGCGTGCGTGTTTGTGTATATGTGACGTGTGTGATCGAGTGTGTATCTAAGTGTCCGTGTGTGTGAGCATATGTGTATGGGTGTCTTTAGGGTAAAGAGAGTTTGGGAACGTCAGATTATTATTCAGCGAATTTAATGAGATTTTCGGTATCATCATAGTTGAGATTCATTAGCCAATTCACGGTTATGGTTTTTAGTTTACGTTTGGACATAGGATAGATGTTTAGTTCCTTGTTGATTCGGTTGTAAAGCTGATCAGCTATGATCGGATAGAAGCGACTTAGGAAAGTAGTACGGTGTTTCTTAACCTGGCAGATTATGTCAGATCTTCTTTTATTCCTGTAGTCCGGGTCGTATGGGATGGACGAGTGTTTTCTTAAGATGGTTTGGAGCACGAAAAGACGTCGGACAGATAATACCTGACATAGAGGGTAGAGTTCTGTGGTAGGAAAACGATACGGTTTGCGTAACATTACTTTGAGAACTGCTCTTTGTGCTCGCTCCAGGTCTAAAAGTCTTGTTTTCACACATCCACCCCATGCAGGTATACAGTATCTTAAGATGGATTCACACAAAGCATAGTAAACCATTTTTAAGGTATTTAAGCTAGCTGACGATCTCAAGCTTCTCATTACAAATATTAGTTTTCGAGTGCGAGTAGTCAGGGAGTTAATTTGTTTATTCCAGTTGAGTAAATTGTCTATGAACACACCCAGGTATTTAATATTGTTTGTACGCTCTAATGTCGGACATGGACAATTATTATCTTCGACATTTGGGCACCGGTGTGCTTTAATTGTAATGGCGTTATTTGATGGGAGCATTGTAGTCTTTAGTGCGAAAGTAATATATTTAGACTTTTCTACATTTAATGTAAGCAGGTTTTCCGCTAGCCAACGATGTACTATTCGCATGGCAATTTCCGCATTTTGCCTAGCCTCTAACCAACTTTTACCATGTATTAATAGAGCGGTGTCATCAGCGTAGCAAAATATTTGACAGTTTGACATTTTCAGATTACAGAGATCATTTAAGTAGATCTGGAATAATGTGGGTCCGAGGATACTGCCCTGAGGAACGCCGTAGTCTATGCGTTCCTCTTCGCTTAATGTAGTACCGATCTTAACCGTTTGTGTTCGTTCCTTTAAATAGTCTGAAAAAATATCAAGCGCCAGACCCCTTACTCCCAATTTCTCCATCTTATTAATTAAAATCGGTATAGAGACAGTGTGAAATGCCTTGGAGAGGTCTAAAAATATTGCCAAGCATTTATCTGTTTTATCAAGTAATTTAGCGGCACCATCTATAAGTCCGCAAACTGCATCCTCCGTTGACTTTCCCTTTCTGAAACCAAACTGATTAGGAGATATCAGCTTCTTAGATTCTAAATAACTTACAAGACGGCGGTTTAAGATCTTTTCAAAGATTTTGGAAAGGGAAGTCAGTACAGATATCGGCCTATAGTTATTGACACTGTCTCTATTTCCTGATTTATAAATTGGGTGTAATATGGCCTTCTTAAAGACACTAGGAAAGTCACCAGTATTAATCGCCATATTGATTATGTATACGAGTAAGGGAGTAAATATGTGCCTACAATCCTTCAGTATTACGGAGGGGATATTATCCCACCCTACCGCACAATCATTTTTCAAACTGAGGATGACATTTTCTACTTCTTTTGCATCAGTTTCAAATAGAACGAGAGATTCACGTGGTGGGGTGTCTTGTTGACTTATTTGCGTATCCAAGTTTGATATCGGCAATACAACTTGGTCCGCCAGGTTACGTCCTACATTCGCAAAAAAGTGATTGACATAATTTATAGAGCAATTTGGATCAGGTAAGATTAATAATAGTTCTTTTGGAGGTAAAGAGGAGTTATTTATATTAGCAACCTTTTTGATTACATTCCAGGTTTTTTTCGGGTTATTTTTGGCTTTCGTAAATTCTTTATTTTCGTATTCTTGTCTCAATTTTTTTGTTAAATTCGTGAGGAAATTACGATATCTAGTGTATGTTTTTTTTAGTATGTCATTGTTAGGTTGAATTTTAGTTTTTAAATGTAATTCATCTCGGTTACGAATGCAACGAAGTAAGCCTTCGGTAATCCAAGGCTTAAGACATTTTTTTCTCCTCGAGGGTTTTTGTGTAGTAGTATGTTTTGCTATAATTTCTCTGATTATAGTGACAAGGTAGTTCGCAGCATCACTTGCAGTTAAGAAAGTCCAGATTGAGCTAAAATCGGTATTGGTAATATCTTGGGTTATGCCTTTATAATCAATACGAATTTGCGTACGGTCTCTATATTGTACTCCATGACTTTTGTAAATGCAGAATAAGACTGGGTAATGGTCTGTAATGTAGGTTTGGATAATGATGGTTAGAGTTTCCTCTTTGCTTTTTGATATTACGTGGTCAAGGCATCTTTCGTTTCTAGTAGGTAAAGTATGGGCTGGAAGTAACCCGTGCGAGGCTGTCAGATCTAGGTATTCATTAAAACGAGTATCTGTGCTGGTTGGTGAGATGTCTATATTTATATCGCCTGTAATGCAGATAGTTTTGTAGCTTGCAAGGGACTGGAGAACTGTGTTTAGGCTATTATTGAATATGTCTGTATTTTGTTGAGAAGGAGATCTATAGATTGCGATTATGGCTGTATTATTTCCCAAACAACAGATCAAGCAATTACCACCGGCAAATTTGGGCTCATGGACTGCGCATTCTAGGTTATCCCGGGTATAAATGACTACGCCATCATTTTGATTGGTACAAAGTAAGGTATGGTGCGAATTATAACCTTCTAGTATTGGTATATTAATTATACCGCGCAACCAGCACTCTGTCAAGACAATAATCTCACATTCAAAGCCAACAGTAGTCAGTAGGGCCTCAAGACCACGGAAATTACAGTTTATGCTACGTATGTTTAATTGAAGAATTTTTAAGGATTTTAGATTTACATTAATATGTTTTGAACATTGGTCTGGTGGACAGGTAAAGGATGATGACAAGCCAACTACATCTAGATCAGAACCAATTGATACGAGATCACTCATAACATGTGCTATTATTCAAAACGCTGCGTATCCCACGCACATAACTGCTGTGGAAGATACAACTAAATAAAATTTGTTTTCTTGTTAAAGTAGTAGTTTGTTTGTCATCGCTTCGCCTGGTTGAGTTAATTTGTGTAAATAGTTCATAGTTATACATCTGTGTTGTAAGTCGGAGCCAGGATGTTATACATGGTATTGTTTCGTCACAGTCGTGTGTTACAAAATCAGTGATGAGATTACTTACTAAGGAATTTAAATTAGGAGGAGCCTTAGGCTTTATGCCTCCTTTAGGATCGTAAGGGCCATATAGTCATTTTGCCTCTGTTAAGTCTATCAATGTCTGTTCACTCTGTATATATATAGCTTTAGTGCCTGTATTTTTCTGTATAAATATTCTGGTATCTTTAGACCAGCAAAAATTATAATCGTTTTGTCTCGCATACTCTCTAGCTGAGAAAAATAGTTTTCTCACTGATCCAGGCAGAAATTCGACGACATACACTGGCGTTTTTTCACCATCGAGGTTAAGGTGCTTGGTATTGAGTTTGTCTTGTGTATTTCTATTGTTGTTGAAGTTCTTTGCTGCGGACAGGAAGTTTCTCTTCATGTTTACCGAATAAAACTCAGCAATGATGGGCCTATAAGCTCCCGGTTTTCCAGGTAAGCGGTAGATATCTCGAATGTCTAGGGGCTGCACATGTATATTTAACAGTTCACTCAGTTTGACCAAGGCAGCTTTTAGATCCTCGGTAGTCTCATTCTTGTCCTGGGGTATATTTTTGATCTCGACAATGGATGGACGGTAGTAGTAATAAATTTCCTCTTGAAGCTATATTTTAACACTTGTCATCAAAATAAACCGCCATTTTTTGCAAAGGCAGATCTGCCTTCATTAGTGTTCTAAGTTTTTTTGACTAATTATTCTTTTAAATATCTAATGGCAAAGACCTCATCAATGATTCGTTTCTCGGAATCTATAGTCCGGTCAATTTAGACCAAAAAATGAGAGTGAAGTTACATAAAGTCCCAACAAGCTGAATTTTTGTAAAGTTGTTCAAAACATAATTATAAACAATGTCTAGAAGTTCCCCATCATTCCCCTGTAAGGAAAAAAATTAATTCAAGGTCAAAGGTAAAAAAATGAGTTTTTCGCGATTTTCAGCAAAACGGTAAGTTTTATCATAAAAATATCTTAGACAAAATTGTAGATCATAAAATTGTCTACAAAAAAATATTTAATACTTTTTTTTCTACGAGCCACCGTTTTTGAGATATAACGATTCAAAAAGTTGTAATCTCTTATAAAATCAAATCAAAATTAATATATAAAATCGTTCGTACACTTTCGTGCTATCAACGCACAGCCCAAACGGCCGGACGGATTGAGCTGAAATTTGGACAGCGTATTCCTTGGAAGATTTCATCGTGCAATAAGAAGCGATTTTTTGAAATTCCCTCAGGAAAAGGAATTATTCCCGAAAAACGTTTGTATGCAAATCCGTAACCGTTTACCCGATTGAGCTGAAATTTTGTAAAACGATTGTTGGGATTGTGTTGAGGAACATTGAATAGTTTTTATGACACAATTTAACTTTAAAGAGGGGGTAAGGGGGGGGTCAAAGTTTGTATGGTAAATTTAGAACCGCTGGCCCTATTGAGCTGAAATTCGGTACAAAGGTAGACCAAGTCCTAAAAAATGATATGGGATACTTTTTATTCCAAAAATCAACCTCTAAGGCGGGATAAAGGAGGTCAATGTTTGAATACGAAATCAGTAACTAATGACCCCATTAAGCTACAATTTGGTTTAGACATAGTTTGAGCCTAATTTTTTGTAGACAATTTTATGATCTACAATTTTGTCTAAGATGTTTTTATGATAAAACTTACCGTTTTGCTGAAAATCGCGAAAAAATCATTGTTTTGACCTTTGATCTTGAATTAAATTTTTTCCTTACAGGGGAATGATGGGGAACTTCTAGACATTGTTTATAATTATGTTTTGAACAACTTCACAGAAATTCAGCTTGTTGGGACTTTATGTAACTTCGAATGTCTAAATTGACTGGACTACTATTCCCATAACTAAGCTGTCGTATAGTTGTGGATAGATTATTGATATTATTTGTGTCTAATTTAGTTTTTAATTTCCACAGGTTACCGCGGTCAGAACTGTGAGATCGATATCGACGATTGTCCCGGGCACCTCTGTCAGAATGGAGCTACGTGCGTCGATGGCTTGAACTCTTACACCTGCGAGTGTCCTCCGACCTTCGCCGGGACGCTTTGTGAAACGGATGTCGACGAATGTGCTCTGAGGTAAGTCTAGAGCATAATCTAAAGATCAAAAACATGAATACTCTAGCCAGTACTCAATCCCACTGCTAGGCATAGACACATGTACTGTAGTCAAAATGTTAGAGAACTCAAAACATAATGTGTCTATGCCTAACAGCCCCGCGTCTTTTCATAATTACTAACACCCGCCTTTTAAGTCATGTCCTGGCCTTTGACTCTTCTTTAATGAACTTTTTAGAGGAAAAGGGTATTTCTTTGCTAGATGAAATGGTCGAGAGGATGCTATTTTTTCAACAATGGTTTAGTAGAGCAAAGTCAATGGCGAGGATACGACTAAAAATACGGATGTAAATGCCAAAATCATAATTTTGCTGTTAGCGTGAGTTGTTCGTCTTGCCTCGTGCAATTCATAACTCCACCATAAATGCTGTGGCACATAACGAACCATAACTGCTTGTAAAAATGATTCATCCGCCAATAAAACTCCATCTCTTGCAATTAGCCATTCATACGCAAACAATTTAAAACAACAGTTATATTTCTAAATTGCATCACGTATCCTTTTGGGACCTCGTGGCACTCTTAAATTTACAACAATATTTCAGCTGCTAACTAGAAAAAATACATGTTATTTTGTGTCTTAAGTCTAAGGGAGAAGAGTTGTTTAGTTTCTGAAGGTTGTTAAAGTGTAATGGTAAATATTACTCGGTTGTCAAGGAATCGCCGCGGTCCAATTAAACTGGCATCCCGACGAAACAAAAGGCTGGAACGGATCGCATGATTACTCTCCCAAAAAACGATAATCATCTTCACGATAAGCCGTAATCCTCAGTAAATAAGATTCAGAATACCGTGCAAGATAATTTGGAGAGGAACAAACAATATGATCGATCCTCGAGTAATTCAATATTGGACGCCATCTTTGATTATCTGGACGAGGCAACGCTCATTTTTTGCGAGCTTTCGAAAAAAGGCACTTTATAAAACGTATTACATCAGAATATTATGATAAATGAGCTAATGACATGTAAATTCTGTCTATGAGACTATTTTTTACTGCGGCATCTTAACTTTGACATATTGAGTGATGATATTACTAAACCTAATAAACAATCTAAGCATAGATATCTCACAAATAAAAGCAAATTTTGTTTGGATTAATTCCCACGAGTGTTGATTATGTGGATGTTTAATAATTATTAAACTGTTCACACAAAGTCCTGACATATTACATAGAATACTTTTTGAGTGCTTTTAACAAATGGATCTCTATTAATCACGAATAAGTAAATGGACAGTGCAGGAATAGAAGATCCTATTCTTTCTAGTTTCTTTTTTTTTTTTATCCCTATCATTATTATAATTTTCATCGCTATCTGAGTCATCTTAATTTCTATCATCATCTTTTTCTTTATTACAAAAACAAATTCCATTTTCAATTACGCCAACTCCAGTTATTCTATGACCTTTTATCTAATTAGCATTTTTCATACAACTTTATTTCGCTCTATAACTAGTCTAGCCTAGAGATCATTGTCCGGCATCACCATACTCGGTATTATTAATTGTAAGCTAATGATCGAAGGCAAAAAACTATAAACTACGTTCACACGGTGTAGGAACTACTTGGTAATGAGTGTTTGCAGATGACTTTTCTATTAGAGGAGTTCTGGGAAGGGTTGATGAAAAAGTTTATGGAATAGCTATCTGCTGTGGTATTATCTCTTTTAGAATAGGTACCTTAAGTAATATATTATGTAGTTTTAGAATCAAGTTACATTAACCATAAATTTCAGACGATTTGTGAATTGAAGTTTTACTTAAATGAAGATTTTTACCAAATTATTCCCAATTCAGGAAATAACTAAGGTACACAAATTACTCATACAAAAAGCCTTCTTTATAGATTGAAATACTTAACCCTAAACGACTATAAATGAATATTAGGCACCGATCCTCTTAAATTAATCGTCACCGTATAAACTATTAATATTTCGACCAACCGTGGACAAGACAGACCGCCCGCTGTAAAGGCTTCTTCAAATGGAAGCCAATTTTCAATTACTTCCTCAAAAATATTCGTAGTTTTTATGTCCAGGTAATAAAGCTGAAGTTTCTATATCATCATGTCAAAAATATCAACAGGTAACGCTGTCGGGACATGTAGGCTGCTTAGTCTTGTTCCTTGCCTCTTATTTTACATGTTCCGTCTTCTAAAAGCTTTTAAATAATTCTTCAATTTTGAACTTTATTACATCATAGATAAAGGTGTTTTTGAGATGTGGTTTGTTGTGGGATAGTGTCATACAATCCGACCCATTGGTTCATGAAACGCAACAGATAAATGCGTGCTCGATATCGAGTTTCGTCTGGGGGTATTTTTTATATTTTTAAGGCTCGAAGGTGGTTGAGATGAGACGCAAGAAAGCTAAGAAAGTTTTGAATTGACTTGATAGAACGAACAGATGAAAATAATGGAATTATTGATGATTATGTGAATCATCAAGTTACAAATAGAATGAGATGAGGTAATATCGGCACTATTGAGGTAGACCATGTCCACAATTAGCAAGATTCCGTTAAAGATAAAATACTCTGATAAGAGGATCAGATACCTATGTTTCGATATGTTAATAATGATAGAACAGGTAATCATTTTATAAATAAATTACAATTCATTGCGACACGAGATTGTGTAAACTAGTTTTAAATTAAACACTAAGACGTAGGATCAATTTGATAAATTCATGCCAAAATGCTAATTTGATTAATCTCTAATAATATTGTGTATAATGAAGGCCAACAAAAAGGTCACATTTGAAACAAATTCGAAAAACGAGAATGTTATACAATTTTTACCAAAAATTAAAATTATAATCTACTATTTAAATAACACATAAATAATGTGGATGGAGAAAGGTAGAATGTCTGTTATTCTAAAAGCTCCCACTTATGCCAAAAATAATACATTAAAAACAAACATTATAGATGAATATAATATGATATTATATTTATTTATTTTATTATGACCATCATTATAGCCACAATCTACCACCGATCCACATAGGTAGAGATTTTTGGGCTTAAAAAGTCTTTTCGAAAGACGAAACGAAAGAGTTGATTGAGAAGATCCCCCATTATTCCCATGTTTACAGTTATCACTAATGATCATAAGTAAACCATCATAGCAATGCCCACAAGCAGGCAAAGTAATTGCATTCCCCCAAGCCGTTACTCCCAAGATTTATTACGTGTAGCTGCGACAAGTTTTTACGCGAACCTTGTTAACTTCGTAATTTTGTTTTTCTCTTCTATCTGTGAGTTAGCTGTGACTAGAAGATTGTCGGGAAATCTTGCTTCTTTGAGATTTATGTTCCTTTCATTATTTGGTGTCGAACTCTTAATTGGAGTTGATTTAGTTGTGTGTTTTCATCTCTGTCAAAGTTGGTCCCATCAGATGTGAACACATAATTTTCATAACAACTCAGTTAATCTCTCATAACAAATTTAATCTTTTCAATAAATAATCACAAGAAAATTCATTTCAAAATCATCTTATGAGAATTTTGAGAATGACTAAAAAAACAAAGAAAAAAACTTTCATGAAGAATTTAAGCTATTACAGAAGTTGAAAAAAATCAAGGTCTTCGATATAATCTCAGCAAATCACACCATCTGATTAGAATTCCCTAGGCGCCGCTAGTTGCCTTTTTGTACATTACCGCTGATAAATCGATTACAACCAAGATGGATGGTTCGTCGATAATCTCCAATTGAATGGCCGCTGCTACCACTATCGTGTCAGTTACAAATGACGCTGCAACCATCATGAGCCCGGGTAATGAAGACTTTCGGCTAATGTTATCAGATGCGGATCTGATAGGTGTGATGTGTTACTTTTCAATGTTTGTATGGCAGCTGTAGATAGTCGAATAACAGTACATGACAGTTTTTCAATACACGATCATGTTTCCTCTGATGTTGAGCAATATTTTCACCAGATCATTACAGTAGCAGTGAGTTGTTTTTAGGATTTTAATCTAAACACGGCTTTCTCCATCCATTCTAAATAACTGCAGAATCTATTATAATCTATGGTGTGTAGTCAAAGAGATCTCTTCAGTTTTATCTTATGTGATGTTTCATTAATATTATTATGTATTTTATTTACCTACAATGCTACCCATAACGAATTGTTTGGAGTTTTTTTTTATTTTTTTTTTTATTGTTTTTAAGAATTTTAATGTTTTAGTTTTAATTGTGATGTCACCACATTAAGATACCAGCGGAAGACCAGCGTAGGTCAACTAAGATCTACACATGCTGAGCTGGTACCTTTTTGCGGCAGGATGTGATTTTTCTCTATATATTAATATTATGTTTTTTTCTCTTTGCTTTGTATATTATTATCATCTTGTGTGCAAATAAATTTATTTCTATTCTATTCTTTCTATTCTATTCTAAAGAGTTATTTTTACATTATGATTTTAATCCCTACGCATTGTAATAACACTAACCTCCTCTTCTTGTCATGTCACATGCAAAGCAATTCTCGTCTGCCCTTCCAATCAAAACGATCACCATATTTAAAAAATAATACCGTATCATCATCCAAGGAATTTTAAAACACAGAAAGGTGTTTTGTCATCCCAAAACTCATCTTCTCCCTACGTCCCTAATTTCGCCAAAACCAAATTCCACGGCATCTGCATCTGTGATTTCGGTGCGTAAAATTTTGATTGTCCCCTGTTCCCTTGAAATTTGAAATTAACCGTTTTATTGGCGGTCATTTTATGAGTAAATTACGCAGCATAAATTCATCTTGAGCACGGGGTGCTTGTACGTCATTAAAGTTAACCTGCGCTCGTGGCTGCTACCGGGTGCGGTGTCTCTTTGCAGAATCGTTTATTATTTGATGCGGCTCTAATAAATAAAGATTTTATCTTGCTCTTTACACGTTTATTGTTTTAATTAACTGTGGCTTAACAAGGATTGTAATTATACGTTTGATGTATTTGTTTTCATGAAGTATTTATAAAAAAAATATAAGTGCATAATATTAAAAATAACGCTAGATTAGTCTAAATAGAAGTTTTATATAAATACAAAACATCGTTAAGTTCGCCTCCTGAGGGCATAAGGCGTCTAAAGAGCATTGCTTCTGTAAATTCATACCAAATTTCAGCTTTACATGTTTAGTAAGCATGAAAAGGTAACAAACACACATGCATCGAAACTTTTCCATTAAGTAACAATGCTCAAATTTAGAACCTTTTAGTTTATTATTTAACTAAGCTTACACAAAAACGGTGTGTTTTCAATAGCGAAAGAAGGCATGTTCAATAGGCTAGTCATCGTGAGCGAAATGTGATTAATGATGACCCTCGATCGTCTGGTGTCGGCCAGGTCATCGCCACCGGGCTTACTGTTATACGACTTATGGACTATTTGTCTACTGTATTATAGTCATTAGATGCATTTGTTTTCTTGTTTACCAAGGGTAAGTATATCGTGAAGAATATCCCCCATTTTTTTTAGTTTTAGTTTTTGGTTTTTGTACATTTTCTTTTGTTTTATAAATCTATTTAATCTAACATTCATCATCATCCACAGCCCTCTATATACCACTGCTGGGCATATGCCTCTCCCATGTTGCTCCCCACTCAACCCTGTCCTGTGCCAATCTGGTTCACTTGCGATCCGCCGTTTTAATCACATCCTCCGTCCTGGACGACCGACACTGCGTTTGCCTGTCCTTGGCAATCTAACATTGCAAACTATATATTACGTATATCTATCTAACATTACAAGCTCTAGATGCAGTTAGAGATTTACATTTTTTTAAAGTCATTATTTTACTAGGCTTAATTGTTTGGATAGGCTTTCCAAATGTTGTAGTTGCGTCAATCATATTTGGCTGTGAGTTGTCTATTTTAGTTTATTGGGACAGGCTTTGTCCTGACTGACCGGCGTTTTAATAATATTTGCTTCATCGTAGGTTATTAGGATTGTAGACATAAAAAGTAAAATAGCCAACAATAATTTAGAAGGCTCCATTATCCTTTTTAATATTCAAGACTTTAAAAGATCTGTCGCTTATTTCTCTATACAATGTGCTTTTAAATTTTTTATTAAGCCTTGCACTAGACATACCGTATTGTGTAGTTTGATGATTCTACAAAATTAATTGCAAGTTATTAAGGAGTAAAAAAGTTAAGCCCAACCAACGCATCTGCAATTTTGAATTTCTACCAAAGTCATTCTACCAACAACACGATTGAAGACATAAAGATCCAAAAACGAAACCTGTCTCACAAGTCCAGGCACAATACGGCCTCGTGATTTACAGCTCCCAAAATCTGAATATTCCGAACTTTATAGCGCATTTCACACAACTATGTCAATATGAGCTGTGGCGGTTAAGAGCCGATATTTATTGGTCCCCAATCGAAATTTACGATGAGATCTCAGCTTAAGTGTTATTGGCCGGTGCCGGCTTAGGTTCACTTTCATAACATTTACTGTGATGTACAGTGATTTGGTCTTCGTTAGATTCGATATTATTAACGTTTACTTCTATTTTAAGATGTGTGACTTATCTTATTAACAGCAAATAACAATTTCAAGACAGTGTTATTTTTTATAATAAGTGGCAAGACGAGCATTTCAGGTGCATTGGCTATAAAATGAAAATAATAATGAATGAGAAAATGAAAATGAATTTTGCGCGGCATAGCACTGTACTTCGCTTATTACCCTGAGAAACCATGTCATCATTCCTAGTATTTTCGCTGTTTGTCACATTGCCTTTCAGTCCGTAACACAGTAATGTCTGCGCTTAACCAGAATACTCACTGGACACTGGAAACTAAACAAACATTTAAAGAACATGGGCTTGGGACATGAAACCGTATGTAGGTTTTGCCACGAATCAGAAGAAACAGCTCTGCACATACTATGCGACTACACCCCCCTCATGTTCAACAGAAGTATCCACCTGGGGCGACACATCACGCCCCCGGAAGAGATACAACGAGTCACTCCCCGAAACATCTGGAACTTCCTTAGGGGCACGGGTTAAGCAGTGAATTGTAACTCATCTGGACTGCCACAAAAGATCATAAATGTTCGAAGCGGCTTAAAGTCTTTTTGAGGTTCCTCCCATTTGACACAGATTGCCATCAACATAATATATTATTATTATTATTTGTTAACCAGTCGGCCTTAATTCTTTAATAAATTATTGCGTTTCTCAAAATATTTATGAGTATGTATTTGCTACAACATTATTTTAATGGCTGATGTTTTGCATACCTTCCGAATTTAATTGTTATTCAAGTTGGTACTTTTCCAAAAACTTAAAAGCATTTTGGTTTTTCAAATTAACTTATTATGCTAATCTAGGATCTAAACTTCCTACTTTAAGCGCACGAAAATTTTCCAAAAACAAATATTAAGAGAAGTCCGAAACCCAGGGTCGAGCCTAGTTTCGACTTTTATATCCGTGAGTTTAGTCGGTATATTTACATAGTTGATATGGATAACGCTCGCGTTAGTTTTCAAAATCGTAAAATATTAAGAGGTGACGAAGTCTTCTTCAGACCATACGTACGCATCGTCACCCCATGCGTATGGTTTCAAAATCCATAATCCACATAATATTATCCACCCATAAAAATTTCTTATAATAATACTTCAATCGTTTATAATATCTCTCGTCTAGATTAAAACCTAGCTTAGATTTAGATCGTGTGTGGAAAGTTCTCTCCATAACATTTGTACTAATTGCATTAAAATATGGTTCAAAATAGTTAAAATACCAGTTTAGATCTGATAGCGGCGCACGCGCACCGCGCCCGCTCCCAATACCTGATTTCTATGTTTCTGTGGACAATAAATTCATCGAGTTTACATTATCTATGGGTTTGACCTGGGTGGGGCTGATTCGGTTTGAACATTGTTGTTTACTTAGTTTAATAAATAGGACGTTTATTTACTCAATAGTTTATTTGGCGCCTTCAAATTAGGTACAAGGTCTTAAGTCTAGTACATAAATTTCTAAGTTCTAATTTAACTAACATTTATCTGCACCTTCGCTCGTATTTACGTCAAAAACAATGAAAGTTATATAAAAGCTCGTAAGTATACTGCAAGTCGTGTCTTGTGTACTTTTGATAAGGTGTGCTCAAAATTGTTGATTTGTTACATAACGCATAAAAGCTCGCCTTCATCTATTATAGGAGGAATAGAAAAACCTTTTTGAAAATTGGAATTACGCACTACTGCACCACTACACCACTACTACACCACACTACACTATTACACCACTTATTACTGCATATTACCCACCCACAGACCACCTTTTTGGGTTTTCCTGGGATCATCTGGTGAAATATTTTTAAATAAGTTCAAAATAGCCACAAAGTTAACTAACTGCTATTTTCAAGGAATAATGCTAAACGCAAACACTTAAAACTGTAGGAATTTTGTTATGGTTCATTAAATAAATTCAGCCAAATTATGCTTTCACGGGGGCTTTTGCAGAAATCCACTAATAAGTATCATTTGCAAGAACGAAATGCTTTAGAATTTGTTCTTTTCTTTTTGACAATTTTCCGCTTTAACTTTTGTCCATTTTTGTCGTGGTTTTGCAGACTTTTAATTAAGTCGGCGCTAACTTTTGTAAAGTTTTAGCTTTAGTTAAGTTTTCCGCTTCATTTACTTTTTGTATAAATTGTATCTAGATAGTGACTTTGCAAAAAATATTTAATTATTGGAAGTTTTGGAACCCAGTTTTTGTTCTAATCAACAATATCACATTAAAATCTTCCCAAAAATCACCTCTTCCAATGTTTCCTTTTCGCGGTAATTATTTACGGACCTGTTATTTGACTGGTTATATTTTAGTTTTGTGTTTGTACGGCGTCTATTTTGTTATCCGATATAAAAAATTCATACATCTACCTACGATTTTATTCTTCGTTCGGTATGACTATTTTCTTTAACACTCTCTAAGTTATCCTTCTCATTGTCCACAGGCCTCTAGTCTGCCAAAACGGTGCAACCTGCACAAACTCCGTGGGTGGCTTCTCCTGCATCTGCGTCAACGGCTGGACGGGTCCAGAATGTTCTGTGAACATCGACGACTGCGCCGGCGCGGCGTGCTTCAACGGCGCGACTTGCATCGACCGAGTTGGCTCCTTCTACTGCAAGTGTACCCCTGGGAAGACCGGTCTTCTCTGCCATCTCGATGACGCGTGTACTTCCAACCCTTGCCACGCGGACGCTATTTGTGATACCAGTCCCATCAATGGTTCTTACACTTGCTCGTGTGCTTCTGGATACAAAGGATTGGACTGTTCTGAGGATATCGACGAGTGTGAACAGGGTATGTAATCTTTCAATTAAGATATATTTTTTAATTAACATTATGGCTGTATTTTGGTACAGTACCATGTAAAGTGAAGCTGGGGAAAAATGTATGGGCTTCTTGGTTTCATCATCATCAGCTAGTCGAAAATAGGCTTCTCCTAAGGCACTGCAATAAGAT
The DNA here is from genome assembly GCA_947507615.1 of Hemithea aestivaria. NCBI lineage: Eukaryota > Metazoa > Arthropoda > Insecta > Lepidoptera > Geometridae > Hemithea > Hemithea aestivaria. The sequence continues at coordinate 2,201,595 of OX382326.1, read as the reverse complement.
CGGTCCGTCATCTTCTCAGCTTTGGATCAAGTTTGACTGTTGGAAATTGGTCATCAATATTTAGTTTTTTTACCACTGTTAAAACTTAATCGTTCAGTATTAATTGAAGGTTCAGAAGCATTGTTAAAGTTACATTCAAAGTCTTTATATTTCTACATTTGCCAGGTTCTCCCTGCGAACACGATGGCATCTGCGTGAACACCCCCGGTTCCTTCGCCTGCAACTGCTCCGTCGGCTTTACCGGTCCCCGATGTGAGACCAACGTCAACGAGTGCGAGAGCCATCCGTGCAGGAACGACGGCTCTTGTCTCGACGATCCTGGCACCTTCAGATGTGTCTGCATGCCTGGTAAGTGGAAGTTTTAAATTATGTTTCTAAATTTATTTCAGATGACTTTTAAATAGGAAGAACTCAATTCTGCTTGCTGCCTGTTTTACTTTTGTTACTCAAGAATAACGTTTATCTTGTAAATTAATGATATTGGAAATTCATATTTTGTTTATTACGCCGATACACATTGAGCGTGTTGCAACGTGCATTTTGTGAATAAAATTCATTATCATCTGATGGAGGCGTATACTGAATAATACTCATCGCTCGTTTTACGGCCATAAACCACAATTTTTTTTCAATGAACTTTTTGTGTACTCTTAGTTAGATCCCATAGGTTTTAAAAATTATAATAATTATATAACTCTTTAGTTAGCTATCTATTGAAAGCCGGATGCCTTTTCAAAACACATCAGACCTAATCTACGAAGGATCTACAAAAAATCTAAGAGAATGTGAAAGTAGGTGCTATTCAAGATGTTTTCAGTGATTGATTACCGTAGTGACCAGTCGCTTTCTAGCTCAATAATTAGGTAGTAAGGTAGGCTAGGTGGTTATTTCCTCACAGATAACTGCGCACAGGTAACTGCGCAAGAGTTGGTCGCGAAGATACAATTTGCTCCTTGCCTGACGGCGACGCTGATGATTGCCATTAGCATTGGAAAGAGATGGTTGCGACACGGATTAGGGCTGTAAGAAAAGGAATTATTATTCTATATTCAAAAATGATTTCTTTACAAAAATTTCATCTTCAGAATAATTGGCGGCCTGACTCCTGGAGCAGCGTAAGCTGTGGCCCAAGAGTCAGTGCTCACCTGTGAGGAATATAACAGTATTTTATATAATAATCTTAAATTTTAAAATGAATTTAAATTTAAAGGAAACAATCAAAAATAGACATTAGCGTCCGTGGCTAGTGGTCCTCTACGTCCGGCTTTAATCCGGAGGCCCTGGGTTCAAATCTGAGTTTGTGGCAACATTTTCGTGTGAATGCTACCGTGTTTCTGATGTAAAACTGTGGGTCCCGACTGTTGCCTATAAGATATGTAGGGGAATCGTTAGGTCATGTTGCAGGCCCTGTAATCTCCGCGACCTGAAACTGCAACATATAGGTTGGCCACACAACCTATGGTTAATTGTGACTCTGACAGTGTAAGTAGGGTTCTGTTCTGTTCTGTTGGAATAAACCCCAATATTTATATCTTTAAAACTAATACAAATACTTTGATGTTGCACTAAAATCCAAGGGTTGTCACAGAAATGACCTCACAGTAAGTTGCAATAAGCAACTTAAAGTGACAAAACCCAACATTTCTCAATGAAGCTTGTATATCTCACTCCGATCTCACGTAATTCGCGGCGAGTCGAGCAAATCTAATTACATAACTGAGGCAGCCCTATTCAGAACGGTTCCCAAGACGATGGGAGTCGCCTGAGCATTGTGTTGTATGCGGAAACACTGTCACCTCTTCATTATGCCTTGATCGTTGGTGCTTTGAAATAGAGTCTATTATTTCTTTTCCAACATTATTAGTTAAATATTAATTTTTTGCAACACTATATTTTAATATTTTTAACTTATAATTATCATGGATTTCCGCAAAGTCACGTCTAATTCTATTAATTTTTGTTTTCATCTTTATAGCCTTATAATCTTTTTGATATGTGAAGAATTGAGCGTTACAGTAGTTCGTACAGTCCAATTCTTTTTTCGCTGCCGTTGTGACGTCTTGATTATGATATCAACCGTTTTTATCAAATCTACAAAGCAAAAAAAATGTGTTTAACAATATTTTCTAATTATCTACTTGATGAAACTTATATTTTTGGACTATTGTAGCCATTATAATACTAAGTGATTTTTCCATAGAGATTTTTCACGGATGAAAATAAGATAAGAGGATTAAGTTCCAATGCATAAAAAGTAACTTAAACCTTTAAAATCTTTAATCATTAATTAACACACGGTTATAACTCGATAATAAGCACATCGTAATCCGCCATAAACCCACCTCCTTAATTTTAATGTAACTTAAGTCTTCTACTTAACTGTCATAAAGTAGCTTAAGTAATAGTTAAGTGCAATACTACGATCGCTTTGATTGAAAAGATTATAAAAACGGTATATATCGAGTGACGACTCTCTCGCTCGCACAATTTGACAAATTTTGAAATATAAATTCAAGGAATTAATTTATTGAAAATGCCTCTATACAAATCCTGCATAATAATATTGCACACATTTTAAAAGTGTTTTTAGTGAGATATATTAAAAAATGGAATAATGAGATTTTTTGAAAAAAAAAAAAAAACTTTTTCGACATCGCTCCTCATCCCATTTTTTTATATATCTCACTGAAAACACTTAAAATGTGTGCAATAATATTATGCAGGACTTGTATAGAGGAATTTTCAATAAATTAATTCTTTGAATTTATATTTCAAAATTTGTCAAATTGTGCGAGCGAGAGAGTCGTCACTCGATATATACGCTCTTAAATAAAATAAACTTTTTAATATCAAGCTTTTATTATTATTACTTATTACCATCTAACACCAAAGTACTCGTCAAGACGAATCAAATGACCCCAAACTCGATGGGGTTGCATCGTTTAATTACAGAGTACCTACCAGCCCACCACCAACCACCACCTTCCAGCTCCATCATCAGATCAGCTCCATATCATAATAATATTGCATAGTCATCCTATTTATACATGCATGTCCAAAGTCAGAAATCCGGAAGTGTATGAAATTAAACTTCCAAGATTTGAATAGAGCCAACTAACAGGTGAAAGTAAATAAAAGCACTTATCCTCGACATTAGTCAATATGATTCAAAATATCTACTATATATACAAGTGAATTAAATTAAAAATTTAAAAAACCCCCAACGCAATATGTAATTCACCATTTTGTGGTGGCGGCCATCTTGGATTTTAAATTTACTATAGTGGGCTGTATTCTACTCGTTAAGCCCTTTCATTTGATACCCATATCGATGGGGTCGTGGAAAAAAAATTAATCCGCCATTTTGTAGCGGCGGCCATCTTGGATCGATTTCCACCAAACATAGCTAAGAACACTCTCGACTAACTCTACTTTCAAACAATAAAAAAAACTAAATCAAAATCCGTTCATCCGCTTGGGAGCTACGATGCCACAGACACACACGCGCACACAGAGAGACAGACAGACAGACAGACGGACACGTAAACTTATAACACCCCGTCGTTTTTGCGTCGGGGGTTAATAAGTCGGGTTTTCCTTCCTGACGCTATAACTCCAGAACGCACGAACCGATTTCCACGGTTTTGCATTCGTTGGAAAGGTCTCGGGCTCCGTGAGGTTTATAGCAAAGAAAATTCAGGGAAAATTTCAACAGAAATTTCTTCATTTTTTAATCACCTAACGAAATGTTACATAAAACGAAGCCATCTGGTGGCGAAACGGTAAACGGAGTTCGCCGGGTTTGCTAGTTTGGTATAATTAAATTTATACCGACTGCAAAAATTTTTGGTATATTGAAACACAATACCCATGAACCTGAACACTAACCATGAACATGTAAATCTGATCACATAAGTACTTTGATGTACCGCGAACATGTCGCTTGCGAGTGTTAAGAGCGAACAGCGCCATCTAGTTTGTCAGCCGTAAACAAAAAAATTCGTTTCAATCTACGGTTCAAGGTATCTCTATACTAAATTTCAGCTCAATCGGTCGGCGTGAAAGAGTAATAAACATACATACATCCAGACATCCATTCTTACAAACTTTCACGTTTATAATATTAGTAAAATAATCGCTGTAAAACATAATCCCACCAAAAACATTCTGTAAAAAACTAGCCAAGTCTCGATGGAGCTGCTTGTTTATCTCTAAAAAATAATGAAATCTAGACAAAGTCGTGCCAAGTCTAAGATTTCTTACTGCGATTTCTTTATTATTATAGTTAATGTTGTGTGACTTGGCCGTTGAAGGGTAGACAAGGGTATTATACCAGGTGCTCCATGACACCATTGCACCAATCTGTCCGCTAACCATTCATGATAGAAAATTGCCACTTGGAAAACGTTGATTGAATAACCAGTCAATTGTAGGCTTGATAAAGCTGCATATTTCAATAATAATACTTATGTTTAGGCGATCCAAGTGTCATGGAGCATCTGGTTTTGTCCCCTTATGTACCCTTCAACGGCCAAGTCACACAACATTAACTATAATAATAAAGAAATCGCAGTAAGAAATCTTAGACTTGGCACGACTTTGTCTAGATTTCATTATTTTTTAGAGATAAACAAGCAGCTCCATCGAGACTTGGCTAGTTTTTTACAGAATGTTTTTGGTGGGATTTCACTTCTTTTTGTAGAAACGCTATATTATAAGGTTACTATAAGGCCGACAGACAGACAGGTGAAAGTAAATAAAAGCTTTACACAATTTTAACCATTGACTGCAAATGTAACTTTGTAATCCTATACATTTATATGAGATTACAAAGTTATTTATGCAGATGAATTATCTCGAAAACGAGACCGAAATAGCATGTTTTTTTAGTTTTCCTATGGCTTATACAATAAATTCTAAGTATGTACCAAATTTCAGCTCTCTGAGTTTATGGGAAGTACTAGTTCTATTTTGATGATCATGAGTGAGTGAGTGAGTGAGTGAGTGTCGAAAATGCGAAACTTTGCTTTCGCTTAACTTCGGAACTTAATGACCTACAGACTTGAAATTTTGGATTTTAAGTATGTAGTTATAGCTTACTGGATGACGAAAATTTCTGTGTTCTGGTCTTATCCAGAGGTTCTCAAATAGGGGCCTGAAAATGCGGCAAAATGATTCCTGTAAAGAATGGTACGGCAGTGCTTGCTTCGCGCTCGACTTGGCGGGGGCACTACCGTGCCCCCAGATTATGCGTTCATATTTTTGTTTTGATTGAATTCTTTTATTATAAGTAATATAAGCAGTATAATTATTGTAAGCCTATAAGTTCAGCTTAGGAAAATATCCGGGTTATTGTCATTTGGGACACAAAATTTTCGGACACTCCATATATCAGTCCCTACAAACGTCTCTGTAAGCTGAGTGGCTTGTTGTACTGGCAGTGGATTCGAATCTCGGTGCAAAATTTAGTTTTTTTTATATAATATGTTACATCCATTGTAGATATAGCCCAGTCAATGAGTGCTCAAAAAGGGTATGTGGATCGAAAAGTCGAAAGCAGAAAAACTAACTTAGTAACTTTGTTTGGACTAGTTAGGAGATAAACATACTAAAAGTCCCCACCCCTCCGAGGTGAGCCCGAGGGGGGGGAGGCCGAAGAAGGTCCCATTTTTAGGTTTTTTGCTTAGATGTCAAAAACTGTGCGTTGTACGATATTTTGTTGTACTACATTATTAAACCTCATAAAATTTTCTACAACTTCGGCCTTGACACTTTTCATCTATCTCCAATCGTTGTCCAGCTATGAGCTTCCAAACATGGTCTATTTTGAAGACGCTTAAATTAGTTTTCCATACAAAGTCGGTAAAAAAATCTTACAAATAAAATTTGACCAACTTCTGGTTGTCGTATCATAATGAAACTTTGCAAATATCTAGAAATCTGATGACAGTTTTATAATCTGGTACCACTGAGCTGATCTGATGATGGAGCCAGGAGGTGTCTAATGAAACTCTTCAATGGCTATTAGTAAACCCATCGAGTTTGGGCACATTACATTCGAATCGATGAGACTTTTTCATAACACTTGCTGTCGAGGGTCTGATAATGGACCAGGAGGTGCCTACGTCTCATCAATCCGAATGTAATGAGCCTAAATTCGACGGTTTTACTAATAGCCATTGAAGAGTTTCAGTAGACACCTCCTGGCTCCATCATCAGATCAGCTCAGTAGTACCAGATTATTAAACTGTCATCAGATTTCTAGACATCTGCAAAGTTTCATTATGATACGACAACCAGAAGTTGGTCAAATTTTATTTGTAAGATTTTTTTACCGACTTTGTATGGAAAACTAATTTAAGCGTCTTCAAAATAGACCATGTTTGGAAGGTCATAGCTGGACAACGATTGGAGATAGATGAAAAGTGTCAAAGCCGAAGTTGTAGAAAATTTTATGAGGTTTAATAATGTAGTACAACAAAATATCGTACAACGCACAGTTTTTGACATATAAGCAAAAAACCTAAAAATTGGACCTTCTTCGGCCTCCCCCCCCTCGGGCTCACCTCGGAGGGGTGGGGACTTTTAGTATGTTTATCTCCTAACTAGTTCAAACAAAGTTACTAAGTTAGTTTTTCTGCTTTCGACTTTTCGATCCACATTTCTTCTTTTACTGGACTAATAATAGACATAACAATAAACTGCCATCTCTTGTCTTGTCTCTTGTCTTGTCTCTTGTCTTGTCTCTTGTCTTGTCTCTTGTCTTGTCTCTTGTCTTGTCTCTTGTCTTGTCTCTTGTCTTGTCTCTTGTCTTGTCTCTTGTCTTGTCTCTTGTCTTGTCTCTTGTCTTGTCTCTTGTCTTGTCTCTTGTCTTGTCTCTTGTCTTGTCTCTTGTCTTGTCTCTTGTCTTGTCTCTTGTCTTGTCTCTTGTCTTGTCTCTTGTCTTGTCTCTTGTCTTGTCTCTTGTCTTGTCTCTTGTCTTGTCTCTTGTCTTGTCTCTTGTCTTGTCTCTTGTCTTGTCTCTTGTCTTGTCTCTTGTCTTGTCTCTTGTCTTGTCTCTTGTCTTGTCTCTTGTCTTGTCTCTTGTCTTGTCTCTTGTCTTGTCTCTTGTCTTGTCTCTTGTCTTGTCTCTTGTCTTGTCTCTTGTCTTGTCTCTTGTCTTGTCTCTTGTCTTGTCTCTTGTCTTGTCTCTTGTCTTGTCTCTTGTCTTGTCTCTTGTCTTGTCTCTTGTCTTGTCTCTTGTCTTGTCTCTTGTCTTGTCTCTTGTCTTGTCTCTTGTCTTGTCTCTTGTCTTGTCTCTTGTCTTGTCTCTTGTCTTGTCTCTTGTCTTGTCTCTTGTCTCTTGTCTTGTCTCTTGTCTTGTCTCTTGTCTTGTCTCTTGTCTTGTCTCTTGTCTTGTCTCTTGTCTTGTCTCTTGTCTTGTCTCTTGTCTTGTCTCTTGTCTTGTCTCTTGTCTTGTCTTGTCTCTTGTCTTGTCTCTTGTCTTGTCTCTTGTCTTGTCTCTTGTCTTGTCTCTTGTCTTGTCTCTTGTCTTGTCTCTTGTCTTGTCTCTTGTCTTGTCTCTTGTCTTGTCTCTTGTCTTGTCTCTTGTCTTGTCTCTTGACTTGTCTCTTGTCTTGTCTCTTGTCTTGTCTCTTGTCTTGTCTCTTGTCTTGTCTCTTGTCTTGTCTCTTGTCTTGTCTCTTGTCTTGTCTCTTGTCTTGTCTCTTGTCTTGTCTCTTGTCTTGTCTCTTGTCTTGTCTCTTGTCTTGTCTCTTGTCTTGTCTCTTGTCTTGTCTCTTGTCTTGTCTCTTGTCTTGTCTCTTGTCTTGTCTCTTGTCTTGTCTCTTGTCTTGTCTCTTGTCTTGTCTCTTGTCTTGTCTCTTGTCTTGTCTCTTGTCTTGTCTCTTGTCTTGTCTCTTGTCTTGTCTCTTGTCTTGTCTCTTGTCTTGTCTCTTGTCTTGTCTCTTGTCTTGTCTCTTGTCTTGTCTCTTGTCTTGTCTCTTGTCTTGTCTCTTGTCTTGTCTCTTGTCTTGTCTCTTGTCTTGTCTCTTGTCTTGTCTCTTGTCTTGTCTCTTGTCTTGTCTCTTGTCTTGTCTCTTGTCTTGTCTCTTGTCTTGTCTCTTGTCTTGTCTCTTGTCTTGTCTCTTGTCTTGTCTCTTGTCTTGTCTCTTGTCTTGTCTTGTCTCTTGTCTTGTCTCTTGTCTTGTCTCTTGTCTTGTCTCTTGTCTTGTCTCTTGTCTTGTCTCTTGTCTTGTCTCTTGTCTTGTCTCTTGTCTTGTCTCTTGTCTTGTCTCTTGTCTTGTCTCTTGTCTTGTCTCTTGTCTTGTCTCTTGTCTTGTCTTGTCTCTTGTCTTGTCTTGTCTCTTGTCTTGTCTCTTGTCTTGTCTCTTGTCTTGTCTCTTGTCTTGTCTCTTGTCTTGTCTCTTGTATTGTCTCTTGTCTTGTCTCTTGTCTTGTCTCTTGTCTTTAGTCTTGTCTTGGGTTTCAATATACGCCGCCACGACATGATAGGTAAGTAGGTAGGTATCCCTACCATGCTGGAATAAAACCTATTGTAGTTCCCAGATTAGGCTTCTTAATTATGGATTATGAACCAACTTACTCGTAAGTTTTATAATCTACCTGTTATTATGTACCTACTTTTTATTGAATTGAAGAGTGATCAATCGTATTTTTTTTTAATTTAAAGTTTATCATTTAACCAACTTTTTTGTAATACTTTTCGAAATAAAGATTTTATTTATTTATTTTTAACTCCCGACGCAAAGACGAAGGGGTGTGATAAGTTTGACGTGTCTGTCTCATAGATTAGATTTAGATTTTGTTTGAAAAGTAAGTTAGGCGGAAGTGTTCTTAGGTATTTTTAGTCCTAGCCGCAAAAAAACGCGGGATGAAGGGTGTACAAAGTTTGATACAATACATTTTCAAATCTCATTCGACTGTTGCATTTTTGAAACGGACATTCAGTGGTTCCTAAGCGGACATAAGTAGGTAGGTACATATATAGGTAGGTAATTTGAAAATGAAATAAAAGCTTGTAATAATAATATCAATAAATGTACAAAAATAATATAATTAATTTACAATAACTCATCTAGATAGTAGCTCAAGTAAGTAGATGATATGAAATAGGTAGGTACCTATTGTATGCGGGCAGTGGGCAGCGGCTGCCCGGCAGCCCTATGACTTGCGCATGTACCGCGAGACTGTAGGTTTAAAAATCACGCTCAGTCAAACTACTGTATATCTCTTTACTGTGGTATAATTATTAATTTATACCGACTGCAAAAATTCTTGAATTAAGTTAAAAAAGAATACTCATGAACACTTGTAAATCTGATCACATAAGTACTTTGATGTACCGCGAACATGTCGCTTGCGAGTGTTAAGAGCGAACAGCGCCATCTAGTTTGTCAGCCGTAAACAAAAAAATTCGTTTCAATCTACGGTTCAAGGTATCTCTATACTAAATTCAGCTCAATCGGTCGGCGTGAAAGAGTAATAAACAAACATACATACATCCATTCTTACAAACTTTCACGTTTATAATATTAGTAAAATAATCGCTCTATAACATAATTATGCGTTCATATTTTTGTTTTGATTGAATTCTTTTATTATAAGTGCCTATAAGTTCAGCTTAGGAAAATATCCGGGTTATTGTCATTTGGGAAACAAATTTTTCGGACACTCCATATATCAGTCCCTACAAACGTCTCTGTAAGCTGAGTGGCTTGTTGTACTGGCAGTGGATTCGAATCTCGGTGCAATTTTTTTTTTTTATATAATATGTTACATCCATTGTAGATAATAGACATAACAATAAACTGCCATCTACCCTTTTTACCCCCGACGCAAAAACGACGGGGTGTTATAAGTTTGACGTGTCTGTCTGTCTCTCTCTCTGTGTGTGTGTGTGTATGTGTCTGTCTGTGGCATCGTAGCTCCCGAACGGATGAACGGATTTTGATTTAGTTTTTTTTTGTTTGAAAGTAGAGTTAATCGAGAGTGTTTTAGTCATGTTTGGTGGAAATCGGTCCAAGATGGCCGCCGCTACAAAATGGCGGATTATTTTTTTCTTCTACGACCCCCTCAATATGGATATCAAATGAAAGGTCTTAACGAGTAGAATACAGCCCACTATATAAAATGTAAAATCCACCACTGATGGCCACCATAAAAAAAATGGTGAATTACGTATTGCGTTGGGGGTTTTTTAATTTTTTTATTTAATTCACGTGTTTGACTAATTTAAGTAATTAAGGTCTTACATAAACTGCTAAGAAGATAAGTTAATAATAAATGTGCATCGATAATTGACTTTTTGAGTTAAAATACATATAGATCATTTAACTTACTAGCTGAGCCCATCGAATTTATCCATTGAATAAAAAAGGTAAAAAGAAGTTTTTTAAGTTAAACGGTTTTATTTTAAACATGTATACTAAAAGCTAAAAAATAAAATCGTGAGGCACGTCAAATATCTACAATTGTCAGGGAAAATGTTCATTAGAGATTTAGATATTTGACGTGCCTCACGATTTTATTTTTTAGCTTTTAGTATACATGTTTAAAATAAAACCGTTTAACTTAAAAACTTTTTTTTACCTTTTTTATTTTTAGGCTTTTTAGTACACTGTATTCTACTTGTGCCCTTTCAATTGATACCCATATTGATGAAATTGAAAAAAATTGTTTATCCGCCATTTTGTAGCGGCGGCCATCTTGGATTTTGATTTTTTATAGTGCACTGTATTTTACTTATCAAACCCTTTCATTTGATACCCATATTGATATGATTAAAAAATAATACGGTATCCGCCATTTTGTAGCGGCGGCCATCTTGTTCTTAAAATAATATTGAATATACATAATTGTATTGTCACCAGAACCAAAGGCGTATACCAAATTTCAGATCAATCGGTTGACAGGAAGAGGGTGAAATTTCAATTACTAAATTTGACCCAAGAAAAAAACAAACAGAGTGAGCTAAATAAAACCGTTTAAAAAACCGTTTAAAAATAGCATAATATATGTATTATTCCAGAGTCTAAGCAATCTCAAATCTATAAAAATATTCATCTCAGAAGATTCGGCCGTTTAGGCGCGAATACGTATCAAACAAAAAACAACATATACCCTACTTTCGCATTTATTATAAAAAAATATTTAAAAAAAAAAAAACAGTTTAAAGATTACCTGCAATCCGCTCCCGCGTTGACATTGCTCATTATATTGATAGTAATTAGAATTTTGATATGATTATTTCACAATAACCATCGATGACTTATCCAAACAATAACAAATACATTTAAAAAGAAAACCAATAAATATTTTAAATATTAGTGGGTTTATACTTACTAAAAATATGATTACTTATCATAACTTCCCACAAAGCAATGTCTGTCTGTTTTACTTGGGGTAGACTTCCTTTGCAGGAGGTCGTCTAGGTGGGTACCCCAACAGTGCCAGTTATTCTACCGCCTGAGCAGTGATATGTGCAAACATTACTGTGCTCCGGTAGGGGGGCACTGTAGCTAGCGAAATTACTGGGCTAAAGAGTCTTAACATCTTATGACTCTTGAGTAAGAAGCGTTGGTGCAGTGCTCCTAGAATTTCACATCATTATGAAATCCTAGGTTACACTGTATTGATTATGGGCAGCCGTTATCTCTTAACATCAGGAGAGCGTCTTGCTCGTCTTCTACTTCATCACATTAAAAAAAAAATAATAATAATACTTTTTCATATTAAGGCGACGGGTGACCTAAATGCTGGGGTATAAATTTGTCCTAACATATAGGGATTGCCATCCAACGTGGCAATGCTATCAGCATTCTAGACACGCTACCATCTGACAGTAGTTGGAATCACTTGGATTTTCTGTAGATTAGGGTGTGATTAATACAGGTGTTTTTTACTGCTGTAGTAGCTCTATAGTATTGATTTTTCTTATTTAAAAAAATATGCAATAATATATTATGTAACTTCTGTAAAAATGAACAATAAATTTTCTTATAAGGTGTCGCATAGTCCGTGGTCTCAGAACTTGTCACAAAGTCATCGATGTGTGTAGAGTGTAGAGTCACTCATTGGAACAGCCTACCGTTTGGGTGACCACTCAGTTGAACACTCGTCCTTATGTTTATTATTTATTTTATTTGTGTGCAACTGGCATTATCCTAAAAATATTTAAACGTGAAAGTTTGAAGGATTTTTGTTACTCTTTCACGCCTAAACGGGTGGACCGATTGATGCTGAAAATTGGTTAGTATACCAATTTTTAGCTTAGATCCTGGAATAACATACAAGGCTACTGCACTGCACAGCGTATAAAAGTCCTGGGCGCAGCTAGTCTTCTATCTAAATATATAAAAGGAAAGAGTGACTGACTGACTGATCTATCAATCCACAGCCCAAACCGCTGGATGGGTTAAGTTGAAATTTGGCATACAGGTAGGTTTTACGACGTAGACTTCCGCTAAGAAAGGATTTGGCCACGCGGGCAAAGCCGCGAGCATAATCTAGTTTTGATATAAAGTAATGAATATTTATTTCAACTGTGTAACGTCTTGTGTTGGATTATAAACCAAATTATTAGTTTTTTGTTACCTCTTATAAGTTTTATGGCAATAACAATAATGCAGTTTCTTCAACATTTTCTCAACATTCATTATTAATTTGTTTGATTAAATGAATCAAACTACTTTCCTCTCATCCTAAATTTTACCTTTACGTGCTACTGTTAAAGACAGAAACATCAATCCCAACTTTACGTCTACAATACCTCAATTACATAACCCTATCAATTTATAATACCCATTTTTACGTCCACTACGCCCACATAAAGGTGCGTTTCCCTTTATCCGTATATAACCCTCGGTTGACTGCGCACAGACCCGTTTGGCGAGTGATCCAATAAGGGCAAGCCAGGGCGCGTTGTGACGACATACGATACTTTTTTGTACTATTCTTGGGTCTTTGCACTCGTTTTTGCTGTAACTATTGTAGTGCTCGATAAGCTTTGTGGATAGATAGATAAGTAACTCATATATTTTATCTTATATTTCTTGTTTTACTCCTTGAAAGGTACCTTAGATATCTTAGGATCTTAGTTACCAATATAGAAGTATAGGATTTTGGTGTTATGCCAATCAATCAGCAGTTTAGTATTAAATAAATACTCTCCTGACCAATGCTGTAGTATTTATTTAAAAAGGAGCTAAACCTGAACCTGTTGGGATGGCTGTCTGGAAGAGATCGCTATTAGCGACAAGAGCGCCAATTGTTAACATAAAATGTAAATTGTTTTGTATTTAATTGTGGTGTTTCAATAAAAAAATATCTAATCTAATCTAAAAATTCAAATATATTAATTAATTTTAAACTAGACAAAAGCTCCTCAAAGTTTTGACACTATTTTCAAGCCAGGTCTTTAACCCCATTAAACTTGAGTCTGATATCCATCTAAGTAAATAAATAACTAGAAACGTCCCATCTCAAGAATGTAGCTATCCGTTCTAAAGCAAATTTATAAAAATATATACTAAACGAGTTTGCAAAACTAGTTATGTCATCTATTTCTCACGTTCACAATGGTAACTTTATCTTGTATTCTAGAAATTGAGTTTTTATAGTCAAAGCTTAACGATATACCTGGTTCTAGAGATTTAAATATAGATATGAGTTTTAATCAAGATTATTACTTGCCAAAAGCTGTATGTACTCATTTTGTCCTTAATCTTTTATTAGCAAAAAATTCAAAAAGAATATTTTAACCCCCGACTCAAAAACGACGACGTGTTATAAGTTTGACGTGTCTGTCTGTCTGTCTGTCTTTTTGTATGTATGTCTGTCTGTCTGTCTGTGTGTGTGTGCCCGAACGGATGAACGGATTTTGATTTTGTTTTTTTGTTTGAAAGTAGAGTTAGTCGAGAGTGTTCTTAGCCATGTTTGGTGGAAATCGGTCCAAGATGGCTGCCGCTACAAAATGGCGGATAACTTTTTTCTTCCACGACCCCATCAATATGGGTATCAAATGAAAGGACTTGACTAGTAGAATACAACGCACTATGACAAATTTAAAATACAACATGGCCGCTACCACAAAACCGCGGTTTACATATGTAATTTGAAAGCGTTGCGTTGGGGGTTTTTTTAATTTTTAATTTATTTATTTTATTTATTTATTTATTCATTTATTTGTCAGAATTTCGGTTACATATGGTCTTACAAATCAGTTAGTACAAACAAAATTCTACCTCAAGAGGCGTACAAATATTAGTTTTTTTAATTCACTTGTTAACCTTAGATAGCTACAGTTCATCTTTATTGTCAGTTTTTATATATTTGGGAAAAAAATCTGCATTATAAAATAATATCTTATGCTTGCTTTGCTCTTGTGGCAAAATCTTTACTTAGCGGATATGTATATCAAAATAAGTAATATCCGTTCAGGGGCTTGAATAATTGCACATTTATAGACCTGTCAATCAATCACTCTTTACTTTTAAATATATACTAAATATATGTATAATTGAAACATCTTATCAATCTAGAGTAAGAAGCGTTGACGCAGTGCACCTAGAATCTTACATCATTGTGAAGTCCTGAATAACACTGTACTAATTATGAGCAGCGTTATCAGTTATCACTTACCAGCGTTTCTTCGTCACAGCGTACCTTCTTAGTGTTATCAGGAGAGGTTCTTGCTCGTCTTCTTCTTTTTTAAATACTAAATAGGCCTACGTTTGACCACATCCCACCTGATGGAAAGTGAAAATGCGGTCGACGATGGATCACGTAAGATGCCTAGGAAGGTACCTATTCACTCGTGCCTTTCTTTTTTTCGTATGTAAGTAAAACTTTATCCCTATGACCTCCGGAGCTCATAGCATCAGCTGGTTGGTATTTATATCAGCATTAAAATATGCGCAAAGGCAAAGTCGGCATTAGCATTCTGTGGACAGTACTATTGTGCTTCTGTTATAGAATCGTGACGATTGTCCGCGGCGCAAGCTATGGACGAATCGATTAAAGGCATTCTTTCATTTTAGAATTCCACCAATAAGGAAGGGAATAAGGTTTTAATATATTTCTTTAAAACTTAGGTACTAGCGACCCCGACTTCGCACGTGTTAAACATATTATAAACCTTCCTCTTGATTTGATCTATCTAATACATAAAAATCTTCTTCTTGAATTACCCTATTTCTGAAAACTGCATTCAAATCTACCTAAATCCAGTTGGGTAGTTAAAAGATCTAAGTGAACAGACAGCGAAAGCGACTTCATTTCATGCTATGTAGAGATTGATTTAGCAAACTGCGCCCAGCGGTTTTTTCATCTATACTTACTCTATACTATTATATAAAATAGAAAACTGACTGACTCATCATCGCAGGGACAAAACCGCTGGACCGATTGAGCTGAAATTTGGACAGCGTGTTCTTTAGGTAACGTAGGCAGGTAATAAGAAGGGATTTTGCGAAATTCCCTCAGGAACGGGAACAAAATGGAAATCTGTAACCGTTGAGTCTATCAAGCTGAAATTTGGTGTGAAGGTAGTTTTACTACCATGGAAAAATTTAAAATAGTTTTTATTTCAAAATTCCTACGGGAACGGGAACAAAATGGAAATTTGTAACCGCTAGGCCTATTAATCTGAAATTTTGTATAAAGGTAGTTTGACTACCATGAATGGATTCAAGATAGTTTTCATTCCAAAATTCTTGCGGGAACGGGAACAAAACTGAAAATCTGTAACCGCTAGGCCTATTACGTTGAAATTTAGTTGAAAGGTAGTTTGACTACCATGATTGGATTCAAGGTAGTTTTCAACCCAAAATGTCACGGGAACGGGAACAATCTAAGAGTATGTCTATACTCTATACCAATATGTATTTAAAGTGGAAATCTACTGATTCATCATCGCAAGGATAAAACCGCTGGACTGATTGAGCTGAAATTTAAACAGCGTGTTCTTAAGGGAACCTAGGCGACCGATAAGAACGGATTTTGCGAAATTCCAACGGGAACGGGAAAAAATGGAAATCTGTCAGTGTTGAGTCTATCAAGCAGAAATTTGGTGTAATGGTAGTTTGACTACCATGAAAAGATTCAGGATAGTTTTCATTCCAAAATTCTTACGGGAACGGGAACAAAATGGAAATCTGTAACCTCTAGCCTATTACGCTGAAATTTGGTATAAAGGTAGTTGGGGTACCATGAATGGATTCATGATCGTTTTCATTTTAAAATTCTTACGGGAACGGGAACAAAATGGAAATCGCGGTAACGCCTATAGCGCTGAAATTTGGAAGGTAGTTTGACTGTCAGGAAAGGATTCACAACGGTTCTTCACGGGATTAAGCTGAAACTAAATGCAAAGGTAGTTTGGCCACCAAGAAAGTACAAGATAGTTTTCAACCCAAAATTCTTACGGAAACGGGAACAATCTATGTCTATGCCAAAATTTTAAGTGGAAATCTAACTGACTTATCATCGCAGGGATAAAATCGCTGGACAGATTGACCTGAAATTTGTACAGCGTATTTTTTAGGTAACGTTGGCGACCGATAAGAAGGGATTTTGTGAAATTCCTACGAGAACGGGAATAAAATGAAAATTTGTAACCGTTGAGTCTATCGATCTGAAATTTGGTGTAAAGGTAGTTTGACTACCATGAATGGATTCAAGATAGTTTTCATTCCAAAATTCTTACGGGATCGGGAACAAAATGGAAATCTGTAAACACTAGGCCTATTAAGCTTAAGTTTGGTATAAAGGTAGTTTGAGTACCATGAATGGATTCAAGATCATTTTCATTCCAAAATACCTATGGGAACGGGAACAAAATGGAAATCTGTAGCCTATAACGTTGAAATTTAGTATAAAGGTATTTTGACTATCAGGAAAGGGTTCAAATAGTTTTCAATCCAATATTCCCACGGGAACGTGAATAATATAGAAATTTGTAACCACGTGGCCAATTAAGCTGCAATTTAATGCAAAGGTAGTTTGGCTACCAAAAAAATACAAGATAGTTTTCAATACAAAATTCCCACGGGAACGGGACTAATATGGAAAATGTAACCGCTGAGCTGAATAGTTTGAAATTTGGTGTAATAGTAGTTTGACTACCAAGAAACGATAATGGATTGTTTATTCATCCCAATATTCCTATGGGAACGGGAATATTAAGCTGAAATTTGGTATAAAAAAGTTGTTTGATTCCCAAGCTCAAGCGCATCGCCTCATTCTCGCTTCGTACGCTCGATTTGCGCATTGTGGATACTTTCCAACCTAACTAACATAATATGTGGGACTACACTAAACTCTGTAGGGTAATCTGACTGACTCATCATTATCACAGTAGAGACGAAACTCCTAAACCATAAACCAAACCATAAAATTTGGAATACCTATCCTATAGGTTCTTTTTAATACCTAAACATATATATTTTTATTATCTTTTTGCTGAACTGATAGAGTTAAAATTTGGCATGCAAAGGTATTTTAGTACCAGGAGAGGATGTAAAATAGTGTTAATCTCAGATATTCCCCTCTTATAGGGGGAAAAGAGGGCTATTTTTCTCCTATAAAAGTGGGGGCAAATGTTGTATTGAAATTTCTAATACCGCTGGGCCTGAAATTTAGTAAGTATAATAAAGGTAGTTTGTATACCAAAATAGGACATAGGATAGTTTTTATATTTTAGAAATCCCCTTTTAGAAGGGGAACAGGGGTGAAGTTTGTATGAGTTATCTATATTCGTTAGGCCAATAAAGCTTTTTTTTACTTCTACAAAGGTTAGTTTAAGTACCAGGAAGGACACAAAATAGCTTTTATCCCTGAAACCGCCCTTTCAGATAGGAAACCAGGCATTTAAGAGTTTTTATAAGGAATCAGTATCCGTCGAACTGACGTAGCTTTCATTTGGTTTGAACCAACGAATTAGGGAAATAAGTTTTAACATAATTTGAGTCCTGGGACAGAGCATAGGATAGTTTTTATTTCCTTGAATCTTTGTAGTATCTCCAAACATTGTAAAGGCCGCGGCAGTGGCCGGCGAAGCACCAGAAGCTACTAGAATATTTTAAGATAGAAATATCATAAATAGGATCACAAGTTGTAAAAGACTAAATTCATCTTAAGATGCGAATTTAATGTTCGTGATCATTTTTTATTTCTAGCAATGGTATTATACTAAATCTGTAGATTTGTCATTGAAATATTTAGGTATCGCGTAAGTCTTATTATTTCATTTTATTTTTTTATTCATAATGGAACCCGAAGCGAAGCGAGGACGGGCCGCTAGTTTGAAATATAGGCAGAATGTTTTTCCAGGGTCTTAGCTTTTAACAAAATTTGAGCTCAAACAGTTAAAAGCCGTTCAGACGAGAAGTGGTAACAAACTCTCATAGGTACACGCACCTATACTTTTATAATACCTACATATTAGTAGGAGGTTTGACAACATCTAGATAGTTTTATATATAGTCTACTTCTTCTTCTTTTAGTGTCTCTCCACTACTGAAATCATCATCTGATTTTTTTTATTTTATGTTTTTTGTTTTATAGTCTTAGAACAATATGTTATATCAGCAATTTAACAGCAGTAACCCTTTCAATACAACTGCCTATCAGAATCAGTAAGGTTTATTGTAACACGGTTCTAACTCCTAACCCACAAGTTGGCGAGTGAACGGCTACCGAGGAAGGCGTGGCACCCCACCACTCACGGCCATAGGTTACAGTTTACCATTGCATTGCGTAATATACTGTTTGTTATAGTAATTGTAACCAATTCGATGGACTTTATTCCCAAACTGGTAGAGAATAATGGAGATACAATGGGTTTGATTGTCTGTGCTGCTCGAGCTCGTGCTCGTAGCTAAATGTTCTACGCTACGAATATTTTATTTTCCAAGAATATAATACAAAATGTATTTCTGACGGACCCCACACTAGGTTAAGCCTGACCCACAAAATATACAATTTGAAACTGTTTTAAAATTAGCAATAGATGTCTCAATATATTTACTTATATAATTTAAAAATATTGAATTTAATAGATAAAGTTCTTTTAACATAAGTTGTCAATAATCGTTAAATTAAAAAATTGTAACCTTTTCAAGTCATAGATTGTCAATAAATTATGTTCTCAGTCCTCGATTCCACACAAAACTGGAATCGTACAGAGCGCCAGCAAGCATGGCAAGATGCGCGAAGAACATAGTTTTTGCATTCAAGTCTACATTCCCAATTTGGCGACATGATGATTTCTGCGGGCTGTGATTACAACTGGTTTCTCTTACCCAAGCGAATATATGCCCTATATGTCTTGATTTAAGACCTTGTTAACTGCACAGATATGTCTGGACTTCATAAAAGGGCAATCTTCGAGACTGGTCTGAGCTAGATGTACCACAATCTGTATCACGAACCATTCTCAACTCAATTCAAACCAGCATAGAATGCATTTTCAAAATTTTTAAAGTCTTTCTCGATTGCCAGCGGTTCCATATTGAGATGATTTATGCACGTTGATTTTAAACTTTATCTTTTGAGGAATGAGGTTCAATTTGAGTTGAGGAAGATGCTGGTATAATTTTGATGGGTCTGGAAGTTTGTCCCCAATTAGCATTCCCGCACGAAGTATCCTACTTGAATGGAATAAAGATATAAAGTGTGTTGCGTCTATCATAAAATGACGTGGATGGTTACGAATCAAACTAAAGGAATGGATATAATATTATCCAAAATGCTGGTATATCTGGCCCAATGTAATTCTGCCAGCATTTTGGGCACGCTGTCATCTGACAGAGTGGTTTTTGCAGCATTTGGATTTTCTGTAGATGGGCTTGTGGCCGATCTGTGGTTAACATAAAATATTTTTTAGCATGCTGTAGTATAGCTGTAGCATTTGTTTCTTGTTTTTTGTCACAAATAATATACTATAGGGCTGTGCTAACATTGGTTTCTCTTCTTTTCCCCAGGGTTTACGGGAACGCAATGCGAGGTGGAGATAGACGAATGCGCCAACAACCCCTGCCTGAACGGAGGTGTCTGCCACGACATGATCAACGCGTTCCGGTGTACCTGTGTTATTGGGTAAGAAGCTAATGATATTTTTTCGTTTCTTTTATTTAGTCCTATACAAATTTCCGTATTTTATTGTCCTTGTATCTCATATATATCTCGCATGAGATCGATATCTTCTTCATTTAATCTCCTGCTAGGTAAATTAACGTTGACATCGTCTTTTATCGTCATCTTATATGTCTACATATGTATATTATAGGTACCTTGTTTGGCTCTACATATTTTTGCTATCATTGAGTTTGCTTTAATCCTCTCTCGCTAATCGTAAGATGAAAAGTTATAATAAACTTTGTCTAAATTTAAGTTATTCAATTTCTAGGATTTTTTTTAAAACCTTTGTTTATTTAAAGGAGTTTTGTCACGACATGGTGACTATCTCACTCCAGTAAATTTCTAGTATAATTATTAAGATTGTGAGCTAAAATTCAGTTATTCTACCAGGTTTACGGGAGCACGATGTCAAGTGAACATCGACGACTGCGCATCAAGTCCATGTCGGAACGGAGGCACCTGTCACGACTCCATAGCAGGGTATACCTGCGAGTGTCAACCGGGATATACTGGTAAGTGATCAACGAATTGATGTCCAAAAATTTCCATTTGTGCTGGTGGAAAAATGATCAAAGAAAATAATGGCACTTATTGGTTTAGGACAGTTATCAACATTGTTGTCTGCAACAAAAAGCATTGAGTTGCTTGTCTAGAATTAGTAGCCTACTCAATACCCTACCCACCTACAGCCTGTCTAATATTGTTTTTTATGAGAAGAAGTCAGAAGACTATCAAAACGCTCTCCTCATGTTAAGAGATAACGCTGCCTATAATCCGTACAGTGCTAAGATCACAATGATGTAAAATTCTAGGTGCACCAACGCTTCTTACTCAAGAGTCATAAGATGTTAAGAATCTTCAGTACAGTAATTTCACTAGTGTCTAATATATCATAACTTATGATGTCCACAGCATCGTAAAATAACTATCCTTGTCTAAATGTAATCATGGCTACTGAAGCACAATTTAGAGAAATGCATATCACAATATCTTGAAAAAATACTTTTCTTTTCCAGGCATGTCATGTGAGACAAACATCAACGACTGCCTCTCAGCTCCATGCCATCGAGGGGAATGCATAGATGGAGACAACAGCTTCACCTGCAACTGCCACCCTGGTTACACCGGCAGAGTCTGTCAGACTCAGATCAACGAATGCGAGTCCAACCCTTGCCAGTTCGGAGGCCACTGTGAAGATCTCATCGGAGGCTACCAATGTCGCTGCAAGCCTGGTACCTCAGGCCGGAATTGTGAGATCAACGTCAATGAGTGCTACTCCAACCCTTGCAGAAACGGCGCTACTTGCATCGATGGCATCAATAGGTGAGTGATTCTTTAATTGATAGGGTTAGATTAGAAAAACTTATTACTAAAAATTCTTGGGTCATTGATTAACATTGCTTTTTGGGATCACCTGTATCATTATTGTCATAATTAATTGATTAACATTGCTTTTTGGGATCAACTGTGTTATTATTTTCTGCTTTTATTTTATATTTTTGTCACGCTTCTATAACCGTTAATTTTGCACTTTAAGTATTATTTTTATGATTTATAGTTTTCTTTTCTATTTTAACTTTCTTTTATACTTGTTTTATCATTTTTTCTAATATTTTTTATTATTTCTCTTACACGCAGCAATTATTTTGAGTAAGTTTCATTTCATAATATTTTCTGTGGCGTTTTTTTATATTTTTACTTTTCTACATATTATAAAACATGGTTTTGGTACTATACCTATTCACATAGCTAGTTGTTTTATATTTTGCAGCTTGTTTTGGTATTTGACTACTAAATAATCAGTATAATATTATCATCATCGTGTCTTTCAACATTAATTATAAATTAAAGAGATTAAAAATTAAAACTATTCTAAATGTATCTCTTTAAATACAAAACCAAATCCATTTTTGAGAATTAAAAAAATCCGGTTGGATACGTATCTGTTAGATCCATTCATAATCATAAGGCCCATATCACATTGAGCGACGACTACTCTCGACGTCGAGGAGTTCTGACGAAGTCATCGAAAGTCGTTGTCACTCAATGTGCGAACAGCCTAATGTGAACTTATGTTCTCTTGTAATCAAGAGAAATGATTTTTTGCTTCATTAATATCATCATCACCATCTCCTACACTTCATCAAATCCTACATCATCAACTGTTTCCTCAGGTACACTTGCGAATGCATCCCAGGCTTTACGGGCCAGCATTGTGAGACGAACATCAACGAGTGCCTCTCCAACCCTTGTGCCAACGGAGGGAAGTGTATCGACAGGGTCAATGGGTTCCGCTGCGAGTGTCCTCGAGGATATTATGATGCTAGGTACGATGAGATTGTATTATTTTTATTTAGCACTAGAAAGAACTTCGATATCGCAGATATCTTTATCGACAGCCATAGGCGGATCCAGGTGGTCAACTCCGTGATCAACTTTGACTTAATAGCTCCAAAACCTGACAATTTAGGAGGGATCTACCCTTCTGGATTTTGTTGGTATGGTTGTCGGCTATCGATTTACATAGGTTTCGTCGCTGGCCGCAATTTTGAAAAATAAATCATAATGGCGAATCCGTAGTTATGACACAAATCTTCAAACAACTTTGTTTCTCTTTGTTTTAGATGCTTATCAGACGTAAACGAGTGCGCTTCAAATCCTTGTATCAACGGAGGTTCCTGTGAAGATGGAGTCAACCAGTTCATCTGCCATTGTCTGCCGGGATATGGAGGTATGTGCTTATTCGTTGACCTTATCCATTAAAATTAAGATTTTATAGTGAATACAAATAAAAATTGCAAAGTATGCCTTACATCTATGGGTATTTTACATGTCATCGATCTGTTTGTGGACAAAACCGTGTCACCTAGCGGGGATTATGACCGTGTTTCTGCAAGATATTCAGTGAAGCCATTATGATACAGCTAGACAATATGTCGGGCAATGATGGACACTATATCTACATCCTCATCACCACTGGTGCTAAAGACATCTAGAAACGATGATGACTGATCACCAACCTTTTTCCCCCAATTAATTATTATATTATTTTTTGTAGGACAACGTTGCGAGCGCGACATTGACGAATGCAGTTCAAACCCCTGCCAACACGGCGGCACCTGCCATGACCGACTGAACGCTTACAAATGTGACTGTGTGCTTGGATTCACTGGTAAGACTCACTTTTTTATTCTACTCAAAATATTATATAGAAAGAAAATGCATACACACATTTAGGGACTGGATGTTAATTGTTAAGATACTATTGATTCCCAGTCCTCCGTCACTATGGGGAGCTGCTGGA
Organism: Hemithea aestivaria; assembly: GCA_947507615.1. Lineage (NCBI taxonomy): Eukaryota > Metazoa > Arthropoda > Insecta > Lepidoptera > Geometridae > Hemithea > Hemithea aestivaria. The sequence goes on along the minus strand of OX382326.1, from coordinate 2,178,152 downwards.
GTACCACTGAGATTTTTTTATGATCTTACGTCGTAGATTTTCTTAATAATTAATTACTTTTTTATTTACCTATTTATTTCCTAACTAGCTGACCCGCGCGCACTTCGTAGCGCGTGACAGTAAATTATTCATATATTAATGAATTTGATGCAGACCATTTAATTCGATTTCCAATTCCACGGAAAAGAGGAATTCAATTCACGGGTTTTCTGCGACTTAATGGGCGTAGAATTAGTAAAGGCTGGCAAACCTTGCCAATATGTGACTACGATCGAATCACCTACTATTCAAAATGTCTATTGGACGTTTCGCCTACGTTCATAATAACTATTGGTTGAAATCAATATTGGACGATTCGCCTACGATTAACTCAGCTACGGTCGATTGAGCTATGGTTGATTAAACTATTGGACGATTTGCCTATTTTTGACCGAACTAACGGACGTTTCACGTATTTTTAGACCATGTTTCCGGCTGCTAGTCAAGTATGACAGCTAAAAAATACTTGTTTATAGTACAGAATTCAGAAACGTGTTGTTTTTGATACCTGAATGATTTCTATCTTTAGGTGCGCAGACAGCTTATTATGCCACTTTGCCATGATGAGGTAGATGAAAGAAGATGCCAAAATGCCTGAAGATGCCATGACACAGGATAAATAATTCAGTAATAAGAAAAATATCTGGCGCTTCGCCGGCCGCTGCCGCGGCACGCTCGCTTCGCTCGCTCGGCTCGCGCATTGTGGTCACTGTTCAAACCTAACCTAACCAACAGATTTCGGTTTGCCCTGAATACTGTACTAAAAACACGCGTAGCAAAGAATTTATAAACCGTAGGTGAGTCGTCCATAGTTGAATTAACCAATATATCAAATGAACATTGGCCGAATCGCCCATTAGTTCACATGCCCATAGTTTAATCAACCGCAGGCGAGTTGCACTGTAAGCGAGTCGTCCAATATGTGAAATGAAGTTATGCGAATCGACCGTAGTTATATCGACCGTAGTTGAAACGACCGTAGGTATTATGAAACGTAACCCGTCCATGCGGGCAAAGCCATGAGAATAAGCTAGTGACTGATGTATCTGTATAACGTACAGCCTCAACCGCTAGATGGATTGGGTTGAAATTTGGAACATAGAAAGGTTTCATGACGTAGACCACTGCTAAGAAAGGATTTTGCCGTGCGGGCAAAGCCGCGAGCATAAGCTAGTAAATAATATTATGAAACATTTTTTGTGAATAATACTTAGATTTCAGAGACGTCCTGGGATAAGTCCCAGAACTATCGTTATACCTATACCACAGTACAAATTAGAACGGCAATAAATTACCACTTACACATATAGTACATCAAGATTAAATACAGTAAACAAAAATATATCAAATTATCATTAAAATCAGAAAAACTAATAAAAATACGGAATAATAACAGCTTGATTCCGTACACTTACTCTTGACTCTTTTCCGCGTCATTTAATGGTGATCTCTTTACCGTGGGTAGACTTCCTCTGCAGGAGGTCGGCTAGTACCCCAACAGTGTCAGTTATTCTGCCGCCTGAACAGTGATGTGCAGACATTACTGTGCTTCGGTAGGAGGGCACTGTGGCTAGTGAAATTACTGGGCTGAAGAATCTTAACATTTTATGACTCAGCAGTGCACCCAGAATTTAACCTTCGTTAAATCCCAGCGTTATCTCTTACCATCAGGAGAGCATCTTGCTCATCTTCTTACATCGTTGTATAAAAAAAACTAAAATGAAATTTTCTGAAATGAAACTATCATATACCTAACTCGGCATTCGAAACTTGTTCTTTCAACTCTTTTGGCGTAAGACAACTACCTTCATCACTGGGGTCACTCATTTCTTTGTAATTAAACAGACTATTAGATCACAAATAGAAATTTGCAAAAGTTTACAACTTAAGTTGAAAATATTTATTTGAATCTTTACCAAGAGGTTTAGAACCAAATGGAAAATGTGTCGTGAACACCACTGTCGCAAGAAAAATGACAACTATAAGTGCCATCTCACTTACCTCATACAAAAGAGAGAGACAAAGATGGCATTTATCGATGACGTCACAACGCATTCTCCATTTGACTGTAAACTCTAAACTTCTACATCCCGCCATTTTGTATTTTTTTATTTTTATTAAAAGAGTTGCGTTCGAAATTTGTGTGTGTGACATATTTATGAAAAACAAATTGTAATAATATTTTAAAAAAAAAACTCACTTACGACTTATTATTCTATAATAGTATTTTATTTAAAATATTATTGAAAAAATACAATTTATAAACTTAAAATTCAATAAATAACATTAAAAATTATGTGCATCTCAGTTAAATAAAAATTGTACACAAATAAGTTTCAGAACACACCAACTTCTTCATAGCCAATAAAATTGTGTTCGAAATTCAAATCACTTTGCCTCTCTAGAGAGCAAAAACGGCTTTTGCTCACTGAAATCGATGACCAAAGACACTATTTTCGTGCGAGAGTGGTGAAAAAATATTTATGGCATGAAGTCCAGAATTTATCGAAAAAATTTAATTTAGTTCCGCAAAATTCCGCGGGACCTCATTCGTGAGAAGGACTCTACCACTGAGGTGTATACCTAAAATCATAGGCGGATCCAGGATTTGGTTTTGGGGGGGGGGGCAAGGTGCAGACGGGCAAAAATATTATAATTTTCATTACGAAAAGTGTATGTTTAGCTCGCTCTGAGCGGTTAGGAAGTTTAAACATCCATTACAATAAGTGCGCGAGCAGCTAGCTGCGAGCGCCGAAAAAAAAATTTAATATTTACCATGAAATATGTGCGAAATTCGTAACTCTACAATGCTTCTGGGGGTGCCTTGGCCCCCTGCCCCCCCTCCCCCCCCTAAATCCGCCTACTCGCTCTGAGCAGTAAGAAAGCTTAAACATCCTTTATAATATGTGCGCAAGCAGCTTGCTTAATGACTCGGGGGGGGGGGGCTTGGCCCCTTGCATGTCTGTGTGTCTCCGGATAACCAGTGATTTTTACAAAAGATCCCCCTAGATGGAGCGCCACAATCGCGTGATTTTAAGTTAAAATATCTACAGATTTTTAACAATTCATAATTTCTCATATTTAATTTCTCAATTAAATAGGTACATAATATTTAATTAATCTAACAAATAAAAAATATATAATAAATGAAGTATTCACAGTAATTATAAATATATTATTTAGTTCCGCTAGGTTACGCGGGACTTCTTTTCTAAAACTGTTTGCAGAATAAACGATATTTCTTTTTCTTAGAACATTAGTTCCATTATTTTCCGTGGCGCTAGCTTGTATGAAAAATAATTTACTTTTACAATGAACTTTAAATGAATTTTTCTATTTATCTTCAGATGATTTTACATGTTTTAGAAATTAAAAATAAGCAGCAAAAAGATATTTATTACTGATATTTACACGCATCATGCGCACATTAGATTAGTTCCATTATTTTCCGCTGGCGCTGATTCATATGAGAAATAAGTTACATTTACTAATTTAAATGAATTCTAATTTGTTTCCTGATGATTTTACATGGTTTAGAAATTAAAAATAAGGTGCAAAATGATACCTACCTATGTACAGACCCTGGCTACTATATAGCATCAAAGTACTCGTCAATACGAATCAAATGAGCCCAAACTCGATGGGGTTTTTTCTTTTAATCACGGAGTTCCTATGGCCACCTTCCAGCTCCGTCATCGGACCCTGGTTACTATATAGTATCAAAGTACTCGTCAAGACGAATCAAATGAGCCCAAACTCGATGAGGTTTTGTCTTTTGATTACGCGGTTCCTATGACTACCTTTCTTGTTTATTAGCATTTTATATGCGAATCTTTAGATTGATATAACTCTTTTATTTATGAACCGATTTGACTAAAACCAACACTAAGGTTCAAGTAGAGAAAACTGCAACGTATTAGTGAAAATTTTATTCAAATCGGTGGTGTTGTTTAACCACACCAGTGACACAAACTATTTACAAATTTAGCCCAAATTAAAGGTTTCGTTTACAGCCACATCGATAGATGGCGTATTTTTAGTTTGTCGCAGTTTGTCGCACCATATTTTTTTGAATTGAGTTTACTTTATATTCTATTACTTTTATTTAGAATTTTTGATGTAAATTAGGGGCAATGTGTCCGATATAAATGATTATTATTTATTTTATCATTTTATTTTACGTTTCCCTTGGAAAAATTGACAAAATGTTTTACGAATTAGATCGCGCAAGCGACTTTTTCGCGTCGTTTTGTTCATATGCGTATTTTCACGATTCATCTTAGTAAAGGATCACAATGAATGGGGAGAAATTTCCATTCTTATTATATGTATGGATTACTATTATCACAGGTTTTACCTAATTCGATAACTTTAATATTCTTTACAACTGAAATTCTTACAATTTCATCACATGTATGATCTGCTTTTGACTTTGAATTATTTTTGTTTTTTGGTTTCTGTATCATAACATTTTTTTTTTATTTTCAGGTGTAAACTGCGAAACCAATATAGACGATTGCGCTGGTAACCCCTGTTTGCACGGTGGCTCCTGCATAGACTTAGTGAATGGATACCGATGCGTGTGCGCGCCTCCGCATTCGGGACGCAACTGCGAGAATACGCTCGATCCGTGCTCGCCTAACCAGTGAGTTTACGACTACCTACGTTTTTATATTTTTTTAGACAGACTTTTTAATATTTATTTATTGCCATTATTCTTCTGTTTTGTGGTGACAATAATATTATATTTTTATTAAAAAATAATAATTAAGCGAAACATACTGATTTTTAAAACATATCATTTTTTAAAATCCTTTTTTTTAACACCAGTTTAGAATAAATCTGTTTTTATTCGTACTATATTAATATCAGTTTTGATAGATCACATTCCATAGTTACAAAATGGTCCTTCGAGCATATATTTAAATCATTTCATCAAAATGGGCTACAATAGAGCACTTTTACAAGTCATGACTCTACGATCGGAAAGCACCTATGTCCTCGTCTTCTTACTTCTCATAAAAATAATAAAAAAATGTTAAAAACAGAAAAGAAACGAACAAGTCTCCTTATTTTTACATAAGTGTTGAATTTATCTTCAGCCAGTTATAAACACATTCTAGAACTATATTTAAAAATCGAACCTTCCAACAGATGTCGTCACGGCGGGCGTTGCATGGCCGAGGCGTCATACGCAGAGTTCACCTGCCAATGTCCGGTCGGATGGACGGGAGCGCTCTGTGAGAGAGATGTCGATGAATGTGCAGTCACTGCGCCGTGTCATAATGAAGCAACGTGCATCAACACTGAAGGATCTTACGCGTGTCTGTGTGCGAGGGGGTATGAGGGGAAGGATTGCGCGATTAATACTGATGATTGCGCGTCGTGTAAGTATTTAAATAGTTTACTTATTACGTGACTACTATAACAAAACTTTGGGTAAAAGTTAGAAGTAATAACAGAACGGAAGTTGCTGTGAAGGAATTAGTAACAGTGGGTGATGGAAACAAGTTCTGTGCAACTTAAATATTTTTGTCTGAGAGCTACCAGCTTCTAAGACTCGCATCAACTTCGATCCTCTGATGATTGAAAAACAAGCTGTTTCCAGGAGTTTACCCGCTACTGTCCTAAATGTTATTCAAGGTCTAAGATTTCTCCAAAATCCAAATCGAAACTAAATTGTTTCAGCTGTTAAGGTATGAAGAGGTTACATGCTTTGCATTTTTGCTCTGCACTTTCGTATTTTTATGAAAATATGCATTTACTCGCGACTTCAACCGTGGCTAAAACTTAGATTTTTCAAAACCATCTTAACCTGAGCATATTTTTCCCCAGTCCCCTGCCAAAACGGAGCGACGTGCCTCGACAGTATAGGAGATTACAACTGCGTGTGCGCAAGTGGTTTCGCGGGCAAACACTGCGAGGTGGACATTGACGAGTGCCAGTCCAGACCTTGTATGAACGGCGCTACTTGTAATCAGGTATGGTCATGTTTTCAGTCTGTTTCGTATAAGATAATATTATGTAGTTATCTCGGCGACCTGAACCTGCAATATATAGATTGGCCACACAACATAATAAGTAACTTTAACGGATTTTGACGAAAAAGTTTTTTTGTCCATCAGCATAGATAAGAATTTTTTTTATTGAGATGAAAACCATTTTACTTTTATAACTATTCACTACTTAAAACTAAAACAATAAATCTTTAGTTATAAGTTTAGTACCTACCTATCTTAATATTTCTTCCAGTATTACTACACATAGATTATAATATTGTGTTTTATTTTTAAGTTTATTTCTGTATATTTTCTGTGTTCCAATAAAGAGTTATCTATCTATCTATCTACTATATCTAAAACTTTATACCTAGCAAATAATAATTTATCCCCTCACTTGTAAAATTTCAACCGATTCTATGGTTCCTTGTGTTCTAAAAAGTTTATTATCTTCCAGTACGTGGCATCCTACACCTGCACCTGCCCGCTCGGTTTCTCCGGGATCAATTGTCAGACCAACGACGAAGACTGCACGGAGTCCAGCTGCATGAACGGAGGACTTTGTATCGATGGCATCAACTCTTACAACTGCTCTTGTCCTCCTGGGTTAGTGTCATAATAAAGTTTTTTTAATATTCATTATAGATTAGACCTCGCGTGATCTTAAGGTACGATGCAGCCATAGATGATACCAAAGTATACTTAGAAGGCTTATTCTTAAAGTACCTAAATGAAAATTCGTTTTTTTTTATTTTAATATTTCGGGTACCTACAGCCATGTTACCAACATCGAAATCAACTCAAGGAAAAAAAATGTTTTGTTTTCTAGTTTGGACCCATCAATTCGATCATCGAACTGGTAACATTTTTGTATGCCCACTAGAATTTTGCGAATTTCGTAAAACACACAAATTTATTATTAATTTTTTTTTTTTTTTTTATTGTGCCAGTTATTCTACCGCCTGAGCAGTGGTGTGCAAACATTACTGTGCTCCGGTAGGAGGGCACTGTAGCTAGTGAAATTACTGGGCTAAAGAGTCTTAACATCTTATGACTCTTGAGTAAGAAGCGTTGGTGCAGTGCACCTAGAATTTCACATAATTGTGAAATCCTAAGTAGCACTGTACTGATTATGGGCAGCCGTTATCTCTTAACATCAGGAGAGCGTCTTGCTTGTCTTCTACTTCACCACATAAAAAAAAAAAAATTTATGAGTCACCCATCACTGAACCCATTGGTATTCCACTGGTGGGTAGACGAGGAATTCGCGATTAACTCTGCACCCACCATCCTAGAAAAGATCAAGTCCTTCGTCTACCACTATAATAAAACATATCATTTTTCTCCAGGTACACCGGCTCGAACTGTCAGTTCCGCATCAACATGTGTGACAGCTCCCCGTGCGACAACGGCGCCACCTGCCACGATCACGTGACCTACTACACCTGCCACTGTCCCTACGGGTACACGGGGAAACACTGCGAGGTTTATGTTGACTGGTAAGTGGTTTATGACAGCTAAAGTTCCACCTGTAACTAAACAACATAATACAATGGACCTTATTCTGTGGCCCTGTAGGAGTAAAGATAAGTATAGTCAGCCTATCCTAACAACCACATTCACATTTTTTGTGGATATAAGGCTCAGTAGTGAGTAAGAAGCCAGTTAAAAATAGAGTGCCTTGAGTTTTAATCACATAAACGTGGTACCAAGCTCTCTTTCCACAGGATTACACTGTATCTTTAAATTACTTGAAAGACTTTGATGACTTGAAAATCTAATGAAATTTTCTTCGTCCAGGTGCGAAGCAAGTCCTTGTGAAAACGGAGCGACCTGTTCTCAGAAAGGACCTCAATACACTTGCACGTGCGCTCCCGGCTGGTCCGGCAAGCTGTGTGACGTTGAAATGGTGTCTTGTAAGGACGCTTCTATCAGAAAAGGTACGTTATCTTTCATTAACTATACAGATTAATTGAATATGGGCTTTAAGTCTTCATATTAAAGTATAATTCCTTTTCCAGGAGTGAAATTAAAGCAACTCTGCAACAACGGTTCTTGCGAAGACATCGGCAACTCTCATAGATGTCACTGCTTAGAAGGTTACACTGGTTCCTACTGCCAGAAGGAAATCAACGAATGCGAGTCAGCTCCGTGCCAGAACGGAGCTGTGTGCAAAGACTTAGTCGGAATATACCAGTGTCAATGCGCCAAAGGATTCCAAGGACAAAACTGCGAACTTAACGTCAACGACTGCTTGCCTAACCCATGCCAGAATGGAGGAACTTGCCACGATCTCATTAACAACTTCTCATGCTCATGTCCATTCGGAACTTTAGGCAAGATTTGCGAAATCAACGTCAACGATTGTACGCCAGATTCGTGTCATAACAATGGCACTTGTATTGACAAAGTTGGTGGTTTTGAATGCAAGTGTCCACCAGGTTTCGTCGGACCTCGATGCGAGGGAGATATAAACGAGTGCCTTTCTAACCCTTGTTCATCACCGGGAACTCAGGACTGCGTTCAGCTGGTCAATGATTACCATTGTAACTGCAAACCAGGATACATGGGCAGACATTGCGATGCTAAGGTTAATTTCTGTGCCAACTCACCCTGTCAAAGCGGAGGTATCTGCACGGCTATCCAAGGAGGACATGAATGTCTTTGCAATGATGGATTCTATGGTAAAAACTGCGAGTATTCTGGTTACGCTTGTGATTCTAATCCATGTCAAAATGATGGCTACTGTCGAACTTCAGAAATTGGAGGCTATGTTTGCGACTGTCCCTCGGGATTGTCTGGTATTAACTGTGAGATCGACTCAATGAACGAATGTCTAAGTAACCCCTGCAAACATCCTGAAGCAAGATGCATCGACAAGCCTGGAGACTACCTATGCTACTGCCCACGACAATGGACCGGAAAGAACTGTGATATCCATGACCCTCACTCCAGAGGTGGGTATGGAAGTCCAGTCAATGGAGGATTCAGCAGCAAAAACCCAAGCTTGACTTTGCAAGAGTTGGACTTGGCATTCCAGAGAGAACAATGCGTGAAACTTGGATGCAAAGAAAAACAAGGCGACCACCACTGTGATGAAGAATGTAACACTTATGCTTGCGAATTCGATGGCAATGACTGTTCTCTCGGTATCAATCCGTGGGCAAACTGTACAGCTCCTATCAACTGCTGGGAAGTTTTCATGGACGGAGAATGTAACGAAGTCTGCAACACTCAGGCCTGTCTGTTTGATGGAAGGGATTGTCAAAAGTCTCTACAGAAATGCAATCCTATCTACGACGCTTACTGCCAGAAGCACTATGCCAATGGTCACTGTGACTACGGTTGTAACAACGCTGAATGTAACTGGGACGGTCTTGACTGCGAGAATGAGCCTCCACATCTGGCTGATGGCGTGATGTCAGTCATCTTACTAATGGACATGAAAACATTCAAGGAAAGTTCCGTTGCCTTTTTACGAGACTTGGGTCATCAGCTAAGAACGACAGTGCTAATAAAGAAAGACCACTTAGGCAACGATATGGTGTTCCCTTGGAAAGGCGCGACTGATGTCGGTCTTCAGGACACGGAATTCGGAAAGAAACATAACATCGTATTCACTCAGTCAGGACAGTCAGGAGTTCAGGTTTACTTGGAAATCGACAACAGAAAATGCACCACCCTGTCCAGCTCTGAATGTTTCTTCACGGCTCGTGAGGCAGCTGAGTTTTTGGCTGCGACAGCATCAAAACATTCGCTGTCACCTGACTTCCCGATCTTCCAAGTTAAAGGCGTTAATCCTCCGGAAACTGATGCTCCCACTAACTCCAAATACGTCTTCATTGGAGTTATTTTGGTGCTACTTGCTGGTTTACTGATTGGAGTATTGGTAACTGCGCAAAGGAAGCGTGCAGCTGGCATAACTTGGTTCCCAGAAGGATTTATCCGTAATAACTCGTCAACGAGACGTCGTTCACGACGACATGGCCCCGATGGACAGGAGATGAGAAATCTGAACAAAGGTTCCATGGGATGTATTGACTTGGATATTAACGGAGGACATATGGGACCTCCGCACTGGTCTGACGATGACGACGATGGTTCTGCTCCTCCGAGAGCTAAGAGAGCTCGAGGGCCAGGAGATTCTAATGGGGCACCGGGCGGGTATGCCTCAGACCATACTGCTATCACGGATTATGAAGAAGCTGGTCATGATGGACGAGTATGGACCCAGCAGCATTTGGACGCGGCTGATATCAGAGTACCACCCAGCATGATGACTCCGCCTGCTATCGTAAGTATCAAAAAGACCTAAGAAGACTAACGTATTCAACTGAAAATAGCTTCTAATTGATTACTAATAAAGTCTTTTTTCCAACAGCACGACGGTCACGTAGACGTTGACGCTCGTGGTCCACTTGGCATGACTCCTCTCATGGTGGCGGCGGTCAGAGGCGGAGGTCTGGACACGGGGTCTGATGCTGAAGATGAACAAACGGCACATATCATATCGGAGCTGGTCGCTCAGGGAGCGCAGTTGAACGCTGCCATGGACAAGACTGGCGAGACTAGCTTGCATCTTGCAGCAAGGTAAGAAATTAAACGATTAGGTACCTCTATTAAAATTATAGAACTAAACTTAAACAAGGTTTAAATAATTTAAAACTTTATGGTAAAGTAAATGCAATAAAAATCATAATATGTAACACTGTGCATCTATTACGAAACAAGATGCTTTAAAAATACACACATTTACTTATCGAAAAACGTTACATAATATACAAAAAAGGTAAGGCAAGGTAGATTTGTATGTAAAGTTTTACAGTATTTTAAGTGCTCCTGTCTAAATTCGTTTGATTTTTTATGTTCTTTTCCAACATTGGCCTCCATTTTCTCTAACCTCTTTATTTCCCCCCAACAGATACGCCAGAGCAGACGCAGCCAAGCGTCTCCTAGACGCGGGTGCAGATGCCAACTCCCAGGACAACACCGGGCGTACACCTCTCCACGCCGCCGTGGCCGCAGACGCTATGGGAGTCTTCCAGATCCTGCTCAGGAATAGGGCCACGAACCTTAACGCGAGGATGCATGATGGGACTACGCCTCTTATTTTGGCTGCTAGGTAAGTTTTTATAGGACTTGTATGAGATTTATGTTTAAGATTACGTGAGGTAGGTGGCGTTTGATACGAAAGAACCTTCTCTTATTATTTTATTACGACATTTCCTACTTATATGGTTAAAAATTGAAAACACAAATTATATTATCATTGCTTATAAATAGAAAGTTTGGATGTTTTGATATTTATGTGACTCTTTCATGCCTTAACGGCTGGACCGATACGACTGAAATGTAATATGTAGCTTAGACCCTAGAAATCAAATTAACAGTAATACGAGTACACCCTACATTTAAACGCGATTCTCTTCTGCGGCAAATGTATAACCCCATATTAGATTACAAAGAAATTCATGTTTTGTCCTAGCTTGCCTGAGGATTTTGTAAGGACTGCCTAGCCTAGATGACTACAATGATTGTTAAACAATCTGCCATAATTTCTAAAATAATTGCAAAAGTCTGACCATTTCCCTCCAATCACCAGGCTAGCCATAGAAGGCATGGTTGAAGACCTGATCAACGCGGACGCTGATATCAACGCGGCCGACAACAGCGGTAAGACAGCGCTGCACTGGGCGGCCGCTGTCAACAACGTTGATGCGGTCAATGTGTTGTTGGTGCACGGCGCTAATAGAGACGCTCAGGATGATAAGGTGAGAACAACATCTGAAAACTGATGATTATATATTTAAGGATTATGTTTGTTCTTACTGAACAAGCGTGCTACACTTAGACTGTATCGTCACTTACCAACAGGTGAGATTGCGGTCAAACGCTTGTTTAGTCTGCTATAAAAAAGAAGACAAGCTTTTAATGGAACTTCTTTGATTCTTCTATACTAATCCAGCGGCGTGTAGCGTCCGTGGTTCAGTGGTCGGGAGGCCCTGGGTTCAATCTGTGTGTGTGTCATATTTTCCCCTGAACAGTTTCGGAAGTTTAGAACTGTGGATCTCGGCTTTTTCTCGTCAAATATGTAGGAGGTAGTCGTTAGGTCATATTGCAGTCCTGGACGATCTGAAACTCCGATCAATAGGTTGGCGACACAACCACTAATTTCTATTGAGATTTGACTCTGTAACTCTAGTGTGTAAATAGCATAACCTGTTCTGCTATGAACTCAAATTATTTTTCATTATTAGATTAACCTTTTAAAAACGTTATTCCCAATTATTATTATACTTGTACTTTTTTTCAGGACGAAACGCCCTTATTCCTCGGCGCACGCGAAGGTTCCTACGGCGCGTGCAAAGCGTTGCTTGACGCGCTTGCGAACAGAGAGATCACGGATCACATGGACAGACTACCGAGAGACGTGGCTCAAGAGAGAATGCACGATGATATTGTGCGATTGCTGGATGAGCACTGTCCTCGGCCGCCGCAGCATCATCATCTTATGAGTAAGTTACTATTGAATAAGTAACTATTTACTATGTACCAGGAGAACAAAAGTAAAGCAGAGTTGTTGTGAACCACCCAAGTGACTCAGTCCAAGTTCTTATGTGATTGATCAATTGATATCCTTTCTTTGTGTATGAACGTGGGATTGTGCTCCTAATCATTTTAATCACCAGTGTTAATCTTACATCCAATGTGAAAGTTCCTTCGAATTCGACGAAATTTGGGCAGACATTTTTAACAATGGAAATTTTAGGTTTACCAAGAACAAAACCGAAACCATCTTATATGATTATATTTTAATAAATAGGTATCGTACTAAAAATAAGAAAAAAATACATAAGAAATCTTTACAGTTACCAGGAGGGCAGAAGCTCACAGGAGTTCTACATTTACAACCAAACTAATGAACCATTTCTCCTCAGCATCACCAAACCCGCACCCACAACTCATCAGCCAGCCCACAGTGATACCGACGGGGGCGAAGGGCAAGCCGAAGAAGGCGCGGGCGAAGGCCGGACCCGACAGCCCCGACCAACCTTACGACAATAATAACTTGCAACATACGCAGATTCGACGGTAAGTCTTTAATATTACTTCAAATAGATATCCCACAGCAAAATTTTTAGATCTAGCAACAAAAGTCTAAAGATTTTGACTATTCGTCTACACATGCATTAGTCGAGCATGAGGTAAAAAACATTAAATAAGTATCGTAGGAATTCAAATTTCGGTGCAAGCAACCTCCAGACGATAAAAATAAAAATTGTTATCTCATTTGCCTATTGAAGTGGTTGGAAATTTTAAGTGGTTTTTTTTGTAATGCTGTCTTTTGCAGTACAACAATTAAAACGATTATTTTATTTCAGGAAACCGAGTGTAAAAAAGAACAATAAAAAGGTGGCGCAGGAAGTTCCGCAGAGCGTTGAGAGCCTCGGCTCCAGCCTGAGTCCAGTTGAATCACCGCTCCAAAATTTACAGGTTCGTTGTAGTTTGTTAATTACTTCTCTAGAACACTATACTGGCAAAGTACTTTAATACTTTTTACCTCCTCATTGCAAAAAAAAAAAACAAAAATTTTGGAGTAATCCATTGGTGATTCCGAAAATACCAAAATGCTATGAAGGATCAATCAATGATAATATAGCAGATATTACTTTAAGGGGTAGACCCTTCGAACGTCACAACTGCTATTTTACCAGCTATCTGTTCTGACCACGTAATGGAAGGTCAATTCATGCTATATCTTCCGATCTTTGGTCTCCCCTCAAGAATCTTTCTCCCTCATCGCGTGTCTGTTCTAGAAGCAGTAAGGTACTGCATTAAAAGTCCATCAATGACATAATATTAAATACACACAGCCCTACAAACAATCGTTTTCCCCCAGGACTTGCCGTCGCCGTACGACGCGACGTCGTTGTACTCGAACGCCAACGCCATGGCGCAGTTCGTGGGCATGGAGCCGCTGCTGCAGCACAAACAACCGCCCAGCTATGAAGACTGCGTCAAGGTATTACCACACACATTTACTAACATTCTTTTACTTTCTAGAACTTAGTTTGACCAGAGAAAGGTCTGTGGTTGTACACTAGGAGAGGCATATGACTGATGATATAGATATTTGGATTTTATCTAGAGTTAGTATAGTGCAGCGTTCTGCTCATATAGTGTAATATGCTCGTACAGTGTAATAATAATATGCACAGTTGTTCAGAGACTCTGCACCAAATCATGGTAATGAAGTGAACTCATGCTAGTGTGTTGTACTGCTCATATAGTGTAACGTGTTCGTGTAGTAATGTACTCGTATATGTAGTTGTTATGCCAGCAAACCGATCAGACGATGCATCAGTCATGCATACCAGTAAACTGCTAGTATATTGCAGTGTACTGCTCATATAGTACAGTGTACTGCTCATATAATACAGTGTACTGCTCATATAGTAGCGTACCGCTCATATAGTACAGTGTACTGCTCATATAGTGTACGGTGCTCGTACAGTGTAGTAATGTGCGCAGTTGTTATGCCAGCAGACGGGTCAGACGCTGCACCAGTCGTACGGCGGCGGCGGCGCGCACGCGTCCCTCTCGCCGCCCTACTCCAATCACTCGCCGCACTCCAATCACTCGCCCACGCACAGCGCTCACACTACCTCGCCGCACGCTTATATCGGTAAGTGTTCTTTTGTTATTATTTTTAGTGATAGTGATATATTTTTTAAATTCATTGTAGGCCAGTCTTTAACCATGATCTCGCCTGTACTTAAGCGATGATGCGGCCGAACAGACTAAACCTTACAGGCGGGATAAATCCCACCCAGGCTTTACTAAACAGCGTGCTCCAACGCAGTCGTAATCACCGCTTGGCGACCACCCGGCTTTGTTCATCTTTTATTATTTCTTATACCTACTGGCTGTGCTCAGTGGTTTACCTCGCGCTTGTATTCTAAATTCCAAGTGAAACAATAGAGAGTCGGCCTTTAACCCAGCAGAAATAAAAATAAATTTGAATTTGTAATATGGTCATAAAGTGTGAATGGAAGAAGAAATCGTGTTATGGCAACCAAAGAAGCACTAGTGTAGGATAAGGTCAGAATGATCATGATGATGAAATTTTGAATGATGTCTAAAGTAAACCAGTCTAAGTGTAGCTATTGGTATTCTTGTAAAAATATACTAACTCTCCTATTATCTTAGGTTCCCCCTCCCCGGGCAAGTCCCGACCGTCGCTGCCGACGTCGCCGGCGCACATGGCCGCGCTGCGACACTCGCATCACCAGCACCAGATGGACGCTTATTCTGCGCTCGCGCATCTTAGTGAGTTTAACATATTTTTTATGAAAATATATTTTTTTTTTTTTTTTTATTTTTTTTTTTTATGTGATGAAGTTGAAGACGAGCAAGACGCTCTCCTGATGTTAAGAGGCGGAAACGGCTGCCCATAATCAGTACAGTGTTACCTAGGATTTCACAATTATGTGAAATTCTAGGAGCACTGCACCAACGCTTCTTACTCAAGAGTCATGAGATGTTAAGACTCTTTAGCCCAGTAATTTCACTAGCTACAGTGCCCTCCTACCGGAGCACAGTGATATTTGCACATCACTGCTCAGGCGGTAGAATAACTGGCACTGTTGGGGTACCCACCTAGACGACCTCCTGCAAAGGAAGTCTACCCCCGGTAAACCCGGTATCTGCTCTTGTTTTCCCAACAAAGTTTCTTAATTTTGATATAAAATGTCCTCTTAATATTATAATGTATTTATTTATAATACAATATTATTTTATACGTTTGATTTATTACTTTTCCTAATATATAATGGCCCTTATTTACGAAAATTACATAATATTCTATTACATTTGTTTAATTACAATTTTCGTATTAATTCAATTTTGTAATTTACTAGTCCAATTAAATGTCATATTAATCCAATTGTATGCTTTACTAATCCCATTATATGCCATAATAATCCAATTATATACCCTTTAATTCTATTTTATGTCATATTAATCCAATTATATGCTTTTCTAATCCAATTATATGCCATATTATTCCAATTACACGTACTAATCCAATGTTTTATTGTACCAGGTGCGAACGGCCAGCACAATGCGCAGTTACAAGCGGTGATCACACACGCGGCGGCGCTCGGTCAAGTGCAGGGCGCACCACATCCTGCGCTCACTAACATAATGTCCGGTAAGTGAACTACACGATACTGAATGGAATGATTATTATTTAGAAAGTTTTTAAATAACAAATTAACCGTTAAACACGAGGAGTAAAGAGTAAGTATAGATACTCTTTTAGTCGACAGGATCTTCGCACTAATAAAC